>CM057459.1:724592500-725792500 GCA_016271365.2 Neoceratodus forsteri | reverse complement strand
CCGATATTAGAGAAAAGTCAGTAGTGAGCTGACTGTTGATCTCCATGGGGCTGGATTCAGTCTTTTTGCTGCCCTTGATCAGGTCATTGACATGATTCCAGAATTGCTTAGGGTTGCCTAAGCTAGTTTTATGGAGGTGTGTGATGTACTCTCTTTTAACAAGTTTAATGGCTCTCTTGGCTTTGTTTCTTAGGGCTTTGTATTCCACAAGATCTGCCGGAAGGGTGGAGAGCCTGAACTTCTTCCAGGCTTTGTCCCGAATAGTCATTAAAGCTTTGAGGGATGGACAGATCCACTTGTAATAGCTGCCTTTCGCCCTCAGTCTCTTCATAGGAGCGAAGAGGTTGGCAGCTGTACTTAGTAAGTCCTGAAAGTATTCCAAGGCCTCAGCCAGAATTGTGAGGAGTGTTATGGGGCTCCAGTCCCGGCTATATATATATATATATATATATATATATATATATAAACAAAATCACACATGCCCCCACAATGAAAAGCATCATGGGCTGCATATGCAAATCACCACAGAATATTATGCTGGTTCAACTTTAAGCAGAAATGCATGGTGCCGAAAGGCCTCTCACACAGTCTGCAAAGGGTGCCAACAGAAGACATAGACACGTGTTTCGTCCTACCAGGACTCATCAGTATGCCTTGTCTGTTTGACACCCCAGTGGAATGAAACAACTACCCTAAGGTCTATCTGGGTTATGTTGTGGTGAACCTAATTAAAGCAAAAAAACAATTTAAAAGACAAAGAACCTCTGTGCATATATATATATATATATATATATATATATATATATATAGAGTAAATATGTTTGAGATTGCTGTAGGCCTTCTGGCAGGCAGGGCCCCAAGGCACATGCCTATGTTGCCTATGCCTTAATCCAGCCCTGAAGGACAGTCAGCGGGGAAAGGCCTGACTTGCCTTCCTGCTGTAATTCTTCTGCTTGGGATTGCCTTATTGCAGTAGGCGAACTAATCCCAAAAGCGACTTTCAGCTGGGGCTGAAAGCTTTGAGACGTTTGGAACTACAGCCTGAGATTTGGGACTGAAAAGAAGCTCTTGTGAAGTGTTTGGCCCAAGAGTTGTGAAAGACTGCTTTTGATGATAGAAAGGTTTGCTCAGTGAACTGACTGCAATAGTAACTGGCCTGATACTGAACTGTGAGGTAGAAGAGTTACTGCTGTTCCTGTCTGCATGGAACAGATATAAGTCAATTCTAGTGGGAAGTAGGAGAATGTAGACTGTTGGTTAACTAGGATCTGCAGCTTATCCGTTAGGTAGGGAAATGGGCAGACTAGGTGAGCCAAGCAGTCCTTATCTAACATCAAATTCTATGTTTCTGTTTCTATGTAAATGTGCTGAATGTTTATCATGAGTCGAGGCTTGTTTTGCCAGTGACTGAAATGTTAGCCAGCTGGAGGCTTTCACCAGCAATACAAACTGAACTTTTCAGAAGTGTTATTCAGCCTTGGGCCTATGACAACCTCAGCCCAAGCCGACTATTCCTGCACCAGCGACTGCTTTCTCAGGGAGAGACCAGCTTGGGGATCCAGCCCCTGCTCAGCAAGAAATTGCAGATGCTGCCACCTGGAGGGAAAGACCATGAAGCAGAGGTGTGTCATGCCGGCCCAGCTTCCTCATGCTCTTTAATAATTAGCAGCAGGTCTCCATATCGCCAGGTCCATTCCAACTAACTGTTGTCGTGAGTAAACTCAGGGTAGCTCCCTGCAATCTTTATTCTAATCATTTTATGGTACCATCTGATTGTTTTAGTGTTTCACAGGGTTACAAAGGACTGTGCCAACCAGCTAGGATTACAAACAACCAAAGTATTGTTTGCACATGTTAACTGCCTTTTCTTTCCATCAAGGGCCCCAACAACAGCTGCAATGCCGGTCACCCCCGGGCACCATTTCTGGCCAGCCAACATAAAATTCTGGATACCCAGTGTTGTCAGACTGTTTATTTTGGGACTAAAGTGCATGCATAGTAACCTGAATCAAATCAGTATAGTAATCATTCATCTAAATGCATGCCCCTTCCTTGTTCATGACCCCTAAATAAATCTGATTTGTTTCATGTTTAACCTGGCTTGTGAGCATATTCTTGGTAGGTTTACAATATTGAGGGTGTATGCTTGCCTGCTAACATTGCCTTTACAGGGGGTCCCAGGGAATTTGCTGAAGGCCAGACCCTGGTGGTAAGTGCAAAGGGTGTGTGCATATTATTAATGTTCATTGCTGACTGTGTGTCAACCACTGCAAAGGGTTATTGCTTGTTACAAGGTATTGGGTCACTAGGTGGGCTTGTGGGATGTTATAGCTTCCCAGAGGGCTATACCTGGTTAGTAGATACCCCCACTAGTGTTACTCTGGGTGGAGGCACCTTAATAATGAATCCAGGCCCCTCAACCTGTGGTCAGAAATACAGGCAGGGGTAGTAACCCTAGAGATAGCACCACCTAGGGGTTACATTGAGAATCAGGGGCAGAGAGCACCACTGTACTACCAAGAAGTTATGAATTATATTGGGGGCTGAGCAGGAAAGGGGTAGCACTGAACTATGAGGGAAGTTATATATTATATCAGGGATCAGGCACAGAGGAATCACAGAACTACCAGAGAAGTTACTGTATGTATGATATGAGGGATTGGAGTGAGAGGGTGGGGCTGGGGGCCCCGAAAATGAGGTCCATGCAGTCACACACACATACATGCACATTCCCTCCACTACGTATGTTTCTATGTTCTTTTAACTTGTTTCTGTCTTGAATCTGCACAGTACAGGAAGCAGGTCTTGCTATTTTGGATTACATGTCCTTTCTGTCTATTTGCATCTTTCCATTTTATCTGTTTCTCTGTGCCTGCTTCCCCCTCAAACATAACAGTTTTGCCCCCTGTAAAAAGTGGGCATTTAAAATGAATAAAAGAAATGCCTGTACCTGTAGTACCCCCCCCAAAGTTGATATGCTCTGCAATTGTAATCTGTCTGAGCAGCCCAGTGAAGGTAAAAAAAACATAGAATATAAGTTTAGGGAGCCTGGTAGTCATCCTCTCACAAAGAGAGGGGTGTAAATGCCCTATAGTCTCTGCTTCCTGATCGCTGATATACAAGGCAGCTGAGAGAAAGGGTGTTGTTTGCTTTTCTACTTTACTTCAACAAGTACAGAAACTGCCATCTGCTGTGACCAGACAAAAACAGAAAATGACTGTAAAGTGAATTGGCCAAAGCTAAAACACTGTAAAGGAAAAAGCTCCAATCTAAAATTATGTCCCTTCCGCACACTCACACTAACAAACTGCAGAAGAGGGAAGAGGAAAATGCAATGCAGTGCTTTTCTTTTCTTCACAAGCAGCATTTATACACTGTATTCGGTGAGGAATTGCCACTGTGATACTGCTAATGATTTGCAGTAACAGAAAGGAAATTAAGCAGCACACGTACACAGTCTGCAGACTGTAAATAACTATAAATATCATGTTTTCTGCACAGCACAAAGCACAATGTTGGCAGGTCCCTTGTTCCCTAGAAAATAAATTAAGCCTTTTGTTTGTATCATCACCCCCTTTCATAAAGTAAAAAAAAACTTACTTCCCTGGGTCTGGTTCTGGTGTGCAGTCCTTGGGATAAACCAGTTTTCCCTGTAGGGATGAAATACTGTTGTACACTGTGATGGATCTAGAGGCAGAGGCATGGGTGGAAAGATTACCTAATTACTCACCTCATTATGTTTCAATTAGCCCTTGCAACCTGGAAAGAAAACTGAGATGAAAAGATAAATTGTATGAAATGGGTTATGCTAGCTGCCTAATGTATAGGTAAGAAAAAGGCAAATGTGTGTTCTCACTGATTCATCTACAATTCTCTTCATTTGGTTTCTCCATCTGATCACCGACATTTGAGGAGGAGCTTTTAGGAGTATATGAAACTGCGGTTGACAGCCACAGTTCATTTGTTATCCAGCTCTGCTGGAGGTATGAAGCAGCTCTCTAGCTGTATGTGGGATGATGTGAGGTAGAAGGTCCTGTGACTGGTTCATCTCTGGAAATGGCAGCGAAAGGGATACTTTCCTGATGAACAAAAGAGCTGAAGAACTTATGTAGAGCTTCTGAAAGCTTAGAGGGCAAAACCTTTGGGATTAGTAGTCAAAATATCTGGCAATCTACAGTGACTTTACTCATCTAACTATGCACAAATTACCAGTCACATCCAACAGGATTTACAAACATGGAATATGCTCCTACTTGACATAAACCAAAGAAGAGAAGTCATAAGAATGAACATACTGCCTAAATTACTTCACCTGTTCCACACCCTACCCATTCCAATACCATTAAAAGAATTCACCTCATGCAATAGGCAATTTCTAGAGTCATCTTGCAAGGGAAATAACCGAGACTAAAATATAAATTACTGCAACTTCCTCATAGAACAGGGCGATTAGCACTCCCCAACCTCCTACAATATTATAAAGTTGCACAAATACATATAGCTGTCTGTTGGTTAGCCCCAGTACAAAGAGAGCCACTGGAAGCAAATAGAACTCCTGCAGGACCACTTACAATTGTTTAGTCAGGCACCTAGGGATGCATGAATATCCGACCCCATCTATTGAACCGGTCAGATTTTTCTATTTCCACCTATATCTGGCCCGACTGGATACCACCTATAAAAGGGATGAGGTAATTGCTGTTTTTTGAATGGTGTGTGGTATTTGCGGTATAATACCGTCGATCTGCCGATAACACCACTGACGCAAATTCAAGTGTTTCCACAGCCGACAGCCCTCATGACCTTTTTAAAATGTCTCCAAAAAGCTTAGTGTGGAAATACTTCTCACTCGCAAGTGACAACGACTTCAAGGCAAAATGTTTGTGCTAGTTGTCTATTTTTACAAGTCATGGCTCATCAATTAAATTGTTTGGTATCTGCAGAACAAGCACAAAGAAGAATTTTCTGAATGCAGTCTGATAAGGAAAAAAAAGAGCTCAGCAGACAAACTTCGTATGAGCCTCCAGCTAAAAAGATTAAAAAGGAACACCATGCAATAGAGGCTTGTATTGCTCACACTGTGCCATTTACAAATGACAACCCACAAGCAATAACTATTATTAAATTAACTGCAGAAATGATAGCAACAGATGAGCAGCCTTTCTGTATTGTTGATAACCCTGATTTTAAATGGCTAATTTCGGTACTGAAGCCTAGGTACATCATTCCTACAAGAAGGTACCTCTCAGACCAAATTGTCCCTGACATAACAAACTCTGGTCAGAGCCAATATGGCTGGGGAGAGCTTTTAGGAGCAGCAAGAGTGGTCAACAGAATATGCTGTGCTCTTGCTGCACAGGAATCAGCTATAATACTGCAGCAATTACAGTGCTGTGCATGCATGATACTCGCACATATGCAGGTTGCCCCATAGTCAGCCTTGCACAACATGGCAGTGCCAACATAACTATGTGCAACAATCCAGCCTGCTCAGGTTACTAGAATCCCATTAATACTAGTCTTAGGCAGGTAGGAAAAGGCAGCTGATGGGGAGCTCATTAGGGGCTTTCTACATAATGCCGACATTGTTTACTCAGCTAGCCTGAGAGAAGGATGATTATGTAATTTAGAACTTTCACAGCAGCATAACCATTTTAAAGTCAGCTGCTCTTAGGGATCTTAGAATGTTCATCAGTAAGTTCCAGTGTGGCAGTCAGAGTGGCAGTAGGTCTACCATTGGGGCTCTGTCAAAGGGAGCCCTGTTATTTCTCACCCTAGTTTGGTAAAATCTCCAGTTTGCCTGCAGGACTCTTTACTTTCACTCCAGGGGAAGTGAGAGGGAATGCAGTTCTTGTGGATCCAAGGGGCAGTCCCTTGAAGTTCCTAAAGTTCACAGCTGCCTTAAGGAAGAAAAATGAGTAGAATCTGACAGCTACCAGAGAAAGAAAGGTCCCTTGTGTTCTTTCCATGACTGGGAGGAAGGAACAACTAATCTGTGAGTACAGAATTTGAGACGTTCTCTGAGGGAGTTGTCTGAGGTATGTGTACCCTAGATAAGGCTAGATCACACCAGTCAGGACCCCTTTCACCACAGCTGTGCTGAATTTAAAGTTAAAGTTGGGAGTCTTTAGCAATTTATTGGGGATTGGAGACTCCTTTGGTGTAACCCTGAAGGAATGGCAGAGGCTGTTTTGGGCAAAAGGTGGGAGGAATGCCATCCGGAGTTTCAGGCAGGGCTAAGTGGTTCATGGGTGGACACCAGTGTTCCCTTGGCAAAGACCATGCACTACGAGGACTTTAAAGTGTGTGGCACATCCCAAAAATATACACTTCCGAAATGGAAATGTGTGGAAAATGTTTAAAGTGTGTGGCACATCCTACAGATATACACTTTGGAAGAGAGATACAGTTATTTTTGTGGAAAACAGTACTTACTCCCTACTTCAAGTCATAATGCTTTGTTGTGACATCACAATCTGTTGCCATGAGAGTAACTGTGATGTCGCAAGCAGTGCTTTATGACCTCAGGTAGAGAGACAACAACAGAAATAGATGAACTCTTCAGGAACAAAAATCCTGTTTTCATGCAAATGACCTCAGCAATAATGGGGAGGAGGAATAAAGAACTAATGTGAAATACAAGCTGAACTTTATCTAAATATTATGTTTTGTTAAAGTTCTTCTGAAGGAGTCAGCTGCTCTTTAAGCTTATTTTCCTTGTGTTTTTAATCATTGTCATTTACTAATGCTAGCACAGACACACCCAGATGGTTTTAAAATGAATCTTCAGTTGGTTTATAGCTTATTTTTTTCAGGGACAGAACTTTCAAGTCAGTGAAATTTGACCTTGTGATAGCTTTCTTTTGATGGCATTTATGCTGTCTTGTTTAGAATTTCACTTAACTGGCATAGTAATTTGCAAAGTTGAGGCTGTTTAGAAGTTCAATAGGAGTTAGTAGTATATTAGTAACTTCTATACTTTCTGTGATATTTACATGTGTTTGACATGACTCCTACTGTGTTCACTCAGAGAGAATAAAAATGAGGTTGTTTGGAAGACCATATTTCAAAAAATATAAATAATTCAGATTAGTGACTACCCTCATGTGAACGGTCTTTTTGTTCATTGTCATTTACTAATGCTAGCACAGATCCACACAGACAGTTTTAAAATGAAGTTTCAGTTGGTTTATAGCTTTTCCCAGGGAGTGAACTTTCAAGTCAGTGAAATTTGACTTAGGGATAGCTTTTTTTAGTGGAACTTACGCTGTCTTGTTTAGAATTTCACTTAACTGGCATAGTAATTTGCAAAGCTGAGGCTGTTTAGAAGTTCAATAGGAGTTATGCCAAACAAATGTAAGTATCTCTAAATGTATACAAGTTACAGATAATAAACTTTCATGAAAGTTGTTCAGGACAAAAAGGCCTTTCAAATGAGCCTATCCATTAAGCTGCACTAATTATATTTTTTATACTGTGGCCACCTGATTACCTCAATTTTTATTTTTCATAGGCGTTATGCCAAACAAATGTAAATATCCCTAAAAGTATAGCATTACACATAAACCATCAATATGAAAGTTGTTCAGGACAAAAATAAATTTCCAATAAGCCTATTCATTAAGCTACACTAATTTAATTTTTTAAACTATGACCATCTGATTTTCCTGAATTTTCATTTTTTCTTCACAATTTTCACCTTTTGGATGGCTATATTTAAAAAAAATCTAATGAATTCAGATTCCTGACTACCCTCATTTGAAAGGTAATTTTGTCCCGAACGGCTTCCATGTTGGTTGTACAGTATATTGGTAACTTCTATACCTTCTGAGATATTTATATTTGTTTGGCATGACTCCTACTGTGTTCAATCAGAGAGAGAAAAATGAGGTTGTTTGAAAGACCATATTTTACAAAATATAAAGAATTCAGATTAGTGACTACCCTCATGTAAAATGTCTTTTTGTCCTGAACAACTATCACACAGGTTTTTTTTTTTGTGTGCACCATGAATAGTTTTAAAGATATTTCAATTTGTTTGGAAGGTGTGCACATTTGTTCTCAGAGAAAAGCAGCTAAGAAAGACATGAGTATTTTTAACTGCCATAGGGATTTGCAGTTATGGAAGAATACACTGAATAGTACTAAAAATGTTTCCACTGAAAGCCCTTTTTTCCAGCTAAAGCAGGATGGCTGTAGGCTCCACCCACAGCCATAAAAATGGTCTTTCTGCTGTGAATTCTTTAAGTTTTATCACAGACACCTTGACCGATGAGTATTCAACAGTGTCCTACTTAGTGATATAGCTCATTGGGTTGGTGCTGACTGTGACAGATGTGGTGCTCTGCTCGAATTAAAATGCATGCGAAAGCGCCACACAGATGGAAACCTGTCTAAGGAAATTCTTTAAGTGCTGGATAGTCGGTGCATCAAAATCTATCAGAGGCACCTGGTTATATGTAACAACTGTCCCAATAGAGCCAAAGCTATTAAAGTAAGTGCTGTGCCTGACAAGAGGTTGTATGGCTCACACCTTACAACCATTTGTAAATGAGACAATAATGAAATAGAAATCTGTAGGAGAACTGTTAGCCACTGTCCGTGCTATTGTTGGCCATTTCAAGCACTCACCTGACACTGAAAAACTGATAGCACTGCAGACTACACTTCAAGTCCCTGTCGAATGACTCACACAAGATGTTACCACTCGATGGAATAGTCCTTGCTACATGCTGGAGCATTTATTAGAGCAATGCAGGGTACTGTCTGTGCTTCTGAAACAGACAACAGAACATTCACATCCGCACAGTAGTCTTTCGCTAAGAATGTGTGTGCAGTCTTGAAACCTTTTGAAAATTAAACCAAAAGACTGAGCTTAGATGATGCTTGTGTGTCAAATATCATACCTACATCAACAGTGCTATAGCATGCCATTGAAGATATAAAAATCCTGAGGCTGCTTGCTTGCCATGGAAAAGACATTGCTTGCTGCAATGGATGCATGCTTAACGTACGATGAGTCTGCCAAAGAAGTAGTTGCTGCAACACTGCTTGATTGCTGTTACAAGCTACACTTTTTTAGAACTGAGAACGGCAAAACATTTGCCAAGACAGTTGTTAAACAGTTGGTGGAGGAGCTAGAAGATGTTCATCCTACACCTCAACAACTGCATTTACCATCAGCAGGGCTGGATACTGAAATTGAAGTGGACTATCCATGGGAGACCTTCAGCCTGACCAATGCACTCCCACTGGATTGCATGTATTTTTTTCTAAAAATTGATGTGACAGTTCTTTCCTGTCACTTAACCATTAACCCTAACCCTTTTTTTTTAATTTATAGCACTAGAAAATGAACAGAGAGCACACCAAAATATGGAGCTTGATATCTACTTAGCTGAGTGCATTCTTCCAAAAAAGATGACACCTGATCCCCTGAAGTACTGGAAAATACAGGAGCACTGGTTTCTGACTTTAGCCAAAATAGCAAAATTATTTCTGTCAGTACCACAGACAAGTGTCCCAAGTGAATGTGTCTTTAGCGTGGTTGGAGACATCATCAAGGATCGATGATCCTGACTGTCTCCAGAAAATGCTAACATGTTGTTATTTTTAAAGCATAAGAACATATGAAAATGCTAGGAGAAATAGGTCTCACGGTCTGTCAAGTCTGCTCAATTGTGCAACTAGCCCCTCATCTCATAGCTGCTCATCCCACTTCTTCCCACCTTAGATTTACCCTCATGCTCACCCTGTCCCATCCCCTCTTGAAACTGCCCACCATTTTACAGGCCACCACCTCCTGTAGTAGAGCATTGGTAAAGCATTCCTCTTTCCCACCACCCTTTTTGTGAAGAACTGTCTCCTTACCTCCCTCCTGAATCTCCTTCACCTCCAGTCTGAGACTGTGCCCTCTTGTGTTCCTTCCTCTTCTTAATTGGAAGATCCCCTCTGTTTGAATCTTGTTTATCCCTTTCAAGTACTTAAAGGTCTCAATCAAGTCCCCCATCCCTCCTCTTCTCCAAGGAGTACATACTTAGCTCTCTCAGCCTTTCCTCATAGGGTTTGCCCTCTAATCTCTGGATCATCTTTGTTGCTTTATGTTGCACCCCCTCCAACAATCTGACATCCTTCTTTGGGTACAGGTGCCAGAACTGTATGCAGTACTCCAGGTGCGGCCTGCCAGTGACCTGTACAAGGGGAGGATTACGTCCCTACTTCTGGAGGAGATTCCCCTTGCTATGCACTCCAGCATCTTGCTGGACTTCGCTGCCACCTTCCTACAGTGAGCAGAGTTGTTCATGCTCCCTGTCATAAGTACCTCTAGATCCTTTTCCTCCATGGTGCTTCCCAACTGTACCCCTCCCAGCTGATAGTCCCTCCCCTGGTTCTTTGCTCCAAAGTGCATTACCGTGCACTTCTTAGCATTGAACTCCAGTTGCCATGTTTCTGACCATTCTTGCAGTTTAGTCAGGTCATCCTGCAGCCCCTTCCATCCCTCAATGTCATCAACACCACCCCCATTTTGGTGTTGTCTTCAAACAGACTGATCTTACTTTGGATCCTACGTGAGATATCAACTATGATTAACCCAAAAACACCAGACCCAGCATTGATCCCTGTGATACCCTGCTTGTCACTGCCCTCGATGCTGAGAGTTCCCCTCCCACTACTACCCTCTGCTGCCTACCCCTTAGCCAATTCATTATCCATTTCACCATCTTTGCCCCCGCCCACACGGATTCCAGCTTTCCCCCTAGCCTCCCATGCAGCACCGAGTTAAAGGCCTTGCTGAAGTCCAAATACAGGACATCCACTGCATGGCCATTGTCTAGTTCCCTTGCCACCCAATCATACTACTCAATGAGGTTGGTCTGGCAGGATCTGCCAAGATAAACCCGTGCTGATGCCCATCCTGGAATCCATTGTCCTCCAAATGGGTCACCAGCCTCTCTTTCAGGATTGTCTCCATGAGCTTCCCCATGATTGATGGGAGGCTCACTGGCCTGTAGTTTACCGGTTCATCCTTTGGGCCATCTTTGGGGATGGGCACCACATGGGCCATCCTCCAGTCCTGGGGTATGCATCCTGTATCCAGGGAGGTATTAAACAGGTCAGCCAGTGGCCCTGCCAGGACCTCAGCTAGCTCCTTGAGTACCCTAGGGTGAATGCCATCTATTCCAGGTGTCTTGTCCACCCTCAGTGCCTTCAGTCCTTCCAGTACACTGTCCTCAGTAATCCTCACATCTGTCACCCCCTTCCCCTTTCCTACCCCACCCATCCCCTGTGGTAAATGCCCCCATTTCTCTTGCATGAATACAGAACAGAAGTATTCATTTAATGCCTCTGCCTGATCCTTCCTTCTCTCCACCCCCCCATCCTTTTTTATCCTCATTATTTGGTCCTTGTTGTTTCTTCTTTCCCTTATGTATCTGAAGAAATCCTTTTCTCTGTTTTTAATACCTTGTGCCAGCCTCAGCTCCCTGGAAGCCTTGGCTGCTCTGACTAGTTGGGTGGCCTCTCTGGATTTCTTCATGTACATCTCCTTGTCTTCTCCCTTCCCTGATGTTTTGAACCTCTGGAATGCCTCTCTCTTGACCCTCACCCCCTCCCTGCCCTCCTGAGTCATCCAAATGGGTTTATTTGCCCTTCCTTTCTTGCTCTGTGTTCTAGTACATGCCCCTGTAGCCCCTGCTTGCCCCTTTTTTAAGACATTCCACTTCTGGCTTGTGTCCCAGCCTGGTTGAATCCCCTCCAGGTGCCCCGTGAGAATTTTCCCCATCTTTTTAAAGTCCGCCTGCCTAAAGTCAATCACCTTGGTACCTGTACCCCCAGCTTCCCTCCTCATGTTGAGTGTGAACCACACTGAGTGGTGAGCGTTCCCCGCCACTGGGTCCTCCACCTCCAGATCCCTCACCTTCTCCGCACTGGACAGTACAAGGTCCAGAATACTTCCTATCCGAGTTGGCCCATGGGCCAGTTGCATCTGGAAGCAAAATTTAATTGGAATTGAAAGCTGAAGTTGTGTTCAGTGTTCCAGAAGCTTTAACAGTAAACTATAATTCCAGCAGAAAGCTGATGTCTTTTTCAGTGTCCCGTTAGCCTTTGCATTACTCTCCGCAACTCAGAAACCCAGATCTGTTCTATGCCACACATGATATGTTACTGAGACTTCAATTCCTGTCAATTTGCTATCAGCACATGCTGGTAGCTAGTCCATTAATAGATTAGATGCTATTTTAAAAATGCAATATGCAGATGCAGGCTATGCTGGCCGTACTGCCCATTTTCAATTTATCTACATCCTACACTTCAGTCTGGGACTTGCAGTACTGCTTCTGTTTGACAGCTGCACTGAACTTAACATTTTTAAAATACAATACTGATGTGCACTGTGTCGTTTGGCAATATAAGCACCCTTATGCCCCCCCCCCGTAAACACGGTCTGTATTGCTACAGTAAAAAACACTGCTCCATTACTTACTTTGCAAAACAATATACTGGCACACTGAACTTGATGATGCTGATGACTGCTGTGCTTGTGTGGTTTAAGACAACTTGTATTTTTAATCATTTGAGGTATTGCATAATAAAAAAAAATATTTCAACTTGTGTTGTTTTTTGTAGCATCCAACCTGATTGTTATCCAGACCCAATTGGATAGCACATTAAGATTATCTGGAACTGATATCCAGACAAATTTTGATATCTGTGACCTTTTTCATGTCCTAAGATACCCTACTGCAGTCACAAGAACACCCCTACACTTACTCTACCCTAGTCACTTGGACAGAAATGCTGCAGCTGTACCACAATACCACTGCCTTCATGCTATGCTCCGCTGTTGCATACAACACTTATTTCCTACCTCTCAGATTAGACCCTGGATACTGCCAGTGGGAATGAGCAGGCCTGATACACTTTTTCCAATTTCTGGATGCTGGGCAGATGTTAGTCTTCAAAGCCCTTAAGACAAAATATCACCTTCAAACAACTGACCATTATAGGTACCTTCAGGTTAAACATTACATGCAACCCTTAGCTGCCAGAGTACAGAGTCCTCTAGTGCCCCTCCACTACAACTTGCTAAACAGATGTTGGCAGGTCTACTGCCTACTCATCTTATTTCAACTTTACACAAAATGTTCCCAGAGCAACACAGCACCTTAACTACTAACATACAAGCGAAGTGGTGCCAGGAACGCAGCGCTCCAGTCCTGGATGCTCCATGGGACAAGGCAGCAGAAGAATCAAATAAGGCATCCTCCTCCCCAACCCTCCGAGAATTCTCATGGATACTCAAAGTAAGATATTTTAAGATTCTAGTTATACAAGCAACTTATCATTTGCAGATAACGACAGCATGCTGGTGGAAATGTGGAGAACAGACAGCACACCGCAAACCTGTCCTATATTCCTGCCCTTTCCTCAGCCCTTTGGGACAGCAGTGCACAAGGTCATTACAGACACATTTTCTATTACCCTCCCTTGTAAAGGGCAGTACTTACACTGCTACCTTTCCCCCTGACACTTAAAAACCACAAACTAAAATACTTCTTTCAGATTTTACTCAATATGGCAAGCAAAGTCATTATAAAAAACTCGTGACAGACTCTGCCTCCTACCATACAGACCTGGCATACCTTAATAAACCAGGTATACAATATGGAAAAAAAATCACATCCAGCATTAGTTATAAAATAGATTTATTTATGACAAAATGTACATCATGGATCCACTACATACATAATGGAAGTTGGTTACATTTTTATTTCACAGTGTCTGTAGTGGGTATCTGGGACTTTATTTTTTTTTCTTTTTCCTCTTCTGGATTCCTGGGAAACAAAACAATAAAAACATATCAGTAAGCATTTAAAAAGGGTAAGTGGGCCTAGCACAATGAGAAAGACATCTTGCTTGATATTATCCCTTCTCTGTAATTACCTTACACACCAAATCCAAGCTCTTCTGTACTGTAACCTCAAATTACTCCTAAAATAAAAGCGTGTTTTTTTGCATGTTTAGAGAATTACAAAAATGTCTTCAGATTCAGAGCTAACTGATAGAAACCCTTGTTTTTCTTAAATAAGAAATAACAAGAAATTATAAAAAGAAATATAACAAAAACAAATGCATGAAAAAGTTCAAAAATTACTTTTTTTTTGGCAAAAATTAAATGAATGCTTGCAGCAGTTGTTGTTTAGGCTCCATTGTCACCACAGAGATGGTCTGCAAGGAAGCAGCAGCTTAACTGACTGATTCACAAAACCTTTCAAGACCATAGCATAAAGCTGCTTAACACACTGGGTATATTAGGAATATGGGGCTGGATATTCAAACTGCGCCATTCTGTGGCGCAAGCCCTTGCGCTGCTCAAAATAGTTGCACTGGGGTGTGGCCGGGGTGATATTCAACAGAGTTGTGCTATTGAGCAACTCCCTTGAATATCACCCCCCCCGGCCACAGCCACTGTGCATGGCGCAGTGGAACTTGCGCCACCGCAAGTGGTCAGAGTGGAGCATTCAAGATGCGGTGGCACAAGTTCCATTGCGCCATGCGCAAATTTCCGATATTCAAAAGGTGACATGCAAATGGGGCCATAATTCATGCAAGGCACAGGGGGACCATTTGCATCTACTTATGGCCCCATTTGCATGCCATTAGCATGCAGGTGCGCCGATCCCCGAGGACTTGCACCTGGTGCCCTGCCAGGCAGCAGCCGTCGGGGACAACGCCCTCTGCAGCCCGATCGCGGGCAAAACCATAATAATCCCCACCCCCGACTGGCCCAGTCAGTGGGAAAACCATAGTAAGCCCCTCCCTGACTGGCCCGATTGTGGGCAAACCCGTGATAAACCCCTCCTCCCGACTGGCCTGATGGCGGGCAAACTCGTAGTAAACCCGTCCCCCAACTGGGCTGATCACGGGCAAACCCTGTAGTAATCCCTCCACCCCCACTAGCCCGATTGCGGGCAGAACAGTTCAACCCCCAGAACAATATCCCTGGTGGTCCAGTGTACATGGCGAAGCCCGATCGCCGGGCATTAGAGTCAACTTGAATGTGCATTTCATCTCACATATCTGGACTGCTCTTTAGACGGTATGGGCCGCATGCCCATTGCCTCTTGTTCTGAACCAATGGGCGTGCAGCCCTATTGAGCAGTCAGTCAGCGGGCGTGGGGTGGCAGTGGGTAGGAGCGTTGCCCGCCAGCTGACGGGGAGCGGGTAGGGCTCCGTGGGTGGTGGGTGGGGCCACTAGATCACCAGGTACTGGACCTGGGGTTGACTTAATGTCTGATCGGGCTTTACGGTCCACTGACCACCTAGGATATTGTTCTTGGGGTTGAACTTCGTTCTGCCCGCGATCGGCTACTGGGGAGGTTTATGGGTTTGCCCGCGATCGCTGCTGGGGAGAGGATTATTGGCGGCTTGCCCGCGATCGGGCCAGTCGGGGGATTACTACGGGTTTGCCTGTGATCGGGCCAGAGGGGGGTGCTTACTATGGTTTGCCCGCTGATCAGGCCAGTCGTGGGAAGGGGATTACTACGGGTTTGCCCGCGATCGGGCCAGTCAGGGGATTACTACCGGTTTGCCTGCGATCGCCAGTCGGGGAGGGGATTACTATTGGTTTGCCCACGATCGGGCTAGTGGGGTGGAATTACTACAGTTTTGCCCGTGATCGGGCGGTGGGGGTGGAATACTGTGCTTTGCTCGCATCGCCAGTCGGGTTACTATTATGCCCGCGATCGGGCTGCAGGGGCACAGGAAGAGTGGAGGTCCACCCACAGGTGGCAGCTGCTGTGTTGCACCCTGCAATGCGGCAGCTCACCCGTGGGTGGCCCTTGACTTACTCCTTTTTTGCTCAAAGTCGCAGGCACAGGTTGGTTGCACCTGCACAACTCTGCACAGCCTGGCTGAATATCGGGTTGTGCAGTTTATGCATGGTTTCTCCCCTCCGGTTGAGCATGCCTTCATTAGCATTGCGCTGTTGCTCAGCATGACTTGGGGGGCGCAACTGCCTCCTGCTGAATATGGCAGAATGGAGCTATTTCGGACTTGCACAGGCACAACCCTATTGCGCATGGTGCAACCCTTTTGAATATCCAGCCCATGGTGTCTAGTGTGTATAAGGTCATTTTGAGGTATTTTATGAATGTAAATGTGATAACAAGAAATAAAATGGCATTTTCAATGAATAAAAAAAAATAACACAAAATTCCAGAAAAATAAAAAGCAAAATTATAAAAAATAAAAAAATTCATGGGGCTCTACTAATTGACCAGTACCATAAAATTAGCTTAAGACAAAACCTACTGATAATGGAACCTGCCAGGAATATTCTGCCTCCAGAAAATGTTTCGGATACATGTTTGCTAGAGAAATTCAGAATTAAAGAATGAGATAATGTGAATACGGACATTTATTTATTTATTTAAGAGTTTAACCAGGCAGGCATGCTGAGTGGAATAACCACTCATTTCCAGATGCAACCTGGGGGAGATTGGGTACAGGGTAGCACTGGATGAGATTACATACAGTACAGGTTTTAGATAAAATTACAGAAACAGCAAGGGAGCAGAAACAACAATAACAATGTATTTACATAGGATCCTAGCTTAATATATTAGAGGACCCTGCAAACAGCAGCAGATTATAACATAGCTAACGGATGACAAGATCAGAGTGACATGAGGGCTTAGTGCTTATGGGTGCTGGTAGAGTTGTAATTCCAAAGAGTGGATTTCAGCTCTAGCCAGGACTGAACATATGTAAAACCTAAAAATATGTGAAACATTTATAAAAACTTAAATACAAAAAAAAACCCTTTGGGATTACATTTCACTATTTTGAGATAACCAAAGCTGTAAGAACTGAGAGTGGTATCCTGCCTGCTTGCAAACAAATGCCTGACAGCATTTTGCATACCACTTTGTTTTCCCCCCAACCTTCCAGATTCATCCTCAGTCCCTGGGGGTACCAGTAGACTATCAGGGAAGTAAAATATTATATGAGGAATCAGCGGGAGTGGGGGTGCGACTGGACTACCAGGCAATTTCTAGTATTGTGTGAGAGATCAGGAGGGAAGGGTATACTACTAGACTGCCATGGAGTTTCTGTATTACATCAAGGACCAGGGCAAGAAGGGGAAGGTATCACAGGCACTAGTGCTGCCGTGGGTGGACGGGAGAGCACCACTGTATGTATTGATAAGAGTAAAGTTTGGGAAGTGGTAAATAGAACTGCCTCAACAGTGTTTTAACACTTCCAAAATCCTCTAAATATACAGTGCTCCCTCTTTTATTTCCCCCCCTTATCCGCCACTCTTGCTTATCACCAGTGTGAGCTCCTGTACTGTTATCCAGAAATGCTATCTCACCCTTTAACTGCCACCCTCTATTATCTGCCACCCTCTTTTAGGGTGTACGGAGGTTGGTGGATAAAAGAGGGATCACTGTATCTTTGTTTCTGAATGCAAGAGGGTACCCTCATTTGCATGGGTGTAGTGGCTTATTTAGTGCTTTTGCATTATCCACTGAGTGCCATGCTGGGGGAACCCTTGGAATATAACCCACACACCATTTGGACACGCTGTGTCTGGTTAGTATGGTACTATTCATGTTATCGCCAAGCAAACCTTTTGAATCTGTGGGGCCCTACAGTACTAGCTCTGTTTATTTTTTTTTCTGCAGGTGGTTTATGTCAAACAGTAACCATCAGTCCCCTTCAGCTAATTGTCTCATTTTTATTTATTATACCTTAATCTTTTCTTACTTTGTAGCACTTAATTTTCTGCTGCAGACAATGGGAGCCACAAATAAAGTTATTTTGGTGTTAGCTATGTCATAAAAAAAAACATTTATCTGGAACATCTCAGAGGTGTGGTTTAAGTAAGCATTAACACACAATAGAGTATGCATTTCTAGAAAATGAGTGCACGTCCCAGGTGAATATAGGAAGGCATGAGACCAATGGTTGAGTGACAGTCAATGCACAGAGAAAGTGCAGTAAAGAAAAACATGTCCTGGATTAGGTTACTGTGCTTATGAAAAGGAACATTTTTTATACGAACATACGAATGTGCCAGCAGAAACAGACCACCCGGTCTATCTACGTCTGCTCAAGTGTGCAGCCAACACCCCTAGTTTGCAGCTGCCCCAACCCCCTCTCCCTTTTGTCATCCCACTGCCACCCCCCACCCTCACTCTCCCCTGTTCCCTGTCTCATGCCCTTCTGAAGCTGTTCACAGATTTACATGATACCGCCCATTCTGGTAGGGCATTCCATTTTGCTATCACCCTCTCTGTGAAATAGTGTCTCCTCATTTCCTTCCTAAATCTTTCCCCCTCTATTCTTAGCCCATGCCTCCAGTGACCCTCCCCCTCCTTAGCTTAAAGACTCCATCTGCCCCATCCTTATTGATTCCCCTCAGATACTTGAACGTATCTATCATGCCCCCCCGTCCCTTCTATCCTCCAGGGTGTACATATTGAGGTCTCCCAGCCTGCTGTCATAGTCTCTCCCCTCCATTCCCCATATCATCTTTGTTGCCCTCCTCTGCACCCCCTCCAACAGCCTGATATCACGCTTTAGGTATGGCCTCCAAAACTGCACACAATACTCTAAGTGCAGCCTTAACAGTGATCTGTAGAGGGGCAAGATCACCTCACTTCACCTGGATGAAAACCCCCTTGCTATGCATCCCAGCATTTTGTTTGCTTTTGCAGCCGCTCTCCTGCACTGGGCAGTGTTGTTCATGGTACCCGTTATCATTACCCCAAGGTCCTTCTCCTCCTCTGTGATTCCCAGCTTAACCCCCCCAAGCCAGTATTCTCTCCTTGGGTTCTTCACCCCAAAGTGCATAACCTTACACTTCTTTGCATTGCACCCCAGCTGCCACCTCTCTGACCACTCTTCTAACTTACTTAGGTCCCCCTGCAGCTGCTTCTACCCCTCTTCTTCATCCACCACTGCTCCAATTTTGGTATCGTCAGCAAACAGACTTACCTTGCTCACCACCCCATGTCCAATGTCTGATATGAAGAGCCCAAACAATACTGGCCCCCACTCAGAGCCCTGTGGCACCCTATTTGTCACTGACCTTGGAGTTGAGAGCTCCCCTCTCACCACCACCCATTGCAGCCTCCCACTCAGCCAGCTTGTAATCCAGTTTATCATTTTTGCCCCTACTCCTACACCAGTTAGCTTCCCCCCAAGCTGCCCATGAGGCACCGAATTGAAGGCCTTGCTGAAGTCCAAGTAGAGAACATCCACCACATGACCCTTATCCAGCTCACCTGTCACCCAGTCATAATATTGTATCAGGTTGGTTTGACAAGACTTCACTGAAACAAACCCATGCTGCCTCACATCCTGGAGGCCATTGTCCTCCAGGTACGACACCAGTCTTTCCTTTAGTATCGTTTCCATGAGTTTGCACACTATGGATGTGAGACTTACTGGACGATAATTGCCTGGTTCATCCCTTGGCCCACTCTTGTGTAATGGCACTACATGTGCTATCCTCCAGTCCATTGGCACACATCCCGACTCCAGGGAGATGCTGAACAGATCTGCCAGCGGCTCCGCCAACACCTCTGCCATCTCCCTCAGCACCCTGGGGTGGATACCATCCGGCCCTGGTTCCTTGTCTACTGTCAGTGCCCTCAGTCCCTCTAGGACTCTACTTGCCTTAATTCTTCCATCTGTCGCCTCCTCTCCTCCTGTCCCCACCCTCCTAGCCCATGCTAGTAGCGGCCCCCCCTTTTCTTCTGTGAACACGGAACAAAAGTATTTATTCAGTGCTTCTGCCTGCTCCTCCCCCTTTTCCATCCACTCCCCACCTCTTTTTATCCTCACTATTGTCTCCTTGCACTTTCTTTTCTCCCTGATGTACCTGAAGAAGTCTCCCCCATTAATTCCCTGTGCTAATCTCAGCTCCCTCTGGGCCTTGGCTTCTCTCAATTTTCTGGTCACCTCCCTGGACCATTTTGCATATTCCTCCCTGTCCACTTCATTCCCTGTCCTCCTAAACCTCTATTGAGCTACTCGTTTTGCCCTCATCACCTCCACAACTTCACTGTTCAACCAGCATGGTTTTCTTGCTCCGCTTCTTTTACTCTGTGCCTTGGTGCAGGCTTCTGTTGCCTCTGTAACCCCCCGTTTAATAATATCCCATTTCAGCTCCTCGTCCATCTCATGCCTTATGCCCTCCAGTTTCCCTTTCAGTACCTACTGCATCCTCCCAAAGTCCACCCCCCTGAAGTTTACCACCCGAGTAACCGATTTCTCTGGCTCCCCACACATCGTGATATTAAACCACACTGTTTGGTGATCGCTGTCAGATAGTGGGTACTCTACCTTTATTTCCCTCACTGCCTCCCCATTCAACAAGCACTGGAGGTGACCGGAATACTCCAGTCAACCCCCGGCAAGTTGAAATCCCCATGATAACCACCTTTCCTTTTCTGCATACCTTTTTGATTTGTCCCGCTAGCTCCCTGTTAAGCTCCTCAGACTGGGACGGTGGCTTGTATACCACCCCAAACCTTAGTTTCCTATCCCTTGAGTCTAGGAGCTGCAGCCAGATTGCCTCTGTTCTCCTTACTTCTCCATCATCCCTTGTGCATTTGATCCCATCCCTCACATAGACTGCCACCCCCCCCCCCTTACGGTCCTTCCCGTATAATTTGTATCCTGCGATTTCCAGATCCCAGTCCTGGTGCTCAGCTGCCCATAGAAAATGTTTTATTTTTTTCTGTAGCTAGGTTGTTTCTAGGTAGAATATGTGAGTTTGGTAATAATGGCTGCATGCCTTTAAATGAATCTAGGAAGTAAACTCTTTCTTTATGCCCCTTCTGATCTCTGGCCCTCAGTGCTCTTTTGAGATCCCTAAGGTATTTCTTTGGGAACACTCTCTCTCAGCACCGACATACTGCCAAATTCCATGCTACTGTCAGACTACCCCCCTTGGAAGGATTTGGGTGGGGGATTTACCCCTGAACACACTTTGTGTTAGGAGGAGCATGTTGGGATGCAGGGTGGAGCCCCGGATCTACTGGGGTCTGTCACTCTCGAGGATTAAGTCCATGTACCTTGTTCTCGTGACTCCCCCTGGGAGCTCCGTAGTGCCATGACATCTAGAGAGTTGTGCTTGTGGCAGACACAGTGATGTCCTGTGATTTTATGGAACTCCCACCCACTCATTGGTCTTCTGACTGCACTGCCACCTGTGGTCAGATGGTCATCGAGGTGGCAGTATTGTTGCAGAGGATGGGTCCCCCCACAGAGAGGGTGAGTGCCCTGTGGGGTGCTCAATTCCTTCTCTCCCCCCGCTGGCACCAGAAGATCCCTGTTCATTCTCGAACCTGGGTTGCAAGTATTGGAAGTGAGTTAAGTTCATTTATTTTGAAGTAACTCATGCTCTGTTGTACGTGTTTGTATTTAAAAAGTGGAAATGGTTTTATTTTATTAGAAAAAGGATTTATTTTCATTTTAGTTAGTCTACTGCTAGGTAGATTAATGCAGGTTAGTTATGAACTGTTGGTGTAGATATGCAATAGTGAACAACAGGGTGCGTGATCATGGGTCAATAATCTACGTCTCTCGAGGATGCTGTTAGGCATGAGGTACTCACTCCAAGTGTCTTTAAACACCCAAGAGAGAAATGTGATTACTGACCAGAATGGCACACCCTGGAGTGCTTCATTGCACTTATAACATGTGAGAAAAATCCCAGCAACTGATTTTTCTTACACATTATAAAGTTAAAATAATATTTATTTTATGTGGAAACTGGTATAAAACTTAAAAAAGTTCCTGTTCTAGAACATTTAAGTGTGGCTCCCTCGATGTCTCCAACACTTCCCTTATTCACAGAGCATTTCACCAGCAGCACAGGCAAAGGGACAGGACAGGGTCAGGCTTGACTGTGAGTTTAAATTTAATAAAAAAGAAGGACCAGAAACTTCCATTGCTTCCAGATGCAACACAGTAAAAAAAGTATATCTTTTCAACTGAGCACAATGGATGGTGCTGACTATTTAGTTATTTATGTATATATTTATTTTATTTATTTATTTATTTTTACTTATGACTACAGTCAGAGTGACATGCTGGAGTGGTGATTTCCCACTGGCTTGACTGCCGGATTTATGAGTTAAGGGGTTGCTACAGCTCTCACCCATGATGAGAACTCTGCATTCAGCAGAGGATATGGCTACACTGAGTGCTGATATTTTGAGTCTTAAGTGCAGTATACAGGCTAGCAGCTTGAAAGATGTGCAGGCGTGTAATTATGGGCACATAATTACATGAATGTAGTAGTGTTTCAGACAATCAGAGATCTGGATTTTTCTAACATTATGTAATAATAAAGATTAATGAATATGTGTTTAGGTCAATGAAGTTGCTAGGATGATGAAGCCCATTTTTGTGTTGCTTGCATGCATGTGCAAGAAAGACATTGTGTCAGCTTCCTTCACAAGTGGGTTGTGTAGGCGCGGCAGTGTTGTGCCGAATGGCAGCAATCTGTTCTGGGGCTAGTCTCTACCACAGCAAATAGAGGAGCATGCATGAGCATGCCACTATGCTCAAAGAAACTGGGCCACTGCAATCAGGGAGAGCCCCATCACTATACAATCAGCTGTTTTTGCTGCGGAGTATCCCTGACTGCAGCAGCTGATTACAGCTGCATTGTGTGGTGTCCCCATGGCGACGGCTTCTCCATTGACTTCTCACAGTCCCCACGAAGCCGACAGTAAGCCACCACCTGCCTTTCCCAGTTCTAAAAGCCGATGGGGGTGCCCAATCCTCCTGTTGGCATGCCCCTTCCCCAGTTCATTTGCCGACAGGGTAGCCCAATCCCCGTCGGCATGATGCACCTCCCCCATTTGTTGTATGCCGAGGGGATGCCCAGTCTCCCTCAGCTCATGTGTTCTCCCCCCCACAGCAAATTGTATGGCCAATGGGGTGCCCGATCCCTGTCGGCTCCACTCTCCCTTCCCCAACAAACATCCAGGTGGCATGCTGTGAGCCCATTCCCAGCGTGCCAATAGTCCTGCAGTGTCCTTTCTTTTTAATCCTGTAAAAATGAAGAAAACGGTTCCTCACTGTCTGTGGCACCCCTTCCCCAGCCCGAGCCTCCCCTCTGCACACCCTACCTCCCCACACCCTCACCTCATATTTACCTTCAGAACCCAGTGCAACAATCTTCGGTGGACCGGGAACACGCCTGCACTCTCTTTCAAAGCCGACATCGTGAACTGAAGAAATGCTGGTAAGTTGTATAATGGCATAAATAGGGTTTTTTTTTTTGACTTAAGAGGCTATCTTGGCCATTTTTAGGAATTTCTTCACCAAAGTTTCAGCATGGGGTTCTTGGGACCCCACCTTATGAATTTAGTCACTGTCATTTTGTTATTTGGTCCCAAAAAGGTGATTTTGCAGTCTCTGTGTGGAACCACCTTTCAGAACCAATTAACAAAACAACAGTGTCACGGTTCATGTTCATGAGGAAGGCCCTCAAAAACTCTGAGTTGAAAATTTGGAGAAAAAATTCCCAAAAATGACTGTTTTACGAGCGTGTGTTGCGCAGTTCCTACGCACACTCGTAACTTCAAGAATTTTTAATATTTTCACTCCAGATTTCAACATTGCCATTTTATCACACCTCCTTATGGACAGTATGGCTGTCATTTTTGACATCTTACCCAAAATGTGTTTTCGTGCATGTAGCGCACAATGAAATGAAACTTTATTTATGTGGCACCTTTCTCAAACCAAGGTGCCTTACAATATTTAAAACAATAAGCAATAAATAAATAAAAATCCATAAATAATTTATATAACACTAAATCTGAGCTCCAATTCACAGTCAGTTAATTAAAATTAATCTTCGACCATAAATAGGTCTTGAGGGCCTTTTTAAACTCCTCCACGGTCGCACACTGACTAAGTGGATGCGGTAGAGAATTTCAGAGGGTCGGAGCAACAAACATAAAAGCACGAGCACCTGATGACTTTAAAGAAACCCTTGGAATCTCTAGCAACCCCTCATCTGCCGAGAGGAGAGATCGCCCGGGATGGTAGAGAACCAAAAGCTCTTTCAAGTAGTCTGGACCCTGTCCATGTGTCCATAATGGTGCGGTCGGTGTGCGAAATCAATGTTCGGGACAGATTAAGAAAATCACAGTGACAGTGTTCATGAGCAGAGGTCCTGAAATGCCTATGTTGAAAATTTGGTGACACAAGTCCATACAATGACTGTGTTATGAGCGTGCATTGTGCAATTTCCACACACATTGCGCAATTTCCATGCACCCTCGTAACTTCACGAGTTTGTAATATTTTCACTCCAGATTTTCAATATTGGCATTTTCCACACCTCCTTATGAACAGTACAGCTGTCATTTTTCACATTCTGGCCAAAATGTGTTTTCGCACTTCCGGCACAGAATACCGTGGTCGCTGTGGGAAATCAGTGTTCGGGACAGATTAAGAAAATAACAGTGACACTGTACATGAGTGGAGGTCCCACAATTACTATGTTGAAAATCTGGTGTAAAAAAATCCCTACGGGTGTGCGTTCCACAGTTTCTACGCACGCTCATGACTTCACCAGTTTTTTTTTATATTTTTACTCCAGATTTTCAACATTACCATTTTTTTACACCTCCTCATGAACAGTACAGCTGTCATTTTTCACATCCTGTTCAAAATGTGTTTTCACACCTGGGGCACCAAATGGTGCAATTGCTGTGCAAAATCACTTTTCAGCTAATGAACTGATAGCGTCACTGTTCATGTGGTGGGGTCACAAAAAGCCCATGCCGAAAACTTGGAGTAAAAATACCAAGAAACACCCAGGGTGTTAGGGTTTATGACCATAACGCCCTACCTTGTAGAGACTGACAGGCATCAGGGGTGTGACTTCGGATTGTCAACAATAATGCTCACATCATAACACCCCCACCCCCACCCTGCAGCCAGTGACAAGCATTGAGATGTGTCTTGGACTCTTTGGCCCCAGAGTTCACCCCATTCTCCTATATTGCACCCATTTCAGCATATTACCTTATGGAATGAGGTGAGTGTAAAGCCCGAACACCCCAAGGCACACCTCGACACTTGTAAGTGTCTGCAGGGTAGGGTGAAGTGAAATGTCGTGACCGTTATGGGCGACGACCCAAAGGCACATCCCAATGCCTGTCCATCTCTGCAGGGTGGGCTTGGAGTTGGCATCAGTTCAATACTTCACTGCCATTCCTATGCTGCATCTGTCTAACTCCTGCACTTCCACTGGTAATGCCAGCAAGCAACCATTTGGCATTGACAAATGCTTGTGTTCATTTGCAAGGCAAGCAAACATACTGGTATCTGTCTGAACTGTGAGGTGGCTTCGGGGGCGGGGGGTCTTCCCCTCCTCCACCCATCAAAGCTTCTGAATACTGAATCTACTCCCTAATTACATCCACTGTCTACCTTTCTCTTCCTTTTTATGTTGCTTGCGCTTGCATAAGACATGTTTTGCTACAGAGAGCAGCATTCCAGTGGTGTGTCACTGACTAGCTCAATGCAGGTCAAGCTGCACTGAGCTCATCCTTAACAGATCAATTATCATGCAAGCTAAGTATGACAATGGTTTACAGTTTATGGGTGGAAACTTTGTGTATTTGAAACAAATGAAGTGCTCCAATGAGAGAACACTGCTTCTATTTCATATACATAAAGCCGTCCCCCCTTCCCTCCATCGCTCTGTTTTCCTTGCTGTCTTTCCCTTCTCCCCTGCACACACTTCTTGTCTCGTGTGTTTCCCATACCTCATTTCTCCCTTGTTGTCCCTCTGACCCTCCTGTCTCCTCATGTTTTATATTTCTTTGAGCCCGGCTCCAGTTGACTGCACTAACATGACTGGCTAAGTTGTGTTGCTATCAGCCTCATAAATTACAGGAGAAACCAGAGAAGCTTTAGCTTAAATGATGCACCACGAAGCTGCCTAGTGCTCTGTGGGACAAGCGCTGCTGTAAGAGCTGAAATCTGATATGCTCCAAGACTCGCGAGCCAAAGTGGATAGCTGACTCAGACTATGCATGCATTTTGTGAATAGCAGGATACTCTAGTAGTGCTCCAAGTATTCCCACGGCTCTAAGAATACAGTTTTTTCCTGAAGCAAATCTGTACAATTCTTCTTTTGAATGGATTTTATTGACTGTGTGGCAGCACCTGACAGTGCGATAATGCAGACCTCTGTGCAACCAGAGCACAGTTAACAACTTCTGTGTACACACTCGGCCACCCCGCGGACCACTGGGCACCGAGCCTACGGTGAAATCAGTAGCATCCTGCACAGTTTGTAGCTTCTGAGGCCCCAGTCCATGCTGTGTGCAGTCAGATTGCATTTTCAGACTGCAGTCCAGCAGCACAGACAGATTATGTCCCCAAGTTAGTGAAGTGCAATGGGGCCAGGCGAAGTGATCCCACTGTGCGGTTAGAGAGAGTGACCGGACAGACACAATGTCAGGCAATGGTACGGCAACCTCATGTTTGTGTGACAAGTTGTGGCTAGGGAACACAAACACCACACAGTGCAAGACAGCGAGATACACATGGCAGCTGTGCAGCCTGTGAGCTCGGAGACAGAACATCTGTGTGTGTTCTGCCTGCCACTACCCTGTCCAGTTTGCAGATAATAAGCAGTCCGAGTGGGCAAGGAAGTAGTCAAGAGTGACAGTGGCCATGCGGTCTGGTGTGTAAGACAGAGAGAGAGATACACAGACAGTGGGAGACAGTAGGTACCAAAGTTGCGGCAATGTGCTGTGTCTCTGTCTGTCTGTCTGTCTCTGTCTGCAGAAACAGTGGAAGCGATGATAAGCAGTATAGAGCCCTCTGACAGGCTGTAATACAGGAGAGCAGAGGAGAAAGTGAGCGTGACAGTGGCCACCCAGAGTTTCCTTTCCTGGCACCCCCCCCCAACTGTGGCTGCCCCGTTGCCCATTCCTCACCCTCAGTGCACAGATGATAGAGAGAGAGTGAGAGACAGCATCATCACTCTTCAGCACCTGCACCATGGCTGAAATGTCCTGTGAGACCACAAGAGAGAAAACATTGAGATGTTGCTGTCTGTGGCCTCCCCTTGCTCCCCGGTACAGAACAGTGCTGCAGTTTGTGAGCAGGAGAGACCCATGTATTTGTTGTGTCTGTCTCTGTCTCTCTCTGTCTCTCTCAGTGTCTTTTTCTTTGGGAACCTCTGTGCTGCTTTCCCACCTCCCATACAACAAGTTCTCCATGTCCTTTTCTGCCAACCCCCCATCCGAGTGAGAGAGAGAGTGAGAGTGCGCAACTGAGTTTTTTCCCCCGATGTTGAAGAATGGAGCTCGGTGCTTTGAGAGAGAGCAACATAGAGAAAGCAAGACAGGAACAGTAACAGTGAGAGAGAGAGAGAGAGAGAAAGAGAGAGAGAGAGAGACACTGGGGGAGCAGCATTGAAAAGGCAATGTGTGCTGTGTCCTCTCTCTGTGTGTCCTTGCATAGTAGTGTGTTAGGGAGGACATAGTGGGGAACAGCACATGCAAGCAGCATATGCTTGTGTGTCTCTCTATGTCTGTCTGTAATTCATAAGAGAGAGAGACACAGACATAGAAACATAGAAATTGTCATCAGATAAGAACCGTCTGGCCCATCTAGTCTGTCTGTAAGCCCTTGTACTGGATTGCTGCTTCTGACCCACTCGCTGCTGTACCTCTATGGTTCCCCTATGCCTGTCCAAAGCATGCTTGAATCCATCCACAGTGCTCGCTCCCACCAGCTCCTGAGGCAGACCATTCCACACATCCACCACCCTCTCTGTGAAGAAGAACTTCCTCACATTCCCTCTTAACCTCCCACCTTCCAATTTCATGTCATGCCCCTTCATTCTTGTGCTCCTCCTGTAGTGGAAAATGTCTCCCCTGCACCTTGTTTATACCCTTGAGGTACCTGAATGTTTCTATCATATCCCCTCTTTCCCTCCTGTCTTCCAGTGAGTACATATTGAGGTCCCTTAACCTCTTCTCGTAAGTCTTGTGTTGCAAGCTCTGTACCATCTTATTTGCCCTTCTCTGGACCATCTCCAGCCTGTTAATATCCTTACAAAGGTGCAACCTCCAGAACTGCACATAGTACTCCATGTGAGGCCTGACCATGGTTTTATATAATGGCATCACTACCTCCCTCCTTATGCTGGTGATACTCCTGCCTTTGCACCCCAGCATGTCACTGGCCCTCCCAGCTGCCTTAACACTTTACTTTGACATTTTCAGGTCATCTGAAATAAGAACCCCCAGGTCCCTTTCCTTCTTTGTGACTGTCAGCAACCCCCGGCCCATCCTGTCCTGTAGCTTTCCCAGGGTTTTTGTGTCCCAGGTGCATAATTCTGCACTTTTTTGAATTAAACTTTGTTGCCAGTCCTCAGACCATTTTTCAAGCTTCCCCAGGTCCCTCCTCATTTTCTCCACCCCCTCTAGGGTATCCACTGTGTTACAGATCTTGGTGTCATCTGCAAACAGGCAGACCTTTCCCTTCAGCTCTTCTGCAATGTCACTAATGAAGACATCGAACAGGACTGGCCCCAGGACCGATCCCTGCGGCACCCCACTATTCACCCCCTCTCCCCAGACTGCACTCCATTTACCACTACTGTCTGCCTCCTGTCTGTTAACCAGTTCCTAACCCAGTTTACCACCCTTTCCCCCATGCCCAGCCTTCTCAGCTAGTTTATCAGCCTCCTATGTGGGACGGTGTCAAAGGCTTTGCTGAAATTAAGGTACGCGTTCTCCACTGCCCCACCCTGATTTACTTTGTTTGTGACCCAGACAAATAAATCAACCAGATTTGTCTGACATGACCTCCCCACTGTGAATCCATGTTGACTATAGTCCTGGGCTCTGATGGCTTCTAGATGCCCCACTATCCTTTCTTTAAGCAATGACTCCATGATCTTCCCCACTACTGAGGTGAGGCAGATTGGCCTATAGTTCCCCACCTCCTCCCTGCTGCCGGATTTGTGTAGAGGGACCACATGTGCCCTCCTTCAATTCTCTGGTACCACCCCTGTGTTGAATGACTCAGTGAACATGGCTGCCAGAGGTACTGCTATCTCCCTTCGCACTTCTCTTAAAATCCTTCGGTGTATGCCATCTGGTCCCATCGCTTTGTCCACTTTCAATTTAGTGAGCTCCTGTAGGAGTCTTTTGCCTGTGAATGGACTATTGTCCACCTCTTCACCCCCTTGGCAACTGCTGTACTGCTGTGGTTCTTGCCTCTCCCCCTCTTCTGTGAACACTGAACAGAAAGACACAGTGGATGTATTGAGGGGCACATGACAGTTCTTAGGCATGGTACTATTACATCCAAATACCTAAACAGCACATATAAGGAAGCAACATTCAGCGTTGACAAATGCGTGTATAAATATAATACAATACATCACGTGGGTAGGTCTTTTTCCCCATAGGAAGGGTATAAAATTATCAGCTTATGGATACCCATACAGCACTGTCTTTCAAGACAGAACTTTCCACACACTTCAGTACCTTCAGAGAAGGAGCGGTATTTAGGGCAATGGCAACGCTGCTTTGGTCAATCATTCACACCCTGAGGAACACCACACTCACACGATGCAATCATAAACTTTCGGGGCACTTTTTATACTAACTTAGTACTGTATTTCCTTACTTTTGTGGCTTTGTGCTAGAAGCCTAACTGATGCCAAAACATAGTTTTGTTGCTGTTTATTAACATCCTTTTTTAAAGGTATAATCAACATTGCATGTCAAGCAGCACCAGTCGGGTGGCCACTGCATTTCACCTCCCTCACCCTGCCCCAATCCAAGTAGTCACTGTCAGGCAGTTGCAACCCTCCATCATCTTGGCTTAAGTCAAGTAGTCCATGGTGTTCAGTGATACCTCTTCCCGCTCCTCATCCCCAATCCAAGTAGTCCCTGTAATCCAGTGGCACTCTCTCTCTCACCCTGCAGCTAGCTAAGTAGTTCCAGTCATCCAGTGGCTCCCCCCCTCCCTTTCCCTGGCTCCAATCCAAGTAGTCCCTGTAATCCAGTGGCACTCTCTCTCTCACCCTGCAGCTAGCTAAGTAGTTCCAGTCATCCAGTGGCTCCCCTCCCTTTCCCTGGCTCCAATCCAAGTAGTCCCTGTAATCCAGTGGCACTCTCTCTCTCACCCTGCAGCTAGCTAAGTAGTTCCAGTCATCCAGTGGCTCCCCTCCCTTTCCTGGCTCCAATCCAAGTAGTCCTGTAATCCAGTGGCACTCTCTCTCACCCTGCAGCTAGCTAAGTAGTTCCAGTCATCCAGTGCCCCCCCTCCTTTCCCTGGCTCCAATCCAAGTAGTCCCTGTAATCCAGTGGCACTCTCTCTCTCACCCTGCAGCTAGCTAAGTAGTTCCAGTCATCCAGTGGCCCCTCCCTTTCCCTGGCTCCAATCCAAGTAGTCCCTGTAATCCAGTGGCACTCTCTCTCACCTGCAGCTAGCTAAGTAGTTCCAGTCATCCAGTGGCTCCCCCTCCCTTTCCTGGCTCCAATCCAAGTAGTCCCTGTAATCCAGTGGCACTCCTCTCTCACCCTGCAGCTAGCTAAGTAGTTCCAGTCATCCAGTGGCTCCCCTCCCTTTCCCTGGCTCCAATCCAAGTAGTCCCTGTAATCCAGTGGCACTCTCTCTCACCCTGCAGCTAGCTAAGTAGTTCCAGTCATCCAGTGGCTCCCTCCCTTTCCCTGGCTCCAATCCAAGTAGTCCCTGTAATCCAGTGGCACTCTCTTCTCACCCTGCAGCTAGCTAAGTAGTTCCAGTCATCCAGTGGCTCCCCCTCCCTTTCCTGGCTCCAATCCAAGTAGTCCCTGTAATCCAGTGGCACTCTCTCTCACCCTGCAGCTAGCTAAGTAGTTCCAGTCATCCAGTGGCTCCCCCCCTCCCTTTCCCTGGCTCCAATCCAAGTAGTCCCTGTAATCCAGTGGCACTCTCTCTCTCACCCTGCAGCTAGCTAAGTAGTTCCAGTCATCCAGTGGCCCCCCTCCTTTCCTGGCTCCAATCCAAGTAGTCCCTGTAATCCAGTGGCACTCTCTCTCACCCTGCAGCTAGCTAAGTAGTTCCAGTCATCCAGTGGCTCCCCCCCTCCCTTTCCCTGGCTCCAATCCAAGTAGTCCCTGTAATCCAGTGGCACTCTCTCTCTCACCCTGCAGCTAGCTAAGTAGTTCCAGTCATCCAGTGGCTCCCCCCCTCCCTTTCCCTGGCTCCAATCCAAGTAGTCCCTGTAATCCAGTGGCACTCTCTCTCTCACCCTGCAGCTAGCTAAGTAGTTCCAGTCATCCAGTGGCTCCCCCCCTCCCTTTCCCTGGCTCCAATCCAAGTAGTCCCTGTAATCCAGTGGCACTCTCTCTCTCTCACCCTGCAGCTAGCTAAGTAGTTCCAGTCATCCAGTGGCTCCCCCCCTCCCTTTCCCTGGCTCCAATCCAAGTAGTCCCTGTAATCCAGTGGCACTCTCTCTCTCACCCTGCAGCTAGCTAAGTAGTTCCAGTCATCCAGTGGCTCCCCCCCTCCCTTTCCCTGGCTCCAATTCAAGTAGTCCTTGGCACTGAGTGGCACCTTCTCTCTCACCCTGCAACAAGCCTAGTGGTCCCTAGTATCCATTGGGTCCCACTTCCTCCTCCCAGCCCCAATCCAAGTAGTCCCCCTGGCATCCTGGTGGCACCTCCTCCCTCACTCTGCAGAAAACCAAGCAGTCCCTGGTAAGAGTAACCAATTTTTATCTATTCTTTGGTAACCAGGTAAGGCCCACTAGGCACAAGTGCCTATTTTCAAGGTGACCCAGGAGCACTGGGGATGTTAAGTGACTTGCTCAGAGTCACACAGTATGCAAGTAGAGGTTGTGGGAATCACACCCAGGTCTCCTGGATGTACCAAGTTCATTTGCAGTGTGTTACTCTAACCTCTAGGCTATACTGCCAACCAATTGAACACCCTTCATCTCCCCAGCCCCAGTCCAAGAAGATCCTGGTTCCCATTCACATCCCACCCTCTCCCCATCCCAGATTTGGGTAGTCTCTGGCATCTGGTGGCACCCCCTTCCTCTTTATAGCCCCAATCCAAGCAGTCCCTGGTGTCCAGTGTCAACATTCATCCTCACGTACCCTACTCCAAGTAATCCCTGGAGTCCAGTGGCATACCTCTCCCACACTCTGCAGCAGGCCATGCACTCCGTGGCATCCAGTGCCACCTCCTTCTTCTCCTTAGCCACAATCCCTGTAGATCCTGGCGTCCAGTGGTACCCCTCCTTCTCCCCAGCCTAGTTGCAAGTAGTCTCTGGCATCCAGTGGTACTCCATACACCCTCACCCTGCCCCAATTCAAGTATTCCCTGGCATCCAATGGTACACCACTTCCTCACCCTTAAACTGTCCCTTGCATCCAGTGTCACCCTTCCCACCCTGCCCCAAGGCAAGTAGTCCATGGCATGCAGAGGCATGCCTCTCTTCCCCCAGCCCCAATTCAAAAAGTACCTGGCAGGCAGTGGTACCCCACTACCCCACCCTGCCACAATTCAAGTATTCCTGGCATCTAGTGATAATCCACTTGCTCACCCGGCCCCAAGCCAAATAGTCCTTTGCATCCAGTAGCACCCTCTCTCTTACCCTGAAGCAAGTTACGTTGTCCCTGGTATTCAGTTGTTCCCCCACACCAATCAATTTGGTGTACAGCAGTGTCAGTGGCTCAGCAGGTTACATACTCACCTCAGAGACTCAAAGATAAGAAGGCTGTGGGTTCTAGCCCTACAACAGGAATTTGGGGAAAATCCTAATCCTGACATTGTAGTGCAGTATGAGGGGGGTGCTGCACTATTGAGGTGCAGTTTTTCAGATGAGATGTTAAACTGAGGTCCTGCCTCTCTCAGTTCTGGTGGTTGTTTGGATGGCTCTAGATCCCATGGCATTTCTTGAAAATAGTAGGGGCATTCTTATTGTAAAAATAAAATTAAACAAAAACACAACAAGAATTGTCCTGTATAATCAAAATGTATCACACAAGGAAAATAATCAAAATTAAAGAGAGGGAAAAATGTTACACAGCTGTGGTTGGGCAAAACAGAAAAAAAAATACACATACGAAGTTTGTCAGTAATTTGTACAAAACTAGGATTCCTACCAGTCCTACTCTGTACTACCCCAGGAGTCATGTCTTACGGACGTGTCTCCAGAGAAATTTTACTACAGATACTGAAAATCTAGTCTTGTCATTCATGCACACTCCACGCAGGGCTGTCACCACAGATGCTACTAAATCATTATATGTGATCGCCTTCTGCTAGCAGAAAAAGCACATTGGGCAGGATTCACAAAGGACTTGCACTTAGCGCATCTCAGATGCCCCAGCACAAATGAGATGCTCTGAGCACCAACTGTGGTATTCCCGGCGCAGCCCCTCTATGAATACCACAGTTGCGCCCAGTACAGGATGCATCAGCGCAACCCCTTGGTCGGGCTGGGAATCCAGTAGAGCAGCACAACGCACAATGTGCTGCGCCCAAAGTTGCCATCCAGAGCCAACAACATGCAAATGGAGCCATTAGGTATGCAAGGTGCAATGGGTCCTTTTACATGTCATTATGGCCCAATTTGCATGTGCCATGCAGGAATGCGCCCAACCGAATGCACTGGGTGCCCTGCAAGGGCTGTGGTCCACACGCATAGCCCCATGTATACATGTAGAACCCCCCCACCCTTCCCTGGCCTGACCGTATCCCATGGAAAGACCAGGATGTATCCCTGGTGGTCAGTGTCCTCCTCCACCTGCCTCCCCCGTGACATGCTGCTCACTGTGGCAGAAAACCTGTAGTCAATGCAGATCCTCCCTCCCTACCTGAATCTCCTGTTGCATTCTGCTCACCGTGGCAATACAGTATCACTGTCAGAACCCCCCTCCCTGCCTGAATCCCATGTTGCATGCCGCTCACTGCGACAGTACAGAATCAACAGCAGAACTCCCCCCTCCTTGCCCAACTCCACAGTTGAATACTGCATCCTGTGGTGGTAGTCATGTAATAACAAACCACCCTCCCCACCCCAACCCAATTGCTCCGAGGACCCAAAGTCCACTCTCACCCTGGTGGTCCAGTGTACCCCCACCTACTCAGGCACCCTATTCCCACCCGCTTCCCCCATTCCAGCATATCCCAAAGATCAGCGGGCAGCACAACCCACCTGCATAACGACATGGCTGCCCACCGACAGAGCAGTATGTGAATGACAGTTACTGTACACCCTGCAGCCCATTGGTGGATCCTGTCAACCAATGGGCTTGCAGTGTGTATGGTACTCCATCATTCACATCTTTGTGAATGACAGAGTACAGTACACACTGCAAGCCCATTAGTCAACAGGGTCCATCAATGGGCTGCAGTGTGTACAGTAGCTGTCATTCACAGAGAGCTCAGTCAGCAGGCAGCCGTGGCAGTATGTGGGTGGGTTGTGCTGCCCGACGATCTTCAGGACCTGCTGGGAAGGGGGGAGCCAGGTGGGGAGAGGGTGCCTGTGTGTGTGAGGGGTTGGGGGGTCCACTGGACCACCAAGGTGAGAGTGGACTTCGGGTCCTCAGTGAGATCTGATCAGGGTGGGAGGGGGGTTCTGTTATTACATGCCTACTGCAGCAGGGTGCGGCATTCTACTATAAGTTGGGCGGAAAATTCTGCTATTGATTCTCAACCGCGCGGTGGTGACATGCGACATGGGAGTCAGGCGGGGGTTATGCATTATTTCTGTACCGCCACAGTGAGTGGCTTACAACAGGGGATACAGGCAGGGAGGTGGGATCTGCGTTCCCTATGGGACATCTGCCACAGTAAGTGGCACATGAATGGGGATGCAGGTGGGGAAGGGGGGGTTCTGATGTTATGTCTCTATTGCTACAGTGAGCGGCATGCAACAGGGGACTCAGGCAAGGAGGAGGCACACTGGCCTGCCATGGTGGGTAGGCTGATATGCTGCTGTCTGCAGTATAGTAGCCTGCCTGTGGGTGGCCACCCACATACGTCTACTGGTTGTAGACTTAGCTTCTGGGCATATCTCCGGACTTGCACCGAGGATGTGCCTCAAATTGAATATGAATGGGGCTCGCGCACCGCGCATGAACGCTCCCTGCACAGCACCTCAAGATGCGCTGCATATTATTATGGGTGTGTGCGGCACATCGGTCTCCTTCAGAATCACACCAGTGCACAAGTCGGGGATGCCCGGTGCATCTTGGATGCGCTGGGCTCATCCCTATTGTGAATTCTGCCCATTGTGTTTGCCAGATGTTGAATTTTAAAATTGCAAATAACACTATCATGGTTTGGACCTCAAAATCACCCCAGCCGTAGGGGGAAAATACCACAGACTAAACAAGAATAAGTGATATTTTGAACTGGGAAAACTTCTACTGAGTGGCCAGGTGCTTCTCATATCCCCTTAAAGAGGGACATGTCAGATATAAATGCTTCTGTGTTTTTGTGCTTGTGAGAATTTCTTACCCCTACATGTGGTGCACACTTACTAGAGGATGCCCCACATCTGGGGGGATAGTCTGTCATTGGAAAGTTGCTGAAGGATAACTGATTCCAACCCTGCCAGGCAGAGGGGGAAAAACAGGGTTATCTGAAAAATGAGGATACTATACAATCATAAATCCTCTGCTGAAATAATGATTCTACCTGTCCCAGGGATAATTTTCCACTGTCTCAACTTTGTCAGTGCCATTAAAACATAACATGGGAACTTGGGACCTGGGACTTTCCCATGGATCCTTTTCCTGCCATGATTGCAAAAAAATTGCAAAATAATACACTTGGGTCACAGAAACCCAGGCGTGGAGTACAAAATGGGGGGGGGGGTACTTGCAATGACCGAGCAGGAAAGGCACCTGAAGGTAATCATGTCAGATGAACTGAAGGTGGCCAGACAATGCAACAAAGTGATTAGGAGAGCTAGTGGTATGCTGGGGTGCATAGGTTGGGGTACTACTTCAAAAAAAGCCTGGGATAGACACAAGGGAATCATAAGAGACAGGAAAGAGTGGAAGAGAAAGTGCTGTAGACCTAGAAGGGTCTGCAGCAAAAGCAATCACAACAAGAAATGGCAGACTGGATGAGCCATCAGTTTACATGTTTCCATGTTTCTATCCCATCCTGTGAGAAAAGGCTGTATCCACTCCATGAGCAGAGGAACTCACAGTTTATTCTCCTAACAAAAAGCTATCTGTAAATTGAAAGGGAAAAAAAGACTGAAAAATGAAAGCCACTGGGTTTAGCACCTCCCCTCTTTAATGCTCAAATATATAATTCCTCTCCTTATGGGGTTCAAACAACTCCCCCAGAGGAACATAACAAATACAATGTAAAATCTAGCCTTAAGGGCCACTGGTGGGGGGAACACATAACTAACATAAAGGAAATTAGGAGATAATAAAGACTTAAAGGAGTAGTATATCCTAGGAGCACGTTTTATGCCTCCTTAATGTCTCCCTGAATGCAAAAAAAAACAAACAGCCAGCGACTAGTAATCCCCTCTTCAAGCAAGTGCATGACCTACCTTAGCCTGGAGTCCATTGCAGATGACCACTCCCTGTGGTGGGGATCACCATCTTCACCCTCAGTGTAATGGCCCCTGTTCGTGTGTGACCTTTTCCGAGCACGAACATGACGTCCATGCGACTGCACCTGCCTGCCAATTACAGCCTTGTTTTTTTTTTCTGGCTACCTTGACAACACAAGCATGCTTTCTGATTAGGGACTGACAGCTACAATACACTGGCTGGGGCAAGTCATTTAGTGATTAGTTCTCAGCTTTGTCCTGCCCAGACATTGGCTGTATTTCTCCCAGCATTCCTTGGAAACAATAAATGGCCACTGAGAGCCCAGTGTTCTATACTTTTACACCCCTGATCCTGCATTCAGGCTGCTTTTTCACCTCCAGTGTACATTCCTTGGTCAGTGTTGTCTTTGCGACTGCAGCTGTACACCGCAGCATTACAGAAGAGCAAGGTATGTTATTAATATGGTTTCCCATTGGGCCGCAATTTGCTAATATCATCTCTGTGTTTTCAAACATGCCCAGTTGTTCAGCGCTGCTTTTATGTCAAGTAATGTTCGCTCTTTTGCAGTCTTAGGTTTTGCCCACTTGCCCATGCTGTCCAATGATACCTTTACTGCCTAGATGTCGCACAGTTTATCCCAAACACCCCTCCCAATCATTTGCCACTCAGGGTTCCAGGAGAAGGGCAATAGCCACTGGGAATCCTGAGCACTTCCCTGCAGGGACTTGTTTATTTCTATGAACGTCGTTTACCGGGAAATGTCATGGTTATGTGAGGAGTGACCTGGGCAAACAATAACTGGACAGCAGGACAAGGCATGGCGCATAATCGTCTGGCTCACCACTCAACAAACTTCCAGACTCCTGGCTTGTATAGTGTAGATGGCCTACGTATACAGTGCTCCCTCTTTTATTTGCTCCTCGTTATACTGCCACCCTCACTATCTGCCATCTGCCATGAACTGGGACTACACTGCTTGTACTGGGATACCTGGTTTATTCGCCAGCCCAGCAGTGGTGGATGTGACTGCTAGTGGTAGGCAGTAACACTACACCAAAGTCTTAAAACAGTTACCAGCTTTTTTTTTTATTGGGATTGTTGCAGCAAAATATAATAACCTCACTTCCCCACTGTTGCTTACACTAAGATTGTGCTTACTGCTGCATAAATGTTGATACCTGACACGCTGTCCTGCTGGTCCCCCAGACACTGAGAACAGCAGAAAGCTTTGCTGTGTTGTGTTTCACAGATGTGGGATCAGAAAGTCAGAAATCCGGTAGAAGGAGTTGTATTCAGTTTAAAATACATGAAGACATAAACACTCACTAGCGCAGAAATCAAGAGTTAGGAGTGCTAAATGCACTGCTGTTACTTTCCTGCCTCTCCCAGTAAAAGTAAATACATGGACACACACACACACACACACACACACACACATACACACACACTGGTGGTTTTTATTCTGTTCCATCGAAATGGTACACCACACTGGCATTTTTGCATTCACAGTAAAAAATATATATTTTCCCTTCCTGCAGTTGCTTAACCTAAGTTTGTGCTCACTTGTGCATAAATGTCTATACCACAGTTCACAGGCATCCTGCTCGTCCCCCAAGCAACGAGAACAATGGAAAGCTGTGCTGTGCCGTGTTGTGTTTTGCTGAAGTGGGATTTCTAGAGTAGCCCCCTAAGCCCCCCATTCAGGTCATTCCACAGTGAAATCAAGCTTTAAGTTACAATTAAAGGGAGTCAAATTTCTAGCCCACTTCCCTGATGTTGCTGGCCCATGCAATACTGTAATAAGGCCATCCTGAACAACACAGAAAGCTAAGCAGTGTCTTGCTCCTATGGACTCTATCAAGATTAGCACCAGTTCCACCCGTTCAGAGTGCTGGCAGCAGTGCACCTGGTAATTAGGGCACCAAGTCCCAAAGTCACTGATCCCTTTCCTTGCAGGGGGCTGTGCCCCCCCATGGCCCCCCACACCCTCCTTTCTAAATATACCAACTCTGGGGAGTGGACCTCGGGGAGGGGGCAGCGAATTTCACTATTTGGTGCCCTAATGACGGGCGCACTGCCACCGGCACCCTGAACGGGTACAGTGTTAAAAGAATTGCATGCACAGTATATGTGAACTTATGGTATGGTGTTGTTGCATATTATAATGTATAGGGTAACCAAACCCACTGTTACCCACTGGCATGGGGTCATACCTCCATATGACAAAACAGTGTGGCTAAAAATGCCGCAGCCAAACAGCGCCAAACACAAACAGAATCGGGCAAAATGCCGACCTGTTTGTGACAGCGCACTCATTGAAAGCAATGGGTGTTTATGTTTTTTTGCATGGAACTTTCCCCCAAAGCCCCCCACACCCCCCTGGGACTTAATTAACTAACTCTGGGGGGGGGGGCAGACTTCAGGAATGGGGAGAAACTCAGGAGGGGGGAAGTTTGATTTTTTTTTAAATGCTCCAAAAGTTTCAACAGGAGAGACATGGGGGAACTGAACCATGGTCCCAGGCCTCCCAATTGCACCATGTGCTGGTGCCCTAGCCACTGTACTACAGGAGCAGCTCGACCAGGCACCTAGCACATGGCAACTTCTCCTGGTGCCACATTACCATGCAATGACAGGGGTAGCGGTATACCCCTATCGCTATTCTACCCCTGCCGCTGTGAATTCAAGCACTGTACTGTATGTAGAGCATGGTATACATGCAAGGTATTGACCCAGTACCTTATCCACCACTCTCTTTTATCTACTAAAATGGGCCTGCAGCAAAGTTGGCAGATAAATGAGGGTTTCCAGTACTTCCATTGTATTTAGTCACCAACAAACCATTCTCCAGTGGCAAATCCTGCCTGCGGTGTTCCTCACATCACAGCCCCAGCACGAAAATCAACAAAAAGGTTATAATATGAAGTTTCTGTCATGGGAAGGGAGACAAATGGAGGGATTGTACAGTTGCAGAGGGAAGGGGAGGACTGTAGGGAGATGGACCAAGAAAAGGCAGACATCTTGAACCCATGGCTCTGCTTAGTGTACACACTGTAATGGGAAGGGGAGTGACCATGAAAAAAGCACCATGAGCCTTGACAGTAGTGAAATGTATACTGGTCCTTTTTCCGGGGTCTATGACAACTCACTTCCAACTCTTGACTCCTGACAAACTTGCTCCCGCCGTTATGCTCCCTTACACACTTGCTACACTATCAATTCACTCCCGCTGCAAATTCACTCCCTCTGCTAATTCACTCCCACTGCTAATTCACTCCCACTGCTGGGTTATAGAGATGGACAGGATGGGGGCATCCAAGCACCCGAGGAGGTACTAAGTTTCATTACAGACTTAATCACCTCCCTAGTGAGTGTACCAATCAGCAATCAGTATACTGCATAAAGCATCCCTATCAGTATACAGTCAGTATTTGTTCTTTTCACTGTTTCTCTGTCTGTGTCACTGCTATGAATCTTTCAAAATGACAGGTTGGTTCATATTGTCTAAACGGAACAGGTACAAGCTTGTTGATGAAAGTAATTATATATACACAATACACAAGAGAGGCCATGAAGGAAAGGCAATCTGACAATGCAAAAAAGCCGTGTGGAAGCCAAAGGACTGTAATGCAAGGGTGCATACTGCCAGCGAACATGATCCTACCATTATCTTTTGTTTCTCACAGCACACTCATGTGTCGGATGCTAGTGCTGTGGAGAAATTAGAGGCTGTCACTATTGCAAAGCAAAAGGCTGCTGCGACACAGGTTACAACATCCCAAGTTGTCATTCATGCCAAGGAGCACATATCTATGGCAACTCAAGGCAAACTACTGGATAAAAATATCAAGTGCACCATACAGCGGGTGCATTGTAAATCCTAAAGATTTGTTAGACCTTGTTATCCCCATCTTGTACAAAACCTACTCTCTGGACTGCAATGAGTCATCAGTGAATTTTCTATTATATGACAGTGGTGCAGCCTCAGACAGGATTCTTATTTTTGGCAGTGAAACTAACCTCTGCTTTTTAGAATGGTGCAAGAACTGGTATGCAGATGGTACTATTAGTGCCCCACTATTCTACCAGATGTACATTATCCTAGGAGAGAGATCTGAGAACGTACAGCCAGCTATATATGCTCTTCTGCCCAGCAAATGAAGAGAAGTGTACGAACGTATGCTAACAGCACTTAAACACCTGAACCCACATCTTGCACCACAAATTGTCATGACAGACTTTGAGTTGGCAACTACTAATGCATTCAAAACTGTATTCCCACAAGCGCGCCAAGTAGGATGTTTCTTTCATTTTACACAGTGCGTGTACCATAAAATACAATCAGAGGGATTGTCTGTTAAGTGTAGTCAGGATGCAGAATTTGCACTGAAATGTAAATACTTATCAGCCCTTGCTTTTTACCAACCTGCCGAGGTAGTGGCACAATCTAAGAAGATCACAGATGAGTCACTACAGGTATTCCCCCTGAATTAGAGCCTATCATCGACTGTTTTGAAGACGTGTGGATAGGCAGGAGAAATAGGACAGGGACTGGATGCAAGCAGCCTCAGTACCCTATTGCACTATGGAACCACTGCAGTAGTGTGCAAGAAAGGAGAGCTAAAACAAACAACATGGTTGAGGCATTCCACCAAGGTATGCAGCGTTCTCTGCATGGTGCACCCCTCCATCTGGAAATTCATAGATGGGATACACGGCATTCAGAAGAAGAGAGATTTGTGTATTGAGCAACTCATTGCTGGTCATGCACCAGTGGGACACAAGCCAGCTTACCTTGCAAATGTTGAGCGGCTGGCACACATCCTTGAAAAATACAGTGAATGAACCACAGAGGAATTCCTATGAAGCGTTGCATACACCTTTGATTATTGACCGCCAGACAAGATAGGACTACTTCTGTTTTTAAAGTGTTTTTAAAACTTAATAAAGTTGCAAATAAAGTTGTAAACCAATTTCCCTGAATACGTTTACAAGCACTGCACTCCCTAACTTGATGCACAAGATCAAACATGCCCACAGCATCGCACAAAGCCAGTCAGTATGCAGCAGAGGATCTGTTGCCCAGTAGAGATAAAACACTCACTAAACTCGGCCAATAACAAACACTCAGGGGAGGTAAATAAATCTGCTGGGAGTGAGGGAATAAGAGCATTGTCTGTTTTCTCTCAAACACTCGGGGTAAATAAAAAAAATGTAAATAAATCTTCTGGGGGAATAAGGGCACAAACAATGAGCCCACTCAGAAGGCCAGGGAAACCAAGGCAAGGTAAGGAAATTCTGAGCACAACCAATGAGTTCACTCAGGGAGCGAGAGAATAATAGCACGAACCATGTGGGAAGCAAATCTGTTGGGAGTGGGTAGATGCAGGAGAGAATTAATGCAGGGAAGAGATGTCGGGGGCGAAATGACTGGGAGTGAGTAGTCGGAAGCAAACTGCCGTGCTCCCTTTTTTCAGAGGAGTGAGTCTGAAATGCACTCGCTAACCTGAAGTTGGACAAATCAATGGTCCCAGATGGGGTTCATCGAGCAGTGCCAAAGGGAAACAGGGAGGCAGTAGCAGCAGCACCTCTGACAGAGCTATTTAACAGTTTATTGCAGACCCAAGTGGTCCCAGAGGACTGTAGAAGGGCAGATGTAGCCCCACTTCACAAAAGTGGAAGCAAGGAAGAAGTGGGCCATTAACAGCCTGCCAGCCTGATCTAGGCCATTTGTGAGACTTAATGGTAACTCTACTAAAGGAAAGGATTGTGCAATATCTTTAATCCAATGATTTACAGTATCCAAGGCATCAAGGAATCACATGGAGGAAGGTCATGACAAACACATCTCATAGATTCCTTTGTCCAGGTAAGCAAGAATTCCAACAGGGAGGAGCAGAGGACATTGCCTACCTGTATTTCATCCATGTTTTCGACACCATTCCACACTGGACACAGGTAAGTAAGTTATGTAGCTTGCTTGTGGGTGGGCAGTAAGGTGGTAACCAAGGTAGGAAACAGGTTCAGGGACAGGATACAGAGGGTGGTGTTACTTGGAGTTTGCTCCGCAGGATGGTGTGTGACTATCAAGGTCCCTCAGTGTTCAGCTCTGGGACCTGTCCTATTTAATGACTTTATGAGTGGCATTACAGAGGAGCTTGAAGGGAAGGTCTGACTCTTTGAGGATGACACCAATATCTGCAAAAGCATAGATGCTGCTGGGGGGGGGAGTAGGGACCTGTAGGAAACTAAGTAGATCACAAGGGTTTGGCAGCTTGGTTTTAATGACAAAAAGTGCTAAATAAAGAAATGGTGCTATGTAAACCTGGTGGCAGAGTACAAAATGGTTGCAGTGATACTGACAACGGCCAAGCAGGAAAGACACCTTGGGGTAATCACATCCGATGACATAATGGTGGTCAGGCAGTGTGACAAGTCATTCGGGATGGCTGCTGTTACTGGGGTGCTTATAAACTGGTATCACCATTCAGAAGAGGGAGGTAGTGCATCCCCTATATAGATTGCTGCTAAGACCCCACCTTGAGTACTGGGTCCAGTTCTGGAGACCACATCTCTGTCAAGAGATACAGTGGAGGCAGCTCACAAAAGGGCAACCAAAACTGAGCAGGCTCTGCATCAAACAGTCTTTGGCAATAGGATGAATGCACTCAATCTGCAGTCTTGGAGGAGAGGTGGGAAAGGGGGGATAGGATACAGAACATTATCTCATGGGTGTTTATAAAGGGACATGGGGGTATTTTTAAAGGAAAAAGGTGCTGTACATCAAGGGTACATGCTATGAAGCTGAAGGAGGGCCCATTCAGTGTGATAAAGTACTTCTTCACAGAAATGTTGTAGATTTCTGCAACATCCTTCCAGCATAGGTAGGTGTTGCATAAACAGTATTGGGATTTTAGCAGTTTTTGATATATGCACACTGCTGTCATAGGAGTACTGTAAGGGGGGTGCAAAAGAACGCTGTGCAGAAAAAGGAACGAGTTCTGGAAAAATTAAGTACAGAAATACCCACAAATGGGCAGACATGGTGGGCCTATCAGTCAGTACCTGCCATCAGAGTCAAAGTTATTATGTTTCCAGTGCTGGCTAGATGGGACATATGTAGAACTCACTCCTGAGATCCTTCAGGGAGGCGCCCGTTAATCGTGTCCTAAAGGCACATCTCTTCAGTAAGGTATTTAGGGTTTGATTATTACATTCCCGTTATGGTCTGCAGATGTTATTATTTCTTTATATCACACTTGTGTTATAGATACTGTATCTAGTAATGTTACAATTGTTATGAATTGTGGGTATCATACTGTCTGTATCCGGTACAGCTCCCTGAACATTATGGAAAATTACATCTTACTGCTTGATGCAAGTAATGTCACAGTATTTACACAACAGCTTTTTTGGGGGACTGTAATGGGCCCATTTTTTTCCTGCGTGCTATTAGGAAATAAGTAGGGTAACTGTAATAAAAGTTAATTAATGACAAAAGATCACAGGACAGAGTACCACTTTGTTTGAAGCATGTTGAGTACGCAGATCTTTTCTTTTACTTTTACTGCTCCACGTTCCTGACACATTGAGGACTGCTGTCCACTGCAATCTGCCTTCTCTCTGTATGTAAAACATATAAATCATATCTGTTGCTGTTGCGTGATATGTCCATACCCTTCCTGCTGTGACGTAGCATGGAGGTCAGTGGACTTTCCATGACCCCATTTACTACATACACATTTTGTCTATATTGTAAATCACTTGCACATCTTTTCTTATTTTCTTTTGATTTAGTTACATCACTCCTACTTATAATGGCATGTGGTGGTAGCCACATAGTGCCATATAGCTTTGAGCCAGTGTACCCTGAAGAACACCGGTCACCAGAGACAGAGAGTAGTGGAGAAAGCAGCAGCAACAGTGGCAGTGATACAGATGCGGTGCCACTTCCCAGTCCACGTATGAGCAATCTGGACTGGTCTCAGTGTGCAAACAGTGTCATTATGCCCTCATTGTGGGGAATGCCACTGTTGCCAGGAGTCACCACGTACCATGAGAAGGTTACAGCTGAGAGGTTATTAATGAAGATAATTTATTGTGCTCTTCCCAATCTTTGATGTGATGCTCCTACTTGAGGGCAATTTGCAACTGCTTCTCTATCAGCTGTATCAGTTTCGGTGTTGAGCACGCAGAACGTGGTGATCACATAGGTACATCACACTTTCTTTTCACTGCTTCTGCAGTTGTTTGACTATGAAAAATAAGTATGCAAAGACTATCGTATTTTGCTGAGATATCAAACATATGTTTTGGATGCCTATATCTGCAGACTACCCATGTGAAAGTATAGGGTCACATGTCACTTTGAGAAGCACACTGTTTGTCTTTCCCTCCTACACTGCCTTACCTGAGTCTCCATGTCAATAATCAATGCTCCATGTAACCCATTACATGGGCCACATCTGCAGGGTATCAAAGGTACTATTTGTGATGGTAGCCTGAAGGTATTGTCACAGAGGAAAGGAACTAGCCACACAGATTTGAGCATAGGCGCAGCTCTGGTACCTTTGGGAAATGTTAAGCTTCACAGCACAGTCACTGAGGGATATCACAAGGAACATCTGATTATGCTGACAAGAAGGGTACTGTTGTTTTCCAGTGCTTCCAGTGCCATTTTCCACTACTTAAAATATCATGGCACACAGTATTTTACATTGCACATCCACAATAAATAATTACGTAATAAATGCATGCCTTGTATATATTTGCACTTCACTGCCCTCTATTATCGTAAAGTATGCCAGTGGAAAGATGACTCATCCCACAAGCACTGCCTGTCCTGTTATTTACAGCACATTTTTGCCCATACATAAGTCTGACCCACCATTGGGGTGTTAAAAAGTGTCATTAAGTTTTGTTTCCAGCAAAACTCCGGAGACCTGAAGCCACCACTTAAGAATCACCTATAAATGGCTTGATAATGATAAACATTAACTCTTGCTTTCAGTCTCTTGCTGAGCTACTTAAGTAGCAGTTGGCATGCTATTAATGTTCTGATAATGATTCAAAATGAGTCTTTCTGTGAGGGTGATGTACTGTATGTAATCTGCATCAGTATGGGAGACTCAATTGCTTTCAGACCAAAAGCCCAGGAATGCACTGGTACAGCAAAACAAAAACCAAAAAAAAACATGAATTTGGACTGTAGAGTAATACCAGACACCTTTAAGCACATGACACTGATACATATTTGTGGTTTATTAGCCACTGCTCACCAATTTAGATCATAAATTGTGTTAAGAATCAAACAGCATGACCTACTGTGAATTGTACCCATGCCCCAAGAAATACTGTCATGGGGCTTTGACCGCTGAGCTGGCATCTGATGTTTACAGGAAACTCATCCCTTATCTTCCATTGGCCATATCAAGTATTCCTATATTTTCATTATCAGAGAAAGTAACTGTGTACTGAATCATTCATGGACAACAATGTGAACCTATAGCTCAGTGGTTACAGCACAGCAATGGTGTACCTGCAGTCTGTGTTCAATCATCGGTACATTTCATTGTTTCTTTTGTACTGTAATTTGTGGCCTTTATCAAGAAGCAGTAGTTCTGGACAATGCAACTTCTCTTTCCAAAACATGTCACCTCCATTTGGCCTCACTATGTTATCTATTCTGTAATTTTTTGCACTACCCAAATAAGGTGTTTACATGCCCTTGGTCTGTGCCTCTACAGCTTATACCACACTAGAATTTACAATGCTGTGCCATGAAATCACAGGCGTTTGCCTTTTGAGTAAGGGGCACGTCACAAGGAGACTATTATGGAAGCTGGTGTGGAAGAAGGTTTAAGAGGTGAAACATATCAATATAAATGCATTCCTTGCGTTGCAGACTACCAATACTTTACTTTCTTTATTATTACAGGTTGTACCCTAATGTTGGCATTCCAATCATACATCCTGTAGATCTATGAAGGATGTAGATTGGGATATGGTCATCATGTCATCATTCTACCCACAGGCGTTTTCCCTCATCTGATGAGGATTACATTGGGTTTCTATGTTTTGAAGGATACTGGGTATTTCCAGAAACACATTCAGAGCATGAATTACAGTGATACAGTATTCTCCAAGAGGCTGTCAAATTTACGTTTGGAGGCTTATGTTGCACAGCTGCATAGTTCGCACAATTTTTTATAGTGTCAAAAACTAGATTCGTGTCCCAAATTGAAGAACACCATGGGAGTGTTTTGTCTTAATGTGTACAGTGTCAAGAAACAATATAGATTTCTTAGACTGTGTTGTGCAGCAGTGTATATCAATATAAGTGGATTTTGTTTACTTCTAGACAGCCATCTTGTTACCTCAAATCCTACAACTGACATCAGCTGTCACAAGAGCAATCACCAGCACTAATTACAAGGCCTGCAGCTAATGTTTCGTATTAAGTAACATCACAAGCCTTATTACATAACACCAATATCCAAACATATCTCAGTGACCTCAGCAAAGTATGTATAAGGTCCATTTTTCAAGGCTGAACATCTCTATATCTAATCAGCCCAACTAAAAGTAATAAAACACAGTGCATGCTATTGATTCAGCACCTGCTGTTTATGAAGTAGTCACCTGATAACAAATCTGCACTATCTATGAACTAGTGATATTCCTCAAGAAGTAAACAAAATTCTTTGCAGATATGCTATCTTCCACTTCAGTACAATAAAACGTATTTACACTGAAATGTTCACTAATGTACTATCGCCACACACAAGTCTGTGGGCCTTTAGGTAACAGTCTTGCAGCTTACCATTGAATTGCGGTGACTGTGCCTTGGCAGGAATGTTGTTTCTGTTGTGAACAACTGGGCCACAGTACCAGCCAAGGGAATCCACCCACACCAATGACACTGTAGTGTGATAGGATACACTTTGTTTGCAAATGATAGCACAACATGCTTGGTGACACTGCATGCACAGTATTGTAATGTGTCTGCAGAGTTATCAATACAGCAAGGGAAGGGTGTGTGTGTGTGTGCATGGCGTGTGCGTTCACTGCACACCACATGACCATCACACACACACCTATGACTTTGCTAGTGTTGTTGCCACTCTGTTGTCATTAATTACATAAATGACACATGCGTCATAGCCTATAATGTCTTACTAGTATGTATTGAAAAAGTGTTCACAACATACTTTGTGAATCCACACTTCTGTGACTCTTGTCAGTATATACGTTTATGTAATTTTCCATGCCTTATACACCATGTATCAGAAAAAGAAACAAGCTTTATTTCTCTCCTTTATAGAAACATGCATTCATCAGTTCTGGTTGGTGACAGAAAGGTACAACAATGATGAGGAGACTGTGACCACCAAGAACTCAAGACTGCTTGCTTCTAACCACAAGTGACCAAGAACTACAAACTGAAACTGATTAGGTGTCACATTAATGATGTAAAAGAATGAAAACAGACTCGTTTATTTACAGTAACACAGCTCAAATTTTTGGCGCAGTACAAAACTCAATGTGAATGATGAGCATGTCGACGTATTTGTTAACATCTTGATGTTTATGGTCTTTACATTAAAGTCACTATTATTTACAATATATCTTCTGTAATTTTCATCAGGAACAATCAAGTGTGGTGTGCACCATAAACACTTTTTATATCAAATCAGTTACTTTCAGTTGTACATAACTATAACCATTAATGTGCAATGTTTCCTAGCTACTAGGTATAAAGTGAGCAATACTTCAGTGCAATCAAATGCAGTATGCAGCATGAAACTAACAAGTGACACCTGCCTTACAACTGTATGTTAATGTTGATCTTGTAACTTGAATGTATGATGTCTCATTCCAGTTGTACCCCTTCCACCCAGGTTGCACCAGGAGATGAGCGACTTGTTGCTCAGTGTGCCTTCCTGGTGAAACATTTCAATAAATAAATAAATACGTGATAGTGGTAAACATTTGACATAACACTATGTAAGAGACATAGTGCTCTTAATGTATAGTAATAATATAGCAGGATTGCACAAGAGTGATGTCATGCGTTTTTGCAGATCTACTAAATAACGTAGTGTTCAATGTCTGTCAGTCTGTTAATGCTGTGGTTTAATGAAAATGACTGACCTGCTGATCAACCACTTGCTGCTTGGGAGGACATGGTTTGTCTGCAATATTAGATGGGACTACTGGAACATCCATTAGTGGAAAACTGATTGCTTGTTGTTTAACTTGCATTACCTTTTCAGGCATATCATATATGTAATAATAAGGCTTAGCATGAAACAATGGTTATCCATTCCTTTTTGTTTTTTGGGTACACAAAGTTATAGCATTTAGCACCACGGTCAGCAGATGTGGCAGTTGAATTATTTACCACTGCATGTGAACAATTGGCATTACAATTATGAACTAGCATTGTAAACATTATTCTCGCTTTCATTACTGAATAACCAAAACTTTCAAATTTAGGGCAGTACTTGCAGAGTAAGGCTTGGAATACTTCAATATTGCCAGTATGGCCGAACTATGTGGCATGCTTTAAATTGCTTAGGAATGTGCAATTGTGCACTATCTTGTACAGTTCATGGTGGGCTTGTTCTCCATCCACCATCCACTTTCTGTGGACATTATCATCCAGCGGCACAATATGGCTGCATAAGTGGAATTTTTCAGCCCATGTCCAAAGGTGACTGATGGTGACATGATTCAGCACTGAAATCCATTTTTCCTGCAACACTGTAGCATCACTATTGCATGTCTTGGAAGCCCACCAAAGATGATTTAAAATGCTGTGGGACCATTCCATCAAGATTTGATATCCCTTGGTTTTGGCATGTGCCACAATTTTTTGGGATATTCCCTTTGTGAGGTGCCACAGATTGAAATGAAGTTGTATTGCTTGATATTTTTGCTGGAGGATGCTTCCAATCCTGTGGTGGCAGTTGGTGGCAATCAGTGCTATCCGAACATTGAGACTCATCAGGTTCTGTACATAGTTGTCTAATACTTTCTTTTCTAAGGAAACAGAGGTAATCCCCAGCTGCACTTGTTATAGACTGAAGTCCACAATTTTATTTGTAAGCATGTCCAGCATTGTGTAGCTGCAGAGCTTTGCACAGAAGCCGGGGCTATCACAGCTACCAGCCAGGCATGTGGGCCATGTTTTTAATTCTTCAAGTATTGATTGCTGTTGTATCAACCAGTAATCCTGGATGACAGGGAACAGGAACTGTTTCTGACACTCGAAAGTAGTTGTGCATGAAATAAATGCCAGACCCCTGTACTCACAAAATTGAGAAATACATGCATTGAAATTTCCACTGAATAATACTGCACCGGCAGCAAGAAGATTGCCAGCTGTCATTCTGCCAAGTATTGGAATACCAATGTAGTATGTTGTGGCCATTGGCACAAGTAATTGTGACTAACAACATACAGTAGTACAACTTTCGAAATACAGCATCAAGACAGATCTTGAACACAATGTATTTTGACTCATGCACAATGGTTTCCTTGTTGTTCTGTTCTTCCAAGCTGTTGTCACTGTCTTACTCCTCTATGGAAGGCACATAGATATTGCCCAAGTCTTCTACTATGCCATCCATTACACTTTCCTCACTGGTGTACATTTCTTCACAACACTCCATATGATTGCTGTTTACTGCTGAGGGGACTGGTGACATGAGTGGCTCATGGTGATACAGAATGACATGTGGTCCTGGTGTCACTATACTAGGGTATGATTCATCTTCACCACTATCCATGTCCCAAATGTTGGCAGTGATGCGGGTCAAGAGTGCCAGTGGTCAGAAAAAGCTTTTTCAACACTAATTATTTCTTTGGGATACTGAATGGACACTTTGCAGATACAAAGGTCAGTCTAAGTAGTGCTCCTGGTGACACTGGAATTGTCAGTCTGTGTTCCAATGTTTATGTACTCCTTTCGGTTTACATTCAAAACAGTCTGTACTGAAATGTCCCTTCTGTGACTGTGTGCACTCAGTATCACAGATGTCAACAAATGCATGTACTGGTTCTTCTTGGATCATGGTGGTGGATACCAGAGGTGAATGTGTTTAGTGACAGTGTACGTCAGGAACAGATGTTATTCAATGATGGCAGAAATGAGTCACAATGAGTCCTAATGTTTGCATGCAGTTTCCTGAAAGTGAGACTTGTAATTTGTTACCACAGAATCATTCTGTCAAGTACATGGTCAATGCACAAGACAATATGTTTCACAGTAAAAATGGAACATATGGTCAGAATAGGCATAGCAGTACCACCAGAACATACAGTATCTGCATATTTAGACTTGCTTGCTACATACAGTAAGTGGTTATGCTTCCCATTCTTTTTGATTTCTCTTTATTCTTCTGTCAAAACAAATGTCTGTTACCATATTGGTCCTTGTACAATAAGATGCACAAAATAGGTGATTTGATACCTTTTATTGGACCAACAATATTTTACAGAAAAAAATATTTGACCGTTGGACTACACAACAGAGTCCTTCATCAGAATATAGCAGTCATACAAGAAATATCCTCAAGCACATATAACAGAACTGGTAATAAAAAAAAAACCCTTAACCAATCCATGTGACAGTTAAACTGATTAATAATGTGTTCATTCTACACACGAATGCCCCAGTTTAAGAGAAGTAATAAGCTGGGATGCACAACTTTGAGATAAGAAAAAAAACTCCTTGGAAATGTAGCAGTGTAAAGGAAAGGTCAACTGCCAAAAGTAATGCTATGCAGATGTACAAGATCTATAACACTGTGTGTGTGTGTGTGTGCGTGTGTGTATATATGTGTGTGTGTGTGTGTGTGTGTGTGTGTGTGTCGCGCGCAAGCCCTTGATGGAATTAGAGACACACTGCAATAAAATTTTCAATGCTGGCACTGGGTGAACATGTTTCTGTCTGTAACTATGTGTTCATTTGTCAATATTATTAGTGAAATCATACTTAGAAAAAGTATAGCAGTATATATACATATATATATATATATATCTATATATATATATATAACAAAAAAATCCATTTAGTGCATTAGTTAGGGTTGTTCCACAGTGACAAAAGTGAGGAAATTTGGTGTTCAGTTGAAAACCCCACTTGGACCCCCCGACCACTCCCCAACCGGCATTGGGGTGTGCATTGGGGTCATCAGTCCTAACTCTTACCGCATCACATGTGTAAAGCAGCAGAAGTATAGGAGAATGGGGTGAGAGTTGGGACCAACGACCAATCGCACCCCAATGCCAGTTGGTAATAGGCAGGGGTCAAGTAAAGTTCTACCAACGCTATAATTTCACTTGTCTGAAACAAATCAACTAAATGGAGTTTTACCTCTAATTCCTTCTTTTGAGAATGATAGCGAGAAATAGTGAATGTAATGCAGCGCGGGAGCACGGGCCCTGTGGCATAGTAACAGGAACAGCAATGCAAACAGAAGTGCTAACAGTGGCGCACATGGTACGCAAGCATGAATGAGAACAGAAAGGGTAACACACACAGTGGTGAGCGGGAATGGTGTGCCACGTGATGTGTTGTCACATAGTAACATGGTGCCTGCAAGCGGAAATGTCAATGGGCATGGTGATGCAAAGTGAAACAGAAAGAGTAACAGTACTGTAGACACAAATGGCAAAAATAACAAGCATAGCGCAAATGAAAATGCAAAGGATAATGTACATGGTGGCGTAAGCGTCAATGGTAAAGTGAAAGCGGGTATGGAACCCATAGCGGAAAGAACAGCAGTAACAGTAATGTAAGTGCACAGGCTGGTTTTCCCCAGAAGCTGCATAGAGAAAGACGTGAGTACAAAGAATGTATGCATAATAATGGGTATCAGAGCAGAAAATGAGGACTTGGAATACTAAATAGGTTATATCTCAGGAACCGTACGACGTAGAAAAAAAAATTTAAAGTCATATGATTTACGACTGTCCTGGCTAGTTTTATACTTAGCCCCCATGAGGGGGCTAAGTAATTTTCCAATGAAAAGTCTGTATCTCGCACTGTTTCCGATATACGGGCCCTGAAAGGCGTGGCGAACGCCGTAATGTTATCCTATGGGAAAAAAAGAGAAGTTCTGAGTGCCATAACTTTGCCTCCCTGTAATATTTTTTCACCAAACTACTGAAAGGCACATCTGTGGGCTGTTGGCTGTGTTCCCTCCAAATTTCAGGAAAAAAGACCAAACCATTATTTAGCAGCAGGGTGCCAAATGATTCCTGTAATGCGTCGGGCGCCGTAATGTTATCCTATGGGAAAAACCGTCAACTTTGGAGTGCCGTAACTTTGCTGCTGTGTAATATTTTTTCAACACAACACTGAAAGGCACACCTGTGTGATGTTGGCTGCGTTCCCTTCAAATTTCAGCCCAAAACTCCAACCGTTCTTTTGCAGCGGGGTGCCAAAGAATTACTGTCATTTCCCCACAGCCTAGAAAAGTACTGTCACAATTTGCGAAAGCTTTCATAAAAATCTGCAACACTTTCATGAGTACGAAAGTAGTTTGTGAAAGTACTTTTTCCAGAAATTTGAAAAACATATTTCTGGGGTGTTTTACCCCAAAATAAAGACATGGCTAGCATCCTCAGTCTCCGACTAGGTGAATACAAAAATAATTAGGTTGCTAGAGGGTCCCAAATTTAAATGGCAAGCATTTTTCTGATCACTAACTGAAAACAAGATGGCAGATTTGCAAAAGTAAGAGGGCCATTTGCAAAAGTAAAAATGCATTTGCGACACTGTCAAACTTTTTGTTAACTTTTCCCATTGACTTATAATGGGAAATTGTTTTTTGAATAACTTTTGAACCGTTTAATATTTTTTCACAAAATCTTCGAAAGGCACATCGGGGACCCTGGTCACACTTTCTCTGAAGAATTCGGGCCGGTCATGCAAACCTTGCTACCTGTAGGCGCGACTGTAGAATTCCAGAAAAAGCATAAACGCATAGAAACATAGAAACATAGAATTTGATGGCAGATAAGGACCGCTTGGCCCACCCAGTCTGCCCATTTCCCTACCTACTGGATAAGCTGCAGATCCTAGTTAACCAGCAGCCTACTTCTTCCTACCCCCACCCCCAGAACTGCCTTATGACTATCCCATGCATGCTTGAATTCCACCACTGATTTTGATTCCCACAACCTCCTCCGGAAGGCCGTTCCATGCATCACAACCCTCTCTGTGAAAAAATACTTCCTTAAATTACCTCTGAGCCGCCCCCTCTATCTTCAAATTGTGCCCTCTTGTTCTTGCACACCTCTTTTTTTGAAAGATACCCTCTTGGACTTTGTTGATTCCCTTGAGGTACTTGAAAGTTTCTATCATGTCCCCCTCTCCCTCCTTTCCTCGAGGCTATACATATTAAGCTCCTTAAGTCTCTCTTCATATGTCTTCCGGTGCAGTCCCTGCACCATTTTAGTGCCCTCCTCTGGACAGCTTCCATCCTGTCTATGTCTTCGGAGATTGGGTCTCCAGAACTGCACACAGTACTCTCAGATGGGGTCTCACCAGCTGTCTGTACAGAGGGATAATAACTTCCTGTTTTCTACTGGTGATGCCTCTCCTATGCATCCCAGTATCCCCCAGCCCTCCTTGCTGCCCTCTCACATTGCTTGCCCATCTTTAGGTCATCTGATATGACTACCCCAGGTCCCCTCCATTTTTGTTGTTGTTAGTATCTCACCCCCATTGTGTACTCTTCCCTGGGTTTTTGTTTCCCAGGTGCATTACCTTGCACTTCTTAGCATTGAATCTAAGCTGCCATACATTTGACCATTCCTCTAACCTTGCCAAGTCCCTTCTCATCCTTTCCACCCCACCTGTGCATCAACTCTGTTGCAGATCTTAGTGTCATCTGCAAAGAGCATACTTTCCTTCCAGTCCTTCTGCAATGTTGCTTATAAAGACATTGAAGAGGACCGGTCCTAATACTGAACCCTGCGGTACCCCACTAGTAACCCTCCTTTCTTCTGAGTGGACTCCATTTACTATTACTCTCTGTGTCCTATTCTCCAGCCAATTCTTTACCCAGGCTGTCATCTTGGGACCCACTCCCAGGCTGGCTAACTTGTATATTAATCTTTTGTGTGGGACTGTGTCAAATGCCTTGCTAAAGTCTAGGTAGGCATGCGCAGATTATGCTTAATAACTCCACAGCCGTGTATCCGACCGTTATGAAACTTGGCAGATCCCAAGGCATATGGTTCTTGATCGTGTATTCCAAATTTCAGGCAAATCCGTCAAATGGTTGCAAAGTTATTAATTTGCAAATGTTTGGGTTTAACATGTAAATGGCTCCTCAGCCTAACTATGGTAGCACTACTGTGCTACCATAATATATATATATAGTATATATATATATATATATATATATATATTCGATGTTAAGGTTGAAACCCTATTTGCACCTCCAGCCCACCCCGACTGGAATCAGGGTGCACATTGGGGTCTTCAGCCATAAGTGTCACACCATCACATGTGGAAAGAAGCCGAGGAATAGGAGAATGGGGTGACAGTTAGGACCGATGACGCCAATGCACACCCCGATTCCAGTTGGGGGGTGGGCTGGAGGGGTGCAAAGGGGGTTTCAACCCTAACGTCGAATTTTCTCGCTTTTGTCGCTGTGGAACAACCCTAACTGATGCATTAAACTGAGTTTTTTGCCTCTAATTTCCCTTCTTTTTGAGAATGATAATGAGAAATAGTGAATGTAATGCAGCGGCAGGAGCGCGAGGGCGATGTCTTGTCGCATTGTAACATTGTGCCCGCAAACGCAAATCATAATGTGCATGGCGACAAAAAGCAAAACAGAAGGAGGAAGAGTACTGTAGACAGAAATGTTAAAAACAATGGAAATGCAACCGCAAATGAAAACGCAAAGGGTAATGCACATGGTGACGTAAACGTGAACAGTAAGTGAAACAGGTACGGAACCGCAAGCAGAAATGGTAATGGTAAGAGTAATGTAAGTGCACAGGCTGGTTTTCCCCAAAAGCTGTATAGAGAAAGACAGTGAGTAGAAAGAATGTATGCAAAATAATGACTCTTGGAACACAAAAATCAGTAGTTGTAATAGTAAATTGCTTATATCTCAGTAACTGTACCGCATAGAAAAAAAATTTAAAAGTCATATGTATTATCACTTTCCTGGATAGTTTTGTACATAGGGGAGCTATATTTTCTGACAAAAACTCCGTATCTCACACCGTTTTTGAGATACGGGCCCTCAAAGGCGCGGCGAATGCCATAATGTTATCCTATGGGAAAAAAACAGAAGTTCGGACTGCAATAACTTTTGAACAGTTTAATATTTTTTCACAAAATCTTTGAAAGGCACATCGGGGACCCTGGCTGCATGTTCCCTGAAGATTTCGGGCCAGTCACATAAACTGTGCGAACTGTAGGCGCTACCGTAGAATTCCAGAAAAAGAGTAAACGCATGCGCAGATCACGCTTAATAACTTCGCAGCTGTGTATCTGACCAGTACAAAACTTAGCAGATCCCAAGGCGTATAAGTCTTAATTGTGCACTCCAAATTTCAGGTAAATCCCTTCAAACGGTTGCAAAGTTATTAAGGTGCAAAATTTTGGGTTTAACATATACAGTAAATGGCTCCTCTACCATAATATATATATATATATATTAGAGGCAAAAAAATCCATTTAATGCATCAGTTAGGGTTATTCCACAGTGACAAAAGTGAGGAAATTTGATGTTAGGGTTGAAACCCCCTTTGTACCCCTCCAGCCCACCCCCCAACTGGAATCAGGGTGCGCATTGGGGTCGTTGGCCCTAAATGTCACCCCATCACATGTGGAAAGAAGCTGAGGAATAGGAGAATGGGGTGACAGTTGTGGAGCCCCTGCATTTTATTAAGAACTATGAGAACAGAAGATATTTAATGCCTTCAAATTGACTTAAAACCCCTCGGAACAAATGATTATCAGAGCCACTTGGGACCTCAGAAGGAAAGAGTAATTAAGGAGTGCCTGAAATGACAGCTCCCAAGGAAAACAATAGACACAGAGTTCTGATTCAAGTTGAATGAGCCACAGGTTTTTCTTAAACATTTATATACAGTACTAAAAACATAAAGTCCAGCTTTTGGGATTAACAATATTTGTTTACCATATTCAATATATATATATACATACACATACACATATATATGTAGTTTGTCTTTTTAGTAGTTTCAAAACTATGGAAGCATTGGTGTTAGTAATGCATTTAGAAATATGTTTTTTTAATTGTCTTTACAGTTAAACATGCAGTTTCATGTGAGGGCACATTTTTGGGGGAAGGGGTTTAAATTATTTTAATCATGAGCACAGTACTTGATAAACACAGTCTTCTATGATAAAGTATATGTTTTCTTTTAAGTTTGAGAAGTATGTATTATATATAAGTGTAACAGTGTTGTAAATGGGACTGGGGAATGAATAATGGTTAAGTGCCTAAATTGTTTTTACTATAATTGAGTTTGTATGTGGCAAGTAGGTGGGGGATAGTGTTTTGAATGTGGTAGTAGGGCAGATTTGTTATTATAAATATATGCTGTCTTGTGAATAAGAAACAATTGTAAGGGATACATTTTGCAAAACGGTGATATATATCATAGGGTTTTCTTTCATGAATTGTTGGAAGAAATAGTTATGGCTCATTTTGTACTATCAGTAAAAGAAAAGAAGAAAACATTGAACAAGAAAACAATTGGTGATTGTAAAAGCTACTCAGATCAGAGCTAACATTAAAAAAATCTTAACTGTATTTTTTATTTTATTTTATCAGGGACACTAGAAACAGGATGTTAACACATCAGTGAGCACTGATGCCATTTGTCTGTGTTAGGGAAGTTGTGGGTGGAGTTGCTTTGCAAATGTTAAAATATACCAGCTACAATTAACAACTACTTGTAGAAGCAAAAGGCTGGGTGTTTTTTTCCTACTTTCTTTTCACTGATATTGTAAACTGAACCAGGCAAAAAGTAAGACTGAACAGATCAGAGCTGACATTAAAAAATGTGATGTTCCTAAGGTCTGTTGCATGCACTATGCTTTCATTTTCATGGGAGGGGCATGAGGTGGACCTATCATCTTCGAACAACTGACTATCAGAGCTGCCTGGGGAAGTAATTAAGGAGTGCTTGAAACTGCATCTAGGCATACCCCCCCCCAAAACACACGCTTTCACACAGACATCATGATTTTTCTTTTTAACTCTAAGTATGTTAATATTTGGCTCTTACAGTATGGGCAAGTTGGGCATAAAATAAAATAGAAAAAAGTATCAAGCAGGTGCCTTTTCCTTTGTCAGATACATGCAGACAGAATGTCACAAACCCTGTGACAAGTTCATTATATGGATGTTTTTCATGTAAAACAGACATTTTGTTAATGTCATGTCTGTAGCATCGTTTGGGCCAGTAAACTATTATTTACATAGGTACTGTAAACAACAGGTTTTAATTCAGAAATCCAGTCTTGATAAATTAGTTTTTTTAGCAGTTCTGTAAGATTTATGTCTCTCTGATGTAAGAGTGCATAGCATAGAAATGAAAGGGTTTCTGTAATTGATTGTTGTTTGCATGAGAAGTGGGTATGGCAGTGGTATTCAAGAGTGAAGTCTAAATTGTTTCTCGGCCATTCTGGGATCTAAAGTTTAACACTATTGTATGAAGAGAATAAAGTCTTGTGTTTTTTGCATTTGAATAGATTTAGTGCTTTGAAGTTAAAATATATAAATATATACACATATTGTCATGGGCACCTGAAAAGGAAGAATATATTACTAAAATAAATGCTGTTCTGATATTTTATTTATTTATGTGTGAGATTTTGAGTGTAGATTTACCTAAGCCACATACACATAAGCTATAAATAAGGATGGATGTATTAGTCAAAGCTTGTAGTGGCAAAATAAAGTAAGAAAAATAATACATTGTATTTTTGTTTCTTTCAATTGTTTAACCAGGAGTGGCACACTAAGTTGAAAGCTTGTTTGCAGGGGCAACCTGGGAGCACATGGAAGTTAAGTGACTTGCTCAGGGTCACCCAGCATGCAAGTAGGGGCTGTGGGATTCAAACCCAGATCTCCAGATTTGCAGTTAAGAGCCTTAAACCACTGTGCTATATTGTTTCCCTACTTATGGTAGTCATCTGTTTTATGGTTCATGATGTTGGTGTAGTAAGCATACCAACATACTAACATACCGAAATGCTAGCAGAATAGGCCTGGCAGACTTTTGTGCCTGATTTTTTGGTCAGTCTCCACCATGGGAGCTGACCTTGCTGCCCCCTCCCACCCTCTCAGGCTTCTCCCTTCCCAGCCCAGGGTATTACCACTTCATTGGACTTTGCTTCCACAACCCTTCCCCTGTACCTGTCCCACCCCCTCTTGAACCTCTCCACAGTCTCTGCCTCCACCTACCCTCCTAGCAGCACATTCTATGGTTATACCACCCTCTCAGTGAAGTAGCACCTACTCCTTTCTCCCCTGAGTCTCCCCCCTCCAGCTTCCACCCATGCCCTCTAGCTGCCCCTCTCCTTCCTTTGGAGCACCATGACTGCACCTCACCTGTTTACCCCCTTCATGTACCTAAAGACCTCCATCATGTCCCCCCGTCCCTTCCCTCTTCCATTGTATACATATTTAGCTCTTCGAGCCTCTCTCCATAGGTCCTTTCCCAAGCCCCAGATAATTTTGGTTGCGTTCTTCTGGACCCTCTCCAGGAGTTCAATGTCACTTTTTAAGTGTGGCCTCCAAAACTGCATGCAGTACTCAAGATGCAGCCTCACCAAGCAGTTATACAGAGGGAGTATCACTTCCCTTCTTCTGGAGTGATCTCCCTAGTGATGCACCCCAGCATCATGTTGACCTTGGCCACTGCCCTCCTATAAGTCTCCAAGTTGCTTATCTTGACATCCACCACCACCCTCAGGTCCCTCTCAGCTATACAGCCATAGCAGCAGTACATTGCATAGCAGATATAAAATGTCAATAATCAGGTCATGCAACAGATGTGCTGAGCAGTTACTGAAGCAAGAAATGTAGAGCTGTCATTTTTTACATCATGTTCAAAATGTGTTATTGCACCTGTGGTGCCAAATGGCACAGTTGCTGTGCAAAATCTCCTTTCAACTAATGAACTGATAGTGTCACTGTTCATGCGGTGGGGTCATAAAAAGCCTGTGCTGAAAACTTGGAGTGAAAATACCAAGAAATGCCCAGGGCATTAGGGTTTATGACCATAACACCCTGCACTGCAGGGACTGACAGGCATCAGGGGTGTGACTTGGGATTGTCAACAGTAATGCTCACACCATTCCACCCCCATCCCCACCCTGCAGCCAGTGACAGGTATCAAGGTGTGCCTTTGACTCTTCAGCCCTAAAGTTCACTCCGTTCTCTTATACTGTGCCCATTTCAGCATATTTCATTATGGAATGGGGTGAGTGTAAAGTTTGAAAATCCCAAGGCACACCTTGACTCTTGTCTGTGTGTGCAGGGTAGGGTAAGGTGAAGTGGCGTGAGCGTTATGAGCAATGACCCAAAGGCACACCCCAATGCCTGTCTATGTCTGTGGGGTGGAGGTGGGGGTTGGGGTGGCTTCACTTAAATACTTCACTGCCATTCCTATTCTGCCTGTTTGTCTGTGTCTCTCTCTATCTATATGTCTATGTAATTATCTTTCTATTAATTTTATGTATCACTATTTTTACCTATTTCTAAAACAAACCTGCATATCACATTGGCCTGCACTCTTAGAAACACACTTATGAAACCGTACTTATTTGTACTCCACTGCTGTGTAGACCTCATACTTTCCTAATATTCCCATTATCACAAGCATAACTTCCTTGCCCTTATCAAAAGCGACCCCCTCTGAAAGTTAATATCACATTTCCTCTAACAATCCATCATCATTACACCTGACTTCCTGACATCAACACATTGCTTAAATACAACTTACATCACCTCATGGACAAAAACCCTGATTCTCTTAAAAAAAACAAAAACAACAACAACAACAAAAAAGGTTTAAATAATCCCAAGGCTGAATATATGCCAGTCATTACTTTTTCATGTACTGCCACCTTCTGTACCATCATGGGGATTTGCATTTGTTTCCCTTGATGCTTTGCATTATTGGGATATGTGCAATTGTGTTTTCTTTAAAATGTGGTTGTCTGGCAAGTATCATCTGGGATAACACATACCTCAGTACCATTTTCTCTGGGGTTCTTTTGTAAACCTATATTGCTTCCTAGTCCTGCCATTAAAATGTACACCTCCATATATTTTTCTAATAATGTGTATGCCTCCCTTAGAACAGAAACTAAAACAGATCTTACTACTTACAAATCATTGTGTTGCTTCTCCATACCTCCTTAACAATTCCATACAACTTCTCTACCTTCATTATGCAGCCAGGGTGGATTTGATCAGAATTTGTTTCTGTTGTTTCAGGTACAATACATGGATACATATATTTTCTATACAGGCATATGTTGGTACACTGACTCCACTGGGGATAGAGAGTCCTATTTACTATGTGTTCTTGTTTCAGGTACAGTTGTAATGTTAAATAATACCGACAAATGAAAACAGTGTTGAGTGAGTATCATATGGGGTCCAGTGATCCCCCGGTCCCCGGTCCCCTGCCATGTAATGTTACACATACTCCCTGGTGTCCAGTGGTACCCCACCCCGTCTAAGATTACTGGACCCATGATATCAAAAATACTACTGGTTATCTGTTGTTCCACAACCCCCAGTCCCGGTCTCATAACAAATACAATATCATATACCGTGTACGGGATGAATGCCTGTAATCTAGGTTGCATTGCAAAAAACAACCCAAAATATTCCTTGGTGTCCAGTGGTGCCCCCACACTCTAATCACCAGTTCCCATGTCAGTACAGTAATCCCTGGTGCATAGGGGTTCCACACCCCCTGCCCCACAGTGCCGACCAATCACCCTCCCAGTCCCCACCTACCTGAATCATCAGTGCCATGGGAGCCCATACGGTGACAGGTACAGCCTCCTATAACTTCCTAGGCAAGTCACCATACAAAAAGGCAATGAGTTCTATGTATAGTACAGGGTGCATCTCCTCCACACTGCACTGCACAAAGGATGTGTGCCCTGTGCTATACATAGCACCTGTGCTCCCTGCCTTTTTATATGGTGACTGGCTAAGGAAATGAGAGGAGGATAGTTTTGGTCATGATATGCTCTCCCACGGCACTAATACAGGTAAGGAAGCGCAGGGTGGTTTGATGGTGCTCGGTGTGGGGGGGCACTAGATGCTAGGGATTACTGAATGACATGGGGTTCCATCAAACGTAGGGTTGGGGGCACCACTAGACAGCAGGGAATATTTAGGGCTGTTGTTTGCATCTGTACAGGCACTCCCTTGTGTCTCTATTGGCCCTTGTACCCCTGTTCCATGCCAAACACTTCCTGATGCCCCTGGCACCCCTTGTACCCCTGTCCCATGCCAAGCACTCCCTTGTGTCCCTAATGCCCCTTGTTCCCCTGTCCCCTGCTAAGCACTCCCTGATGTCCCTGGCTCCCTTTGTATCCCTGTCCCTTGCCAAGCACTCCCTGATGTCCCTGGCAACTTGTGTACCCCTGTCCCATGCAAAACACTCCATGATGTTCCTGGCACCCTTTGTACCCCATCCCATGCCAAGCACTTTCTGATGTCAATGGCACCCCTTGTAGCCCTGTCCCATGCTAAGCACTCCCTGATGTCCCTGGCACCCCTTGTACCCCTGTCCCATGCCAAGCACTCCCTGATGTTCCTGGTGCCCCTTGTACCCCATCCCATGCCAAGCACTTCCTGATGTCAATGGCACCCCTTTTACCCCAGTCCCATGCCAAGCACTCCCTGATGTCCCTGGCACCTTCTTTCTAGGTATCACATGCCAAACAATCCCTGTTGTCCCTGGCATCCTCTCTCACACTGTCCCATGCCAAGCATTCCTTTGTGTCCTGGGCAGCTTCTCTCTCTCTCTATCCCATGGCAAGCACTTGCTGACATACCAGGCACCCTTCCCTCCCTGTCCCTGGCCAAGCATTCCCTGCTGTTCCTGGTACCTCCTCTCTCCCTGTCTCATGCTAAGCACTTCCTGTTGTCCCTGGCACTTCCACTGCATGCCCCATGCCAAGCACACCCTCTTGTCCATAGTACCCCCACTGTCACTGCCCCATGCCAAGCACTCCCTGGCACCCCCTCCATCTATGTCACATGTCAAGGGCTCCCTGGTGTGGTGGAGCAGGAAGTAGAAAACAGGCAACAAAGTGCATAACAGGTATGTTAAAACTGATGATGGGCAAACAGGAAAAAATAAGCAGGAGGAGGAGCACAGGTCAAATGATCAAGCATGGGGACAGGGGGAGAGATGGGTTCAAGAATTCGATGATGCCAGCCAACAAATATTTGATATGAGAAAATTAAACAATTTTACACAGGACTACAGAGAGGGTTGTGTGGTCAGGGATCACGATGTTTACTGAGGCTGGGGTGTAATTTCAAAGAGTATGAGTAGTTACAGGGATAACCTGACAGTTTTAATACAGACGAGCCATAACTAGAAACAGGGGTTGGGGGTTGTGGTCAGTCAGCTACAAGAACAAAAATGAAGCCACAGCCTGAACAAAAAACATAAGGGAAAGACTTTCTGTTATGTCTACATTCAGGGGACTGGTAACAGCAGGGAAGTGTTTAGAAATGTATGTCTCCCTTTAAAGGTAACTTAAAATTAGCTTTGACTGGGTAATGACCTAAACAGGACAATTATTTATTTATTTATTTATTTATTTTTGGTAGCCAGAAAAGGCACACTGACTGAGCCGAGGCTTGTTTCCAGGTTCAACCTGAGGGGTAGGGGGGAGACAAATACAAGAAATGTACAAAGCTCATACGTTACAGACATTGGACCCTATGGGTATAGGCATGCACGACATGTGCATACCTCACCTGTGTAGCTATGTACCCATGGACAGGTGCGCATCAGTGGCATTCATGACTGCCAGCCACCTGTCCGCAGCCCCACCCCCCAAAGCACAGGACTCCATAGGACGTCTTGGAGCAGGGTCATGGGACTAGCTGATGGATCCCTTTTGCAGTGGGGTGCACAGTGGCAGCACACTCAGTGGAAGTCTGATGGCCGGTGGCTATGGGGGTGAGTCGTGGGTATGCCACTGGCTCATCCATGATGGGCACCGACATGGTGTGCCCTGAGATGGCGGCAGGTGGGGGGTTGCTGTGGCTGTCCACTGTGGGGTCAGGGGCAGTAACAGTGGCACAGCAGCAGAGGTCTGTGTCCTGCAGCAGACATGGGGCATCTGGGGGGGCAGCAGACCCACAGTATGGGGTGAGTGCCCCGTGGGAGGGGTATACTGCCATGACCAGTGGATGCAGCCATATGTTGGGGCGGGGGCACAGGACATTACAGGGGTGGGTTGTGATGTGTTGGAGGAGTGCCTGTGCCAAGATGTGTGGGCACTCACTCGATCGGCTGTCCCAGCCTTCCCTGTCTGCCTTGTGGGCAGAGGCAGCATGGAGGGCTGCTACACGGTCCTGCTGCATCCATCAGGAAGTTTTTTTGGGGACACGCAGTAGGTTACATCAGGGTCCCTGCTGCTGTAACCTGCTCTGCACTGCACCTCCCCTGTGGATTGCACTATGAGCCTTTGTGACTGGTGCTTAGTGCCAGCCCATCCTTCAGCCTCCCCCAGTGCTCCTCGCGTGGCCGGGGGATTTAGTGTGAATGTGTTGCACGTCCCCCTTTGTGCATCCCACATGGGGGGGATAGATTGTGGAGTGGCTGCACACCCCAGATATGCATGCATAGCCACTCCACTCCATTCGTGCATAGAGCTCATTGTGAGCATAATGTGTAAACAAAAACATAGATTCAGCAGACACAACAGCTAATTCTCATAGGGTTACAGACATTGTGAGCATAATGTGTGAACAAATACATAGATTCAAAAGATACAACAGCTAGCAGTCCAACACGTTACTGTAATAGTGCCCAGTGGAACATGGGCAGCAAGGAATGAGGAAAGAGGAGTGGTGGAAGGTGAAATGTGAAAGAGAATAAGGGAGGCTTAGAGGCAGAAGGAGAAATCAGGGAGAAGGAGATAGAGGGAGAGGAAGGGACATGGGAATATCAGAGGAGAGATGAAGAAGGCCTACAAAAACAAGTGGGCTGGGTAGAAAATTTGAGTTGGCAATTAAGGGAGGAGAAGGAGGAAGAAAACTGGGAGGGAGGAGTAGAGCTGTTTTTTAGAGGGAGGGCAGATGATAAGAAAAAGTCACTTAATCAGCACATGAGTGCACTTGGGGGAGGGATAAGGTGTGAGAGTCCTAGGAGCAAAAAGGGTAGTCGGATGGACTGAGGAGGGAAAGAAGGTAGGATAGATAAGTTGGAAGTAGGTTGAAACAATATTTGGCAATGAAGTATATACTATGCAGCTGACAGCACAAGGGGAGAGGAAGCACAGAGAGCGAAGAGTACAGACAGTAGTGGTGGGTTAGGGGAGGTAGATTTGAGGCAAACCAGCAGAAGGCATTACACAGGGTGTCCAACCTGGCAACAGAGGAGGAGGAGGGGAAGAATTGTAGACCATGTCTGCGTAGTCAAAAATTGGAAGAATCATTTTGGCAACTACTCATAGTGTATTCAAAGGGTAAGGCAGTCATGTTAGGAGGATAGAACTGGAGGAGGGGGGAAGAGGGAGGTAAGGTGCCTGCCTGGTGCCATGGCTTGGAGGGACAGGGAGCGAATCCTCAGGATTGTGAGAGCAGCTGCACAGGGGAGGGAGCTGGATGTCGTTGTCCACCTAAGGACTAATGACCTGGCTGGGAAAGGGATCAGAGCAGTGCAGGAGGAATTTGTGGAGTTGGGGAAGGGCCTTAGACAAGTAACACGCATGGTAACCTTCTCAGAAGTCCTGCCTGGCTATGGCATGGATGAGGCTAAGGTGCTCTGCACCATGGAATTCAATCAGTGGTTGAAAAACTGGTGCAGAGCTCGGGGTTTTGGCTTCACTGGGGACTGGGGGTCCACCTGGATGGATACAGGCCTATACTAGTGTGATGGTCTGCATCTGTCCAGGAGGGGAACCAGGATCCTAGGTGATAGGTTTAAATGCTTTATTGGCAAGCATTTAAACTAGCCAAAGGGGGAGGCACTGAAAAGAAGCAGGGAAATCCTAGCCTCCCAAAAAATCAGGGTAGTTAGTGAGGTAACACCAAGGAAGAGAAGTCGATAAGTAGTAGGGCAGGGGTAAATGGAGAAAAAGGCAAAGATAGTAAGGACAGGGATGGGGCAAAAAAGGGTAAGGCCATCCAAAAATGGAGGGTAATGAGTACCAATTCCCATAGTCTAGGTAACAAGCTCCCTGAACTGGTGGCCTTGATGAAAGAGGGATGCCTGGATATTGTGGCAGTCACAGAAACATGGTACACAGAGAACCATGAGTGGGATGTCAACATACCAGGGTATACAATCTACAGGACAGACAAAGAGGGTAGAAGAGGAGGAAGAGTAGCTCTCTACGTAAGGGAAGCGATCAAAGCAATGGAACTAAAGAGTAAACAGGGAGGAGAGGAGGCACTGTGGGTCACCCTGGAAACTGGAAATGGCACCACAATCCACACGGGGGTTGTATACAGACCCCCATCTCAGGGGGAGGAAATGGACAAGGAAATGACAGAAGGCATCCTTAAGATGGCAGAAAAAGGGGAGATATTGTTGATAGGGGACCTGAATATGCCAGATGTTAACTGGAGCACCTTTGCTGTAGCCACATCCAAGAGCATAGTCATTCTCAATGCCCTACAGGGGGCATGCCTCAGACAGCTAGTATTGAAACCCACTCGGGAGGGAGCAATCTTAGATCTGGTACTCTCAAACAGGGATCTAGAGAGGATCTCAGATCTAGAAGTGGGTAGCCATCTGGGAACAAGTGACTACCAAACAGTGGTTCACAATAAACACAGCCACAGAATCAAGCCATACAAAGTGAGGGTACTGGACTTTAAGAGGAATGACTTTGTCAAAATGGGAGAGTGCCTCAGAAAAGCACTAGCAAACAGGCAAGAAGGAGGGGTGAAGGAACAATGGGAAAACATCAAAACTGGCATCACAGAGGCAACAAGCCTTTGTGTGAAGCAAATAAACAAATCAAAATGAAGGGAAAAAAACACTATGGTTCTCAAAAGAGGTGGCGGGGAGGTAAGGGAGAAAAAGATAGCATTCAGAAAGTATAAGGAAACATAGAAAGAGCAGGACGGAGAACTGTACCAGTTAAAGCAGAAGGAAGCGGGTAAGGCAGTCAGAATAGCAAAGGCCAAAACCAAGGAACAGATAGCCAATTTGGTTAAGAAGGGGGATAAAACCTTTTATAGGTATATTAGGGAGCGAAGAAAGACCGAGGGAGAGATAGTGAAAGCTTAATAAAGGGAGGTGGGTGGGCAGAGGGACAGTGAAAAAGCAGGGATACTGAGCAAATACTTCTGCTCAGTATTCACAAAAGAAGAGGAGGTGGAGGTACCTAATCCAATCAATAGAAGCACTCTGGATAGGGGGGTCGATACCAGTCCTTTCACAGAAGAAAGGGTTCTGAAAGAACTCCTAAAACTGAAGGGGGACAAAGCAATGGGACCTGATAGAATTCACCCCAGAATTCTAAAATAACTAAGGGGAGAACAAGTGACAACACTGACTACTCGTTTTAACAAATCATGGGAGGATGGTGTGGTACCTAAGGAGGGTGAATGTGATTTCCCTTCACAAAAGTGGGAGCAAAGCAGAGGCAGGAAACTACAGACTAGTTAGTCTGACCTCGGTGGTAGGGAAAATGATGGAATCACTTCTGAAGGAAAGAATTGTTGAGTGCCTAGAGGCCAGTGGGGCACAGGACCCAAGGCAGCATGTATTCACAGCAGGAAGATCATGTCAGACAAATCTAATTGAATTCTTTGACTGGGTGACCAAAGCAGTAGACCAGGGAGGGGCTGTGTATATGGCCTACCTAGACTTTAGCAAGGCATTTGACACAGTCCCACACAAAATATTAATAAACAAATTAGTCAGCCTGGGAGTGGGTCCCAGGGTGTTAGTCTGGGTAAAACACTGGTTGGACAACAGGACACAGAAGATAATAGTAAACAGAGTCTGCTCTGAAGAAAGGGGGATTACTAGTGGGGTATCGCAGGGTTCAGTACTGGGTCTGATCCATTTTAATGTCTTTATAAGTGACATTGCAGAGAGACTGGAATGAAAAGTATGCCTCTTTGCAGATGACACAAAGATCTGTAACAGGGGTTATTTATTTATTTATTACTTATTCGGAAAGTGCCTTTGAGTCAAAGACTCATTTACAAAGGCTCCATGTCACATTTAATTGGACAATACAACAGTATAACATAATTCAGACAGACTTGTTACAGTGAATAATATAACTCACTAACAGTCATACCCTGAGGAGAAATATTAAGACTAGATTAAGTCAGTTTAGAATGAAAGGCCCAGAGAGAGCTGGGTAGGTGGAGGAAAGAGAGTGGGAGAAGTAGGAGGAGTGCAGGTCTGGGTCGTTGTCAGTGAGGAGCATGGAGGTTAGTAACAGACACATGGGGTGGAGGCCTGGAGATGGTCTCGGAGCAAGGTTTTGAAGGAGCCAATTCTGGTGATGTTGGCAAGTGTACTGGGAAGGCAGTTCAGCAGGGTGTGGACCCTGTGGCTGAAAGATCTTTGGAGTTGGGAGGTTTGACACCTGGGGACCGAGAGAAGAAGTTTGCCCAAGCTACAGGTGATTCTATGATCAAGGGACGGCTGGATAATAGGGGAGAGGCCAGCGGGAGCGTGACCCAGGGTGATCTTTTTGGCCATAAGGCATGTGTGGAACTCTATTCTACTATCAAGGTTCAGCTTGTGGGTGTTGGTGTATAGAGAGCAAGTGTGTGTGTGAGGCGTTCACAGCCGAGGACAAGACGGCAGGCTTTGTTCAGGGAGAGCCAGAGTCTCTCTAGGGCTGATGTGTTGGCAGATCCATAAATAAGTATGCCATAGTCAAGGAGGGACAAGGCAGAGGAGGAGACAGCGAGCCAAAGTGCTTCCGGGGTAAGACAGTGTTTGAGGCGATAGAGGATTCCAAGGTGGGCATTGAGGGCGGTGGACAGGAGATGGATGTGCTGGTGGAAGTTTAGGGCAGGGTCAAGAGTTATGCCCAGGTATTTGAAGATTTCCAGTTCCTCTAGGGGGGTGCCATTGGAGGTAAGGATTTGAGGGCAGAGTGCCTTCAGGGAGTTCAGCTGGTAGGAGAAGTACATGACTTTAGCCTTTTTGTAATTTAGTGTAAGACACTGTGCTGAGAACCATACTTCAGCGTCAGAGAAGGAGGACTAGAGTGAATTGTGTAGTAGGGTGGGGACTGGATTGAAAGGAAAAAGGATGGCATTATCTGCATACAATAGTAGATTGCCAGAGCAGGATGAGGGGAGGGAGTTAAGGAAGAGAGTGAAGAGTAGAGGACGGAGGATGGACCCCTTGGGGACACCAGAACGGACTGGTAGTCTGCTAGAGAGGACGGTGCCAATTTTGACCTGCTGGTAGTGATCCGACAGGTAGTCCATAAACCAGCCGATGGCATCCTGGGAGAATCTGATGTTGGAGAGTGTGTTAAGTAAGAGTGAGTGGCTGACGGTGTCAAAAGCCTTAGAGGGGTCAACAAAGATCGCACCTGTGATATGCCCTCTGTCTAAGGCAGAGTGTACGTGTGTGGTAAATTCCAGGAGGACTGTTGCAGTACTGTGCTCTTTGTGAAAGCCATGCTGTTGTTTACAGAGCAGGTCATGTTTGTTTAGGTGTTCGGTGAGCTGGTCAGAGACTATACGTACAAGCACTTTTGATAAGGAAGGGAGGATAGAGATGGGGCGATAGTTGTTTGTGGCTCTATGGTCACCGCTTTTGAATATGGGTGTGCTGGAGGCAGATTTCCACCAGGAGGGGAACATCCCTTGGCATAGTGAGCGGTTAAGGATGTGGGTGAGGAGGTAGAGTATCTCATCAAGAGTGAGTCGGAGGAGTCTAGGGTCCAGAGAGTCACTACTGTAGTAGGAGTTGCTTAGGGCCTTTACTAGATAAGACCTGGCTGCCGTGGGGGTGACACAATGAAGGTGGAAGGGAGGGGCTGCTGGGGGAGTCACGGCAGAGTGGGTGGGGGTCAAAGAACTTTGGAGGGAGGATCTGGCTGAGATAGAGAAGGTGTGATTAAAGGCTGAGGCAATATGGGCGGGTTGGTGGTCAGGCATCCTTCAATCTCCTATCAGACTGGGGGTTGGTTCTTGCTGAGGATGTTTTAATATTATTCCAGAACTTTTTGAGCCCCAGGTTGAGGTTTGGGCAGATTTGCAATATTCGCTTTTGCCTGGTGAAGCACCCATGTACATTTGTTTAGACCTCTCTATACCTTTGCGGTCAGATGGCTGGCAGGTCTCATTAGAGAGGTGCCATAGCGAGTCTCGGGTTCGCATCAGGGCATGTAGGTGGGTATTGAGCCAAGGTGCAGGGTTGCTTTTGACAACCCTTTTAGTAGGAGGGGCAAAGGAGTCACAGATTGCATTGAAGGTATGAACAAAAAGGTCGAGGGCTTGGTCTGGATCGAGGTTATTCATTAAGAGGGACCAGTCCCAGGAACGGAGGTGTGATTTAAGGAGATCAAGTTTACCGGTCCAGGTTACGTATTGCCTTATGTCTGTCCCATGCATTCTTGTGTTCCTCCACTGTTTTTGACCCCACAACCTCCTCAAGAAGGCCATACCATGTGTCCACCACCTTCTCTGAGAAAAAATACTTCCTCACAGGGGTTGATACAAAAGGGGGGTGGAAAGGATGAGAAGGGACTTAGCAAGGTTGGAAGAATGGTCAAAAGTATGGCAGCTTAGATTCAATGCAAAGAAGTGCAAAGTAATGCACCTGGGAAACAAAAACCCAGGGGAAGAGTACACAATGGGTGGGGAGGTATTAACAACATCAGAGATGGAAATGGATCTGTGGGTAGTCATATCAGATGACCTAAAGGTAAGCAAGCAATGTGAAAAGGCAGTAAGGAAGTTGTTATCCCTCGACAGTTGGTGAGACTCCATCTGGTGTACTGCGTGCAGTTATGGAGACCTCATCTCTGCATGGACATAGACAGAGTGGAGGCTGTCTAGAGGAGGGCAACTAAAATGGTGCAGAATCTGCAACAGAGGCCATACGAAGAGAAACTAAATGAGCTTAATATGTATACCCTTGAGGAAAGGAGGGAAAGTGGGGACATGATAGAAATGTTCAAGTATCTCAAGGGAATCAAAAGTCCAGGAGGATAGCATGTTTCAGAAAAAGAGATGTGTAAGAACAAGGGGACACAATTTGAAAATAGGCAGGGAATGGGTCAGGGGCAATGTGAGGAAGTATTTTTTTCTCAGAGAAGGTGATGGACACATTGAATGGCCTTCCTGAGGAGGTTGTGGGGTCAAAAACAGTGGGGGAACTCAAGAATGCATGGGACAGACATAAGGCAATTCTGGTGGTGGTAGGAAGAAGTAGGGTGTTGGTTAATTAGGATCTGCAGCTTATCCAATAGGTAGGGAACTGGGCAGACTAGGTGGACCAAGTGGTCCTTATCTGCCATAAAAGTCTATGTTTCTATATTTCAGTCTTTGTGGTGGTATAAGGCCCCTAACTTAGAATGATGCTTTATGTGTAGGGCGTCAATGTGGCGGGAAAAATCCAGCTTGGGGTCCAACTGGACACCAAGGTATTTGAAAGCAGAGACATCACTGAGGGTGTGGAAAGTGGGGGCCTACTGGAGTTTAGCTAGTTTCTGCGAGGATGCTAAAGTCATCAAAACTGTCTTTTTGGTGTTCAGTGTGAGTTGATTTGATTTAAACCAGTGTAAAACATTAAGGAAATCCTGCTGGAGTGGGGCTTCAGTTGCACTACGTGAGGCCCCTGACAGGTAAAGAAATGTGTCCTCTGTGTACATATGTACACTAGAGGAAACACAAGCATTGGGAAGGTCATTAATGAAGATAAAAAATAGGATATTCCCCAGAATAGAGCCTTGTGGAATGCCTGCTTGGATTTTAAGGGGAGGAGGCAGGGAGTTCGCAATTTGCACTGACTGCTGGCAATCAGAGAGATAATGTATTTAAAGTAGTTCCATGGTAAATGGACCAGTGTCCTAAATAATTGGTCCTTGAGGAGCGATAAATCATTTTTTTAAAGTTCAGAGGACCTCTTCATTCTTCACAGAAATAAAAAAAGACTGGGAATGTATTCCAAAAATTATTTTAATTTCTTTGTTGCCCTGATATTTCACTTCTTATTTAGAAGCTTTGTCAAAGGGCTTCCATATCTGTAAATTAATTTTAATATAAAATATAAGTTTATCATCTCTTGTTACAGATTAATTAATCATATTAATTTGTTAATATGGATATAATATAAGAAATTACCCTCTAAGTTTTATGCATTCTAGTATCTTTTGTACAGTTTCAGTTTTGCTTGTATCCACCTATAATGTCTGAGAAAAATATATAGACATTCAGCGAAAAACAACGTTTGTTAGGTTCCTGAGCTACTTCAGACAATCAGTATATTATTTTTACACCTGCCATATTGGCTTGGCTTCCCCATAGCTAAAGGTGCAATCCATACCTTTGAAATAAAATATTTCTGTTGTTACAAAGAGAGAGTTCCTCTTATGCTGTTTAATGCACTGTATCTAAGATACTTGCATTGCCCTGAAAGACACACTTATTTTTTCAGTGATTTTAAACAGTGTCCTAGAAAAAGTCTTGTGAATATATTTATCCTTGATGTTACCTGTAATGACGCATCCATTTTTTACTCATATTTATGTTAAGATGTATACCTTACTAGTGTTTATCCTCATTTCCAAGAGCATTGATTTTTATTAATTTTATGTTATTGGGACACAAACGAAATTAAGAAGAATCAGCATTTATTTAGCACTTTTCATACACAGTGTATCCCAATGCACTTTACAAGCAATGCTAGACTGGTAGTGAAGTAACTGAATGCATAGTGGTGGCCATATCACACATCATCACCCACATACAGCCTGGAGAATTGCATGAACCAGTTTATGGGAAGGGGAGTGTTGGCCAGGACACTGGAAAAAATATTATACTGTCCCCTACTTCTTGAGAAGAGTGCCCTGAGTTCTTTTACTTCCACCTGGACACCCACCTGAACAACACCAGGAATGGGTAGAAGGAACCTCAATTTAATGTCTCATCTGAAGGATGGCACACCCCAGCAGAACAGCACCCCCCTAATACTGCAATCGGATGCCAGCATTTTAGGTGCAAATCCAGTCCCGGTGTGGGACAAGAACCCATGACCTTCTGGTCCAGAGGCGAATGTGCTACCAAACCCATGACCTTCTGGTCCAGAGGTGAATGTGTTACCAACTGAGCCATGCTGACACATATCCATATTGTAGTAATCTTTCTATTGAGGTGCTCTCTGCATGAGTTCTAAGTTCTTACAAATAATGTCATCCTTCTTGCTATTACCTTAGCATTGACAGCAGTTTTTATTTATTAGGAATAGTTCTACACTTGTACTTCACTTCTTGTGTCTTGGTACGTCTGAAATGATGAATGCATTTACTGGTGTAGACACAGTGTGGAAAATGACACTTACCAGTACAGCTGTACAGGGGACATTGAAACAAAGCCTATGTAAGAAAAAGGCAAGTTTCAGATGGTCGCATAGATGTCATACGCAGAGGACTTGTGAGATAAGCTCAGGAAGATGAGGCCATAAAAGAAACATTGATGGTGACCCACAAAGGCAGTTAAATGGCCAGACACATTTAAAAAAAGACTTCTGACAGAAGCTGGAAAAGCAATGCCAGAAACAGTGAGGATGACAAAAATAATTCAAATTTTTTTTTTCTGGATTTGGGGTTTACCACTCCTTTAATGAGATACAGTTCTTCTTTTCTGAGTGATTCCAATACCTACACAGCTGCATTTCTGTAATCGCAGACTGCAAACATGTCTCCCACTTGTAAAAAAACATGTCTTCCACTCTATATCTGACCCCTAAAAGGTCAATAACCGTGCCAGCACCTTTAATCCTGGCTATTACCTCTCCTGTGTTTTGGAGGCTACCAGTTCCAATACCCACACTTTTGGTGTAGTTGCTAACTGAGCCAGATGCAGCTGCAAACATATCTAATACTTCTCTAGTACAGGACTCACTATGGCATCCTATAAAAACAAACTGACATGGTCAACATAGGCTAAAACCTTCGATGGGGATAAGCTTAGATTGAAAAACCATGCCTGGTATACCATCATATGTGTGAAGACTATGAGGTAAGGGATCAATTCCGAAAACATATGAGTGGACTGAGGTGCAGCCCTGACAAACTCCCTGTATACTCCTAAAGGTGTCCCCTGCCACTTGTTAATCAGCAGTTAGACCTGAGCATGTTTATGCAGACCCTGTATCCATTTTATAAAGGAGTCTGGCATACCATACCTCCTCAGCACCTTAAACAGGTATGCATGGGATATTCCATGGAAAGCCTTTTAGTGACCTATTGACAGAACATATCCGATGACCCTGCCCATACTGACCACCCCTCTTGAAAACCTCATGTAAGCCCCCCACTCCCAGTGTCTAGGAGTATTTCAGATGGTACAAAGTGGGAAGGGGTGCTGTACAGTCAGAATCCACAGTCAAGAGAAAAAAAACAGGAAAACAGTACCTGCATTCCCATGGGTGGTGAAGGTGAAGGATTAGCTCCATCAGGAGTGCCCATGGACCTTCAGTGTGTGGAGATGGTACACTGTTGGGAGGACTCTGACCTTCACCTGCCTGGCCTTGCCAGCTTCACCCACAGGCCTTTGTAGGCTGTCTGCACCAGGCAGGCCTCTCAATGTCTTCTTCAGTGGTGCGTTGGTTCTTTGGGGATCACACCCTAGAACCCATTGGGAATATGCGGTGGAGGCAAACTTCTTTTAGCAGCAAACAGTTTCTTCAATAAATGAGGCAAACACAGAACTGCAGAAACAGGGGATCCTATTTAATGAACAGATGATAAAACAGAAACAGTCACCCCAGGGATCCGTAGAACACAAATAAGTGGCTTAGGACCGTGCAGGTCACATCATAAGTTAATGGTGCTCTGGACCGAGTGGTCACATTAGAAGGTCAAAAGTCATTTAGGACTGAAAAGGTCACATCAAAGCTAGTGGTGCTCTGGACTGTGGAGGTCACAACTTGGGCAAGTTAATTCAGGCAGCTACCCATAGCCTAGGCAGCTACAGTCCAAATGTAGGCAGCAAAACTTGCAGCCAGATCAGGCTTTTTGCACATTAGCAGCAACACAACTTTCCTTTACTCTAGTTCTTTCCCAACTCCCAATGAGGAGTACAGATCTCTAGGGGATGGTCGACCCTGCCAAGGCCACCCTCTTCATCTGATCCTCCCTAGATGTCCACTGAGCTCAAACTATTGAGAAACAGCTGCACAGACACACAGCGACCTTCCACACGAGCTCCTTCATGGCCCAGAGCCCAGGAATAAGCTGTCCCAGCAAGAGGGGCAGATGAGGACCGGGGATATTGATAATTGGGGGTTATTCTGGGCATCTTCCAGTTCTCCAGTATAACTTCCCTGCTGAGACTCGTGTACATGGTTTTCACCAGTCTGACAGGTCCTCTGCATTTTCCACTGACACATTTCGGTGTTTTAGTAAATTATCTACCAATTGGGCTAGGTCAGGATAAAGTTTGTTTGGAATGGAAACAGCGAGTGGGCAGAGTGACTCCTGAGTCTTGACCTAGGGCACCTGCCACTATTATTCTATCTGACACCTGACTGACCAAGACTATTTAATCTCATTCCAGGCAAGTGCTGTGTTCATTAAAATCTAATATTTCCTTATGAGCATGTTTACTTTGTCAGGGGACAATGAGTCCGTTTTGGTTCTTCAGATATTCTTGTATTTACTTTAAAATCATTTGTCTGTGCCTGAGACAATCATAGATCTTACACCAGTGACTGACTAGAATCATTGATACACCAACCCAAATGTTTGCATAGTACTTTTTGGGCATAAGAAATCTGTACATCAAATCATATGAATGTAAGCTGGAACATTCTGTGAATGTAAGCTGGAACATTTAAGTCTTGCAAGGTAGTTTTGGCAATAAAATGAACAGACAGTCACAGTTTTAAAGTGAAATGACAATTTAAAATACAATTTTTCTGAACAGCAGTTGCAAAGCATAAAATAATATTCCCGGAGCAGACTAAAGTAGTCATGAAGAGAAATAAAAACAAATGCCAGATTTGCCAGTCTTGGATCCTATGCCCAAGATAAGGTAACGTAACTCAACCAGACCAATACGAACAGATGTCCTCCTGAGGCCCTTGGAGCCGAAGTGACCTGTGGTTCTCCCTCTGAGACTTCTACCTTGCTCTGGATTTCTGGGCTTCTAAATATTCTTGTCAAGACACACTAATATGACACTTTGATAGTTTTTTTAACAGTATCTTGATAAAATGATAATTATCATGGAAGTATCTATCTAATATAGTAGGTTTGCTTAGGGCTGTAACCTAAACTTGACATCATTACATTTAAACGAAATATGGTTACAATATATAAACAATAAACAAGGCCAAAATATTATAATTATAAAACTACTAAGTAGCAGTAGTGTTATTTTAGGCATGATACCCAGTCTAAGAGTGTGAAAACCTGGCATAGTTGACTGATATTGTAGTAAGCCATAGTGCTTGGAGGACAGGGTTGACTTCCTGTGACTACTCAGGTGGTTACTGTTGTATACTATAGGATAGGGTTGACTGCCTTTGATTACTCAGGCAGTTGCTGTTGTATACTATAGGATAGGGCTGACTGCCTGTGACTACTCAGGTGGTTACTATTTTATACTATAGGACAGGATTGACCTCTTACTAACCCCTTACAGCTAGACTATGTAGTCACCATTGGAAAGTACCTAAGAAGATCACGCTCAGGTCTCATGAAGATGCTAAGAAGTCTGGAGGTTATCAATTTACTCTCATAAGAAGTTGCAGAAAAAATAAACATTCAGATTTTTTAGCTTGCAGAGCTTACAGGTTACAAGTTGTTAATCAATCAATACTTAGATTAAATACACTTAAAGCCATTCAATAAGAATCAGGTTACAGATTGTTAATCAATTAAAACAAGCTCAAACTTTTATAATTATGATTATCAGTCAAGAAAATAACAAGCTACTGCTTAAACATATTGGCCTGGTTATGGTCATGTTATTAAAATCTGAGGGATGGTATGTTTGCAGCAATCCACTCGTCCACCATGCCCTCTCTTTGTGGAGGCATGTGTTCATTGACTGGGGGCAGCCAGTCAGGAAACCTTGGTGGAGTAAGAAATCTTAGGTAATCTCCCAACCATGGGGCATAAGGGTTTGGTGGCATAGATGGGTGTAATGGAAACAGGTAAATTAAGTTGGCAGGTGCATGGCGTGGGCCAAAGAGGGCTGGCTCTGGTAACAGTGCAGGGAGAGCTGGACCCGGCAATGGATGAACCTGAGGTGGCAGTTTCTGTGATGTGATGGACCTGTTTAGTGAAATGGTCAAATCTAATGGAGCAGGTGGACCTGGTGGCAGAATCAGACCTGGTGGGGTCTGTGAGATGGGATTGCATGCAAAGCATTTCCACTCCCTTGACAGAAACACACTGAAGGATAGAAGAGAGGATTTACTGGTTTATGTAATAAATAAATGGTCAGCATATCAATAAAAAGGCAGTCTTTAGTATCACATTCAAGTGTCGAGCAATTTTTTGTTAAGTCTTTATGTTTGACCATCAAACTGTTTCTTAAAGGTAAAGCTATTTGATGGTGACTGGTACTTGAGTATATTCGATCACAAAGGACACATTAGCTCTGTCCTCGAAGTAGGGTTGGATGAACAAGGCGGTGGCCGAAACTAGGCACTTTTCCTCATGAAAGGAAGCCTCTATTTCATGATGTCTCAGTATAGTTATGGATGTATGAAAATGGCACGTAAATGTTATTGTGCTGATGGTCATTTTCTGAAAGGCAACAGAAACACGATGACAGCAGAGGTGCACACTATATTTGGCATCTGCAGAACAGTAAGATGACAACAGTAAGCCCAAATACCACAGGGATTGTATTTAATGAGGATAACAGCCAAGAATACAATGTTTAAATTTCACTTAGTGGATTTTTTTTAACTCTATATTTATACACCAAATCTGCCTCCTCCCTCCACTTTCTCAGACATCTTCTGTGGACCCCCCAATCCCCATCATGGTCTGCCCCTAGAGTGCCTTGTCCACACACACACACTCCCCTGAAAACTACCGGTATACCCCTCGGGTAGAGGTGGAGAGGGAACCCCTGGCACTTACCTCTCTCCAAACCAGCATACTGTGTGTGTGTGTGTGTGCGTAGATCCGGCACAGCAGAGTCTGCCCTGGATTTAGCCCAAGTATGTCCTAGGGAGGTATCTTCTACTTAGGAGGGACCGAGTTATTCTTCTGATTTCTTCCCCCTGATGTTGGTGTACAATGAGGAGCTATGAGCTAGGAGGCACGCTGAGACACACCTCCTGCTCTACCCCTCTTGCCGACATCCACCCAATCCACTTACTGCTTCTCCACCTACAGCACCATCCACCCAGGCTCCCCTAACTGGCGGTATAGCAGTGGGATCCTGCAGTTAACCACTCCCCCAGAGAAGGAGAGCTGCCATCAGCCGCTCTATCCTTCTCTGCCCTGGCTGACCCCCAGCGACTCGTGTTCATTCCTGAACCTGGGTCGCCAGGGTGGTGCGAGGTGTGGTGTCCTGCGCCTCAACCCTCAGCGTCACTGGGCCAGCTAATTTAGTGGATTTTCACCTTAATTTACTTAACTGAAGCTCTACTATTTGCTGCTGTAAAATGTTTAGGTGTGTTAAGATGTGATTTGGTATATTGTTTATGGATTGTACTGTTTATATTATGCATTTGAGCGCTTCTTGAAATTGCATGTTTTTTTTTTTTTAAATAAGCTTGAAAATTGGCACAGTGCCTATAACGGGGCTTAATCTGTATACAGAGTCTTGAATGAGACCTTGTTGTGTGGTAGTAACTTTTGGAATTTGTAATATAATGGGGGCATTTGACTGTTTTGCAATGCAATTGTAATAGATCTTGCCCAAATAAGTTATTTATTTAGTTTTTGTTGACCGGATAAGTGCACTAGATAAATTTTGCCTGTTTTTAGGCACAATCCAGGGAAGGGAATACAGATGAATGGCAACTGACTTTGAACCAGATTAAGCTGTCGGTGGTATTTTTAGTGGATGGGAGGAAATTTGGCCAGGACATCGGGGAAATTCCCCTACTGTTCTTGCAGGGGGCCTTGCTTCCTGTGAGCAGAGGGGACCCCTTTCTCTGTGGGACCAAGATGGAGGATGGAGTGCTGGAGAATGTGGAGGAAATGGATATGCTGGGAGTGAGTAACAAAGCTGTTGGTATGGATCCTTCTGTTGTGGGATCCACTGTGGAGGCAGCTGGGATGCACCCGATGGGTGGCCAGCATATCGCCTGAGACGGCGGTCCCTCTCATGAAACAGAAACCAGGCTAAACTAACATGAAAAGAAATTGTGCTTAGAAGCTGAACTTCAGAAAATAAGTAAATTACTTTCCTCTAAGGAGACCTGGCAGGAGGATGAAAAAAAACAGAAGTGTTTGTTGTCATCTCCTGTCAATGTTGGTTTCTCTGGTCTGGTTAAGCTCTTGGCTGCAGATGATAGACGTCCTGCACCTTTGGCAACTCCTTCCAGTTCTTTTAAAAAGCCATGGAGTGAACAGGTTGAAGAATATTGGTCACCTGAGGCAGCCTTGACTATTGCGGACTGGATTTCAAGCTCTGACGTGGAGTGGCAACTGGACCCTGTGATCCCATTGCCTGGTAGTCCCCCATGATCCTGTCTGAGGCAGCTACTGAAGTACCATGTCAGGATGGATCTGAAGAAGGCCTGACAGGTAACAGGCCCCCTTCTGGTGACCCGATAAATATAACTATTCCTTCCATTACTGTTACTGACTCACAAGAATCTTCTCATGTAGAAGGTCCAGATATTTCCAAGGACCAGTCTGGGCCTGAAAAACCCATATCACGAGCCATTTTTGGAAAACAGTGGAATTGGCTAAAGCGTGTACTGTTGGTTACGGCATGTAGGCCCTCGAGAAAATCTTCCTAAACATTTTTTTGTGGGTGAAATTCTCCTGAAGCAATCTCTGGGATTTTCCCTGGCAGAAGTTCATGCCCTGACTTATGCCCAAGGAGGGAATACTTTTGACATTAGTTTTCTAACTCCTGCATTATTGGAGCGATTTTGGTGTAGGTATGCAAATCTAAAAACAAATCCTTTATGGGCGGACTTTGTGGTCATCCCTTTCACTAAATAACCCTTTCATGTAATTACTATTTTGTTCTGGAATGAGGGTGTCAACATAACTGATATTGTGTACTGGCTTGAGAAACGATGTTCAATCCAAGGGAATCCGGCCCCAATCCTTGTTGAGGAGGGCTTCTGGAATAGGGTTGGAAACTGAAAATGAAATTACAACAGACTGAGTCTGATATTATTCATCTCCCTAACTGTTTTTTTATAGGCCGTGTTAAAGGCTTTTTGTTCTATCCAGGACAGCCACAGATTTGTTTTAAGTGTGGGTCCACAAAACATATTAGTACTCATTGTGAAGTTCTGAAATGTACCCATTATGGGGAGATGAGCCATCCCAGTGCTCACTGTTTTCAGGAACCAAAATACAACCTCTATGATTCCAGGAGAAGGGGTAATGGGCCTGGGACTTTGTCTACCACAGTCCCTCTTGTTCCTGAAGCCCAGGAGCAAGCTCCCCAGACTCAACACTACCTGAAAAACTGGTAAAGTTGCACTCTATGGATACAAGTGCTCCCACGGTGATGGTGTCTCCTGAACCTGAGTTTATGGTGGTAAAACCTAAACGTGGCAAACATGTTAAACCCCAAGTATTGAAGACCCTGATGGTTGGGCCTCTTGAAGACCCAAATATCTACCATATTCTACAAGATGTTCCTTGTGACAATATAGAAGTATCTGAGATCCTCTCGACTTCATCTTCACAAATGGATTCACAGCTCTGTCCTGAACAAACTGATGATACTAGACCAGCTGCTTTAAAAAGTGGCCGAGTGACTAGAGCTTTTAGTAAAGTGAAATAACAATTTTTTGGGGCTTATTTTTTTTCCTTCTATATAGATGTCTGATTTGGTATATAATTTTCACATTGCTTCATTAAATGTGAATAGTATACAATCTGAGGGGAAACGTATGAGTACTTATGCTCAATTTACCAGTACTGATTTAGATTGCCTTTTTTCCAGGATGTTCATTTACATTCTTCATTAGACATACAAAAAGCTACTGACTGTTGGAGTTGGAGGGATTGTTTTTGGCCCCAAGGTCCAGATATTTGCTCTGGGGTGGGGATATGTTTCTTTTCCCAAATTCAGGTGCTAAAACAGTTAGAAATACTGGAGGGACGTGCCCTCCTGCTTGATATTAAGTTGGAGTGCATGTTTCTCCATCTGATTAATGTATATGCTCTGCAATCAAAGTTTGATTGGGTTTTCTTTTTTCAGGCCCTGAAACCTTTTTTGTTTACTGTGAAGCACATTATTTTAGTAGGGGATTTTAATTGTGCCCTCCCGAAATTGATTTCTGGTTCTGTTACTAAAAAACTTTAATACAACACTAACTGCCTTAGGTAAATTATTTCTGATGTAGGTCTCATTGATGAATTTTCAGATGTGTATGAAAAAAACCCTAACACTTATTTTTGTGGGCCCCGTGCATCCTGTATTGATTATTTTTTTGTTTCCATCACCTTACAGTTACAATCAGCATGGGTAACTGACCTGGCTACTTCGGATCATAGATTTCTGGAGCTTGTGGTCGGGAGCCACCCAGAGCAACGTCAAGGCCTGGGAATTTGGAAATTAAATTTATCTCTTTTAGAAATTACTCCTGTTTTTGAAGGTTTTCATGCCCTATCAGTGGCCAGGAAATCAGTGTTTTTCTTATATGAGGACAAAAATGGTTGGTGGACCGATACAAAAAAAGAAATTCAGATCTGTTTTAAACAAGTGGGAAGACTGAATGGTAAATTGAAACAGGATAGGCAGCATCTGTTAAGATCTCAGTTGCACTTCCTGGTCGAGGCACATGATAGATTTGGTGGAGAACGGAGACCCCGCATTGCTTCACTTAAAGCCGAATTAGTGGCTATACAGTTAGAAGCAATGCAACAGCTTGAGAACTGTCAAAAATATGGGGTATCTGTCAAAAGAAAGGATGTTCCACCCTTTGAGTCCTACTCTGCTTATACTGTAGGTCTCAGAGAAGTTTCACTTATTTAACTATTGTTGATGGTTCTAAATTATTGGGTACTTCAGCTCTGTTAGCTGAAATACATAGATTTTTTAGTTCAACTTTTACTAGCCAAAGTTTACCTATCCAGACCATGATCCTATGGCTATGAACCTGTGTTCTTCCCCAGGTTCCTGAAGAAGACCAGGATGCTCTTATTAAACCCATTTCTGCATTGCAGCTAAAATCTATTATATGGTCTCTCTCCCCTAAAATAACCCCTGGTTCTGATGGTCGCTAGAATGAACTCTACAAGCCCCTGTGGGAGGTTTTGGGAGAGGATTTAGCAACCATTTTTAATAATACATTGTTGCTGGGTGAATTGCTTAGCACCATGTTAGAAGGTCTTTTGGTTCTCCTGTTCAAATCTGGTGATCGGGGAGATTTAAGGAATTGGAGGCCAATTACCCTTATAAACACGGATAGTAAGATATTGATGAAAGTTATAGGTACTAGACTGAAACATGTTTTGAATTCTATTGTTCACCCTTCACAGTTTAGTGGTGTGCCATCTCGTAAACTGCAGGATGCTCTGATATTAATTTGGGAGATTCTAAATAAGGGTTATAATTCAGAACTGTTTGGTCATTTAGTTAGTTTAGATCAATCAAAAGCTTTTGACCGGGTTGAATATAATTTTCTTTGGGAAACCCTTAGGTCCTATAACTTCCCCAAAACTTTAGTATCCTGGATAAAGACAAGTTATAAAAGCATTTTTGTAGTTCCCAGTATTAATGGATGGAAGGGGCAGCCAGTACAGGTGGGACGTGGGGTCCGGCAAGGCTGCCTGCTTAGTCCGCTTTTATATATTTTGACTCTTGACTCTTTGCTCCATTATTTACATCATGTGGATGACATTGTTGGACTCTCTGTAGGTAGCAGTGATCCTCCTATTGTTGCCATTGCTTATGCAGATGACCTAGGGTTAATTTTGTCTGACTGTGCATCAGCTATAGCGGCCCATGGGGAACTGCAGGGGTTTTCAGAGGTTTCAGGTTTGGCTATTAATCACCTAAAAAGTCATATTCTTCCTACTGGGTATGAGGCAACTGATGCAGCGGCTGTTTGGGGCATCCCTGTAGAAGAAGGATACCAGAAGATATTAGGTATTTTTTTTTTGGAGGTCCATATCCCCATATTTATAATTGGGAGACTAAATTGGATGAAGCATGCATACAGGTGCTAAACTGGAATAAATGGCATATGTCAAAAGCCAAATGCATTTATTTGATTAAAACACACCTCCTGTCTAGTTTTAATTTTCTGGCTGCAGGCCCCCCCCCCCCCGGTCTTTAGAGATATCTCTTTACAGTGTCTTTTTTCAATGCCTGTGGGGTAGTAGACTTAATCCAATTAAACGTGGGATCACTTACCTTCCCAATGTACAAAGGGGTCTGGGCATGATCAACCCAGTGGGTTTTTTTAATGTTTCATTTTTTTTCTATAATTTGGTTCCAGTGCTTCTTCATCTGAATCGACCCTGGTCTCCTTGGATTCTGGATGAATTAGAGCCCATACTGGTGGCCTGGGAACCTTTTCCCCTCAAAAAACAGCTTTGTCTCTCTCAGTTGCCTCCCCATTTTATAGATGTGGGGGGTAAATTAAAGCTTTGGAAGGTGGTTCGGAGTCACTTATCTACCAGTTCTCGGAAAGTAATGTATACATGGATTTTGGAGTCTTTTTTTTGGCTGATCCTTGGTTTGTGAACTTGTCTCCTAAGATACAGGTATCCCTTACAGAAGTTTTGACTAGTCCTAGAATTCCTTCGTATATGTGGGACTTTTTGTGGTTATGCACACATCTGAAATTGGGTGTGCGGGGGAATATGAGACATAAAGATGTTACCGAACGGTTTTGCCCTCGGGGCCCCCCTTGTGATGGATTGATTGAAACTATGCAACATTTATTTTGTGAGTGTCCATTTGTATTGACTTTCTGGGATTCTTTCCATTGTATGTGGCCTCTCAATCCTTTTCAGAACCAGCAGGCGACGATATGGATTGATGGAATTTTCCCTGGATCTTGGGGTATATATGACACCTGCACTATGAAACTTATTTTAGGTTTCATAAAATTTCAAATCTGGCTTGCTCGTTGTGGCTTAACTATTAGACAATAGCTTATTACTTCCACTCAAATGGTTCATCACTTGAAGCAATCTATTATTAAATGGCAGACGGAGGAAAAGAAATCCGTGTCGCCTGCTCTCTATAAACTATGGTGGCATCATACTGTATGACTCGGTTGGATACTAGATGATGTGGAGGATGTTTTAAGGTTTATTAGGTCCTCCAACCTGTATCGATATGATGCAAGCTGATCTGTTTATAACCCCCTACTATTTAGGTGGGGGGATGACACATAATCTTCCTTTTTATGTTCTCTGACTTAATGGTCTGCAGTAGTACTCAAAACCCTTTCATGATTTGTACGAAGTACTGTTGACTCATCTTTTCTGTTTCTCTTTTATGAATCAATATTTCCCTTACTATTTTAGTAGGGAGGGAGGGGGTAAACGGTAAATCATTTTCAGTTTGAAGTGTAAAGTAATACTCACTTGTGAGGTTGTGTTTCTGTTTTATAATTTGTATACAGAAATATTGAATTTTCTCCTTTCTTTGATTGTGTGTCAAGAATATAAATTTTCCCCTACTCTTTTGGTGGGGGGAGGGGGGTGTTATGTTATGTTATTATTAAGACTTATTTCAGTTTCTGAATTTATGCATGATATAATACTGAATTTTGCTTCTGATTTTGTATGCTGTAATGCAATTTTGGATAATTTAGTTTGTGTTTTATTTCCGTATTAGACAGCTTGTTTAGATACGTATGACTTGTACTACTTACTTGCTTTGTTTATCATTTGGATTTTCCTTTGTGTGAGGTAACACTGCCTTTCTGTCTTGGGATTAGATTTGAATTCCGTTTCTTTATTAGACAGCCTGTTTGGATATGTATGATTGTAATACTTGTTTGCTTTTGTTATGATTTATACTTTTCTTTTGTGTGAGGTAACACTGTTTTGTATTGTTTTGATTTTGTTATTCTAATAAAAAAATTCCTCTACTGTTTGGTAGGGGGAGCTGCTGGACCATGGTTTCATCATCGGAGTGTGTTCAGTGTGCTGGTGTACCTGCAGGAGAACAGCGCTCCGCTCCTGCAGGTCCATCTGTGGAGTCTACCTTGCCTGCAATGTCTGTGTTCGCTGACGCTGAGAATATGGATGTTTCACCTGCCCTTGGATGGTTTGGATTCTGGTTTTCTACCTGCGGAAGAATTATGTTTAAAGAAGCTCCTTTCTGCTAATTGGCAACATGTTTTGGCATTGCTGGCTGCAGAAAATGATTTGCAATGCAGTTCTACTTCTACTAACGCTGACTGTGCTGGGCCTTGTGAGATTTCTGTACCTGAACCGTGCAATCAACCTGTGGTTTTGTCTCAATCCTCTATGGTCTTCACATCTCCTACATTGGTGAGTCACCCGCCTGGTGTTCCCCTCTCTGACATATTTGCACCTGAGGAGTGCCACTTGCATGACTTAGGGGCTGTTAGAATTTCGGCTTTACCTAATGTCATTCCTCAGCCTACCTGTTCGACTACTGCTACTGTGTTTTTGAGTGGTGATCCAGTGGTTACTCTGCCTGTCGCTGCTTGCTCACTTCGGCCTGCTGTTGTGTCTGCTATGGCCCCTGTAATGCAAGAGGTTACCTTGCCTGCTTCACTTAGAGTAACAGGCCTCTCTCATTCTTTGGAACTCTCGCTTCAGGGAGCGGGCTGGAAGCCTGGAACAGAAGGACATTGGGTGCCAGATCCGGTGCATAGTCCAATTCCTGGTTTGCTCAACCACATTTATCCTTTGGAGTTTGATAAACGGGAGTCTACCTCCATGTCTGTTCCTTTTCCTACTGACTCAAATTTGGATCTCCATGTTGCAGATGTGCAGCCTCCTGTTGTGGAGCTGCATTCATCGGGCAAGGTGCCACTCCTCTCAGCCTCTTCTTTGGCTGATGAGGGAACTAACACTAAACTCCCTACTTGGGGAGATCAAATGGAAACTGCCTTCCCCCTCCCTGATGTGCCTTCTGACCCCAAAGATCGTGCAAAAGCTAAGTGGGAAGAATTTAGGAGGAAGGACATATTCAGTGGATAACCTCCTCCATCGCAGAGAAGGAATGCTGTCCACCTCCAATATCTTGGCAGTTTGTCACTTGCCCCAATCACATTTATGTGGGCAAGACCCTTATAAAGGGTTCTTTGTTTTTTTTTTTTCTAATGAGGTTCATGCTCTTATTCATATTTCAGGTAACACCTTGTTTGACGTTAGCTTTAAAACCCCTCAGGGTCTGGACCGGTTTTGGACCAAGTATGAGACTCTATGATATTCTGCCTTTTGGTTATCCTTTCAGGCTATCCCTCTTACTCGTCCTGCTGTAAAAGTTGTTACAATTTTATTTCACAATAAGAATGTGGCAGTTCATGATATCTCCCACTAGTTACAACAGAGGTGTGAGATTTTGGGAGCACCACAACCTATTTTTGACTCCAAACATTTTTGGGCTGGTGGATGGAAATTTCAGGTGCTGCTGAGGCATAATAATGTAGGCCCCATCCATTTGCCGAATATCCTATTTTTGGGCAGGAAGCAGAGTCATTGTTTTTATGTGGGACAACCCCGAACATGCTTTAAATGCGGGTCTGGCTTGCATTTAAGTGCTGCATGTGATAGATTGCGTTGCTCCCTCTGTCTTTCTTTTGGGCATGCTAGTCAGGATTGTACTAATGAGTTGAAATGTAACCTGTGTGATGAGCATCGACATGGGTTTCGTACTTGCCCTTGGGCTACTCACAGCCAGACTGATTGTCCTAATCAGGATTCCCTCCTTACTGAGGCTCAAAAGAAGGATATAGCTGCTTCCAAATCTACCCCTGCTACTGCTGAGAATGTCCCTCATTCCCCCTCTTCTGTCTCTAACACAGTGCTTGCGGAGCCTTCTAGGTCCCCCCCCCCGGAGCATCTGCCTTGGATCTAGCACCGGCAGTTCCTCTGCACCCTGAGTCTAGTCTTCCTCCCATGGTATCTACTGCTGTGGCTCCAACTGCTGCAGTGTCTACTGGGGTGGCAGAAGACAAACTGGTAATGTCATCTCCTGATTTAAGTGTTAAGGTGAAGAAAAGGGCACAGAAACAACTTAAAACTCGGTCTAAATTGGCTAAGACTTCTTCTCCTGGTGCGGGGGTTCCCTTAAGTAATAAATTTGCTGTCCTCTCTGGTAAATCCCAATCTTTGGACCTAGGGGGTGACTCTGATACCTTCTCAGGCAGTCCTTTCTTTTGATTCTGAGGGAGATGGGTTGAGGGATGTTAGTCCTCTGATCAGACCTCAGAAGCCTGGTGTTCGATTTCGTCATAGCACTAGGTCTGGGAAAATTACTTGATAGCTCCCTTCCCTTTTGTTTTGAGTACTTTCCTTTTTAACACATGGCATTTCCTGTTCAACTGAGTGTTGCTACTTTAAATGCAAATAGTGTGAAAAATGCTCGTCGACGACTGCTGACATTTTCTTTGTTGCAGGATTTGTCGTGTGATATTTGTCTTTTCCAGGATACTCAGCTAAACACTCTGTCTTTAGTGTCCTTGGCAAAAAAACTTTGGCATTGGGGCTCTTCTTTTTTTTCTTTTGGGGTAGACACATGTGATGTTGTTGGAATTTTGTTTCGTGGAGATGGTTTTCAGGTTGCTAAATTGGTTGAGATATTCTCTGGGAGGGCCTTTCTTTTGGATTTCACTTATCATCACACTTTTTGGAGACTGATTAATGTCTATGCACCTGTTACTAAGAAAGGTAGGGTTGACCTCTTTACATCCATCAAACCGTATGTGTTTACAACTGGGTATGTCATTTGGGAGGGGGTGATTTTAATTGTGTTGTTTCTCGAAGTGACCGGGGAGCACATAGTGATAAGGATTTCTGTGATACCACCTGTCTTATGCATATCCTTGCTGTGAGTGTCCTACAGGATTCTTATCAGGTGTGTCATGCACAGAGTGGATATACTGTTTTAAAGGCCGTCTTTCTACCAGGATTGATTTCCTCTTTGCTGCTGCAGCTGCCGAGTTGTTCATGCAAGAATGGTCCCTGCTGAAACTTTGGATCATGTTGTATTAACTACTATGTTGGAGGTGGGACCTCATGTTTCCCCTGGGAGGGGATATTGGAAGTTTAATGTCACTTTACTAGACAATGCACTTTTTGTTCACAAGGTTCATGACCTTCTAAAGGCTTGTATGTTTATAGCTGGGCTCATGGATAATTTATGCATGTGGTGGATTGACACTAAGCGTGAATTACCATGCCTTGCTACCTCTTTCTCCAAAACGACTACGGTAGCACACTATAAGAAGTATCTGGGCTTGAGGTCTCATTTGGAAACACTATATTCCAATATTAATTCACAACGGCTTAACCTCACTTCCCCAGGTACAGGCAGTGAATAAGGATATGGTGGGCCTACAATACTCCAGGGCTGTCTCCCTCTTGCATGAACATACGGTTTGTTCTCCTGGTAAAAAGGGTTTTGGGGACGCTTTCATCTGTTGTACTAAGAGAGCTTCTGATCGTGTTTTGACTGGGGTTATGGGACCTGATCGTACTATTCGCACTGCAGTGCCAGACATTTTGAGGACAGTTACAGACTATTTTACTGACTTATATTCTGCCCCTTCTTTGGATGGCTGCAGTATTCGGCTATTTCTTTCATCGTTTTTCCATCCACTTTGTCCTGCTGTTTCTCTTCATCCCCTGCTTGCCCCAATTAGTAATGCTGAGGTGGCACAGGAAATTTCTCGTCTGAAGGATGATACTGCCCCTGGTATTGATGGTTTGCCATTGGAGTTTTGTAAAGCTTGCAGTTCTTTACTATGTGACATTCTTGCGACTGTTTTTAACTGGTGTTTATTAAATCAGGTTGTTGATTTTAATTTCTGTGTTTCCATACAAATTCTGCTTTTTAAGAAGGGGGGGAGAGAGACAGGATCTTCGCAATTGGAGACCACTGAGTCTCTTAAACACTGATTTGAAGATTTTAATGAAAATCCTGAACTCTAGATCGTTACAAATTGCCCCTTCCCTGATGTTTTTGAATCAATCTTGTTCCATCCCAGGTAGAACCATAGATCATAACTTACTGCTGATTAGAGAATTGGTGGAACAAGGGAAGGCTAATGACATCATTGGGTTTCTCATATCCTTTGATCAAGAAAAAGCTTTTGATCAGGTCCCCCATCAATTTATGTTTTGGGTTTTGAGCTCTTATGGCATTCCTGATGAGTTTATTTCCTGGCTTGCTTTGTTGTATAGCCATGCTTCTGCTCTGCTCCTCATTAATGGATATCTGGGTTTCTACATCCTTCTTTGTGGGGGGGGGTTCTGCAGGGTTGCCCCATGAGTCCCCTTCTTTATGTTTTCTGTTTAGACCCCTTGTTGAAGGTGATAGATCAGGACTGTCTCATTTTAGGGATTCCTTCTCACCATTCCTTCGTCTGTGCGAAAGTTTTGTCATATGCTGATGATGTGTGTGTTTTTGTTGCTGATGTTCCCTCAGGTCACAGGGTGGTACAACATTTTGTTACCTACCAGGTTGTTGCTGGAGCCTCTTTGAACAAAGCCAAGAGTTTATTGTATTCCTTGGGTTAATTTTCTGTTGATGTTTCCCACATACAAGGTATTGCTTTTCAGCAAGGTCCCATTAAAATTTTGGGTATTTTGTTTGGATGGGGATAATGCATTTCTGAATTGCAGTGAAAAGCTTGACATTGCCAAACAACGTGTTGTGATATGGAAAGACTGGCAACAGTCTAAGAAAGCTAACATCATGCTGGTGAAGACATTTTTGCTCCCTATTTGTTTATATCTCAGTGTTGTTTATCCTTTGCCCCTCACTTTAGAAACTACCCTTCTTAGTTTGTTTTTTCAGGTCATATGGGGAAGTTGGTGAAACCCTATTAGGAGGGATGTGTTGTATCTCCCTCTCACACACGGTGGTCTCAATTGTATTAATCGCATTACTTTTTATCACAGTGTGTTTTTTCATAGGAATTTTGTTGATTTAGTCAGACTTCAGCCTGCTGTATGGGTCCTTTATGCAGATCCTTGGCTTGGTCCATTACATACTCTATGGCATTCATTGCCAGGAAAGCCGTTATTGGTTTCATCCTTTCCTATATTTTTAAGGTCTGCTGTTAAAAAATTAAATAAATGGAAATTGTGCCCATCGCAGGTTTTGTCCAAACCTAGTAAGTCAATCTATTTGAGTTTACAATCACAAGCTCATTCCATTTCCCATTTTCAAAGGTATTTCCGATCATTATTATGACTGTTTGCTGCTTTGTTTGACTGATAAGTTAATCCCCCCTATAATATGGGATGTCCTGTGGCTTAGTAGCCATGGTAGACTTCAGGTTAAAGAAAATGCCAAACATAAGATGATTGCTGACAGGCTGTGTCCCAGACTGACTTGTATGTCCCAAGGAGACTCCATGGATCATTTTTTTATTCAGTGTCCTTTTGTACAGACCTTTTGGCGAGACCTGTCTGTACGCTGGAATGCTGGAGCTTGGTGTGTTGTTTCTCATGCTGAAGTTGTGGGTGGTTTCTTCTTGTACCATACTAATTTTGTTGATGGAGTGGTATGACTTCTTTTTGCACTGATTAAATTCCATTTATGGCAAGCCTGATGTACATTTGTCTTGCAGCAGGTTTATTTGCCTCCTTCCTGTATCATTGACAAGACTGACCATGATTTATGATGTCAACATTGTTTTGAATGACGTCATTTGTTTTATGACAAGTTGTATGCTCATTGGAAGACTATTCCTTTTATGAAGGACAAGTGAGGTTGATTTGCTTTTTGTCTCACAGTTTGTGGGCTGTTTTATGGCTTCTTGTCCTGTTATTACTTTGAATATTATTTTGTACATTTCTTTTACAGGTTATTCTTTTCTTTTGTTCATGCTGTATTTTGTATGTTTTCTGCTGTTTTCTTTTATGGTTATGGATGATCATTGTTACTGTATTCTTTCTTGTTGTATACTTATTGTCCCGTTTCTTTAATAAAACCTTCCCCTATTTTTTTCAGAGAAGTGACATGGGATCTTTAACACCCACCTGAACTACCACCAGAACAGGCAGATGGGACCTCTATTTGACATCGCATCTGAAAGATTGCACCTCAGGAGTGCAGCACCCCACTCATGCTGTGCTAAATGTCAGTATTGGGATATTAATCCAAGTGCCTGGTGTGGGGATAGAACCTACAGCCTTTTGATCTCCCGGCTTCAGAGGCAAGTGTGCTACCTGCTGAGCCACTGACACTGTTATAGTGGAAAGACTCCTCAAACATCTAGCTGAAGTGATGTTTTGTTGCAGAGGATCCCAAGCCTGGTTGGCGATCTCTGTGTCTTTTAACTCCACAATTGTTTTTGTGTAGCACAACTGGTGGCCCAGTACAGCCTATTTGGTGATCCCTGTGCCACCAATTAAGATCTGATTGTGACATTTGAAGCACACTGGTCCCATTAGAAAAGGAACATTTTTAACAGAGTCTTTGAAATTAACTTGGTCCACAGAGACAACCACACAATTAACCAATTACTAACAAAACCAGTTACTAACCATTGGTATGCAGTGAGGATGCTATTTACTGCAGGACTATATGTGTGTGTACTATACTTGTGTGTGGTGTAGATGAGTTAGTAGAATTATTGTATGACTTCGCTAGTTTAACAATGTTAGTTTGGTAGGATTGTTAGAGTTAGGAATGGTATTGAGTAAATAAAGTATTATTGGGCTGGATATTCAAAAGGGTTGTGCCATGCGCAATAGGGTTGTGCCTACGCAAGTCCGAAATTGCGTCATCCTGCCATATTCAGCAGGAGGCAGTTGCGCCCCCCAAGTCAAGCTGAGCAACAGCGCAATGCTAATGAAGGCATGCTGAACCAGAGGGGGAGGAACCATGCATAAACTGCACAGCCCGATATTCAGTGGGCTGTGCAGAGTTGTGCAGGGGCAACCCCCAACCTGTGCCTGTACAACTTTGAGCCAAGAAAAAAAGGAGTAAGTCGAGGGCCACATACAGGTGAGCTGCCGCATTGCAGGGTGCAACACAGCAGCTGCCACCTGTGGGTGGCCCTCAACCTACTCTCTGTGCCCCCCCCTGCAGCCCAATCGCGGACATATAGTAACTCCCCTCCTCCGACTGGCCTGATCATGGGCATATGTTGAAAACACCCCCTCCCCCCGACTGGCCCGACCGCGGGCATATGTTGAAAACACACCCCTCCCTCCGACTTGCCCAATCGCGGGCATATGTTGAAAAACACCCCCCGACTGGCCCTGATCACGTGCATATGTTGAAAACACCCCCGACTGGCCCAATTGTGGGCATATGTTGAAAACACCCCTCCCTGACTGGCCCAATCGCGGCAGAGGTTAACCCCACCGACTAGCCCGATCACTGGGCAGCAAGTTTCCAACCCCCAAGAACATATCCCTGGTGGTCCAGTGGACCGTGAAGCCCGATCCACGAGCAGCACAGTTTCCAACCCCCAAGAACATATCCCTGGTGGTCCAGTGGACCTCAAAGCCATATCGTGGCATCAAGTGTTCAAACCCCCAGGACCACCTACCTGGTGATCTAAGTCCCCACCCCACCCACACATGAAGCCCCACCACCCTGCTCCCCGGTAGCCGTCCGGGCAGCAGCATCACCTGCACCACCCACTTCCGTCCACCAAGTGGATTGCCAGTGGGGCTGCACACCCCATGGTGCAGGCAAAGAGCCAATGGGCGTGCAGCCCCATACCATTCTAGAAGCAGTCCAGATATTTGAATGAATAATTCATTCATATCTGGACTGCCTTAACAATATGGAGCTGCTGCGCCCATGGCTCTTGCTCTGCACCATGGGCATGCAGCCCATTGGGCAATAGTCAGCAGGCGGCAGGTGGCGAGGCAACAAGCGGGTGGGATGCTGCCACCCGCTGGCTGCGGGAGCAGGGTGGTGGGGCTCATGGGTGGGTGGGGTGAGGGACACTAGATCACCAGTGGGTGGTCCTTGGAGTTCCGAGACACTTACCCAGTGCTGTGATCGGGCTTCGCGTCCACTGGACCACAGGGATATGTTCTTGGGTGGTTGGAAACTTTTCTGCCCACAATCGGGCTTGGCGGTCCACTGGACCACCAGGGATATGTTCTTGGGGGGGTTGGAAACTTTGTTGCCCGCGATCAGGCTTCACGATCACTGGACCACCAGGGATATGTCCTTGGTGGGGTTGACTCTTTGCTGCCTTCAATCGGGCCAGTCAGGGGTGGGGATTAACCTCTGCCATGATCGGGCCCAGTCGAGAGGAAGAGATTTTCAACATATTCCCATGATAGCCAGTCGAGATCCCTTAACGTATGCCCATGATCGGGCTGCAGGGGCATCAGTCCCGATGGCTTGGGATGGCGCACCTGCATGCTAATGGCATGCAAATGGGGCCATAAATAGATGCAAATGGCACCCCCCCTGTGTCTTGCATGAATTATGGCCTCATTTGCATGTCACCTTTTGAATATGGGAAATTTGCGCATGGTGCAATGGTACTTGCACCACCGCAACTTCAATGCTCTGCTCTGACCACTTGTAGTGGAGCAAGTTCCACTGCACCATGCACAGTGGCTGTGGCCAGGGGGTGATATTCAAAGGAGTTGCTCAATGGTGCAGCTCCTTTGGATAGCACCCTGGCCACACCCCTGCGCAACTATTTTGTGCAGCGCAAGGGCTTGCACCACAGAATAGCGCAGTTTGAATATCCAGCCCATTGTTTCTGTGGTAAATAGGCTTAAATTAAGAAAGTAAACAAGTTAATGAAAAATACTGTAATAACTTTTCGAAATAGTTTACATGTGGAGCATTGCTGAGGTTTGTTTTTAACCTTACGTGATGCTACATGGGAAATAGCAGGTTTATCAGACATTGTACAGTATAAGCATGATTTGCCTCCTTTAAGAAGGGTTTTGGACTCACTGTGTTGTGTCATACTGAAATAAAAACACTATATATGTGAACAAAAGTAGGAACTGATAAACATTTGTTATTTGTACTTTAAACCAAGCAGATTAGCCTGGGGAAGTACTGAGAAGAATGAAAATTAAAGTAGTAGAGCAAACTTGAGTTGGTAAAATTATAATCTTAAAGAGTTTTATTATATTTTTCCCACTCTATAACAAATTTTAAAATCTTTGAAGTATTTAAATGACCAGTTTGGCTAGAGACAACCCCAGACAAATGGCAACAAAAATGAAAAGCAAAAAGGCAAAATAAACAGTAGTTGGTGAGATTATGATCTTAACATTTGTTATTTTTAATATGTATACATATATATACACATATACATATAATCTTAACATTTGTTATTTTAATTAATATATATATATATATTATATATATATATATTATTGTTTAATTACTATTGTATTGTTATTTTATTGTACCCTATTCTCAAGGTCTGTTGTAAGTGCTTATTAATATTTTAATTAAACCTTGAAATTGAGGGTGGTACTGAATACCATAATACCAATTAATACCATACTTTTTTTAAATTTAAAATCATGGACTTTTTTTTTTTGAAAATGTAAACCTTTAAGTGAATGGATGTGAGAGGGGATTCCCCAAAAAGGAAAAATCTCTTCGGTCAATGTGTCCGCAGGAAATTTGGCTGTGGTCACCACTGCAGGGAATGCCTTTACATATTATGTAAAATGATTTGTAATAATCAAACAATATCTTTTATTATCACTGGAGGATAAATGGTCCCATTAAATATACATGTGTCCCCCAGGGCTCATTAAAACTTACTTGCAGGTAGGGAGTGAGAACTGGTTGGACCTGCTGATATTAATGGTATGTTACACAACTCTTGACGTAATTAGATATGTTTGACATCATGGAAGGCCAAATAAACTTTTGTCCTAATATGGTATAAGTTGCTTTAATGCATGGGTGTACATGTCCCATGCCTGAATTGGCTAAATGAATTAATTCCTGCCTGCAGGAATTGTCATTTACCAAGTAAGTATTTATTGGTGTTTTGTCAATTGGACCTTCTGACTCCCATTGCTGCAATTTTTGGAAAACCTGACTGTCCAGGAGGTGGCCAACCTCCTGTTCAGTCAGGTGGACCTCCATCACAGTTTGATTGGTGGTGAGCGGTAGCAGCATGGTACATGCTCATTTCATTAATTTATCTGCTACCGTGCTACCTTGGCAGTGTCTGGAAAAAAAGTGTGTCTTGTCCATACCCCTTATGTGGGACACGTGGGGTCTAGTAGGACTAAAAGAGGTCACCCGCTTGCATAATCTGCCCCAGGCCAATGGGAATGCATCAGGCTGTTTTGGGGCCGGATTGTAGTTGTGTACTACATAACTGCTGTCAGTAAATATTAAATTTGGTTTATGCCTTAATGCTTCCTTTACTGCCAAAACCTCGGCATGCTGTATTGATTTTGCCTGAACTGGCATTGCTTTTCATCCGTTAATAGAATAGTCTCCCTGTTATGTCATATGGCCCATGACTATACATATTACTGATCTTCTTTTACCATTTATATGCTGTACACTTCCATCTGAATATGCTATAATACTACCATTTGGTATGTTTGCCCAGGAGATGTATTTTAAATTTGGGGAACTGCCTTTGTTATTTTTATGATGAGTGTAATGGTCTTTGTCTATAACAAAAGTTATTTTTTGCATTTAATAGTGCACTGAGGTGCAGGGTTTGAGCCTTGCATGGGACTAGTGCTGGATTTTTTCTTAGGGCCAATGTGCCTGGACCTCTACTGGACCTCTACTGTGTGCTGATATTTTTGGTAAGATAAGGGGAAACAACTTTAAAGAAATAATTAGATAATACCAGTTAACTGCATTATGAAATAAGTAAGTATGGAAGGGCAGTAAGGGGTTAAGATGAAAAGAGGAAGCGCGTTACCAATGGTAATGGAGAGAGGGGGAAAAAGGGAAGTAAATAGTTTGTTGATGTTTGGGTAGAAGCCAGCTTGTGGACTGAAGCAGCATCTGAAAAGTTAAACCTAGATTAAGACAAAAAAGTCATGGTACCAGTTGAGATTGCTTTGTAAGTATAATGACGTTTATATACACTAATATAATAACCAATTTGTGATGAAGAAGCCAACCCAAGAAAAACTTTTTGTATGTGTAGTATTTAGTACGAATGCATTGCCTAGGATTACAGTGGTGCACAGACAGGAAATAGGAAAAAAAAGAAATGACACTTAGGGCTGTAAAACTTGATATTGACATGTTAGTGTTGTTGCTAGAGAGCAGTTGAAATTGGTGAATGGAGGACCTATACCAGTTATGATGTATAGTAGACGGATAAAAAACAGGGTATGAATTTTGGTTTTGTAGATTTAACATTATCGATAGTGAAGCACTGCACAGTCAATGCATTGCAGAACAAACCCTTTTGGTGGAGCATGTCTGTGTATGTGGGGGGGGGTAGAGTTTGTAAGCAAGGCTATAGTACCTGGATTTTTACACAGACGAAGATACACAGTGCATGCTATAAAGACGGTGCTTGCATAAAAGGTTGAAGAACAAGTAACAAAGATTTAAGTGCTTTAGAAAAGATTACTATTGCATGATAAAATGACCCTGCAGAATAAGAGATGAACTTGTTTTGTTGTGATACAGTGGCAGGATATCTATGAGAGGTGGGGGGGGAGAGACACACTAATCTGAAAGCTTGTCTACAGATGCAACACTAGAGCAGAAGGAAGCCAAGTAACTTGCTTAGGGTTGAACAGTATGCAAGTGGGGGCTGTGGGATTTAAACCCAGGTCTCTAGGTTTATGACCTAGAACTTAATCCACTGTGCTACACTGCCTGCTTTTTTTTTTTTTTTGTAAACCCAGTTAGGTTACTGTACTAACATAAGAGAAGAACAGTAATTTGTACATGAGGGATTACTAGGTGAATAATAAATATTATATGAATTTTGGCTATTTGCACATCTTGGGGGGTCACCACCTGAGCTAGATGGGTTATTTGTACATCTGGGGTCACCAACTGATAAGTGGGGGTTATTCCGGGTGTCTTCCAGTTCTCCGGTATAACTCCCCTGGTGAGACTCGTGTACATGGTTTTCACCATGACTGGTAGAGTCTGACAGATCTTCTGCAATTTCCACTGATAGATTTTGGTGTTTAGTAAATTATCTACCAATTAGGCCAGGTCAGGATAAAGTTTGTTTGGAATGGAAACACAGCAAGTTGGCAGAGTGACTCCTGAGTCTTGACCTAGGACACCTGCCACTATTATTCCATCTGACACCTGACTGACCAAGACTATTTAATCTCAATCCAGGAAGGTGCTGTGTTCATTAAAATCTAACATTTCCTTATGAGCATGTTTACTTTGTCAGGGGACAATGGTTCCTTTTTGGTTCTTCAGATATTCTTGCATTTACTTTAAAATCATTTGTCTGTACCTGGGACAGTCGTATGTCTTACACCAGTGTCTCTGACTAGAATCATTGATACACCAACCCAAATGTTTGCGTAGTCATTTTGGGCATAAGAAATCTGTACATCTAACCATATGAATGTAAGCTGTAACTGTTACTTTAAGTGTACCAGGATGGCCTAGAAAATGAAAATCTAAACCTGTTTTACTTTTTAAATTATCTTTTTTAGAGACATGGCTCTCAGTGTTATGATATTCAACTGAGAAGTAATACCAAAGTCAGGATTCATGAATAAAATAGTTTACTTTTGATGTGAGCATTTAAGTCTTACAAGGTAGTTTTGGCAGTAAAATGAACAGACAGTCACAGTTTTAAACTGAAATGAAATTAAAAATACAGTTGCAATTTTTCTGAACAGCAGTTGCAAAGCAGAAAATAATATTCCCAGCGTAGACTAAAGTAGTCATAAAAAGAAATAAAAACAAATGCCAGATTTGCCAGTCTTGGATCATGCCCAAAATAAAGTAACATAACTCACCAGACCAATGCAAACAGATGTCCTCCTGAGGCCCTAGGAGCTGAAATAACATGTGGTTCTCCATCTGAGACTCCTACCTTGCTCTGGATTTCTGGGCTTTTAAATATTCTTGTCAAGGCACACTAATAAGACACTTTGATAGTTTTTATAACAGTGTCTCGGTGTTTCAGTAAAATGATAATTATCAAGGAAGTATCTATCTAATATAATAGGTATGCTTGGGGCTGTAACCTAAACTTAATGTCATTATATTTAAACAAAGCATGATCAATATGGTTACAATATATAAACAAGAAACATAGCCAATATATTATAATTATAAAACTACTAAGTAGCAGTAGTGTTATTTTAGGCACGATACCCAGTCTAAGAGTGTGAACACCTGGTATAGTTGACTGATATTGTAGTACGTCATAGTGCTTGGAGAACAGGGTTGATTGCCTGTGATCACTCATGCAGTTATTGTTTTATCCTATAGGATAGGGTTAACCTCTTACTAACCCCTTACAGCAAGACTATGTAGATGCCATTGGAAAGTACCTAGGAAGATCACACTCAGGTCTCGTGAAGACATAAGAAGTCTAGAGGTTACTAATTTACTCCCATAAGAAGTTGCAGAGAAAATAAGCATTCAGGTTTTTTAGCTTGCAGAGCTTACAGGTTACAAGTTGTTAATCAATCAATACTTAGATTAAATACACTCAAAGCCATTGATAAGTTACAGATTGTTAATAAATTAAAACAAGCTCAAACTTTTATAATTATGATTATCAGTCAAGAAAACAACAAGCTAATGCTTAAACATATTGGCCTGGTTATGGTCATGTTCTTAAAATCTGGGGGATGGTATGTTTGCAGCAATCCACTCGTCCCCATGCTCTCTCCTTGTGGAGGCATGTGTTCATTGACTGGGGGCAGCTGGTCAGGAAACCTTGGTGGAGTAAGAAATCTTAGGTAATCTCCCAACATGGGGCATAATGGTTTGGTAGCATGGGGGGTGTAATGGAAACAAGTAAATTAAGTGGGGCAGGTGCATGGTGTGGGCCAAACAGGGCTGGCGCTGGTAGCGGTGCATGCAGACCTGGCAATGGACAAACCTGAGGTGGCAATTTCTGAGATGGGGTGGACCTGTTTAGTGAAATTGTCAAATCTAATGGAGCAGGTGGACCTGGTGGCAGAGGCAGACCTGATGGGGTCTGTGAGATGGGATTGCATGCAAAGCAATGTCCAGGACCCTGGCCCACTATTACAACCCCCTCACCTCATTTATCTGTCTTCTCAATGTGCTCCCTTGAAGGTAGTCACTTTCCCCTCTCTGTCCCTTTTGAGGGACCAAAGCTGCAGACTGGCCCCAACAGGGCTCCCAAACAGACACCTGCCACCACATCCTTTTTTTTTTTTTGACTACACTCAGTGGCCCCCCCAAAAAAAACACATGGCCCAGCGGGCAAGCACCCAACTCTGACCTCCTCCTTCTCTCTATCCCTCTTGAATGTCTCCATGAAACTCCCATCTCTCCTATTTATGCCCTTCTAATCCTGGCACCAAAACCCCCCGAGGTCCAATCAGGACCTACCACCTAGGCACCAAACCAACTGTTCCCCCTAATTCTCAGATTGCCACGTGGGACCTGTAGTCTTGATACAACTATTTATATTATCCCCTGCAGTGTCAGCCAGCACTGAAAACTACTCTCCCTTAGAAAAGGAGCAGCTGCTCCTTTGAATTCCATTCTGCTGGTGGCTGTGCATATGCAGAATGTGCAAGTCTGCCATCTTTATTTATGTTTTATTTATTCATTTACAGTGGAGCAGTCCCAAGCCCAGCTGTCAACCAAAACCAGACCCAAGACCACTCCCCATACCCCCTGAGGCACAGCACACATCCTGGCACTCAGTCCATCCCCAAACAGGCCAATACACCAGGGAAATCAGCCGCAGCTGCAAGCCGCACCAACAGGGCATCTCCAGGAGTGACTCCCACCAGGAGCTACATGTTGCAGCACCATGTGGGAGCACTGGAGCCACGGGTCTCCATAGGTCAGCCCACTTTGAGAGACTTACACTCTCTTATTGTAAGCAGATTGTTATGTATAGCTCTACCCAGCACAAAGCAGGATTAATGGGGGGAAATGAGGTCTGCTGCTGCCTGCACCAATTATTAAGCCAACATTTTTTGTAATATTTTCTGGTCTACATTAAGTAAGCACATAGGTCTCCAGTTTTGTAACAGGGACTTGTCTCCTTTCTTATTCAAAAAATCAGTAGGGCAATTGAAATGGGAGGGAGAGTCCTCTCATCCAAAATATGATTATATAATTCAATCAAAATAGGGCCTAACTGGGCCACGATAGTTGGGTAAAATTCTGGGACTAAGCTGTCACTCCCAGGGGCAGTTCCCAAGGAGAGACACTTTACTGCTGGACTTCTTCCAGAGATACAGAGTCAGTCAGAGCCTGGCACATAGAATCTTTCAGATTAGGGATGTTTATACTTTGTAAAAATTGGTCTTCACTCAACGAGATATTTTTCAGTGATCCAAATTAAATCAGCTCTTGTAGTTTTTTTCAGAACCCAGATGATCTGTAAAGGTCGAACAGGCCTACTCGATCTTACTCGGTACTTATAGGTAGATAAAGATGCTAGGCCCATCATGACTGCCTCCCACACCATGTGGGGGTATTAGCCATCTGTAGTGAACATATATTTGCCCAATTTACATTTGAACTTACCGAAATCTGGAATGTCGACCAATTTCTGCGGTGGTCTATTCCAGAGTTTGCAAACACGTATGGTAAAATAACTATCCCTTTTATTGGTTACTGCTCGATTGGATGCATAATTGTTTTGCTGTGAGAATGCAATGACATTGGTCTTGGTGCAGGAGTAATGTTACAAAGTTTACTCAACTCTTCACTTTGTAAAATTTTAAACAATAGTAACAGGTCCCCTTGGTTTCTTCTTATTTGGAGATCATATAGTTTAAGTTTGTGCATTCTTTCATTATATGCCATACCTCTCAATCTTGAAATATGTTGTGTTATCCCCCTCTGTGCACAGTCCAACAATTTTTTATCTTTAATTACTGTAAATGTGGAGACCAAAAGGAGGCTGCATAGTCAAGATGTGACCTTACTTATGCTCAGTACAAAGGCATAATGCAACTTTCACTCCTGGATATGAAGGCTTTTTGTATAGATCTGAAAATTCTGTTGGTGGTCATGGTTACCTTTCTGCAGTTTTCACTATTTGAAAATTTGTCATTAAAGAGCAGCTGATGCCTTCAGAAGTTTAACAAAACATAATATTTAGACTCTGTCCAGCCTGTATTTAACATTAGTTCTGTATTTCTCCTGCCTATTATTTTTTACTGAGGTAATTTGCATGAAAACAGGATATTTGCTCCTGAGAAGTTTATCTATTCCTGCTGCTTTCTCCCTACCTGAGGTCATAATGCATTGCTTGTGACATCAGTTACTTCCAGGGCAACGAACTGTGATGTCATGACACAGGATTATGACTTGGAGTAGGGAGTAAGCTATAGAGGAACTCTAAGGGATAAAGATCATGTATTCATGTAAATTCCCTCAATAAGAAATAATTGGAAGGATAAATCTATAGAATATATAGATATACAGAATGCAAGCTGAATTGTACCTAATTATTATATTTTTCAAAGTTTTCTTTGAGGCACCTGCAGCTCTTTAATAAGTATTCCTAAGTCTATTTCATTTGACATTGATTTTATGTTTGTTCCATTAAGTTTATAAATCCTATGTGAGTTTTCTTCCCTAGATGTATTATTGAACATTTATCAATGTTTTATTCAATTTAGCCCGATTCTCTATGTTTACCAGGCCTTGCACTAGTGAATGGTATTTAGAGTCATCATCCATCACAGAACTTAGCTTGGTGTCATCGGCTAATTTATAAAGCTATTACTAACATTACAATGCAAGTTGCTGATAAATATTCCAAATAGGGTTGGCCCCAAAACTGAGCCCTGAAGGACCCCACTGGTAACTCTTGATCCCCCTGATGGTGTGTTACAGACCCTCGTTTGCTGGTTTCTATCAGTTAACCAGTCTTCTAGCCATTTTACAAGATAGTTGTTGAAGCCAAATTGCACCATCTTATTAGTTCATAATGGCGGACAAAGTCGAAGGCTTTTTTAAAGTCAAGATAAATGACATCAACCATTAGACCTTCATCAAGACTAGCACTTACCCTTTCATAAAAATATATTAAATCTGTAGTGCTGGATGTACCAGAATTGAATTCATGCTGTGTAAGATCTGTAATCCCTATCTCTTTGGCTTTCTTGTCAAGCCTATATTTTTAAAGTCTCTCCATGATTTTACACACTATGGAGAAGAAGCTAATTGGACCAAAATTTCCGGCTACAGCCTTTCTGCCATTTTTGTGTATAGGAATCACAGTGGCACACTTCCAGTTTTTTTGGCGTTTTTCCCTGACTATAGGATTTATTGAACAGGATAGTTTGAGGTAATGTTAGAGAATCTGCTAACACCCTAAGAATTATATTATATTAATCCCATGTGGTCCTGGAGACAACTGCTTTTTAATGGTTTTGATTGCCAAATTAACTTCTTCAGTGAAAGGTAGAGGCAGTTTGTGGAAACATTTGCAACTGCGACTTTCCTATCATCCTTAGGAGAGAACACAGTACAAAACAAAACACAGTAAAAAATATTCGTTAAAGGCATCAGTAACGTCTTTAAGTTGTTTCAATTCTTTACCATTCTCCACTAATGGTGCTACTGAGTGGTCTCTTACTATTAATATAAGCAAATAGACATTTTTTATCATCTCTGGTATGGGCTAATTTAAATTTTAATTTTTGTCTTTCCATTTTGATGTTTCTTTGTGTTTTTTAGTTGTGTCTTATATTTAGCTTTTGCTGAGACAGTATTTTGTCTCCTTAGTTGTTTAAAAGCTTTTTCCTTCCTTTTTATCTGACTTCTTATTTTCAGAGTTAACCAAGGGGGGATTTTGCCCTTTGAGTTTTGCATCTGTTTTAAAGGGATGCATTTATTTTCCATGTCATTTACAATACTTAACAATAAATCCCAACATTCTTGGACATTTAATTCAGACATCAGAGTCTCCCAATTATATAAGTCCAATTCTCTGTTGGAGTAATTGCTCTGGAACATAGAGTGACTTGATTGTATTCTTGATGTAGCAATACTGAATATTTATTTATTTATTTAGAGGTTCAGATAACACTTTTTAGTACAAGTGCTCTTTTCCAAAGGTCCCACATCAGCAACAAACAGGTATACAAAACACTGAAACACAGGAGCCACATTTGTGACAAATAGATAAATTAGAATAGTAAGGTAAATTCTTCAAAATTTCACAAATTCAAGGGGAGCCAAGTCAAGTACAGATATAGGGGTTGCAAGCAAGGTATATCAGCATAGATAGATAGAGAGCGGTCAAGCCGCTACAATATACAGAGAGGTAAATGGTCATAAAAAACAAAGGCAAGCAGATTCCAATGTGAGTTTCTTTCTTAGGGAATTCTTAAATGGTGCAATTTTGGGGAGGTCCACTAGGGATTCAGGGAGTTCATTAAACCACCATGTGGCTTTGATAGAAAGTGATCATCTACCCTGACTAGTTTTGCCAAAGTGGACGTGCAGGTCATGTCTGGACATACTCCTTGAGGTTTAGTTGTTGTTGACCAGGTAAAAGAGGTCACCAACTGCAGAGGTGGTGAGGCCCAAGAGGGCTTTTTAACCAGCAGACAGGACTGGCCTTTCAGCATGTCCTGCAAGGGAAGTCAGTTGGTAAGTGCATACAAGGAACAAGTATGTGAAAGTCTATCAGCTCCACTTGCAAACTGACAGGCTTTGTTGAGGACCATTTTTACCCTGCCAAGTACTGAGTCACAGGCAGCTCCATAGATCAGTTGAAAGTAGTCAATGAGGGGGAGGACTGTACTTGAGACTGCCAGAAGTCTAGCTTCAGCGATAAGATTTAAACATTGTCAGAAGAGCACACCTGGTTTTCTGTTGGCCAGATTTGTAATGTTGTCAACATGAGCAGCATATGAGAGGGTGTCATCTAGGGTGACACCATGATATTTAAATGATTCAACCTGTTCAAGTGTAGTACCAAGTGAATTTTGGATAACCAAGGGAGGGACTATTTTTTGGGGTGAAGCCCAGAGAACAGCATTGTCTTTGTCTGTTTTATAGTTTAGGACAAGTTTACTGTTCACAAACCAGTCCTCCATAGATTTGAAGCTTGATTGCAGATCACAAGAAAGATCCTCAAATTGTGGACTAATATTAAAAATCATTGTAACATCTTCGAGTGGGTCAAGCTTCTGGAAGTCTGTTAATGAATAGACCAAAGAGAAGAGGACCAAGTATAGTCCCCTTGGGGACCCCTACCATAACACACTTAGCATTAGAGAGCACTCCATCAATCCTTATTCTCCGTGACCACTCCATGAGGTAACAATGAAACCAAGCTGCGGTGGAGAGACCTATATAATATAATTGTGCTATGGTTACTATTTCCTATGGGAGCCCTAACCAATAGATTTTCAATACAAGAATACATATTAGTGAGTACCAGTTCAAGAATATTGTTACCCCTGGTGGGTCAGTCACTATTTGTTCAAGCCCAGCTGTCAAAATTGTGCCTACAAATAACGATTCCATTTGTAAACTACCAGTCAGTTGGTTCCTATGAATCCCAGGCATATTGAAGCTAACAACTATTACTGCATCTGGTACCTCTGTAACCATGGTAAGTTCCTCAACTGGTATATTCATTGGTTGAAGTGGGTAGTCTATAGCAGTTCCCAAGTAGAAGCTTTTTGCCATTTTTTGGGTTAATCACAATCCATATGCTTTCCAACTCCTTAGTGGTGTTATTATCTGGTGGGTATTCAGATGAGTTAATATTATTTTTGAAGTAAATGCACACTTCTCCACCTTTTTTGCTGATTCTGTTCTTATAGTACAGCCTATACCCAGCCATTTCCCTGAGCCAATCTGTGGCAGAATCCCACCATGTTTCAGAAATGGCTGTGATGTCTATCCTGAGAGTTACAAGAATAGCCTCAAGTTCACTTAGTTTTGTGAGGTTTAGACTTCTTTCATTAGATGCTAATAACCCGTAATAATTTTCCAATATATTTATTTTCTGTCAGTATTTATTGGTGTCACCCAACCCCGCAGTTTAGTTTAAATTATCTGTAATTTATGATGTGATTGTTTTGTCCAATATAGAGCTCCCTCTTTCATTAAGATGGAGACCATCCCAGCTGAACAAACTCGGACTTTGTTCAAAACTTTTCCAATGAGTGAGACATTTGATATTTCTTTTCAGTGTCCATTTCCTTAACTGATTTGATTTCAGTGTTTTGTGTAACTGGGCCTCGGTATTGGTAATATTTCAGATATACAAATCTCACTTCCCATGTTCTCTAGTAGTGTATTTACCAGTGAGATAAAATCTTTTTTGATGTCATCATTTGATGACCTATTTATGTAATTGGTCCCCATGTGCACTATAACCAGTGGTCTTTCACCCAAGTTTTTTAATATATTGTGAGACATTTGTTCAATGTCAATTATTCTGGCTCCCCTAAAACTGCAACAGGCACAATTGTGCTTGTCTGGCTTAAATACAAGACCATCCATGTACTTCAGAACTGAGTTCCCTAAGACAAATGTTTGCCTAACTTCAGTTTTGTAATTACTGTATGTATGGTAATATGTACTGGATTGGGTTCATCTCCTGGGACATTATTTCTCATGTTTGTCATATTGCTATTGGTGTTAACATCCACTCCTTGTCGAACTCCGTTGACATCTTTAATTGAGCTAATTGTAACATGTGTCCCAGCCTCCTGGTTTGCATTGGAGGAATGTAAGTCCTTCTCAACATCTGAAGTAGTATCCTTGAGATTGCTACAGGCCTGTAAGTCTAGCCCATCATCTGAAATAGCATCCTTGGGATTATGTGATTTTGGCTTCAAGGGTACGAGGGGGGGCACTAAATCCTTCCTTGTCCAATGCTAGCCATGATTCAAATGAGTTGTGCAGTGGGGTGACAAACTCCATGGCTCTATCCCCCCTTTTTTTTTTTTTTTTTTTACTTCTGGCCTTAACAATGGACCACCCTAACTCTTCTTCACTATCCTCCTCCATTATACGATTGGAGCCAGTCTCATTTGGGTGCCTGGCTGCTTTTGTTGTGGACTGGTTTCAGGCTTCAGGGGGATTATTACTTTGTGAATGCAATATTGAGTTGCAAGGAAGTCTACCTATTTCTGTCTCCAGCTCAAGGATTTTGATTTTTAACAGGTGCATTTCCTTGCATTGTGAGCATTTAAAGTCTTCGGATGAGTCTGCTGGTGGGCTAAATCTTGTTGCATATGATACAGGCAATACAGATTTCACCCAAACTTAGAGTTACAAACCCTTCACTAATATCCATTGAATGACTAGTTTGAGGCTTATTTTAACCAGAACCTGGATGAAACAAAACTTTTTTTCTCTCCTCTCCCCAACAACAGTCAGGCAACAGTTGATTGCTATTTTTTATACCAACTCCTAATGAGAGAGTGATTTAGCAGGCAGTTGTTTATTCACAGAGAATTATCAAGACAGTATAGCTATAACAATAAACAAGGTTTAAAACTTCACCTGTGGCTCTACGTATATGGCTCATGTTCCCAGTGTACACAGCAGACATGCACAGTCATGTGTGGCTTCTGCACGTGGTTGCTCCACTCATGCTCACTCTGCTCACTACGGCCTGAGTTTAAAAACTGTGAAACAGGAAGTTTGTTTCTACCCAGCTTCCTGTTTCACTTTACAGAGAAGACACTTCATAAAACAATTAAATCAAGATAAACAGCCTCCTAAATAGTGGCAGAGAGCCAGTAGTCATCTCTTCTGGTGAAATTGCAGCCCCCAGTGCACTTAATCCACAGATCTTAGTGAAAGTTTACTGCTGGAGGCTCTGCCAGCCTTTCAGTATCCCACAATACACTGGAGAGAAAGTGGGAACTGATTGGGACAGGACTACTCTCCACAGTCCCTCTATGACCTGAAGGTCAGAGATCAAACTGGATGGCAACTGTCTTTGTTCTCTCACCAGAGAACAATTGCTATGTGTTTACAATGTAAACAGGTATATTCTTCTCACCAGAGGACTACTAAACATGTGCTTAAAAATAACAAAAGCTGTGCAACAGAGCAAACCTGCAGGCAGGCTCCTGTTTAATCCCAGGCAGTCCACTTGTTGACATCCCTTCAAAACATCAACTTTTTTTTTTAAGTTATACTTTTTGTAGCCCAGCCTGCCCACCCCCCAGGCAGACCCAGCCTCATCAAAAAATAAATCATACACTGAGAGATTAGCTGAGACTCATCTATTTTCACTCCAGGATAGAAGGAAATGTGGAGATATTCTGTTGATGTTTAAGAGTCTAGACTCCCCACAACTGTCTTCCATATGTGGTCTTCAGCCAAATGTAAGGAGTAAGAATTTACATTCTCATAGCAAACAGTTAATGGTACCCAGGGCTAAGACTTCACAAGGAGACAACTACTTTACAGTATGAATAATTAAAGACTGAAATAGGCTGCCATTTGATTTAGTTAACCAAAGTACATTTGAAACATTTAAAATTAGTTTGGATACCTACTTACTTTCTAATAGAATGATAAATCAGGGAAACCTCTAACCCACTTTTGTGTGGAGACAGTCTCAATGGGCTATTTTGCCTCCTTTTGTCCCAATAAATCCAATAAGTCCCCCAGCATTCCTGCCACTTACTCTTGGGGAATTTCAACCTCATGATCTTTTCCCCTCACGGTGGGGACCAGTGGAGCTGGTATCAACCTTCTGCCTCCTCCAGTGCAGTGGAGGCATAGGTTCCCTTGGTATCCCAAGACAGACAGTAGCTGAGGTCTGGATCTAATTGCTCTTGAGGTTTATAGTACAAGGGCCATTTTTCCTCAAGTTCCACCCACAGAACTTCAGCTGGCTAGGAGGCCCAAACATGCACATGCTCACAAGCTCACAGACCTCGGCTAACATCCCCCCCAACATCCACTACCCAGCTACACTACCATCTGTGGTCACCTAGGTGCCAGTCTTGCAGTGATAGTGGTAGCCCTCCCTCCTCGGAGGAAGACAGTGTCCTCTGGAACCTCAGTCTTCCTCCTCTCTGGTTGTACCCCAGTGGCTTGAACCTTTTCCAAAACTCAGTTCACCGGTGTTGTGAGGGGTAGTGCTACTGCTTCACCAGTAAGCCATCTTTTCAAAGGCTTGTTTTGAGCCCTGCATGCCAAATTATAATTCCTTAGATGGGGAGCTTACTTTATTATACTGAAGGTTCTTCATTTCAGTCTTAATGTTCTGAATTTGCTTGAAAAAATTTCACAAGCTGCTCTTTGGTCTGTGAAATAATTTGTATAAGCTGGGCTGCAAATTGAAGTACTTTTTGTAGTCAGTATTAGACCTGTGGGCAGAAATGTTTTGAGAAACCTTTTACACTCCAATTTGGAAACTTTGCACCAAGATGAAACTGAATCAAATGCACATTGAACTGATAATGTGGTGGACCAGAGTGGTTCCCATTTAGATTTTACATTGGCGTCAGATAAAACTGATGTGTTCAAGTGCCAGCAAGCACCAGACCCCTTTACCTCTGCTCATGACAGGGCCAGCTGAACAAGTGCAGTGTAATAGAAAATGGTCAGAGGTTTCAATCATCTTAGTAGTGGTGGATGAAACCTGTAAGGACCTGGAAAGGAAAATGTAATCTATCATGGTCATCAAGGAGCCCCTGGTATAAGAAAACCCCCCCATGTCACACAGTATATGATAAATGTCATTTAACCCAGCTGTACCAGTTGTAAGCACAAGAAAATCTGGATCATAGTAAACCTTTTTATTTTGCAAGTTCATTGACATCTGGGGAGGGATAAAATTAAAGCCCCCCCAAGACCACCACCTGTGGTGCATATAAGAAAGGCTGAAATTCATATAAGTAAGTCAATATGCAACACCTTTTTTTGAGGGGCATAGAGAATAAAAATCTTCAGATTTTGGTCCCCATGAGACACATCCACCATCAGGGCTCTATTGGGATGGATATCCACTAATCTCATGAGGTGCCAATGGGTACCTCAAAATAGAATCCCCATCCTATTACAGATTTCCTCTCCCATTGACCAGTAAGATGGATCAGCTGTACAATGTGATTTAGCCCGACTAAACTCGTATTGGGATTTCTGTCATGTGTCCTGAACAAGAACCATGTCCCCAGTAAGGTTGTGCAAAGTAAAAAGGGTGAATAGGCATTTTGTTTGTGATTTTAAATTATTCAGTCAGGGTGGCTATTAAAAAGGGATCCATTAATAAAATCAAAATGATTAAATTAAGTATTACAAAGTAAAACTCCTAGATGGAGCTATCCCAAGGGCTACTACCCCTGCCTGTTTGGCTAGTAGCAGGTTAAGGGGTCTGGGTACTGAAATGGGTGCCACCACCCAGAGGTCAGGGTTGTTAGTGGTCAAGCTAACCTGGGCACAGCCTTCCGGGACACTGTAACCCCTCTCTTTCCCTTCTAGTGGCCTGAACAATATATAATAATCACTTTCACAATGACCCTTATTCACCATACAGTTACCCACACTGTTTGCACTTACCACCAGGGCTAGTTCCTCTAGCTCAACCCTGGGGACCCCCTGTAAAACAAGGTTATGCACAGCAAATAGCAACAGTACAGTACTGTTGGCACAAACTGGAATCACAGTCAGGTTAAATGCAAAAAGAGTTAGATCTGATTTATTCAGGGGATTTGAACAAGGGAGAGGGCATAATCAGGGTGATTTGCTTAAAGGCTATATCAATCAGATAGTTATGCATGCACTTCAGAGTCCCTACACAGTCACACACTCTGGGTACCCAGGTAGAAAGATGGTGGGCTAGCCAGGAATGTTGCCAGGGGTAGGCCGGCTCACAGCTGGTTGGGGCCCTGTGATGGAAGAAAGCAACATGCACAACACACACTATTTGTAATCCAGAGCTGGAGGGCTCAGTTTGTGACAGAAAAGACAACAAAGCAATCAGATGACAACCCATTAGATTTAGCTGTTGTTGCAAGGAGCTACCCTGATGTTTACTCAAGATACCCAATACAGGACATAGGCAGGACAAAATTGAGACAGCAGGTAGTTGAACTGGAATGCCAGGAGAAGCAGGGCCCACACAAATCACCAAGGCGTCATTCCTGTTCAAAGCATGAGCAGGGGGCTGATCCCCAGACAGGCTGTCATTGATGACTTTCTCTGTGCAGCAGGTAGTCTGGCTGGGCCAGTGTGGCAAAGCCCAGGCCCAATGGAGATGAATACAGATTCAGTTCATGGGGGCTGGATGCAGCCTCCAGCAAGCAGAACACAGTTCAGCACACAGTGGGGAACCAAATCACAACCTACTAACAGCACACAGCACATTTGCATGTAAGAAATTCTACTGTACCAGGCAGATTGCTAACTGGGAGTTCAAATTTGGCTGGAAATCCTGATAGGCCGATCGCATTCAGCAGATCTTCGGTCTTCTTCAGGTTAAAGCCTGGTCACAGTTATGTGGCTTAAATCATCCTCACAATTCAGATTCAGTCCAAATAAACTTTAATTTCCTTCTCAGGGACAGCAGGCAGACAGGCAGGCCAAAACTCAGCCCTTTTACAGTTCTCCCACGCGAATCTATGCAGGATTACTGCTCGACTATCTCGAGCTGTTAATCCTTCACTTCCCAACTCAGATCTGAACTGAAACTGCAAGCAGACTGGGACTTTCCCCAGGATCCAAAAGGTTCAGTTGGCTGATTCCTCTGTCAGTCACAGCAAGGGCTCTCCCTCCAGGTTAATTTAGGTGCCAAAAGCCCAAAACTACAATTCCTACAGAATTTTGCTCCCACCAAGCCCCTGGGGACAGGCTCCATTTTAGAGTCCCCAAAGGTACTGATTGGCCCATTTCAGCAGTCCAGGACCAAGATGGTGGAGATAAACAGAAATGTCCATGCTGCAAAGAAGGCAGGTTAGACAAACTGCAATATTATTACTATTCTAATAAATGATTGGCAAACAAGTACATCTTCTAACAGAGCTCCCTCCCAGATTAATTATGACTGCAATCCAGGCAGCTCTTAAAGAGCCAGTACACAGATGCTATACAGGCACTCTCTGGCAATACATTTAAACTGCTAAAACGCAGGACACCAGCCTGGCAGTGAGCATTTAGGCACGCTCAAGGAAGACTTTTCAGGAACCCCCATTTGTAGGGGGGTTACAAAAGTATTGCCCTTTATCTTTTAAGACTGAAATCTAGATCTGACCCTTTTTTTTCTGAGAATGAAGCTTCAGGTAAAGAATCATCCTGATCAGAGAAGAGATCATGCTGAGACAGCACTGAGGAGATCTCTGAATCAGCATCCTCCTCCTCCTCCTCCTCAGTATCACCCCATGTTCCTATGTCTCTCACAGCTGTAAACCTGCTGGTCACTGGGACTGAGGTGGTTTTCATGACCTTAGGTTTGCAACTGCATCCTCTTTTTTGAGGTACCTGAATAATTTCTGCTTCAACCTCGGGGGGGGGGAAAAGAGCTCAGAGGAGGAGAGGTTTGAGGGGGAATATGAATTCTGAACTATGGTGGGTCAGCCTATGTCTCAGGAGGTTCCTAATTGGGAAGGTCCTGAAGATTTGTATAGGTTGTACCTGCTCCACCACTGTTAGAGCAGAACCTGGAGGTACAGTAGTTGAGGTATTCATTGGTGGGTCTAAGGCAGTGTCCTGTATAACCTCTGTCGTGGTGTTTGACCTGCATTCATGTCCCATCAGGGTGGGGGTGAGTCTCAACAGACAACAGTGCTCCTGCCTGCAGTGTATTCTCACTCCTAGCCATTGCTTCTGCTGACCGTTTAGCTGAGAGAGACTTCTGAGCTTTCTCAATACGGTGATCCTGATCCAGATCATCACCTCAGTAATAGAAGACCCAAGGGCAATTCCTATAAGCATTCACCTTCTCCTGACAGAGATTATATCTGAATGGGTTTGGGGTGGGTAATAGGTGTTACTGTGGCCACAAGACACATGCAACATTTCTGCTGGTTGCAGGCACTGCTTTAATGTGCAAGTGATCCACACTCATAGCAGGCATGTGGCTGGCCCTGATAAAAACACATGCTTTGTCTCTGCCCAGAAAATAAGTTATTGGGCAGGTGGGCACAGCCCATGCTGCTGTACTTTATTCTCACCCAAAATCTTTCTGTCCAGAGTTGTTTGGAGGTCAGAATAGGGTAGGGGACATCCAGGACTTGGCATTTCTGGTGAAGCCAATACACAATATCCATAATACTGTCCCCCTTTGTTGAGAAAAAAGAAAGTATCTTAACTGCCAGCTTTGTCAGGGATATGGCAATGAAGGGCGACCAGAAGGGGGTATCTTTCCAAGTGAAATACTGAGCCCAGAGACAGGACAAAGACTTGACTGCTTAAAACTAACACAATTGATTTCCCCACTAGCCACATGTATAAAAGTATACAGCTCTGAGCCATAGAATTTTAGAGTCTTTAATCAAAGTCCTTATGACATATGTCCTTTCTGGTGGAGTCTCTAAACCCCCAACATAGTACAACATTACTGTGTTGCAATTCTGGGCTGATTCTGTCCACCTTTCAAATAGTTCAGAGTATTTTACAAGGGATGGATTACAATTTGTGATGGTAAGGCCTCCCCATGCAGCTCCAGGCCTAGATTGGCATGGTCTATGATGAAGCGGTAGTGGTAGCAGGGGGAGTATTCCAGCAGGGGGGACATGCCCAGAGGTGAAGCCAGAGCTAGAAGTCTTATTTGCTTGAACCCAGAAAGATCTGGAGTTGGACTTACCAGGGTCATATCTGGTAGAGTCTGAAGTGTGCCCCATATTTGCTTGCTGCATTCATGTAACATCCATTAGAGAGAAGAGTTTGGTGCTCAGAGTCACAGCTGAACTGGTCTATGGTTCAAGGGTAGCCTGACAGAAATTCTGTCCATCTGTTTGCTCCGAAGTCATTGTTCTGGTGTTGTAGTTTGCACTGCCTGCAATCCTACAGGCAGCTCTCCATCCTGACTTCCCTTTTCAGACTGGGCAGTGTGAGCAGTGATAACCTGCTGTTCAGGTACAGTTGCTTGTATGGTTTCACGCACAGTTGGGGGGAGTGTTTTGGCCATGGAGTAGACAGATGCAGCAGTGGACCCCATTCTCTATGCCCCTGTTTCCATGCTCTCCTCTCTTGGGGTGGACTGAGTAGCTGCTTTGGGGGAAGTTGCGCTTGGCTGGTGGTGGGGATATTTCACAAAAGTTCATCATGCTCCAATAGACATGCTGTACTGCACCAACCAGATGGCCCCACACTTGTACTAAAAGATGTTATGAGGCTTAGCTAGACAGCCAACACCATAATCTCTGCAGTCTGAGGCATTGGTCCTGACAACCAGGAATGTCCATCTTCCACTCTCGTCCACACTGCCACCAGCATGACCTTCTCCGCTAACCTGCCACCAGTAAAAGCTGAAGGCAGAGTCTGGGTTGGTCAGCCTTTCTGGAGACCAAGGCCCTCTCTGTAAAACTGCAGACTGGCCAGAGCAGCAAGGAATTCTTCTGGCACTGTTAGTGTTGTGTCTGACAGCATTCTCCTTTTAGCTAATCATGCTGGCAATTCAGATACTGTAGGTTTGGTTTCAGTGTGAGCAGTTGCCTCAGTGTGCTCACTGGCTGCAGTCAGAGCAGCATCCATTTCTACCAGAAGTTGGAGTAACAGTGAGCATTGTTTTGTAGTGCTGACCAACAACAGAAATTTGGCTTAGGGAACAATTAAAACTGTAACAGGTATGTCCATTTCAGAGTTAACAAACTGAACTGGCTGTGCTGCAGATAAATATGGCTCTGCTTTCTGCACAACCTCACGTTCCTCATTTTTGACTTCCATAGAAGTATCCATACTGCCTTCCATATTACTGATCTGACTTGCAGAGTTGAAGGATAAATCCATCGGACTGGTAACAGCATCCCCTCCTTCTCCTCTGTTATTGCTAGTGTCCACCATCTTGGCCAGAAACCCAATGGACAGGGGTTCCACCTACTGGCAATAGTAGGGGATTTTCTCATAAGTCCTGGCCAAATCCCCCCATTCACTACAAATACTACCAACAGCTTAACCTGAGTCAATATGTCAGTTTCCATTTGAATATCCACCTCCCCCACCTCAGGACAAGGCTGAAAATAAGCAGAATTGCCCATCCCCTCCCTCAGCAAGCCAAGTAGTCCCTGGCATCCAGTGGCATCCTTCCTCTTCTCTACCCCAATCCCAGTAGTTTCTGGTATCTGGGACTTAACTAGCCCAAAGACAGTCAGTATCTTGTGTCCAGTGCCCTCCCACACTTGTTAGTTCTTGGTGTTCAGCAGTCTCAGCCTCCCCTAGAGACAGTGACTGGCACAAACCCTCCACTCACCTCCTTGACTGGCTGATCTGGTTCAGAAAACTCTGCAATCATGAAATAGAAGAAAATACATTTCTTTCATTCTTGTACACGATGATCATGAAATAGACAAATGTTTATCTATTCTATGATCTAAGATTTCATATTTAGGTGGCTGTTGGCCACAGATGTGACTGGAGGGCTGTCATCGTTGGGGAGGTCTTTGAGTTTGGACTCCTAATGATGGACAGTTTCTCCTTTTTTTCAGGGAAGATCTTTAGGAAGACCAGCACTGGGGATTGGGCATCCCAGTGTTTGCCTGAAGGATTGTTTAGTGACACAGGGGATCTGCCACCCCCAAATTAGACTGTTGCAGCAGTGCAGTTGTTAAGCAGCAGTGGGGATTGGGCACCATGATATCAGTCTGTGAAAAGGCAGGTGTGGATTAGTGACACCAGGGATTGGGCACCCCAGTGTCAGACAGTACAGGGGGTTGTTGAGTGACACCAAGTTTAGGCACTCTGGTGTCAAACTGTGGCAGGGTGCATTTCTGAAATTTTCTAAAACACTAAACAAAACACTTGACCTGAAGGTGGCCATCAGGCTGGAGTAGGCAAACTAAGTTCTGTTTTGAAACAAGCTTGGTAAGTGCAGAAACATGCTGATTGACAAGAAAGACAGTCTAGTTTCAATCAACTTGCTTCACCTGCTCATGTTACAAGGGACATAGTGTGCTTACATCATGCTGAGGGCCACCTTCAGGCTATGTACTTTGGTCACCATGTCAGGGGAAAAAAGCCTTTAAAGTTGATGCCACAATGTGAACTAAACCAGTTGGATAAGCTGGTGAAAAAGGAAACAGCTACAGCTAAGGTGTAACATCAATGCTATCCACATGAGGCAGAGAAACAAACCACTTAACAGAACCACAAATTAATACAAAAACCTCAAGAAATGTTCCTAGTAGGAGCCAGAAGTTGCACATGGAAATCCACTTCCACAGCACATTTTTCAGCCTTCTGATTGGCTGTGTACTTCAAAGGAAAAACAGAGAATAGGCAGAACAACAGGGGAAGTGGGTAGAACTGGGAAGATCAGTGATTCTGAGCTGTAATAGGTGAGGAGGGCTGAGCACCCTGAAAGCCCTTTCACAGAGCACTAGCAATGTGTTTGCTATGCCTTTGGTAAGCAAACATTAAAATTAGGTAAATAGTGGTTTATAATGAGTGGGAGTAAAAATAACAAGATAAAAATATATCTTAGCTACTGACATCAGTACAACAACATCCCACAAATATTGTTGTTACTCTTCTCACAATGGATATGTTTAAGGCTACTGTCATCACAGTGGGATACTGAACTAATCAAAGAGTAGCTTTCTCAATGCTCATGACTTCACAAAGCCTAAGTGCAGCACTGAAACCAGCTGTTAACATCAAAGAAAAACAGCAGCATCTTCAAACAAACTACAGATTTAAAAATTATAACTTGTAACCTTTTGTTTTAGGTATCAAATTTTCATTAGAAAAAAAATGTTAATGCACCAGTTAGGGTTCCACTTAATGCCACAAAAGTAGGGATATGTGGCATTAGGGTTTCCAGCCCTAACTCTCCACCATCCCAGCAGTAAAGTGACAAAACCACACAAGAAACCACAGACAGCCATCATCAGGCAAGACAAGGAACATACAAATATTTCCAGATGACACAAATGCAGTAGCACTGGTGTGCTAACTTCGTGGATTTGCGACTTTGACTGCATAAGTGCATGTCCATGGAGGTCTGTGCTTCTGCAGCCAGAAGTGTGTGTCTGTATGTCTTACAGCATGCATGAGTGCCTGTGGCTGCAGAAGCGCTGAGCCCACAAGAGCCTGTACTTCTACAGAGAGAAATAGTTTTGCAGTTTAGCTATAATGGATTGCTATATGCAGAAGCAGAAGTGCAGGCCCCACAGGTACCTGTGCTTTGATGGACAAAAGTTGATGTATATGTCTTACACCAGTAGCTGCAGAAGCATAGGCCCCTGAGGTGCCTGCACTTCTGCTGACAGAAGTAGCAGTGCACTGGTGGTACTTTGTTGCAGGATGATTTACCACTGATCCTTTGCTTCTGAACCACCACCTGAGCTATGCTCAAATGGGACACTGTGTCCTTTCAAGTCAGCATAAATCAAAGTGTGCTGTGCATTAAATGGGCAAAGTTGGCATATCAATGGTTTCACAGTGCCAAACACTGCCAGCAGAATGGAAGCCACCATTTTGTGATGCCCCCTTCTGTACTTCTGCAACCAGAAGTGTGTGTATCTCTTACAGTATCCATGAGTAACTGTGGTTAAAAAAGTGCTGGCCCTATAGAGGCCTGTGCTTCTGCAGACAAAAGAACTCTTGTAATTTGGGTATCATGGATTTGTATCTGTGGCTGTAGAAGCCTGTGCTTCTGCACACAAAAGTAGTGTTGTGTTTTGGTCATCGTGGATTTCTATCTGTAGCCAGAAGTGAGTATGCATGTCTAGAAGTGTGCCTTCCAATGCAATGCTTTGCAATGAATTTCCTTTCTTTTTGAGATACTGGAATCGTATCCTCATTAATGCAAGTCCTAAACAGAGGCATGGTCCATTGCCAAGGGAAAGTCCATTTGCAATTAAGCACAAGCCAATAATTCAATTTTTGGTGCACACGGAAAATTTTAAAGTTGAAAATTTTACTGTAGTGTTGCATTTAAATGTGCAGCATGAAAATGTTTATCCTACATCATGATTATGGTTGTTAGAATGTGTTGAATCCCACCCAAAAGGTGGTTTCACAGTGTGACTGTGAAATCACCTTTGAACCTGTATTTGAAATTCTCATCATTATTGTCCATAAGGTAGAGTCACATACACAGTTTATTCAAGATGTGGGACTAAAATATTGTAAAATGGCCAATTATGAGTAAAAGCATGTGAAACACAAAAATGGAATTTTAGTGTCTCACATTTAGTGTTGCACATTTAAGTGTGACACTAAAATGTGCAACACTAAAATCTGAGTGTCACAAATTCAGTGTTACACTTTAGTGTCATTCTTAAATGTGAGACACTAAAAATCTTGGCTCATGACACCAAAATCTGCTATTTCAGTAAAATGTCAGCCAAAGTCCCAAAAATATATTTTAGGCTCGTTTTGGGAAAACAAGCAACATAATTTTACTGAACAGGTCCTGTTTAGCAAGATTCATGTGTCTGTTTTTTTGTTTTGTTTTTGAAAATATATCATTTATATGTATTTTCAATATTCATTGTTTAAAAAAAAAACAGGATGACAGCTGTCCTGACCCCAACATTTTTTCTTATAAAAGCTAAAACACTAATTTTGTGGAAGATAAATGCTTGCAAAAGCTAGCTTTATCTTTTGTATTATAGGGTTATCTTAAAACCCTACTGAGCATGTGCAGAAAAAAAATTAAAATCCTTATAGCTCTATAACTAATGTTTTTAGATGAAACCTTTAGAAAGCACTCTGTTTTCAAAAGCCTCATCAACCCTGAAAATTTTCCCCAAAAATTCTGTACCATCTAAGCTGTAGGTGCACAGGAGTCTGTGCTGGACGTCAGTGTCCACCTAGGGACAAATGACTTGGCTCATCATAAGATTAGAGCAGTGCAGGAGGACTTTGTAGAGCTGGGGAGGGGTCTAAGACAAGTAGCACACACAGTATCCTTCTCAGAGGTGCTGCCTGTCAATGACATGGGTGAGGTGAGGGTACTTTGCACCATGCAGTTTAATGAATGGTTGAAAAAGTAGTGTGGAGCACAGGGGTTTGGCTTCATTGGGGACTTGGGTTCCATCTGGAGGGACACCAGCCTATACTGGCAGGATGGTCTGCATCTGTCCAGGAAGGGAACAAGTCTTTGAGCAATTGGTTAAATGCTTCATTGGCAAGCTTTTAAACTAGTCAAGGGAGGCACTGATAAGCAGCAGAAAAATCCCAGCCTCTCCCTACAAAACAGGGTACTAAATGAGAAAAGACAGAGGTAGAAAGGTCAGTGGGGGATGCTGCAACAGAAAGTAAAGCCATCAAAAAATGGAGAGCAATGAGTACCAATGCCCGTAGTCTGAGTAACAAACTTCCTGAATTAGTGCCTTGATGGAGGAGGAACATCTGGATATCGTGGCAGTCACAGAAACATGGTACACACAAAACCATAACTGGGATGTAAACATACCAGGATAAACTATCTACAGGAGGGACAGGGAGGGTAAAAGAGGAGGAGGAGGAGGAGGAGTAGCTCTTTACATAAGGGAAGGAATCAAAGCAACAGTACAAAAGGGTAAGCAGGGAGGAGAAGAAGCACTGTGGGTAAATTTGGAGACCGGCAATGGCACCACAATCCGCACAGGGGTTATATACAGACCCCCTTCTCAGGGGGAGGAAATGGACAAGGAAATGATAGAAAGTATACTTAGAATGGCAGAAAAAGGGGAGATACTGCTGATTGGTGATCTGAATATGCCAGATGTTAACTGGAGTGCAGTTGCACCAGTCACTTCAAAGAGTGGGGTTATTCCAGATGCCCTACAGGGGGCATGCCTTAGACAACTAGTATTGGAGCCCACTCGAGAGGGAGCAATCTTAGACCTGGTTCTCTAAAATGGAGATGGAAAGAGGATCACAGATGTAGAAGTGGGTAGCCATCTGGAAACTAGCGACCATCGAACAGTATGGTTCACAATAAACACAGCAATAGAGTCAAGCCATACAAAGGCAAAAGTATTGGACTTTAGGAGGGCTGACTTTGCCAAAATGGGTGAGTGCCTAAGGAATGCACTAGCAAATGCACAGGAAGGAGGGGTGGAAGAACAATGGGGAATAATAAAAACTGCCATCACAGAGGTAACAAGCCTTTGTGTGAAGCAAATAAACAAAACAAAACGATGTAAGAAACCACTATGGTTCTCAAAGGAAGTGGCAGCAAAGGTTCAAGAGAGAAAGAAAGCATTCAGGAAGTACAAGAAATCACAGAAGAAGCAGGACAGAGAACTGTACCAGTTAAAGCAAAGGAAGCTGGGAAGGCAGTCAGAACAGCAAAGGCCCAAACCGAGGAAAAGATAGCTAACTCAGTTAAGAAGGGGAATAAAACCTTTTATAGGTACATCAGGGAGTGAAGGAAGACCAAGGGAGGGATAGTGAGCTTAATAAAGGGGAGGGAGGGAGGGTGGGCAGAGGGTGACTGTGAAAAGGCAGAGATACTAAACAAATATTTTTGCTCAGTATTTACAAATGAAGAGGGGGAGGTACCTAAAACAAACACTAGAAATACTCTGGATACAGAAGTTGATACCAGTCCATTTACAGAAGAAAGGGTTCTGAAAGAACTCTTAAAACTGAAGGTGGACAAAGCAATGAGGCCTGATGGGATTCATCCCAGAATTCTAAAAGAACTAAGGGTAGAACTAGTGACACCACTGACTACTCTCTTTAACAAATCATGGGAGGATGGGGTGGTACCCGAGGACTGGAGGAGGGCAGATGTGATTCTCCTTCACAAAAGTGGGAGCAAGGCAGAAGCAGGAAACTACAGACCTGTTAGTTTAACCTCAGTGATAGGGAAAATGATGGAATCACTTCTGAAGAAAAGAACTGTCGAGTATCTAGAGGCCAGAGGGGCACAGGACCCAAGGCAGCATGGATTCAGAGCAGGAAGGTCATGCCAGACAAATCTGATAGATTTCTTTGACTGGGTGACCAAAGTAGTAGATCAGGGAGGGGCTGTGGGCATGGCCTACCTAGACTTTAGCAAGGCATTTGACACAGTCCCACACAGAAGATTAATATACAAGTTAGCCAGCCTGGGAGGGTCCCAAGATGACAGCCTGGGTAAAGAATTGGCTGGAGAATAGGACACAGAGTAATAGTAAATGGAGTCCACTCTGAAGAAAGGGGGGTTACTAGTGGGGTACCGCAGGGTTCAGTATTAGGACCGGTCCTCTTCAATGTCTTTATAAGTGACATTGCAGAGGGACTGGAAGGAAAAGTATGTCTCTTTGCAGATGACACAAAGATCTGCAACAGAGTTGATGCACAAGGTGGGGTAGAAAGGATGAGAAGGGACTTGGCAAGGTTAGAGGAATGGTCAAATGTATGGCAGCTTAGATTCAATGCTAAGAAGTGCAAGGTAATGCACCTGGGAAACAAAAACCCAGGGGAAGAGTACACAATGAGGGGTGAGATACTAACAACAACAAAAATGGAAAGGGACCTGGTGGTAGTCATATCAGATGACCTAAAGGTGGGCAAGCAATGTGAGAGGGCAGCAAGGAGGGCTGGGGGATACTGGGATGCATAGGGAGAGGCATCACCAGTAGAAAACAGGAAGTTATTATCCCTCTGTACAGACTGCTGGTCAGACCCATCTGGAATACTGCATGCAGTTCTGGAGACCCAATCTCCGCAAAGTCATAGACAGGATGGAAGCTGTCCAGAGGAGGGCAACTAAAATGGTGCAGGGTCTGCACCGGAAGACATATGAAGAGAGACTTGAAGAGCTTAATATGTATAGCCTCGAGGAAAGGAGGGAGAGGGGGTACATGATAGAAACTTTCAAGTACCTCAAGGGAATCAACAAAGTCCAAGAGGGTAGCATCTTTCAAAAAAAGAGGTGTGCAAGAACAAGGGGGCACAATTTGAAGATGGGCGGCTCAGAGGTAATTTAAGGAAGTATTTTTTCACAGAGAGGATTGTGGATGTATGGAACGGCCTTTCGGAGGAGGTTGTGGAGTCAAAAACAGTGGTGGAATTCAAGCATGCATGGGACAGTCATAAGGCAATTCTAGGGGGTTGGGGTAGGAAGAAGTAGGCTGCTGGTTAACTAGGATCTGCAGCTTATCCATTAGGTAGGGAAATGGGCAGACTGGGTGGGCCAAGCGGTCCTTATCTGCTGTTAAATTCTATGTTTCTATGTAGGTGAGAGCCCCCAAAAATGTAATAAAAGTCTAAAAAAGTTTAAACTTTTCGGTAAGTGGGACACATCCAGATCTCAGAAACTGCATGAATGACCATACTGAAACTTGCCACTTCTTGAGAAATTGTCTCCCAGACAGTACATGCCAAATTTGGGCAATTTCTTCAAACACTGCCAAAGCTATTATGGTTACAAGTTAGGGGTTTAACACAGAGCACGCCACTCAATCCTAACTATGCTGGCATTACTGTGCCAATATAATACAATAGCCTACTCAAAATAGTCAGTTTATTATCACTTGTGAGGAGGCAGGACTTTCATAACTCACTTGTAGTTCTGCCACTTGTGAGATATGGTGCTGCCCCTCAAAGATAAGTTGCACATTCAGTCAGCACACTGCATATTCCCTATACACAACATAAAAACTTGCAGACTTATCCATACCACACACATTCAGAAAAGCTTTATAAATATATATACAATTTTGATTTAGAATTCTTTAGGGTGCCCGACAGACTGATTTCAAATGGGAGATGGTTCATAAGTACCCAGCTATTAGGGTTGCTACCTTTTAAGAAGCCCAAAGTGGGACATTTCTTATTGAAACAGGATTCTTCGCAGGACAGTACATAACCTCGACCAATATAACAGATGTGTTTTCTCTATATATAATCAGAATTAAGGCTAAGTATTGTAGTTTCTCAATTGCTTCTATTGTTTCTCATCATTTTAAGGTATTTTAGTTGAGGTATGATAGTTTTCTGCAACATTTAGTGGAAAATTAGAAAATATTTTTACTACTACAAAGTCAGGACATGTAGGATTGTTCATGTTTTTTTGCAGGACACAGCTGCCCAAATCAGGACTGTCCTGCAAAAATAGGGACAGATGGTAACCCTACCAGCTATAACTAAAGAAGGATCTTTCACCTATTTTAGTTTTACAGGCTTTCTCATAATATCTTCGATGTGTACAGGTTCTCAGTGAAGGTGCTCCGTGACAGTCTTGAAAATGGTCAAATGAATAGGCAGGTTGTTCAGACTTTATAATATTAAAAGATAGTGAATTACATCTTGATATCATCCATGCTATTGGAGGTTTAATATTTAGGAACTCATATACTGTAGTACACACTGAGTTCTGGCTGGAGCTAGCATGGCAAAGCAACATGTTAAAATACATTTAGGGCCCACTGTTCAGTCACAAGCACTGCTGATACATTGTTGCAAGATGATTTACCACTGATCCTTTGCTTCTGAACCACCTGAGCTGTGCTCAAATGGGTCATAGCATCCTTTCAAGCCAGCATAACTCAAAGTGTGCTGTGCATTAAAGGGGTAAAATTGGCATATCAATGGTTTCACAGTGCCAAACACTGCCAGCAGAATAGAAGCAGCAGTTTTGTGATGTTCCCTTAAAACTGCAAGTTTTAATGGCAATAATGGGGAGTCGGAGTGCTGCACCTGTTGTACAGGGATGTCAGAGGACCTCAATCAGCAAGGGAATGTCTTTGTGAGAGGATGCTGGGGAGAACTGGGGTAAGGAGGGGGATCCATAGGACTGCCAGAGAGTTGGATCCTTTGGAAACAGTGTTGAGGGTCCACTGGACTACCAGGGAGAATGCTCAGGGACATGGAAAGGCAATTCATCAGTGGGCCAGCAGTGGCCTAATGCTAGGTGTTGAGGGAGACTTGTATTGTACATGTACTATAGCATGCAAGTATGTGCATATTTGCACACAGTAACATCTGGACTACATAATTTGCATTTCAATATTTGTGTCACTTGGTGCAAATCCATTTTTTCTCAGAAAAGCAATTTTTGGGGTCAGTACAATCAGCTGCCTCTTTGCACCACATTTTGCAGCCCGTAAAATTGGAACCAAGACTTAATCCGAGACTGAATCAGTAATACTGAATTGTGCAATACAAGAATCCTGTTCTCAGGAGTTATTAAAATATTTGGTAGTGATTGCTGCATCTGGTATCTCAGCAGGCTTGGCAGCCTTGCAAGGCCCACACCATAGGAGATGCTGCAGGGGTAACTTGGGGGGGTGGGGTTGTAAGGCTACTGTGCAGCATGACAGCAACAAGCTCCTTAAGCAGGAGTGGATGTAGCATCTAGAAGATGGCTCTGGGGTCAGGACAGCCCCATCAAGTGAAGCGCCCACACATCCACACAGTGATGTGAAGGTTGAGGTGCTGGATGCCACACCTGCTGTCATGCTGGCAACCCATGTTTGGGAGCAAACGCAAGCTGCCAGGGGTCAGCCAGGGGGGAGAGATAAATGAGCATCTGTAGGATTGCTCTGCTGTCCCAGGGAAGGGAGGATCATCACCCGAGTTACCCCACTGTTGACTGTCACTAGATGGAGGTCTTTGTTAGTGCAAGCAGGGGTGATGTTGAAGGGAGAGTGCTGCTGGTTCGATGCAGGATGTGTGCGCTTCCACACCATACATTCTGTCATCTGTATGGCAGCAGGGATTTTGGAGAACAGGGAAAAGTTGTGCAGACTACATGATACTCTGCCTGCCTTCCCTTGACCTGCATCACCACTGGACCCACTGGGCCCCATCTAGATATGTTTCCAGATATGTTTCTCTGGGGGAGGAGAAGATATCCCATCCTCTCTTGGTCCACCATAAGGGGGAATTCATGTGGGATCCTGGGGTGGACTGGGTCTGATGAGCTGAGTGCAGGTTGGGGAAGCAGGGACAGGGCAGAAAGCCCGCATTAAGCCATGACTCAGAGAAAAAGGTTTATGGAAAAATGCAAGGAGCCCACAAAATAATTATTAAAACTATTACCTGGTTTATTGGGCAAACTTGGTGGGCCAAGCGATACTTTTCTACTGAAAAATTCTATGCTTCTGAAGACTGAAATCCCTTTCCTAGTGGTGGCAAAAAGACAGAGATGGTTTTTAAATTTATCAGATTATACTGTAGGTATGCTATTTAGTATTATAAAATGGATATGAAACCTTTTTCAATGTGAATTATGAGTGTCCAGATGGGGTAATAATTCTTGCACCTGACCCATTGTGTTACTTTCCTCAATGTGTGCAACTTCTGCAAAAGTGCCCATGCCTACCAAGTGGAAAGCAGAGCAGTGGTAGCCAGTGCTGCCATCCAGCCATTGCCGTACCTATGTTGTTCCACCAGACTGGTGTTCCAGGAACCAGATGCCCCAGATTCATCAGCCTTGCAGTGTACTGGCTTTCCAGATTCCATCACCTGCCCTTCCAGATGACTTCAGATCCAGAGAGGACACCAGCCCAGCTGTATCCTGATTCATCGCCTGTGATTTCGGATGACTTCAGACCAGCTGTTTTTTCCTGTCCTGTTTCCAAGGTTTCATCTCATAGATGACATCAACCCAGCAGTTTCCAGATGTGCCATCCTGTCATTTTCCAGAAGATGTCCACCCAGCAGTATCAGAAGAATGTTGCCAGGGAGAGTCTTCGGCTGGAAATCCAGGTGTCGTATTGATTGCATTCCTCAAGGGACTGGTGAATTCAGACTTTTCTATTTTAATGACACTGCAGTACACACCCTGCACCTATCAGAATTCAGACTGCTTGAACTGCCCTCAAAGACTCTCCCCTTTGGGATTACAGTCCTACCAGAACTGTGCTTCACTGGGCTCCGGCCCAGGAGAGACTCTTTCTTGGACTTGCCTTCGGGCACTGTTGTCACTAGATGGGACTTTTAGGGCACTCCATTCCCCAAAAATGTGTATTGTAAATAATGTCATTGTTTTTTACTGTTTATACTGTTTTTTACTGTTCTAAAAAAATATTTTTGGGATTCTCCAGTGTTTAGATGGTAGGGGTTAGATAGTACTGTGTTTGCAGATTAGGGGTTGTTTTGTTTTTTCGCTTGCAGTTGATCCTGAAGAAGACAAGAAGAGAAGGCAAGAAGAAGAGGAGAGACTCAGCGGAGTCCTTCATGTGCTTTAAAAGTAGTAGTGTTTAAAGTGTTGTTAACTGTGCTTAACTTTTCCTTCCACAGATATGGTTGTGGGGGAATGTGGGAGTAATACCTAGAGTATAGTATAAACTCCTTGTGTTTGGTTGCAGGTGTCCAGGGTTGAGGGGAGGTTCCCCTGTGTTTTTGGGTTATGGTCAGATGGGTTTTTCCTAGAAAGCTAGTGGGGATAGACAGGCTGTGGTCCTGACCTGCAGTAGGGTCCGCAGTACTAATCTATTGAGGGCTGTGCTCTGGGCAATTCTACCAAGACCACTGGGTCACCATTGCAAGATCATAGAGTAGAGGCTGATGCATCAGCTGATGGCTTGTGGGCCCTTAGTGTTGCCTGCCTGTGCCTGGCACATGGTAGTGGAGAAGGTAGCGCTACCTCCCCGTAGTCAACACATAGGGTAAGATGGCCTGAGCCAGGTAAGTAATGACTGGGGACAGTCATTTTCCTGGTTGAGGGTGGGTGTAACCCTCTTGTCACCCAGGGTTACTAGAATCCCACTCAGATCTAGTGGCAGGCAGGGAAAGGCAGCTTGTGAGACACCAGTTAAATGGGTTTCACGCTGTCTCACTCTGTCCTCAGTCTCAGCTGAGCTGGAGGGATGACATCACTTAGAATTTTTGCAGCAGTGTAAGCCACAGTGGAATGTTGCAGCAGGGAGTTAGGTTAGAATGTTGGGGTTTTCAAAGTAGTCTAGTGGGAGACTCAGTGGAAGGAGGAGGTGCGCTGCAGTTGGCAGACCCCAGAGCCTAGCTCTGTAATAGAGCTACCAAAGGAAGAGGGTGTGTGTTCTCACTCTAGAGAAGGACACAGAAGAAAACTAATAGAAGTGGTTGAGACTGTTCCTCAGTGTGTTCCAGTTCCCCATCCCTGGAGGGATGGGGGGGCATGATCAGCTTTTCAGGGGCAATCCCCTGTCCCCTGGCCCTGCTGTAAGAAGAAAAGCTGCCTGATGAGAGAAATTGTGTTGAGGTACCAGAAGTGTGTTTTTTCTGTGAGAGAAGCCCTGAGGCACCTGTGAACCATGGTGAGTCTGCTCTGCCAGAGAGTCTATGTTTTCACCGAGACAGTTGTGTAAAGTATCTGCTACTGTGGGGTCAGGGAAGGACAGTCAAGTACAATACTTTTAGTTATGTGTATGGCTTGAAATGCATCTAACCAGTGGGGGTCTACAGGGATGGACGTAGCCACTTAGAGAGCGCTGCAAGTCAGGACACCAGTTACAAGGACAGTAGATTGTTAAATGTGATATACATTTCAAGATAGCATTCTACAAACAGAGAGTTCAAAGGAAAGGTGTTGACTCCAAATGAATGGCCGGGTATGGATTTGGGGACAAGAGGTGGGAGACCCCCATCTGGAGTAACCATATTTACCTCTACGGATTCACTTTGGGCACCTATAGCTTTCTCCCAGGCACTTCGCCAGTGTCTGCAGAAAGTACCCAGATGTGGGATTTAAGATGTGTTTTTTTCCCTTTAGAGCTAGAAGCACTCATGGGTGGTTGAAGGAGCCACCACAGAAAGTCCATGACATATGGGAAAGTGAGGAAATGTGTACTAGGGCTGGCTGAGGGCCATACCAGGGAATCCAAGAGTGAGAGTACCAGTTTGGGCTGAGAGCCCAGTGTGTTCAAAACCTGAGGGTTGTGTGAAGATGAAGAAAATGTGTTCTGACCACTATAGATCTGCATATCCAGTGAGTGAAGCCCCGTGGGGGTCCACCTTGCTTTGTATTCTTGAGTTGAAGTGAATAAAAGCCCCACTTTAGAATCCCACTCCTGGTTTGGACATTCTCAATTCTTGCCTCCTGTGTCCAGAATTACTTGGGTGCCCCTGTCCAGAAGTGCAAACCTAGCCCTGATGCCAAGTGAATGTTTTCTTCCCGAACCCAGGCTAGCCAGGTAGTGGGTTACAAAATGGAGGCACTGGGTGCATAACTAATAACAACCACCCCACCCAGACCCTGGCTTATAATAATAAGACATTGGGCAGGATTTTCAAAGCCCTAAGAATGATGCAAGGTGCTTGTGTCAAACATGACTGACACAACAGGTACCTTGCACCAAGAGATGTGCCCAGTGGTATTTTCCAATGCAGCCTGCAGCAAACAGCAGGCTGCATGCTCCAAAGGGCCTTGTGCCAGGCTTGCACCACAAAAGTGGCTGCAGCATGGTGCGAAAGAGCTTGTGGCAGACCCTGGCTGCCACAACCCCGAATGTGTGATTTTCATAGCCCTCCCCAAGGACTAAGTGCTAAGTACTGTTAGAACAACCAAGGACTGGTCTAACGGTACTTAGACATCACTTGGGAGAGATGTCCAAGGTGTGTAACAATGTCATCTGCCCTGACCTACCCCTACACATGACTGCTGTGCGCAATGGAGAATATATATTGCAGTCCCTGGTGGTCTAGTGCCCCCCTCCCTGCCCCCATCTACCCCTTTTCAGCAATGTGAATAACAAAACTCCCTGGTGATCTAGTGCTCCTCCTCCTCTCCACCCCGCCCCAATCTACCCCTGAACCACAATATAAAGAGGTTATTCCCCCTGGTGATCTAGTGGCCCCAACCCCTGAAGATAGTACCCACCACCCCGCTCCCCCCATTCGCACCCCAGAGTCATCGACCAGCACAGCCCTTCACACACCACCATGGCCAGCCACTGAATGAAGTGCCAGAGTCCGAACTGTATACAGTACATGCTCTGACAGTTCATTCGGTCACTGGCTGTGGTGGTATGCAGAGGGCTGTGCCGGTCATCGAATCTGGGGTGAGGATGGTGGGGAGAGGGGTGGTGGGTGCTACCTGCAGGACTGGGAGGCCACTAGATCACCAGGGTGGTATACTCTCTTTATATTGTGGTACAGTGGTAGATCAGGGTGGGTGAGGGGCACTAGCTCACCAGGGAGTTTTGTTATTCACATTGCTGCAAGGCAGTAGATCAGGGTGGGGAGGGCACTAGGGAATCCCTGGGTACCGGTTACCCTACTGGCAGTTTGGGGCCTGGTGGGAGGGCATAGGCCATTGCAATGCCCCCATCCAAGGGCACAGCTCACACGCCATCTGCCCCATGGCTGCTGTGTCATTCCAAGTGGGTGCACCATCTCTTTGGTGCACTGCCATTATTGCTGTGAGCTGTGGGACTTAGGCACTGGGACCTTGAAGATCAGGTGCAGGGTCCAGAATGCTCCGGCACTCAGTGCAAGCTGCCATTGTCGCAGCTTGCATCGGGGCTTTGAAAATCCTGCTCATTATTTTGAAAACATAAAAAATAGGACCATTTCTTGAAATATGTTTCCATTTTAACTCTGAAGACAAAAAACATTGTCCACATTCTGGTAACGAGGAGGCTAGCAAAAAACTTTAAAAGATAATGAAAACCATGTGTGGCAGACATTTTTATAAGAAAAAGACATGTTACTTTATTTGCATTCAAATCAAATACGGGTACAGTATTTTAAAGGAAATGTGTTCAAAACTTTGAATCTGCCAGGTTCTTGTTTTTTGGGGGTAGATTTCACCTGAAAACACCTACAGTATATATGATTCAAATGAATGCGCTTTTACGAACTTCAGGAATGTATTTAAGCAGTTTGGATCTACCTATGTAACTGTGTTTGACTGCCTTTTCTCTTTGTTTATATAGTAATGTTGCCTCCTTTCTTCATCCAGTATCTTTTGTCTCTATCTTCTCCACATTCAGCATATGGAATTTTTACCATGGAATACAGGAATTCAAAATGCTGCTGAATTCTGCTGGCAGAATGTTCCTCTCCCAACATACTGCAAAAACATGCAACAAATGCCTCTGTGGAGCCAGAATCTCAATGTTATCTCTGTCAGGGTAAGCAACAGTGATTTCCCTGTGAAGATAGAAGGAGAATGTTTCATTGTCAGCAAAGAAACACTCGTAATAAAAATTATGAACAATACTTTATTTATTTGATATAGCGGTTTACAACCTTTGAGCCAGAGGCTCATTTCCAAAGGTACCTCGTCAATGTTTCTAATCTGCTTATGAGTGTAAGAAGCTTGTGATGATCAGGGAAACAAGTTTTGTTATTTGAGGTAGTTGTTACTCCTATACTTTGTTCCCCAGGTCTCTCAGGCATACCAGTTAAGAGGGGCTTTGTGAAACATTAAGACAATTCCCAAGGAAAAACCTTATGCAGGAGCCTAACAGTCAAAAATAGCTCCTGCAGTGAAAAAACAGTTCAAAGGTCGACTTGCAGTTACTGTAACAGGAATCAGTTAAGATCAAAATGTGCAGACAGGAGTGGAAAGCAAAAGTAACATGCTTCCTGTACTGTATGAACTGTAACAGAAAGAAACCACTACTTAAATAATTGGGTCAGTGGTTTCAATTTATAAATTTACTAAAGACTAAAAATGTGTTTTTTTAAGATATAGAAGTAAGAGTGGTCTTTCAGAATCCTTAGCCTTTGATAAAGGACCTGAGTGTCTGAAACGTGTCAGGCAGGATGATGATGTCTTTATTTGCCAATAAAATGAAGCTTTAAATATATCTTGACAGTGGTGTCCCATGTTTGAGGTTTGTGAGTGCCAAAACCTTTTTGGACTGTAACTCTAGTATGGTTTTTGAGCACCACTACCCAGTGCGCACTCATTTTTTGTTTCTAAACAAAAAATGTGGTCAGTAATGTATTCTCCGGTTCCTGGGAATCAGTTGGGAACCAAAGAAACCAACAGCATTAAAAATAGTTCCTTAACTAATGCAGAGCATTGACAAACTAACTTTAACAGTGACAATAAACTTAAATGTTTTAGAACAATTAACTAACTGGAGAACCAACAATATTGCAGATAACTTTGGGGTGACTGCTCTCCTCAAGTGGAGAAACAAAGCTGACCAACTGCAAGACTGGAGCATTGATGCAGAGCTTGAACCAATATTCTAAATTTTATTATCAGATTTGATCTTTGTGTAATGTGGTTACTAACAAATCTGGTCAGGATTAGGACCACAGTAACCATCCACTATGCTGTAATATTGCACTGTATGGTCACCTGACTGGTTTTACCCAATTCATTTTTTTATTTCTTTTTAGATTCATTTTATGTAGAAACCCAAGCAATCTGATTGGCTACCAGCATTCCAAAAATGATTACATGACTACACTACTGTAAACTACAACCTCATTAAAGAAAAACAGGTATGCCATTTGTAACAATAATGTTGTAATTTTTTTTTATATTAATTCTATCTGCACTTATAACAGAATCTAATCAGCTAAAGGGACAAAGTGGGCTTCCTGAAAATAAAAGGAAGATTTTTATCAGAAGAGACCAGCTATCTCTAAAAGTAATTTCAGTCTCTTTGTCCTGTAAATGACAGGACCCCCTCTCCCCAAGTCAGTTAATTGGATAACTTCAAAGTAGAGAAGTCTCTCTCATATCAGTAAACTGTCTTGGACACTCAGATGATTCAGTATAGAGCAGACAGCAAGTAAAATAATGAGAGGTGTCCTTGAGTACACAAAATTCATGGATCCAGTTTCAGCTAGTTCCTTCAGTGACTATCTTGAGAGAACAAAGTGATGCTCCTGGAAATGATGTCACTGAGCAGATGTGACAAGGGTGGGTGGAGCCAGGCTTGCACACAGGGTTAAGTCGGAATGTGAGAACTGTAAGTCAGTCTGTGCTTGGACTCAGTAAAAACACCATCTAAGAGATGGAGTCTGCCATGGCTTAGTATGGTATCCACTGTGGTAAGACTTGTTCTACTCTGCCAGAGTTAAGAAACTATAGAGAAGTTTTTTTATTTGCTTCTTCTACTGAGTGTAAACCATTTATTTTTTATTTCTTTAGTAGCCATGTAATTCCCATAGCCTTGTGTATGTGTGACATTCTGTAGAATGTGTAAATATTGTGAAGTAGTATATATTTTTTGTTTTTGTTTGTTTTATATTGGAGACCACACTAACAGACAAAAAAAAAGCATTACCACAAGAAAACAATGAACCAAAATAATGCTTGATTCAAACCATTAAAAGTAAAAAGATACCCCAAAACACATTACATAGTGTGTAGATAGAAACATAGAAACATAGAATTTGATGGCAGATAAGGACCGCTTGGCCTACCTAGTCTGCCCAGTTCCCTACCTGATGGATAAGCTACAGATTCTAGCTAATCAACAGCTTACTTCCACCTGCACCCCACTAGAATTGCCTTATGCCTGTTCCATGCATTCTTGAATTCTCCCACTGTTCCTGACTCTACAACCTCCTCAGGAAGACTGTTCCATGCATCCACAACTCTCTCTGTGAAAAAACACTTTATAACATTACCTCTGAGCCATCCCCCTCTATCTTCAAATTGTGCCCCCTTGTTCTTGCACATCTCTTTTTCTGAAAAACACTACCCTCCTGTACCTTGTTAATTCCCATGGGATGCTTGAAAGTTTCTATCATGTCCCCCCTCTCCCTCCTTTCCTCAAGCGTATACATATTAAGCTGCTTTAGTCTCTCCTCGTATGTCTTCTGGTGCAGACCTTGCACCATTTGGGATGCCCTCCTCTGAACAGCCTCCACTCTGTCTATGTCTTTGCGGAGATGGGGTCTCCAGAATTGCATGCAGTACTCCAGATGGGGTCTCACTAACTGTCTGTAGAGAGGGATAACAACTTCCTGTTTTCTACTGTTGATGCCTGTCCCTATGCATCCCAGTATCCTCCCCAGTCCTCCTTACTGCCTTTTCACATTGCTTGCCCACCTTTAGGTCATCTGATATAATTACTCCTAGGTCTCTTTCGATTTTTGTTGTTGTTATTAACTCACCCCCCATTGTGTACTCTTCTCCTGGGATTTTGTTTCCCAGATGCATTACCTTGCACTTCTTTGCATTAAATCTGAGCTGCCATGTATTTGACCATTCCTCCAACCTTGCCAAGTCCCTTTTCATTCTTTCCACCCCACCTTGTGTATCAACCCTGTTGCAGATCTTTGTCTCATCTGCAAGAGGCATACCTTTCCTTCTAGGCGCTCTCCAATGTCGCTTATAAAAATATTAAAGAGGACTGGTCCCAGTACTGAACCCTGCAGTACGCCGCTAGTTACCCTCCTTTCTTCACTGTGGATGCTGTTTACTATTACCCTTTGCATCTTGTTGTCCAGCCAGTTTTTTATCCAGGCTACCACCTTGGGACCCACTCCAAGGCTGGCTAACTTGTATATTAATCTTTTGTGTGAGACTGTGTCGAATGCCTTGTTAATATCTAGGTAGGCCATATCCACAGCCCCTATCTGGTCTACTACATTGGTCACCCAGTCAAATAAATCTATTAAGTTCGTCTGACATGACCTTCCTGCTGTGAAACCATGCTGCCTTGAGTCCTGTGCCCCACTGGCCTCTAGGTACTCAACAATTATTTCTTTCAGAAGTGATTCCATAATTTTCCCTACCACTAAAGTCAAACTAACTGGTCTGTAGTTTCCTGCCTCTGCCCTGCTCCCATTTTTGTGAAGTGGAATCACATTTGCCCTCCTCCAGTCCTCAGGTACCATTCCATCCTCCCATGATTTGTTAAAGAGAGTAGTCAGTGGTGTTACTAGTTCTACCCTTAGTTCTTTTAGTATTCTTGGGTGAATCCCATCAGGCCCCATTGCTTTGTCCACCCTCAGTTTCAAGAGTTCTTTCAAAACCTTTTCTTCTGTGAATGGACTGGTATCGACCCCCCTATTCAGAGTGTCTCCCTTGTTTGGTTTAGGGACCTCTCCCTCCTCATCTGTTATGAATACTGAGCAGAAATATTCGTTCAGTATCCCTGCTTTTTCACTGTTACCCTCTGCCCACATTCCTTCCCTTCCCCTTTATTAAGTCTCCGTATTCCTCCCTTGGTCTTTCTTCACTCCCTAATGTACTTATAAAAGGTTTTATCCCCCTTCTTAACAGAGTTGGCTATCTTTTCCTCAGTTTGTGCCTTTGCTATTCTGACTGCCTTCCCTGCCACCTTCTGCTTTAACTGATAAAGTTCTCTATCCTGTTCCTTCTGTGTGTCCTCATATTTCCTGAATGCTATCCTTTTCTCCTTAACCATCCCTGGCACCTCTTTTGAGAACCATAGTGACTTTTTCCTGCATTTTGTTTTATTGATTTGCTTTAAACAAAGGCTTGTTGCCTCTGCAATGGCTGTTTTGATTATTCCCCATTGTTCCTCCAACCCTCCTTCTTGCCCATTTGCTAGTGCTTTTCTAAGACACTCTCTCATTTTCCCAAAGTCAGCCTTCCTAAAGTCCAATACTCTTATTTTTGTATGGCTTGACTCTATGGCTGTGTTTATTGTGAACTACACTGTTTGGTGGTCACTTGTTCCCAGATGGCTACCCACTTCTAAATCTGAGATCCTTTCTCCTTCCCCATTTGAGAGCACCAGGTCTAAGATTGCTCCCTCCCGAGTGGGTTCCAACACTAGCTGTCTGAGGCATGCCCCCTGTAGGGCATCAAGAATGACCCTGCTCTTGGATGTGCCTGCAGCAAAGGTACTCCAGTTAACATCTGGCATATTCAGGCCCCCCATCAACAACATCTCCCCTTTTTCTGCCATTTTAAGGATGCTTTCTATCATTTCATCATACAAGGGCTGACATATCTTCCAATAAGTATCAATATGCTTCAGTGAATAATAGATTGAGGCCTAATATTTGATTAATCTTCTCAAATGCCCAATCTCAGAATGCTTGTATTTTAGAACAAAAAGGAAATTACAGTACATGGCTAAGAGTACCCTCATCCTTCGAACATCTATTACATTTGTTCAATATATTAGAGTTAAACTTATATAACAAATGTGCCATATAGTAACTTTTATGCAATATGAAAATATGAATTTGTTTAAGTCTATTATCAATAGAAATTCTCCAGTTCATACAGTGATGTTCCCAGGCATCCTGAGGGATTATGACATTGAATTCTTTTTTCCAACTCCCTTGTAGTTTGCTTAAATTTGTGATCTTGTTTGCAATAAAGTTACATATATTTTAGAAAGCAATTTTTGTCTATTAGATGTTTGTTGTATCATATCAAATAAAAAATGACCCTTGCCCAGCTCACTATTTGGTTGTGAGTTTATTAATTTGCACAGAATTTCTCTTAATTGTAAGTACCTAAAGAAAAGATGTTTGGGAAGCTGGAATTGAGCTTGTATTTGTTTGAATTATTTCATAGTATCTCCTGGAAAAATGCCCAACAGTGGTTAAACTCTTCTGAACAAAATTATGTAATGTGTTTGAAAACCATTATTATATGGGTCAGCCCGCTGGCGCAGCAGTAGAGCTACCACTCGCGATGCCAGTGACCCGGGTTGGGTAGTATCCTCGAGTGCCGGCATCTGCAGGGGGTGGGGACCAGAAAAGAGGAATACACCCCATGGCTGTGCCAGAAGATAGGCCCCTGCACTGGTAACTGGGAACCAGAGGAGCAGCTCCAAGTGCCTGCTCCACCTTAGGTTCATTGGGCTAGGGAGAGTCCCTCCATCCCACCTGGGGTGTTATCTGGGATGCTTGAATGTCAAGGGAGTGGGGCACTTCATGGGATGTGGTGTTCTTGGGTCTACCCAGCACATCCTGTGAGGTTGCATTGGGGACCCTGATGAAGGGGCAGCAATGGCATTGGAAGGGGGCATAAACACTATGAAAAAAACATTATTATATACAGGGGTATGCATATTAATTTCCCCCTCCAGCTTGCACATTTGGCTTACATTATTCCATACCATTAAAGCTGACTGTAGAAACCTATTAGCAATTGTGGTAATTGTGACAGGGTGACCCCTGTCATAGGTGGACACCCCTGGGATAAACTGAAACCCCTTCCCCAAGCAGTTTATATGTTTTGTATGATGTCCGACATGCTGGTTGGCTGGTTATAAATGAAGTGCCGAAGTGCTTATAAAGCTTTCTGTGCATATTAACCTAAAACAAAACTAAGAGGGAAGTTTTAATAGAAGAATAACAAAAGTTTGTGTCTACTTTTTCTAGATGTTAGTAGTCCCCTTCTAAGATATATTTTATAGAAGACAGCATGAGGTAATATGACCCTGCAGGAGAGTTTAGGACAGCACAGGATGTTCTGACCTTGTTTCTGACCTTTCTAATGTTGTAAACAAGTTCTTCTGTGCTCCAGGTGGCTGCCAAATAACTGTTCTCTATGGAGCAACAGTGGCCCCTTGTGGCTAGTTTTATGTTATGTCTGTTGTTAATCAAAAGGCAGTGGAAACATTTTCCAACTTCTAGTGAGCTTATAAAAAGCCCTACCTCAGTACTGAGAGAGAATAGATAGAATGGTCAGTTGAATACTGACTGAGGAAAGTGAAAGACCTCTTGGTAGTGTGTGCTTTCACACTGTTTGATTCATGCTAGGCTGAAGAAAAGCCTTAGAAACTGTTGAAACCAAGCAGTTGACTGACTTACCATTTTACTTTCTGTATATTTTACTTGAAAATAAAATGCTAAACGTAACTGTGCATTTTTTATGCACCTGATTTGTGGTCTGCCTGAAACTGTGTTATCCTAAACCCCCACCCTGTGCCAGTAATCTTAGGTTTATTTAAATATTTAAATAATAATTCACATCAACTACAGATCAATTAGTTAAACTGCTATCCTGGGCAAAGTGTTAGAATCCATAATGAAGGACATGTTAGAGCTAGAAATTAACAACAAAAAATTACAAGATCAAACACAACATGGGTTCAGGAAACAAAGCTCATGCCTAACAAACACCCTAGTATTCTTTGAAAAGGTTAGCAAAGCTCTAGATGACAACATACCTGTAGATGTGTTTTTTTAGATTTTACAAAAGCTTTTGATTGTACCACATGCTACAATGATAGCGAAATGCATGCTACTGGAATCAGCAACAGGATGCTGAAGTGGGTAAATGGGTGGTTGACAGGATGGACCCAGAAGGTAAGGGTCAGGGGTCTCTTGTCTGATGCTGGACAGGTAACTAGCGGAGTACTGCAGGGTTCCATGCTTGGACCCGTGCTGTTTACATTATTTATATGAATGATGGAATACAAAATTAACTCATAAAATCTGCTGATGACTCCAAACTTGGAACTGAAGTTGATACTATAGAAAAGGTGAGTACTATGAGAGGGGACCTAAAACTGCTGGAGACATGAGTGGCTAACAATGGTATGGTTTTTAACACTAATAAGTGTGTGGTCTTGCATCTGCGAGCCAGAAATATTCAAAGTAGTTATACCCTGAATGACAAACAACTAAGAGCTGTGGAGAATGAAAGGATTTGGTGGTACTGGTTGATTAAGACCTCAGTTTTAATCTCCACTGTACAGAAGTAAGCAAAAAAGCTAATTAAGTAATTGGGTATATCAAAATAGCCTTTGTGTCAAGAAATAGGAAGTGTATGCTATCATTATAAAGGACCTTTGTCTGACCCTTACCTGGACTACTGTACTCCCTTGTGGAATCCACATTTAAGATGTGACATTGACAATCTGGAGACAGAACAGAGAAGGATGATGAAATTAGTACATGGAATGGGAGATCAGTCATATGAATCAAGAATTTATCAGCCGAATATGTATCCATTGGAGCTAAGACATACAAGGTGGGGGGGCTTACTGGAAATTTTTTAAATTTTAAAAGATGGACAATTGATGAAGGAGCTGGGTTTTGAATTCCACAATAGAAAGGTTAAACTGAGGAACCACAAGCAGCAACTGAAATTAGCATTCCCTAGAAATAATGTGAGAAGGAACTGCTTTACACAAAGAGTTATATCCTTGTGGAATAGTCTGCCAATAGATGTAGTAAACTCAGAAACCATCTACACCTTTAAGGCCAAATTAGACAATCACTTACTCATAGGTAAAGGGTATACATGGCCCTGATAATCTGGGAGACAGAATAATGGGCAAAATTGCCTTCTGTTTGTCTAGAATACCAGGTATAGAACCAAGTATATCTTGAATTATCAGATATAGTTAAAAAGTCCATGTGCACCCATGCTGGAGGATGTCCAAGGAGCCAGCCTTTAACAGGCTCCAAGATGGGAGAGTAAAAATAAAATATAAAATCAGGCAGCTTTAAGCCTGCCTCATTACATGTAACCACAAGCTTAGCTTTTTTCAAGCAAGGTCATTCTTTGTTCCAGATAAATTCAGATACTTTTTTATTTAGACTAGAAAAAAGTTTCTGGGAATAAGTAGCGGTTTGGCTTGAAATAGATATAAAAGTCTAGGCACTAATTTCATCTTCAGTACCTGAATTCTGACTTTTAGGGCTAAGGGGAGATTTTGCCACTTAGAAAGATCTTGACCAGTGTTTGCCATTAATAGGTCCAAATTGCTTGGAACGACAGTTTCAATTTTGTTAGTTAATTTTATTTCTAAATATGTCAATTCCTGTTGCTTTAATTTCATAGGAATATGCTATGCTTCTGTTTGATTTGTATTTTATCTAGATGTATAGGAAGCGAAAGCGGATGAATAGTTCCCGGACAATATGTCGTGGACATAATATTGTTGTAAAACCGTCGAACGGTAAAAATATTACTGCTTGTGAAAGTCGCGTGTCTCATGTAGTCGTGGTCGAAATGTCGCCCTGCTTATTTGTGACCAAACGATTCTGAACCCCTTTCGATTCAATTCGGAACTCCTTGCATTTGCAGATGCTCCTCGCTATTTATAACTTGCAGAGTGCTTATTTGTGCTTATTTGTGACCAAACTCCTTGCACAGTGCTTAAAATGCAGAGTTGAAAATGGAGTGCTTATATGCTCCTCGCTATTTATAACTTGCAGAGTGCTTATTTGTGCTTATTTATGTCCAAACTCCTTGCACAGTGCTTAAAATGCAGAGTTGAAAATGGAGTGCTTATTTGCAGATGCTCCTCGCTATTTATAACTTGCAGAGTGCTTATTTGTGCTTATTTGTGACCAAACGATTCTTTTGTATCTGGGAACCCCTTGCTCTCCCATTATAATGGAGTGCTTATTTGCAGCTGTTCATGGTTATAACTTCAGGGCAGCAGGAATTGTGTTTTCTCATTTGGGAAGGCGGGAGTTTATGTATGTTGTATATCTTGTGCTTTGTGCATGACATATTTATTTTGAGCTGGTGCTTTAAAAAACGGACACTAACTTTAAAAACTTTTAAAATCATTAAAAACTTTATTAAAATGTTCCAAACTTCAGGTGCTTGTGTATCTTGTGCTTTGTGCATGACATATTTATTTTGAGCTGGTGCTTTAAAAACGGGCACTAGCTTTAAAAAATTTTAAAATCATTAAAAACTTTATTCAAACGTTCCAAACTTCAGGTGATAACTTCAGTAAAATCCTTTAAACAACATTTATTTGTAGGACACTTGTTATGTCAGAAAGGTATTGTTTAGGTTCACGGCTTTCCAAGTCACCACATATGTTTTTGCAAATTTTGTTCAGCCTCAAGTATTTACTATTCTTTCTCGGTGCATCCTGACCAAGCTCCAGTTGTCTTCGCTGCAGAGAAACAGCATGCTGTTCTTGTCTCAGTTTGCGAGCCAGTCTAGCACAAGTGGGATGTGCAATTGTCACAGTTCTTGCAAATGCTCGGTGCTACGCTTCAAGGGCGTTATTACTACGTTAGAAGATCATTTAACAACAGGTGGTGCTGATTCCAGAACGAGATTGGGTACCGTGGCTTTCGCCTACTTTTCTTGTTCTGTATGGTCTTCCAATGTATGTATCCTCGAAATAATCAAGGATTATTTCAAGATCAGAAAAATGGCATCATCCTGTAGCATTTCAAAGTATTTTTCTACATACTGTTGCGGTACAAAAGCCAGCGCTAGTAAGCTCCAAACTTTCAGAGCAAACTCTTCCTTCTTTATGTAACGCTGTTGCAAACCAGCACTTTGAATATGGTGCCACAAAGCTTGTCCCAGATGAAAATTGCACCCGCTGAGGTCTGCACTTGGAACAATCTTCTGTAACACATTAATGGCAGCAAGTTCAAAGTCTAGCATAATACTTATCGCATTAAGTTTTGCAGACAGTAATACCTCCAAATGTTTAAAGAACTTAAGGTACACAGCCTCACTACATCCAGGGAGAAGGGCATACACACATGGACAGTTTACACCGTTCACTAATGTGTGCACGGTATACATCTGATCGTCTCCCCGTGGTGCAGCACTAAATGTACCATCGCAAAACCAATGACCATTCTGTGATAAACATCTAAGATCATCATCACTAGCAAAAATCACAATGTCCTCATTTACACATAAAAAAGGTTCATTGCTAATTGTATTTGCATATTCCTGAATGTCGCAGTGCTCATTAGTGCTGCATAGCTGCCTCTGTCTACGAACACCTCTCCTCAAGGTGTTCTGTGATGGAAGAGGTGTGCATGTCGAACATCCACCTCCTGCAATCCTCGATGAACAATATTATATGTTGGCTCCTCAGTTTCTCTTGCCCTGCACTTAATGTTTGCTTTAGCTGCATCGACCACAACTTTCTCTGCCAGCTGATTATTCAATCTGAGATAAATGTTTAACAACAATGCTGGCTCATGTCACCTTTTAAATGAGATTTGTGCTGAGCCTGTAAGTAACTTTTTCCTGCAAAAACAGTATCAGCATGTTTGAACAAATAGCAGCTGGTTGATTAATCTGGGAGACAGCTTCCAAAATCAGTCAGTCAGGGAGGTGATATTTAGAGTAAAGGTGGGGGTTCGAAAACAGAGCAAGGGATCTGGTCCTACAGTTTTCCTCAGAGATACACTGATTGTCACACAGAGCATTCGCTTACAAAATCAGTCAGTCAGGGAGGTGAAATTTAGAGTAAAGGTGGGGGTTCAAAAACAGAGCAAGGGATCTGGTCCTACAGTTTTCCTCAGAGATACACTGATTGTCACACAGAGCATTTGCTTCCAAAATCAGTCAGTCAGGGAGGTGAAATTTAGAGTAAAGGTGAGGGTTCAAAAACAGAGCGAGGGATGAAAGACAGCACTGACTGAATTGCAGGCACCTGACACATCAGACAATATGTCGCCAATTTAAACCCATGGCAATATTTGCGCAACGCTTACTCCGGGGACCAAATGAACAGATGACATTTAAACTGCAACCAAATGCCCGCGGTCTTAAATCCGGCTACTAATCATCCTAGTACCATAGGAAGAGCCTCAGATTTAGACCAATTAACTTTATAGTCATATAGTTTCCCAAAACTACTAACTGTATCTGGAAGAATAGAGTCTTTGATGTATAGCAGAATGTCATCAGTGAGCAGCATTATCTTCTGTTTTTTATCTGCATATGAAAACCCCACAATGTGTGTATTATAATGTATACAGTTTGCTATGAGTTCAATCACCAAAGTGAATAGTAGAGGTGATAATAGACACCCTTGCTGGCTACCTCTATGTAAAGAAAAGAAGGAGGATACATTGCCATTTATTGAAACTTTGGCTTTAGGTTCGACATATAATAATTTGATCAGTTCCTAAAATTGGTTTCTATGCTGGCGTTATCCATTATTTTTAAGAGGAAAGATCATTTGACACTGTTGAAGGCTTTGTCTGTATCTAAAGACACCACTGAAGAGTTATGATCCTGGGACCTGCTTATGACATTTAAGGCATTACATAGAGGATAATGTATGGGTCCCGATCGGTAACCTACTTGTTAACTGTCGAGAGGTTGCCATGGCAATTGTGTAAATCTCGAGAGTGAAGCTCGAGAGGTTTATGTCACCATGGCAACCTCGAGACCGTTAACAAGTTGGTCACCGATCAGGACCCCATACTTTATATTTTCTAGTGTATGGCTGCCATAAAGAAGGAAGAAAAGAAGCCGGTACCTTAACTAAATTTATGCCACCGCAGGTCAAGTTCTCACTGCTGCGGTCATTTCGGGGAGCCACTCGCTTCCTCTACCAATCATGCGAAGATTGAGCCTGGTTGTTATACCAGCGATGTGACATACCTTCGATGGGTTAACAACAAAGTGACGTCACATGGATGGCATAACAACCATGGTAAAAGATAGATTTTGGTAGATAACAACATTCTACCATACATTATGCAGTATAATACAATTATATTCTGTTGTTAACTGAAATATTTAAATAGTTTTGTACGTGAAATTAGTTCTATGTGTTAAAAATTACTAATTTGAGTTAGAACTGTTAGTTGGGCTGTGATATTGTAACTTTTGAGGCTTGGGAACACTTGTTTGGCAGTGATAATTAGAGTGAAATTTAAATGTGATGTTTGCCTGGTGTTAAGGGGAGGGGACATTAACAGGAATTACCTTGTCTTTCATTGTTCACTTGGGAATATAAGCAGGAGGCTGGTAAGGACAGAGGTCTGGGGTTATATTCTGTTGTTAACTGAAATATTTGAATAGTTTTGTACATGAAATTAGTTCTATGTGTTAAAAATTACTACTTTGAGTTAGAACTGTTACTTGGGCTGTGATATTGTAACTTTTGAGGCTTGGGAACGCTTAGTTGGCAGTGATAATTAGAGTGAAATTTAAATGTGATGTTTGCCTGGTGTTGGTAAGAGCTCTCCCACCCACCCTGTTTTGTAGGCTTTCTTAAATACTGAAAAGCCACTGGGGGTTGGGATTGAAGGGCTGTGTATTTCTGTTTGGGACTGAAATTCGAAGCAACAGGAACTGGTGGGCCTGTGACATCATACGGTACCTGATGTCTGCATACACACACTGTTAGTGGGACTGGACTCACACTGGACTGTATGTGTTTGTGAGACTTGGGAACTTTATTGGTGGGGTTGAAATTGGGTTTGTAAATAACTGAAGTCAGTATAGAGAGAAACTGTATTCCAGGGGGAATGGACTGAGAATAGGGGGTGTGCCATTATAAACAGAGGGGGATAAACAGAGTGGCCATATTCCACCATGGCAGGCATCTTCGGAAGGGCTGTAGGCTGCACAGGCTGTGGGATGGCAATAATTCTCAATTGGACCTGGAGACAGGGAGACTGCCCACTCTGTAGACAGCTATCTTGAATCAGGAGTGAAGTATATTGGATAAGGAGTAAGCTGAGGGAGCTGGAGGGGGTGTCCAAGGATAAGGGGTGTGGATATGGGCAGCAGAAGGGTGGGACTGAGGGGAGGCTGGGGCAATGCTCTGAAATTACAGGACGTTATGTTACAGCAAGCAGAAGGGGGGATATTAGGGACAGAGGACCCTTAGATAGGGATGTTGACGGCGAAAAGCGCACGGGTGAACATTCATAACTAAAGAGTGGAGGGGAAGAGTCAGGAGGGGCTGTTGTGGGGAAGCCTAGTAGAGCAGACATTGAGAAGGGAGGGGCTGTTGTGGGGAAGCCTAAAACAGCAGACTGTGGGAAAGGAGCTCCTAAGGTGAACAGAGCAAGAGGTGAAGAAGAGGGGCGGTTTAGAGGTGCAGTCAGGGGAAACTCGGGTTACTTACTGGAGGTTGACATACAGTGTCACAATAAATTTGAGCTACTAAGCCACCTAGAGGGGGGGGAGGAAGGGGTTGGTGGAAATGAGGAAACTGATACAGAGGCCGAGGGGAGGGAGTCGGATACCCATAGGGCATCACAGACTGGCAATGAAAAGGATAGAAATAGTCCCAGAGGGAGAAGAGGAAACATATATGTTAAGCAAATGGGGGAGATGCAACATATTGCAGACATGAGGGAGGAGAGCATGACTGGAGAGAAACTGGGAGACAAGGAGGTGGAGAGGAGCCCCTTCAGCAGGGGGTCTGAGTACCAAGGATGGGGCCCTAGCTAGGGACCTACAGAGAGCCTCTGGAGGCAGGGGTACTATTACAAGGGGAGAATGGCGTGGGGGAAGGGGAAACCACCAGGGCCAGGATAAATGGTTCAGATAAGAGAGGGTTAAAGGGGACACCTATTCAGAGGGGTCTGAGTTAAGTGGGCAAAATAACAAGGGAGGCAGAAAGGGGAGGGTGACAAGGGGGTCTCTAATAAGGCAGGAAGACTCCCATGGAATTGAGATCATGAATAAAGGGGGATGGGGGCTGAGAGGGCATAGTGGAGGTAACCATAAGGATGATGGCGGTGTTAAGGTTCTGTTATTGGGAGACTCGATGATTAGGGGTATCCAGTGGGAGGGACAGGAGGGTGGATGCCATAGCCAGGTGAAGGTAGTGAGTATCTCTGGGCTGACAGTGCACAGAGCAAAGTTCATGGTGTATGAAATGGTTAGGGATTGTGGAGGGAAACCGGATTTCCTGGTACATTTGGGAACTAACGATCTAGAGGGAAATAGTGTTTTGGAAATCCAAGCAAGGTTCCAAGAACTTGCCAGAGTCTGTCGGGATAATGGATGCAACATTTCCTTTTGGAGATATTGCCAGTACCAAAGGCCTCAGTGGAGAAAAAAATGAAGCTCACAGAGGTTAATGACTGGCTCAGAAGTGGGGTGAAGAGAGTGGGTTGAGGGTGTTAGGAACTGGAAAGGAGTTTGGGAGGATAGGAGAGTGTATGCCAAGGACAGGCTTCATCTTGCCCCATTAGGAAGGAAGTCCTTAAACAGGGATGGCTGACTACATTCAAGAAAGGGGGTTTAAACTTGTGAGGGGGAAGGGATAAGGAGGGCTGACCAGAGCCTCTCCTCCAGATGAGGGAGTAGCCTTCAAGCCCAAGGGGAGAGGGAAACAGACTGGGGTGGAGGTTTCAGGAGGAGCAGAGGAAGATAGAAGTATAAGGAATCTGGGTGGGGTTCAACAAAGGGGATCAGGGATAAGGGGTGGGGGTTGGTGTTAGTAAATGCCAGGAGCTTGGGAAACAAGTTGCCAGAGTTCCAGGCCATGCTGTTCAGGGGGTGGATGTGGCGGCGGTCACGGAGACGTGGGCCAACAAAAACCATGACTGGGACCTAAACGTGCGGGGGTACACTATGCTTAGGAAGGATAGAAAGGAGGGCAGAGGGGGTGGAGTGACTATGTTCATTAGAGATGACATAGAAATTGCTAGGGTAGAAGAGGCAGAGGGAAACATGGAGGTTTTATGGGTCACCTTATGATCCCCAGCAGGAGATAAGGTCAAGCTGAGTGTAGTATATAGGCCCCCTGGGATGAGTGATGTTCTAGAGGATGGTTTGCTGGACAACATCATTGCCCAGTGTGGACCAAAAGGGGAAGGAGTGGTGTTGATGGGGGACCTTAATATGCCAGGTACAAACTGGGGAACCATGTCCTCTAAGGTGGCCAAGGAGCAGAGGCTGCTGGACGGCTTCCAGGATGTGTTTTAACACAGCATGTGATGGAGCCCACAAGGGAGGGGCATGTCCTGGACGTGGTTCTGGCAGATGGGGATCTGGTAAGGGACCTGGTTGTAGAGGACCCCCTGACTGGGAGCGACCACAATACTGTCTAGTTTCAAATAAGCATGGGGGTGAGATCTAGGACACTGGCAGTGGACTTCAGGGGGGCAGACTTTGTGGGCATGGGAAATATTCTCAAGGATCACTTGAAGGGGATTACATCAATGACAAGTGTGGAAAGGAGATGGGAGGTCATAAAACGGGGACTTCATGAGGCAGTCAGGATCTGCGCTAAGTTGAAACGTAAGGGAGCAAGGTCACATAAACCATGCTGGTGGTCCAGTGAGGTACAGATAGCGGTCAGAGAAAAGAAGGCGGCCTACAAAAAATATAAAACAACAAGAGGCAATAGGGATAAGGAAATGTACCATCTTGCATCTAGAAAAGTCACCCGGATGGTGAGGGGAGCAAAGTCCAGAAAGGGCAGCGGCTGGCACAGGGGATACATGGAGGGGAAAAGGGGTTCTTCCGGTACATTGGGGAGTGGAGAAAAACTAAGGGCCATCTCAGCAGATTGAGATCAGAAGGAGGGTGGGTGGAAGAGGCGAGGGACCAGGCAGAGGTATTTAACGAGTACTTTGCTTCTGTTTTCACTAGGGAGGGGGATGGGATATCTACAAAGCAAGGCACAATGGGGATAGAAGCGTCAGTGAGTGGGATCAGCGGAGCAACAGAAATGGAGCAAGAGGGAGGGAGAGGTACCCCAGGGGTGTCACATCTGGATAAGGATAAAAAGGCCAGTAAGGTGGAGGGGACGGATGATGCTATCTCCGCCAAAAGGGTGTTGTTAGCCCTCAAGGCCCTAAAGAAAGACAAATCTCCTGGGCCGGATGGCATTCATCCGAGAGTACTATGGGAATTGGCGGACATACTGGCTGCACCCCTGGTGGAGCTCTTCAACAGGTCACCTGAGACAGGGAGGGTACCTAGGGATTGGCGAGAGGCACATGTGGTGCCAATCCATAAAGGGGGGTCGAGGGATGTACCAGGTAACTATAGACCCATCAGTTTGACCTCGGTGGTGGGAAAATTAATGGAGAGTATACTAAAGGAACGATTGGGGGTGTACTTGGAGGAGGTGGGAGGTCTGGATAGTCGGCAACATGGGTTTGTGCCAGGTAGATCATGTCAAACCAATCTTGTGGAGTTCTACGAATGGGTAACATCAGAACTGGACAGGGGAAAGCCTGTGGATGTATTATTCTTGGACTTCAGCAAGGCGTTTGACTCTGTCCCCACAATGGTCTGGTGGAGAAACTGATGGGGTCAGGAGTAGGCCCTTTGATGTTCAGATGGATTGAAAACTGGCTAGCTGGATGCACCCAGAGAGTAGTGGTCTGTGGGGAGCTCTCGAACCCTAGAGAGGTTGGTAGTGGGTACCGTGAGAGGCTCGGTCCTGGTCCGATCCTGTTTAATGCATACATATCGGACATTAGGGAGGGTATAGGGTGTGAAATGAGTCTCTTCAGGATGACTCCAAGATGGGAGCAGTAGTTGAGGGAGAAGAGGGAGGTTGGCCCTGCAAGGGGACCTGGACACCCTGGAAAGCTGGGCTCACACATGGAAATTAAATTTCAATATCACCAAGTGCAAGGTGTTGCATCTTGGTTGGGGAAACCCTAAACACAGGTACACCCTGGGAGGGGATGCGCTGGAGGCTTCAATAGGGGAAAAAGACCTAGGGGTCATGGTGGATGCATGTATGAATAACTCTGAGCAGTGCAGGAGACCGGCTAGCAAGGCAAACAGGATGTTGGAATGCATCGTAAGGGGGATCACCTCTAGGAGCAAGGAAGTGATTCTGCCGCTGTACAATGGACTGGTTAGACCACACCTTGAGTACTGTGTACAGTACTGGAGACCACACTTGAAGAGGGACATACAGCTCCTAGAGAGGGTACAGAGGAGGGCAATAAGATGATACGAGGGCTAGGGATTTGACATGAGGACAGACTTGAAGAGCTCTGCCTGTTTTCATTGGAGGAGAGGAGAGACAGGGGGAACATGATTGAGGTCTTCAAGTACCTCAAGGGAATAAATAGGGTAAACATGGAGGGGATCTTTAGACTAAAGCAGGGAGGTATCACCAGAGGGCATGGTTTGAAGTTGGAAGGTGGAAGGGTGAGGGGGAAAAAGAGGAGGAGGTTTTTCACTGAGAGGGTGGCAGACCCTTGGAATGCACTGCCTGGTGAGCTGGTTCAGAGATCCACAGTGGAGGGCTTCAAGAGAGGGTGGGACAGACACAGAAAGTGGATGTATCAGATGATGGCCTGTCCCAGGGTGGTGGGGATGGATGATAGGTGTTTCTGGAGCACAAGGGAGGGGAGGGCCTCGGCACCCAACTAAAGATCTGAGGTTCGAGCAGACTCGATAGACCGTAAGGCCTAATCTGCTGGCAAATAGTATGTTAGTATATATTATTACTGCCCCCACCATCCTCTGATGAAGCTAGAGTGATCAGGGTGGATAATGGAAGATAATTCTTATTCCAGTCTTGTGGCTAAGATTTTAGTAAAGATCTTATAGTCAACATTTAGTAGTGATATTGGCCTATATGAAGTGCAAACCGTAGTACCCTTACCCTTCTTTGAAATAACTATGATATGTGCTTCATCAAAGGATGGCAGTAGTGACCCTTTCCTGGTAAATAAAGAAAACACCTTTAAAAGAAAAGGTGCAAGCAAAGCACTAAAAGTTGTAGAAATCTATCCTTAACCCATCTAGTCTTGGCACTTTACCAGATTTGAGCTGGATAATTACCTTGTAACTTTTAGTTAATGTTATTGGTTTATCTAAAAAACTCTTTATAATGATTATCCAGCTGTTTTATTTGCATAAATGTGTCATCTTCCAAAATATTTCTCTTCTGTATTTCAGAGAGGTACAGATCTTTGTAGTAATTACAAAAAATAAAAATGATCCTGGCAGAGTAATTTGTTATGTCACCATGTTTGTCTTTTTTTTTTGCATACTATTCTCTCAGCTTTTTCTTTCTGTAACATGTAAGCTATTAATTGACCACTTTTTTCTCCTTGCATGTAATATTTTGATCTGGTATACATTATTAATCATTCTGTCCTTTCATTTGTAAGTTTGTAAGTTCATCCATTCGGTTATGTAATGATTGGACACTTTGCATGTTGGTTAAATTTACTTTTTTTGACTTAAAATTATGATGCATTTCTTTGAACCCTTCTTTGTCCGTTGAGATTAATGGGAGCATATCCTAACAGATCTGATTACATGACTGAAAAACTGTAGCATTCACCTTCGGTTGATTGATTATAGACATAACTTGCACTGCCGATTTCTCTTGAGTCACAGTGTTAAATTTATCTACTACCTGATTTTCAAGGTCAGATACTGGTGGCCTATGATATTTAGGTAATATTCCACTGTTACTGTTATTCAAACTTGATGTAACTATATGAGAAAATATGTGAAGGGTACCTGGGGCGGCAGGTGCATTATGAAACTGCTTACTATGAACTTACATAAGTTGAGTGTCAGATTCGGCCTTGGGGGTAGTTAACAGAGTTCAAGGGATAGATACTAATTGATGTTTTATTGGCATCAGTGATGTTAATGTTAGTTCTAGCATCACCATTATTTTTCTCTTCTAAATTTTGAATCAAGTAGTGAAATTCGTCTGAGCCATCTGATACAACATCATCGTGAGACTCAATTAAATCAGTAGTTTCGATCAGCTGTAATGGTGTCTTTGGATGAATGCGTCGCCTGAGATGTAATAACATAACTTTCACTGTTAACACATACCTGAGCGCTTGTAAAAGTAGTTGGAGAATCATCATTTAGCTTCTTGTATATAGAAACCTCTTTTGCTGTTTCAAAAGTTGTATACAACTGGTTTAATAAAACAGGTACAGTAACAAGTTTACTGTTCCTTCAGTGATGATTTCTTGAACAGATAAACTGATCTCTTTAGTATCTTGTACACATTTGTGCATGTGAGTTTTAGCAGCTACTGCTGTGAGTGTCAGGTTGTCTGGTTCCTTCCTGCATTTTACTAATGGTGAGCCTACAGTCACTCCAGTTACAGGTTCTGCTCTGTCAGAGGATTTCTCATTACCAGCCCCAGCGTCTGGTTAGGAACAGTCTCGTGATTATATTCTCATGTATTTGCAGCAGGTTAGAAACACTTTGTGAATCACCTGAATTCCCTTCTAGGATAGTTGTTCATGAAGCTGCTGCTTCAGACTCCTGTAACAAGTCACGGGAACTTCTATGGGGCCCTGTCAGTCAGCTCCATGGCGGCTAGTAGTATGTTTCCCTTTTGGTAAAGGGATATTAGTTGGAACATCCAGTTCATTCTTGAACTTAGATGTTTTTGCCCCCCATTTCTTTTGTTGTTTGGGCTTTCCCTTTCATGAGACGTTTTTATTACCCGGACTCAACGCGTTGGATGCCTACAGTATGCTCAATCAGCATTTTACAGTAGCTCAGGTGTGTGAATACAGCTTCAAGTCACTCAGAACTTTCAGGTGAGTTACCTTCACTAGAATCCACAATTTTTTTTAGTCACAAAGCAGCCCACACAAAATCAGTAGTTGGGCTACTTATCACCCCAAGTCACACCAGCAAGCGGTACATCTTGGTGGTTGTAGATTAGACTACAAGGTCCCCAGAGGCAGTGACCTTGTCCTCCATCAAGGCTGAGAAAGTGACCGATGAACTACTGAGGATGTTTAGCCAGGTGAGTTTTCACCAAGAGATTCTTCCAGACCAGGTCACCAACTTCACATCTGATTTGATCACTAGTCTTTGGGCAAAGTGTTGAGTGAGGCAGCTCAGGGCCTCCCAATACTATCCTCAGACTGGCAGTCTGGTTGAGCAATTTAATGCATCTCTTAAGACCATGCCGAGAGCATTTGGTGACCAGCATGCGTGAAAGTGGGACAAGTACTTACATCACTTCTTATTTGCATACAGGGAAGTCACACAGGAGTGGTCATAGGGTTAAGGGCCCCCTTGATTTGGTAAGGGATGAATGAGAGGGTGAGCTTACTCCCCAAGGGGATCTGTTATGCAGTATGTCCGGAGTTTCAAGTCTAGACTCAAGGAGCTCATGGGATTTCCACAGCAGCACCTAGCCTATGCATAACAGAGACAGAAGACATGGTGCAAATGTGGTGCCAGAGCCCTGGAATACACAGTCAGGCAATGGGTGATGGTGCTCATACCCATCTGGAAGAATAAACTGTAGGTGGCTTGGGAGGTCCATACTCTGTGGTCAGAACAGCCAATGACATTCACTATGTGGTGGAGCTGCCTGACAGGAGGCACAAACAGTGGATCTACCACGTGAACATGTTGAAGCCCTACCATGACTGAGACAAGATGGTCCTGGCTGTGTGCAGCTACCCTGAGGAGGAGACAGGGGTGGACCCCAATGGATCTCTTGGGAGAGATTAAAGGAGAATCTTCAATGGATGCTGTCACCCTCTTGAAGAGGCAGACACCAGCCCAAGCTACCAAAATGAGTAGGGTGCTGTGAATATTCAAGGGATGTCCACAATGAAGCCAGGGCATACCACGCTAGCAGAGCACCATGTGGATACAGGGTCCCAGAACCCCTTGAGGCAGCCACCCTACCAAATCCCTGAGGTGTAAAACATGCCATAGAGGGGGAGATCAAGGAGAAGCTGGCTCTCTGTGTGATCAAGGAATCCCTTAGTCCTTGGGACTCCCCAGTGGTACTGATCCCCAAAAATGGATGCGACCACAAGGTTCTGTGTCAACTACTGCAAGCTCAACAGCTGTTCAGAGTCAGATGCATACCCAATGCCCAGGATACATGAGGTCTTAAAGTGGTTAGGGAGGTGAGGTGCCTGACCACCAAAGACCTGACAAAAGACTCTTGATAGGTGCCCCTGATCCCTGAAGCCTGAGAGAGGTCAGCCTTCATCACCCCATTTGGGTTATCTGAGTTCAGAGTGATGCCATTTGGGATAAAGACTTCACCAGCCACCTTTCAACAACTTGTGGACCACATTCTGAAGTGGGCAGGAGCTTTTGTACTGGCATACATGGATGACATCACCATCTACAGCCAGACCTGGGTGGATTACTTCTGGCACATGACCAAGATTTTCTACTGACTGCAGGCCACTGGACTGAGATTCAAGGTGGAGAACTGCAAGACAGGAATCATGGAGGTGTCATACCTTGGGCACAGTGTGAAGAATGGTTACATCTGGCATGAGCAAGTGAAAATTGAGGCCATACAGGGATGGGTCACACCCACAGCTAAGAGGAAATACAGGCCTTCTTAGGGATGGTAGGGTACAACCATAAGTGTATGCCAAATTTCAGCAGCATGGCCAAGCCTCTGTCTGATCTCACCAGGAAGAAAATGACAGACAAGGTTCAGTGTACAGCAAACTGCAATACCGTGTTCCACCAGCTGAAGGAGGCACTGTGTTGGACACCTGAGCTCACCAGCCCGGACTATTCTTTAAGGTTCATTGTGCACATAGATGCATCTGATCTGTGCTTCCAGGTCGCTCCTGTAAAAAAGCTTTCAGCTTAGTGTGCTATACCTGGTTAAACAACTAAATAAATAAAATAAAATAAATAAAATGATCATGGGTTTGGCCCAGTTCTCAGTCAAGTTATGCACCCAGGAGGGACCACTCAGTTGTGTACCTGAGCAGGAAGCTGTTGCCCAGAGGAGAGGCCTATGCCACAGTTAAAAAGAAGTGTCCAGATATTATCTGGGCTTTGCAGAAGCTGCAACCTTATCTGTATAAGAGGGAGCTCACCTAACCACAGCCACCTCTTATGGCTGCATAGGACCAGCAAGAGAAACCCCAAATTAATAGTGCTACAGTCCTGCAATTTGGACATTAGGCAACACAGTGTGTCATAGCATGGAAAATGCTGATGGGTTGTCTAGACAATAGCTAGGACCAAGAAGAAAAAAAAGAGGGGAGAGGTGCTGTGAGGAACTAATGTGGGCTCACACAGTGAGTGAACAGATGACTCAGCAAGTTGAGGCAGCTGGCCGGGTTAAATGAAAAAACAAACATCCTTTAGGGGCGCTTAAGGAATGGGTTTTCATTTATTGGGGGGGGGAGGTGTAACAATAATTGTGTGCTTTTTTTCTCTCTCTCTCTTTTTTTAATTCTATCTGCACTGATATCAGTTAGAATCTAACCAGCTGAAGGGACATAGTGGGCTTCCTGAAAATAAAAAGGAAGATTTTTATTAGAAGGCAGACCAACTTTAACTTCAGTATCATTGTGCTGTAAATGATAGGAACCTCTGGTCAGTTAATGGGAGAACTTCAAAATAGAGATGCCTCTTTCATGTCATGAAACTATCTTGGGCTCTCAGATGATACATTGTAGAGCAGTCTGCAAGTAAAACAATGAGAGTTTCCCTTGAGTACACAGAATCCATGGGCCCAGTTTCAACTAGTTGTTTTAGAGGGGCTATCCTGAGAGAACAAAGCGCTGGTCCTGGAAAATTATGTCACTGAGTAGGGGTGATGAGGGTGGGAGGAGCCAGGCTTTCAAGCAAGCTTAAATCTGCATGTGAGAACTGTAAGTCAGTCTATGCTTGGACTCTGTACAAATCCCATCTAAGAGTTGGAGTCTGTCATGGCTCACTAAGCTATCCTGTGTGGTAAGAATCTTTCTACTCTGACAAAGTTAAGAAGCTATAGATCATGTGTAATTGCTTACTCAAATCACTGCTAAACACTCAAATGCACAATTTACAGTGGTGTAGTACTAAATTTAGAAGTGAGGGGTCTCTAACTATGAACCATGCCCCTCCAACCAATAGGCTGGAGGTCTGGGGGCCACCTAGACCCCCAGAAGCTTTAAGGTTTTAGATGCATTTTGATGCATTTTGAGGGTATTTTGACACTATTTGGCTGCTTTTAAAGCCTTCTTTGACTCATTACAAACAACCACTATCACTATCAAAATAACTAGCTTTTTATTTTCTTAAAACAAATGTCAAAACTAAAACAACTTCTTGGTCAATATCAAGGAGCAGAAACTGGATACATCTCTAATACAGAAAATTCTGCCATAAATGTTCACATTGGCAACTGTATTGCACATAAGATTTACTCATGCTGTGAAAACAAAATACGGTGTAACCCCCCTGCAAATGGGGTTTCCCAAAAGACTTCCAGGAGCTTGCTTGAATGCTCCAAGCCTGAATGGTGTTTGGCATTTAAGCCATTTATCAGTGAGTGTTTTTAGAGCCTCTGGTACTGTCTCTTTAAGAGCTGTCTGCTTGCAGACATAATTAGTTTGTATGGGGGGACTGTGTGCGTCTCTGTTTGAGTACCACTCGAGCTGCTGCCAATTCACTCCATTTTGCAGTCACTAGAGTGCAAAGGGAACCTATCTGAAAGATGTAACTGTTTGCCAGAAATCATTTACAGTAATAATGAAATTACAGTTTGTCTAACCTGCTTTCTTTGCAGTCAGAACTGTGTCTGCCTAGTTCCCCATTCTGGTTTTGAACTGCTGAACTGGACCAATCAGGTGTGGGATAAGCTTGCTCTAAAATGGTGCCTTGACTGAATCAGAACTTGGACTCATAATCTGAGCCAGCCACAAGAGGATTGTATGGGCAGTGACTCTGGGAGATGTAGTTTAGACTTGGCGCCTTTTTGGACCAACAGCAGCAGTCTATTGTGAGTGACAGCCAATCCAGTCAAGAACTGGGAGGAACTCAAAGGAAGTGCCGGTTTTGTCTGTTGGAGTTTCAGTTTAGATCTGGCAGTGAAGGGAAAGAAACCTGTGCTCCTTCAGTGCACAGTTTTAGTCAAAAAGGTGTAAGGCCCAGAGTTCCGGTCTGCAGCTTGTGTAACTGCTTGTTAGGACTGAATCCGTCCTGTGAAAAGAATCAAAGGATCTCTGAAGAGTAGAAACCAGGCTCACCCTGTAGAAGACTGGAGAAATTGTTGAGTTGCACTCGGTCTGTCAGGAACTGAATCTGCTGTGTGTTCTCCCGGGTATTGTGCAGTAATTGCAATCGGGATAGAGAAGCAGCCTGCCTGGTATAGTACTTTCTTTTACCATATAAATGTGTGAAGAGTCTCGTGGAGCTCAAGAGTAGCCCTGCTGACGTTGAAGGACCCTATCTTGTTTGGAGGTGGTGAGTACTAATTCAGGGTCGCCTCCCGTTGAATTGCCACATTAAATCCAAATGGAATCACTGTACTGCTGACTGTTTAAACTAATTTTTTCTTTTCACCGTGTGAAAGGGCCCTCACCAGCTGCCACGGTTTGGACTAGCCACTAGGGCTTGGGTACCCAGGGACAGTAACTGGTAGGGATAGGCCTGTGCACAGAGCCATAGGTAGATAGTAAAGTGATAAGCTAATTAACCTGATTTCCCCCTGTCCTTGTTATATCCCCCTAAATAAATCAGAGCTGCTTGTTTCAGCAAAGTTATACTTCCTGAGGTATTTGTCTGTGTTAAAGTACTGTACTGTGATTGTTGCACTGTATCTTATTTCACAGGAGGTCCCAGTGCCGGAACTAGTCCTGGGGGTAAGTGTATACTGTGAAGGTAATTCTGATATATTGTGTGGGCCACTAGTGGGAAGAAAGGGGGGTTGCAGTGTCCCAGAGGGCTGTGACCAAGTAAGTTTAACTATTGCAAACCCTGACCTCTGGGTGGAGGCACCCGCCATTGGATCCAGGCCCCTCAACCTGTTAGTGGCAAATCAGGCACGGGTAGTAGCCCCTGGGATAGCGCCATCTAGGGGTTACAACAGGATAAGGGACCAGACCATACTGGAGATAAAATAGGCTGGAACCATTTATGAATTTTTTGTTTGTCACTGTTTTTTGCCTCAAGTAAAACTGTGGCTAATGGCTCGCAGCTGTCAGTGTGGCTCAGTTGGTAGCATATGTGCCTCTGGGCCATGTTACTGTGTGTTCTAATCCCACACTGGGACTGGGTTCATGCCATAAATGTTGTGGGGTGAGATAATGTGAGGGTGAAGATACAACAAAGTGGCCCAACAAAGAGATAATACCAGATAGTTACCAGCAGTTTGGTTTTTCATTTTAGCTCCAGTTGTGTCTCCTACCCTCTCTCTGGTGCAATGATCCCTCCACAAACACTCCTATGTGCCACCCACAATGCAGCACATCATCAGTAGCAAGAGGGAAAGGCAGACAGACAGGTTGATTTTTAATTTAGTATAGCACCCTTCATGAGCCTGTCCCAAAGACTGATAGCTTACATTTTTTATATATTGAGGGAGTCACCTAGTCCCCTATCAATTAAACACCTTCCCCTCCAAAGCTAAACTTGCATCTAGGACATCCACTATCTTTTTAATTACCAACAAGAAAAAAAGAGGTTTACACAAAAGTATTAAACTCTGGCCAGGCAGTACACTATGTGCAAATTCCCCATAAATAGTTTTTCTGCCACGGAAGTCAAATTAATTATCTACACTTTTTAGCTCTTGTGCCAGTGTAAAAAAGAAGATTGAGTGCCCCTCCCCCCATAGTACTATGCCTATGCGCTCCAGGAGCAAGGCTATTGAAGCTTGTTTTATGCGCAAAACATTTTTGTGGTAAACTGGGTAAGACATTGGTTGAGGCCATCTACAGTATCTGTCTGTCTGTCTATTTATCTGTCTATCTAGCTAGCTATCTGTCTATATATCTATAAAGAATCTTCATAAAATTTAATTGTTTAATTAGTATTTTGGAAAGACCTTTGAGCGTGAGCTCTTTTACAAAGGTTCCACGTCAGGGTGGACAATAAGACAATACACATATTCAGTGGTTACAGAGGCCTGATCATTAGGCATTAAAGAGCAATTACATGACAATTAGACAAATAGGAGAAAAAAAAACCTCACAAATCTGAGAGTCTTCAGAAATGTGACATTACAATTGTTCAGGAAAAGGAAACGTTAACAGTCTCAGATGGTACATGTAAAGCTAACCATGAAACATGCGTATCATTCTAAATGTCATAAGCTTTGGTAAAAAAAATAATGAAATGTTTTTGCAATTTCAATAGGATTATATGATGACTTGACTCAGAATGGACCATTTATCATTTGTGATGGCTAAGTATGCTTCAATCAGTCCTACAAAAGTTTCCATAGGGGGTCTCTTGTCATCAGGTATGGCTTTGCCACTCAGGTTTGTCTATCATCAGCTGAGTGGTGGTTGTGCAACCAAGTACAGATGTATGGTTTGGGATCCCATTCTAACAGTGGTGGTCCATAGAGTTTCACAATCATGAGGGTAGATACTCGATGAATTAGATGTTTTGTGCGTAATGATGAAATTATTATAGTCATCAGACTGAATCCTTGCTCACATTCAGATGAACTGCATGGAATTAATTTGGCACAGTTACATAATGGTTAGAGTTCCTTTTGGGTGTTGTGCCCAAGTGCATCAACATAATCTCTGTAGACATTTAAAATGGAAGTTGTTGGCAGTTTAAATCCCCTGCACAGAGACATCACTTGTGGTTCACCATATCCTGAGTAAAGTTCAGCAGGCCACTGGTCACAGTCAAGAACACTCAACTCTTCTGTCAGAGAGTCATAATTTCCTTGCTTGATACATGTGATGAGGATGTAGTAAACATTCACCATTTTAAGTTGTTGACGGTTGATGGTAACAATTTTGTTGTTATCTGTCAGTGAAGTAACTCAGAATTTCCCCTCATTGATGGCAACTTCTGATTCGAGAGTTTTTGTTCCAGGTCTTTGCTTGAGCCCGTCTATGAAACTAATACTACACCGAATGAGTTTGTCCACTTGAACAATTGTAATATCGCATTTCTGAAGACTCTCAGATAGCAGGGAAAGTTCATTCAGGGTATCATGTATCAGCACAAGATCTAGCATAAATGTTTTAGATGATAGTCTTCTAAACAATCCATCATATGTCATTCTGTCTGCTGGTGTTATGTTTCTATCATCCATTGCAGATTGAAAATGATGACAAAGTTAATCAAAACTGTACCATACAGTGCTGTCAGGAAGGAACTGGCAACCCACCTGGTGCTAAGAACATGACCAATTTTCATTATTTGCTGATGCAGTTGTGCAGCACACTCAGCCAGTTCTCGCTGATTTTGTGGAGCTCAACTGTATACAGAATCCAGTTTGTCCATAAATATCTGAAAATGATTTATGCCACTTGTTTCTGAAGCAGCATCACCTACTGCCAACTCCAGTCTGTGATTCAAGCAGTGGCAGACAATAACATGTGGGTATTTTTCAAGGATTCTTTGTGCTACACTGGATTTTCTGCCAAGCATAACACTTGCCCCATCACTTGTAAACACCACCAGGTGTTGTTTCAGATAATGATCACTGAATCCGTGTTTATCTAAACACTTCAATAATTGCTCAAGGATAGTATCAGCTATTTGATCTGGTAATTCAATCAGATCGAGGAACATGAAATATGGATCCTTGTTTTTGTCACTTTCACACTTGAGATCGACAAAAAGTGCTGACTTGCTACCCAGGCTTGTTGATTCATCAATGAGCACAGAAATGTTACAGTTGTTACTTACAAGGTGCTGGCAGATTTTCTTTTGCATTTCTGAAGCAACATGCTCAATTATTGTTGTAGCACTGTATCTAGAATGCAAACCTATGCCAATATCAATGCCTTTTATCTTCTGAAGCTCTAACAAACTGAAGTGACCAGAGAGTGGCATATCATTCTTAGCAAGGTAATATGCTGATCGAAAAATAGCACAAGTGGTTTCAAACTTTGATGCATTCAACTTATCACACATTTCTCAAGAGTTTGTTCCTGTGACTTTTCAAATAATTTTTTTGCAGCAGTATGTGCTTTTGAATATTGGAGCTGAAAAATTTTTCTTCTGCAAAGATTTTAATTTGGTTGTTCGGTCTGATCCACTGAATGAAACTTTAAAGGAGCTCCATTCACTAGATATACTGACTCCTTGCATATTCTTAAAGGTGCTGAGACCCCTGACACATGAGCAGATATTGCAACCAAGTTTGCCATTACTGCAGCCAATCCAAGGATAAGCTTTCTGTTTCTCCTGCCACATTTCTGAAGTACAAACTGAAGGCCATGGACATTCCCTGTTGGGTTGATCTTCATGATCTTTAGACAAATCATATGGTGATGATGAATCATTGCTTTACACTGATGGTGGTGGATTGTTGTCCGCTAAATTTGTTCCATGCACAATTTCCTCATGATCGATTTTCTTGAAAAAAGAAGTTATGTTTTTCTGCTTCCCAAGTGCCATATCACAGTTTCAGCAGGCCTCTGTAGGAAAGAGAGTGACAATGGAGTACTTACAGCTTATCCTGGAGCCGAGGCCTGCCCAGAGCCGAGATCTAGAAGGCACATAGAACCACAGGGTGATTATTGGCACAGAGGTAGAGACACTGGGGACAAAGGATTAGGGAAAGTGTGTTCCATAGTGATGCTGATGGTCAGTTGGGCAGTTTTAACATGGAACTGTGTAGTGGAGCACTTGTACCTCCAATCATCCTGGAGCCAAGACCTGCCTGGAGCTGAGATGTGGAAACACACATGTAGAAAGACAGAGTGAGTGTTGGCATAGAGCAACAGACACCAGCAATGGTGGACTAGGTAGGGGGCTAGTGTTAACATCAAAGTGTGTAGGTGTGCACAGAGCCTTGCCTTGCCTCCTTCCTCCCTCACCCATTCTGTGCAGCAGAGATCAGTCAGTGTCAGTAAAGAGAGCGAGAGAGAAAGACCAAAAGAGCGGTGGCCTTAACAGAAATGTAAAGACATAAATCAAGTGTTTGAAATGCTTGTATTTAAAACAAACTTCACAGGTCAGTTTGTTACATAAAGTCTGAAATAACTGCTAGTATAAAAGTAATGAAATGATTATATATTTAAGTGAACTACTTTTAAATGTGGCAAGATACACATAAATTTGTCATATTTAAACAAAAAAATCCTTTTCCTTATGTTTTTCTTTAATTGAATAACTCATTTTGTATGCACAATAACCCTTGACAGGGCATGGGGTATGGGGAATGAATGCATTTCCTGGATGCTGTGACTCACAATGCACCCAGGGTGTGCATTAATTAAGCAATAATGCCAAACAGGGTGTATGTCATGCTGGGATAATGTCACGTCTCAGGTGAGTGGGCATGAGGCCACAGGTCAAGTGCGTCCAACAACTGAGGCGTGACGTTATCCCAAATGAAACACACCCTGAAGGGCATTATTGCTATTATACAATGGCTCATTGTTATATATAAAATAAAAAAATAGTTTTAAGGAATGTTTTTATTAGTGTGGAAAAATATTTTTGTTTCTTAAGAGGAGATGCAAAAAAAGGGATAATCAATGGCCATAAGATCATCTACATTGGTTCACAGTGAGGCTGAGACTAGAGCCGTGATATTGTGCTGGGATAATATCATGGGTCCAGTCCCAGACTGACCAATCAGAGACCAGGACTTTTTCTTGCCATCGTATAATTCCCTGTAACCCCATGCCCTGTTGTGGGTTATTGCTGACCTATTTCCTTTCTGTGGAAGCCCCAGGGGAATGATGCAGCTACTGTAGTAACATTTCCAAAAGCTACAGACATTTACTTCAGATGTACAACATTTGGCACACCTAAAACATATGTAGCTACTGTATAATATTCAATGTACAATTGCCAGAAAAAGAGAGGATTCATTATGTCAAATTGCTATAAATTAATTCCTATGTATGCAAAGGGTATAGACAAAGGTAGTGCTGCTGCAGTACTGCTGGATTCATGCACATGGTCCCTGACAGTAAGGTGCATAATTAGCTAAGATGGATGTAAATATGGCTCCAGTTCATGATTAAACATGAGCCTATCTTGTACCATGAATGGCTCACTTTGATAATGTTCCAATGCCCTGTAGTCCAGTCATCTGAGCAAGGAGCCACACTGCATGTAGCCAGCTGCATGATGGATGGCTGGACCGAGCAGCAGGAGTGGTATTAAGTAATCAAAACATCTAATGTCCAACAACAACAGGGCATTCCAACAATACAAACACAACCACCAAGGAAAATGCAGCTTCTTACAGACTGCATGACATCTGACATAGGGCACACTAAACACAGTCACAAGACGAATTACTAGACATGTTCCTACAAGCAGCATGGCATTCAAACACATACCCCTGTATCGTAATTTCCTGCTTAAAACAAAACTGAAACAACATCAATATTAACCCTTTAATACTTCCTCTCTAACAGCAAACACGAATGTTCTCTTGGCACAAATGGGATTTTTAAAGAAAGAATAATGTTTCAGAATTAGTTATTAACTTGCATCAGTGGAACCAAACACTCCAGCTGTTGTCATTTCATCATGCCAGCCCAGGTCATCACTGCATCATGCACAGTTCCCAAGTTAGACAATCCTGTGCTTCACACCTGCCCTCTATCACAAAAGCACTCTTCAGGTCAGGGCCTCTTCTCCCACAGAGCCAACTTTCAAGTGCAATAGTGTGAACAGGTAACAAACAGGGTAATCCTCCTGTCTATTTTGGGTCTGAATCACCTTCTAACCTTGGGTTCTGGAGGGATTCAAACTGTGAACCTTATGCTAGCATACTCAATTAACAGGCTCAGATAATACTCTCTTTGGGGGGATGCAATATAATCTTTTGCCCAAGGGCATCCAGCCAGGGACCCAAAATGAATCCTTACAACTCTATAAGAGACCTAGGTATTTTTTACCTTTTAAGCAAGCTCAGTGACACAATCAAGCTTTTAACAGCTGTCAGACGTCAGTACAGATTTGGCATCACATGCAAAGGAAAAATGAGAAGACACACAGGCAATATTTCAAAGAAAAGGTTTTTTACTAAAAATTGTAAAAACAGGTAAAATCAAACACAGAACAATTATATCACAAATCTTACAGTCATAAAAAATGGGAAGTTACAGAATGTAAACTCCTACCACAAATACTTAAAGTCTTTCTTATTCTAGATGTTACCCTTTTAGTGCTTTCAAAAGTTCAAAGAAATCTTTCTCTCTCTGAGTCTGAGAATAATATGTCACTGTTTCCCTCTGTCAGCTGTTCATTTGAAACACCATCTCCCCTTCCCTTCTGTGAGGTCAGCTAGATCCTCCCTTGGAGTTAATTCTTAACAAAATTATCTACAAGGATGTATTTTAAATAATGTGAACATCAGCAAAAAGCCATTTCCCAAATATGACTGTCTGAGATCAAACATTCTCTTTGAACTTAGCAATCCCACACTCTGTCACTACTTCTCAGCTATGTGCTAAAAATGATAGGAACCATCCAAATTACTTTTCTTCCTGTCAGGTCATAAAGACTTACATGGGAATCAACTTCAAAGGCATGCGCAAGATATAAAGGATAATAAACTGCCTCTTTAGAAGGTTGTCTTAATTAATGGTTCCTCTGGTCAGTTTAATAACATCCTGTGGTTTTAGACACTGACACCTTGAAAGTTAAAGGCCAAATCTCACACACTGCTGACTGGTATGAGACAATTTCATATACAGACCATTTATTTATCATACCAATATCATATAGATAGCCATAAGCAGAGGGCAGAGCATCACACCCTCCGCCAGCCCAAGGCAGATCAGCATGCCATTCACTCAAAGCCTAGACTTCTGGCTTTTGGAGCAAAAGACATGCCGGTCTGACTTGGGGAGTGATGGTCTTGCTGGTCAGAGGAGGGGATCTGGAGAGAAAGAAAAGTATGTACTTCCCAAGCTAGACCACAGGCCCTTGGCTCCAAAACCTCACCTCCCAAGCCACACAAGCAGGCCCTTTGCACCAAATGCCCCCCAAGCCAGACCAAGAAGCCAATAACTCCACCCCCCCAACCAAACCACACTAGCATGCTGTGCAATCCTGAATCAGCTCTTCCAGCTGAGGACTTGAAGGGCTGAGGGGGTGAGATTGGAGCAAACCAGTTTCCAAATACAAACTGAGACAAAGTTGATAAACAGGATGCAAACAAAAAAAAAAAGAAAGCAAAGTGTTGCATTACAAACTATTAAAAGCACATGTTTCAGACAATCTTTGGACAACATACCATTTTTTTAACAATCTTTACACATTAGATTCTGATGGTCTGGCTTTTGAAGTTAAGAGCTGGAGGTGGAGGATTTGGAGCAAAGAGTCTGCTGGTCAGGCTTGGACATTCCCCAAGCCAAATCAAGAAATGTTCTGCGATTGCACACTCACCAAAAACTTTACAGACTGCAGGACAAGTGAGGCAATTTTCTATTATTAACTTGCAGAGTATCTGCTGTTCTTCACTGAAAAATCAGTGCTAACAGTAGCAATTACAGCAGTCAGCTCACCCTAAGATTCAACGGTGGCCCCAGCTCTTCGGCTCTAATGAGCCTTCATCATTTGCAGCACCTGTCAGGGAGAGCCCAAGCCTGACCAGCAGGTTCTATGCTCCAATTCCCCTTCCCTTCAATCACCACAAGAAGCAGTACCCTTAGTCTGGAACCAGAGTAGGACATATCAGTTTGTGAGCTGCTGGTCAGCTTAGCCTCTAGCTTTTAAAAACGGGTAGCCAGATCAATATTTTTTAATGTCCATCATTTAAAAAAAAATCAAAAATCACTTTCATGGGCAGGTAGCCCATTTGCTGGTAACTTTTGAAATCTGGTAGCCAAACCAATTTTTTAGTGGCCATTTGCTACCTGATTTGTCTCACCCTGTCTGGAGCACACAATGCAGTGTACTCTTCAATCAAAAACACTTCCATGACCATGGCCCCCTACCCCAAAAAAGCTCAAATTTAAGCTGAACTGTTAATCTCCACACTCACAACCACACAAGGTCCACATGCATTTTAACATCCCTAAACATCATTTTTAAATCTCAATCCCCACTCCCACACACAAATGCTAACCCCCCCCCCGGCTTTTGAAGTGAAGAGCCATTGTTGATGCAAGGCTTGGCGTGAAGGACCAGTTGCCCTGGCTTGGTTGCTCCTCAAGACAGACCAACAGACTATTAATAAAGTAAGTAAGTAAGTGAAAAATTATTTGTTTAAAGCGCCCTTCCCAAGTTCAGGGCGCTTTTACAATAATTCAGACACTTTAAATACAAAACCATATAAAATCAGTAAAAATAAAACCATAAATAACACTCATTTATCAAGCCCCTGAAAATGCCTGTTTAAATAGAAATGTTTTTAACTGTTTCTTAAAACCTTCCACAGTCAGGCAATCTCGTATCTGATGAGATAGAGAATTCTGCAGGGTAGGTGCCATATAGGCAAAAGATCTTCCTCCAGATGTCTTTACATATACCCTGGTATCTCTAGCAATCCCTTGCCAGAGGATCGGAGTGAGCAGGAGGGGCAGTAGGGCACCAGGAGTTCTTTCAGGTACTGAGGTCCCAAAATGTGTAGGGCCTTAAAGGTCAGCAATGCAACCTTGAAGGTGATTCACCACTGTATAGGCAGCCAGGGCAGTTCACATGGCACAGGTGTTATATGTCTAGATCTAGAAGTTCCCATCAACAACCTGCCCATCGCGTTCTGCACAAACTGCAAGCGGTGGATATCCACCCCCCAGCAGCCCTAGATAAAGGGCATTGCAGTAATCAAAACTACTGGTGACAAAGGCGTGGACCAGCGTAGGAAGGTCTTTGGGTGAGACCAAGTGTTTCACCTGGGCTATATTCCTTAGATGGAAAAAGGCGGAATTGACTACAGCCGACACCTGCGCCCTCAGGGTCAGGCCCTCATCAGATACCATGTCCAGGTTATGCACTTGGCCAGAGGCCATAAGCGGGTCCCCCCAAGATATAAACCCGAGGGTTTCCCCGCCCAAACCCCAGTTGTTCTCACACCAGGGTCCACCACCAATACCTCAGTTTTTTCTGAATTCAACTGAAGCCAACTAGTACTCATCCACTCCTGTATCTCCAGCAGGCAGTTATTAAACACTATGATGGAATCAGACTCCTGTTCAGGCACAAAAGACAGGTAGAGCTGGGAGTCATCGGCATAACAATGAAAACTCAACCCATATCGTCTTCCAATGGAAGCATATACACTGCAAATAACATGGGGGACAGCACCGAGCCCTGTGGAACCCCGCAGAGCAGCCAGTGAGGGGCCGAGGAATAAATCCCTGACATCATCTGTGATCTGCCCTCAAGGAAGGATCAAAACCAACTGTGGACTACCCCCTCAGTTCACAGAAAATCCACAGGCAGTCGAGCAGCACCTCATGATCCACAGTGTCAAATGCTTCTGAGAAATCCAGGAGAACCAAGATGGACTGAGTTCTCCGATCTCTCACCATCAGGAGATCATTTAGAACATGAACAAGAGCCGTTTCCGTGCTATGCCATTTCCTGAAGCCAGACTGGAGAGGGTCATAGATATTGTGGCTGGTCATATGATCTTTCAGCTGCAGAGCAAACACCTTCTCAATAACTTTCCCTCCAAAGGGTAAGTTAGAGACCGGTCTGTAGTTTTCTGGGCAGTCGGGGTCAAGAGAGGGTTTTTTCAGAAGGGGGTGTACCACCACCTCCTTTAAGGGATCCAGAAAGATCCCTCTCTCTAATGAAACCACCACTATCCCAGACAGGACTGGGCCGATAACATCTATGCACCCCAACAGGCGAGTAGGGCCCAGGTCCAAACTACAGTAGGTAGGTCGCAGAGTCTGGATGATCCTCACTATATCCATGACTGCTGGTTGGCTAAGGGTGAACCAAGTCAACTGGGCATTAGTACTACCTGATTGATCAATGCAAGGTCCAATGGATGGGCACTGGTTGATCTCACCCTGATGGCAGATACCTTTGCAGCAAATAATTTTGCAAACTCCTCACACTGTATTTGTGACAATGCTCGACCGGCCTGTAGACAGGCTGGATTGCACAGTCTGTCCACAGTCCGGAAGAGCTGGTCTGGACTGTTCTTCACTGTAGCAATTTCCCTGGACAGGAACTCTGCCTTCTTATGGGAAATTGCTGATTGGTAGATCTTATAATGTTCTAACAATCCAAGTATATCCGCCTCCAGGCGAGTTTTCCGCCAGCGTATTTCTAACCTTCATCCCCGCCTCTTCAGCTCACGGACCTCCACATCAAACCAGGGAGCCCCAAGGTGGAGAGTGTGGGGATGAACACAAATTGGAGCAATGACATCCAGGGTCCCTACCACAGTCCTATTATAGGCCAGAACCAGGGGCCCTGGGTCAGTGCTATCCATTGGAAATCCCGAGAAGTCAAGCTCCGTCATTAGGCCTTCTGAGGTAACCCCTCTCAAAGGATAGAACTGTACTAACTCCTCAGGGGCAGGCCTGTTTCAGGGGGCTGTAAATCTGAACCTCAGGGCATGATGGTCAGATCAACTGGTTGGCTCCATCTCCACATCGGAGATCTCCATCCCCAGGTGGAACACCAAGTCCAATGTGTGCCCCCCCATCAGTTGCAGAGGTAATAACCCATTTCAGGTCCAATGAATCCATCAATTGGAGGAGGTTTTGACCAAATTGCGAGAGTTCATCATCAACCCAGGCATTGAAGTCCCCCAGAATTAACCATCTGGGAGACTCCAATACCATTTCGGCTATGAAGTCTGCAACCTCCTTCGGGAACTCTCTCCCATCACCTGGTGGACGGTAGATGAGAAGGGTCCTGTAGCCTGCACCTGTACCCACTATACACTCAAAGGAGGTGGTGTCTCCAACTGGCACCTCCGTGAGATCCAGATCTTGTCTAAAACAGACTGCAACACCCCCCCCGGCCCTCTGGTCCACTCTCGAGCAGCGATTCACTGAGAACCCAGCCAGAACTGCGGATTCCAAAACAGACCCGCATTTCCATCCAGCCAGGTCTCAATGATGCAAGCCAGGTCAACAGAGGAAACAAGATCCGCAATGACTGCAGTCTTATTCCTATCTGACCTGGCATTGCTTAACACCACCTGAAAGGGACGGGAGTCCAAGGATGGCCTCACTTCCTGCCTGACAAAGTCAGAGCCCTTGGATATGGGAACTAAGCAAGGAAAACCTCGCTCCTGTATCCATTTCACCCCAGGGCGTCTCCTTGCTTTTACTGTCCCTATCCGTCCACTCCTCTCCCATCACCTCCAAGAGTTCCAGGATCCCGTTCCTCTTTTACTCCTACATCTTAGGATGCAGAAAACTTGACATCTATAATAAACTTTCATAGTAAGCAGAGGTAATTCAAAAGGATGGCGATCCCTAAGTCTTGAGGGGGAGTACCGCCTGACCATCTCTCTAACACCCCAACACATCTTTCCAACACTTCAACGACTCAATAACCATTCACCCCCACACAGTCAGTACCCTTCCACCCCCTTAACTTAAAACAAATTACAAAACAATACTACAATAAAACCATAAATATAACCCCCTTCCCCGAAAACTCAATCCCCACTATAGTAGCACTAAACAAAATACAATAAATACTAAAAACAGACTAAGAGTCTCTAGCAGAGTCCACGTTTGCAGTCCAGTGCAAAATTATTCAAATAATGTGTATAAATCCATTGGAGCTCTCACCTCCAGTAGAAGGTGAACAAATAATAGTTTAAACTGGGGTCAATTTCTCGCATTGTCTTCAGCAGTAAACAAACAGATCTTGACTGAAAGTCGAGTAATAGCACTCTCAGTGCCCAGTGATTATACAAAAAGCCCCAGATTGGAAAAATCTCACCGAAAGTTGGTCTGGTTACACTCCGGCTTTCCTGGGAATCCTGCTCTAGGCCACAGAAGACTCTCCAGATGTCTTTAAACTCCTTTATATCTCCATTTAACCGTGAAGAGGAAAACTACAAGTCCAGGAACTACCCCAGAGGAACCCCCTCCATAGTCAACGAGGGTAGCACCAAATAGAAGGGAAAAACAGCTTTACAGAGAGCAGGGAAGGGTCTCCCGATGCTCATACAGGAGAAATCCACCCCACCCCACCCCACTGAGCCCTTAGCTACAGCTCCCAACCCAGGGTCAACTCTCCAGGAGACCCCCCAGGATGCCTAGAGCTGCTGGCAAAACTTTATCTGCCCTCCGGCAGACCTGACCCCAGCACCTCCTGCGCAGACCCAGCAGTAGCAGTTGTCCCCCCAGGCAATATGGGTAGGTCTCCCCAACCCACTTTTAGCCTCCCAGATCAAGAGGAAGCAATTCACCAGTCCATCGGCAAAAGGAACCAACGATACTCTGACACAGGTCTGACTGCCAAAAGTCACCGAAAGTATTCCAAAAAATTATTTATGCTCCAAAAGTTCCTTCCTACAGTGTCTTCAGATACCTCTCCTTGCACCACTCCACCAAAGGACTCCCAACCACCAACTCCACCAGAAGGATCCCAATCCAGGACACTGACCGGAGAAACAACCAGAAGGTAGAGCAAATTGAGTGGAAAAAAAAATAAACCATGCTGTAACTAGGTGCTTGCTATTAAAACTCATCAAAGCATGTTCCAATCTGAAAACATTGTAGCAACAGATCGGAACACAAACGCCCAGAAAGCCAGAAGCTGCCCAAGACAAATCTGGCAAGACACCAGGTAGATGGCACACAAATCCCACAAAAAATACATTGTCAGCCTAGTCTACCTCACTAACAACCCTGACTAGACTAAACTAACAGAAAATAAAAGAAAACATGAAAATAAACAAGAAAAGCAAGATAAATGAAATAAAATCACACTATATGCTGAACTCGAAATCAAGTCAGCCCATACCGGCTGCCATCTTGCTTGCTATTCACTCCAAATAATCCCCAAGCCACACCAGTAGTCTTTTCACTCCAAGTACCCCCCTAGCCACACCAGTAGGCCCTTCACTCCACCCCTCAACCAACCAGGAGGTCCAGCCATCCAATCCCTCCTCCAGCCACACTAACAGGCCAGATCCCAAAACCAGACCAGCAAGCCTTAAGCTCCAAGCCCCCCCCCCACACACACAAACACAAACATACAACACCAGCGGGCACCATTACTTCCACAACACCCAACACAACCCCCTAGCTAGTATCCTGTGAACAAGGCATCTGCAATTGAGCGCCTACAAAAATGATGACTCAGTTATGGCACCTGTGTTCAGGGCTACCTGGCAGGGTAGCACCCGGAAACCGAGGTGGGTGAGGTACAGCGAAGGGAAGTACGCACTTATACATGCACAGGGGAAGGTATGTGGGAGGGGGATGTGGCAGGCAGCTGCTGAGCTGGACTGCTAGTGTAGCGGGGGTGGGTGGCCGCTTGAGAGGTACAGGGTACAGGGTTTGAGTCCAGCACGGTTTTGTTTTTGCCAGCAGCCAGCTTTTTATTTTCACAAGTATTTCACCCCTTCAACATGCATCCCACAAGAGTTGAGAATCCTTTAGTGGGAGGGTGTGGGGGCCACAGCCCCCTACATTAAAAAACACACCCATGGATCTTGGGTGCCCTCTTCCCAGTTTCCATGAGTGTGCACTCACCATAATGGTGATCGCTATTCCATGATCGCCATTATGACATAGAACCCCCCCCCAGCCACACCAGTAAGCTCTCACTCCACCCCCCACAAGACAGACCAGGAGGGACATTGCTCCACTTCTCCTGCAAGTCACACCAACAGACCATACTCCCAAGCTGGACTAGCTCCATTTGCTTCAAGTCCCCCTCCCCTTGTAGGCCCTTCACTGCACCTTCCCCAACCAGGTAGGTGGTCCATCTATCCAAGCCCCCAAGCCACATTCAGGTTGGATTTCAAAGCTAGACCAGCAAGCCTGGCTTCAGTTCCAAGCCCCCCCAAGCAGACAGTGCTAACAGGCACCATTACTTCCACAGTGCCCACCCACAACACAAACCCCCAGCCACACCAGTATGCCCTTCACTTCAAACCCTCTCCACCAGACAGACCAGGAGGCCTATTGATCCATTTCCCCTACAAGCCACACCAGCAGGCCAGATTTCCAAGCCAGACCAGCTCCTTGATCCCATCCCCCCCAAAGAAGGGCTGGCTTTGCAGTTTAGGGGCCCACAGTGAATTGATGGCTCTGGGGTCCAAAATGTATGGAGAACCATGATATGCCCCAGAATACACACACAGTTATCAGTATTGACTCAGTAACACCTGATGAAGTCAGAGCAAGGAAAGGCATCTTAGAAAATGTTGTTTATATAAAATATTGCACATTACTAGGAATAGAATATTGCACATTTAAGCAATAATGCACGACAGGGTGTGTGTTGTGCTGGGATAACATCACGCCTGGGGTGATTAGGCACGAGGCCGCGGGCGGGTGCATAATCATCCCAGAAGTGACGTTATCCCAGCACAACACACACCCTGAGTGCATTATTGCTATTATACAACGGCTCGCTTGTAAAGAATCAAAATGATGAAAAACTACATTTAAAGCAGATTTTTCTGTCATTTTTGGAATGGGTAGGGTTACTTGAAGGAAAAGTAGTGCCAATTTAGCCAGCAGGTGGAGCTAATGTGTTTTTTCAGCAGCTGTACAGTCCCCATAGCAATGTTTCAACCTTTGTCAGTGGTGCTACTCTTTGTTAGTATGACCTATGGCCTCACTGTTTGTTGACTTTTGTTTTTTCGTCGTTTCGTCTGTTTATGAGTGACCGTTTTTAAATTACAGTTCTTGTGCTGTATTATCGGGACTGCCGCCCCCATACCGCAGTGCTGTGTGGAATGTCTCAATCAGGACCTGCGCCCCCCGTACGCAGTGCTGTGTGGATCCTGCCGAAAGAAAGGAGGTAGGGAGAATATTTTTAAGCAGCTTTACTGAGGAAAACTAAAAGAGCGAGTGAGGGTAACAGCGAGGCGGTCTGTGTAAAGACTCACTTGCACTGTCGTCTCGCTCACTTTTACTGTGATGCTAATTGCGGTTTTAGCTGAATGTCATTTTGGGGATACGAGAAGGTTGTTGTTTTTTGTTTGTGCTGGGGGGGTTTCGGGACATTGAGGATGGCTGGCGGCTGTACAGTGAGTGACGTTGGGTGCACTGATTTACAGTTAATGCGGTCTTTTTGTGTGTTGGGACTAGATCCGTGATGTTGTGCTGGGATAACATCACGGGTCCAGTCTCAGACTGACCAATCAAAGGTCAGCATTTTTTTATGCCATTGTATAATATTAATTTACAAATGAGCTGCAAGAAAGGTACAGTACACCAAGCCAAGATTTGTTTCTCAGCGGTGTAATGCCCCATAATAGTGCACTACAGTGTCAGTACTGGGTAGTAACCTAAGTTCCTGGTGTGGGACTAGAACCCATGACCTTCCTATCTTCAAGCCCTAGAGACAAGCATACCAACCAAAAGAACCACTAACATGGTACATTCTTTGTTGAATCCAGACTCAGTAGTGAATCATCTCTTTTTTTTCTAGATCAGTAGTGAAATAAGGCTTAACATGGTGCCCTTTTCAAACTAGGATAGTCATTCAAAACTACTTCCTAAAGTATAGCCCACCCTCATCCAGACATGTCACATAGCTTAGGGCTTATATCTTTCAATCCCATGTTACTGCACATTATCATATTTCAAAATACAGTTTCTGTAATAACAGTGCTCAGTGTTTTTTATGGTACATAACACAATAATAAATTCCACATGAAACAAACAACTAAGCATACCAGTTTTCTCATGAATCCAAGCACCACACCGGTTAGAACAACTTTCTTCAAAATCAAGTCACAACAAATTAGACATCAAGACAGGCCGAGGTAAAGATATCATATGCAGTCTTCCTTGGATCTGCAAAATTCTATACCTACATCAACACTGTGGGATTTAATATGTAGAAAAGGGTCCCCATGTGTGTCATAACTCTCTCTCTCTTCCTGATAATGATTTGACAGCTCAGGAGCAGACTGGGTGGGGGTGGGAGGCAACCATGCCTGAATGTCAGACAGCAAAGGTAGGATGAGGGCAAGGGATGCAATTAATTAGGACATGCCAGTTAACTAACTGCACTCTGTAGTCCTTTTATATCAGGTTAAGCAGTGTATGGTTCGGACTTTTAAAGGGTGCTATTAAGTGTTTTTGGGTTAACTGCCATTAGCAGGTGATGGACTGCAGGCTTTTTTGTATTTGTCCAGAGCAGTACTGGCTGGTACAAACAGCAGTAACTAAGTGTATATGGCTATAAGAAGTGTGGGATCGATGCCTCCTCTCTAAATAAAGCAAGGGGATGGCACTCCCTTGAGCCCCCCTAGGACAACACCTCTGATGATTGATCAAAATAGCTTTAAAGGAACATACGTACATATGTGTGAATGTGGCAGCAGATGAAGGCCTCGCTATCTATCTAGTCTGCACAAGTGTGCAGTTCCCACTGGTGTTTACAGTGGGAACAGCCCCCCTCCCACATCCCCCCCTTGACCCATCTTGAATACCCCCTCTGTCCCCTCTCCCTCTCTCTACCAGCAACCTTCCCCTAACGTCATACATAAAAAAGTTTGCACTGGGACAGTGCTGCTCACAATAATAGAACCAAACATGTAACTTGAAAAGCGGGCACTCACCTCTATTTAAAAATTATGGTCAGTCTGAATCAATAGATATTTATAGTGCCGTACTTTATTAAGGTGCCAAAAAAGTGAGAAAGGACTGTAAAATCCAAACTGCATCAGGCGATAGTGGGCGTCTGTTTAGTGTGATGAATTCTGCTGGCTATGCAACCCCACATCTGCTTACTTTGGCCAAGGTGCAAAGTACAAAGATTTTTATTTGTTCGACAAAGTCATTACAAATTTTAAAAAGTTAAAACATACATATGAAAATACAAATTTCCATGATCTATCATATGAATACATTCAAATATTACAATTTATTATTGTCACACCTTCACAAAGGTTTTTATGCAATCAAAACAGTCATTGCACATACAATAAAATATTTATAAGTGAGTAGACTGTAAAAAAACAAACTACTTTCTGTAACATATGTAAATTTTCATTACTCATTAAGTATGTCACCATTTTATCAGTGGGAAGGTCAAGGTTTGCCGTGATGTCACCAAGCCATGTCAAATGGGGCCCTTTTCATAAAAGTAATATATGCTTTAGGTCGTCCTCTGATAACTTATCACATTTGTAGAATGGGGTGGGGATATTTTCCCTTTTTTGCTTATGAAATGCATAGTTAGCATTATATATATTTCAAATCTGAATTTAGTTATTATTCTCCTTTCTTTTGGATTTATTAATTTGACCAGATAAGTCTCCAATCCATATGTTGTTTTTATCTGTTTGTACCATCTGTATAACTTAAACTGTTTTAATTTTGTCTGTGAATTTTTTATCTCCTGATCCCTTTACCTGTTCTTCACATTTTCAGCTATTATTTGCCATGGATGTACAAACATACTCCATAAAGCATCTCCAAGTCCGTTTGGAAAGAGAAATCGCCTAAAGATTTCCAAGGTGGGGAAAATCTTCCCTATCAGGGTATATTTGATTTCTTCTTCCAAGCATTGTCTAGGTAATCTATTTTCTCAAGAAAGAATAACTTTAATGAAGATAAAATCAGTCTTTCTTTCTTTTTTTTTTAATTGCAATATTATTATTTCCTTTTTTTTCAAAATGACAACAGGGTACAGAAAGGAAAAAAGGATGTACACAAGGAGGCATAATACATTTTAGCTGACACAAAAAGAGAACGGAAATTACAGCCAAAACAATTAATCAGGCCTTTCCTCAACTAATACAGTTATTGGATGGCTATGCTAACTGTTGACCCTACAGAAAGTCTAAGGTTATTGCTCTAAAATCATAACACCTTCAAAGTCTAGCCCTAAGCCTCCAAAGTAAGAATACATAAAGAGGAAAGGGTCTCCCCCCACCCTCTAACCACTGGGGTGGGAGGGACACAACACATACAAAGACAAAAGACTCTACTACACACATATACCCAACCGGCCCCATACACCCCTGCCTCCCTCCCTCCCGGACCCATGATGAGGAAAGCCCTTCCAAATTGCCCAGGGTCCACAGCTTCTGTCTAGAATGCCCTGTCCCCTCAGATAGTCCACAGACCAGCCCTTGCAGGCCTTTTAGTCCAGAGCTTCTCTTGCCAAGATGTCTAAAACAGTAGTTCCCTCTTCAACACTCAAGTATTCGAAGAATGGAAGCCAGCGAGATTGATGTAAATCTGGTTTTAAATTTAAATTCGATGTGAGCCTTTCCATTACTTTAATTTGGTTACAACATGGCAGCCAATGCTCTCTACTAGGAGGGGTTTTAGAAAGCCATAACTTGGTAATGGCCTTCTGAGCCGTAACCAGTAGGACTGGGAACAGGTAGTTAGCTTTAGGGCCTACCAAACTTTGTGGGGGTTCCCCCAATAGCAAATGGTGAGGATGGTCGAAATTCACCACCTGAAAAATCTGTCTCAGCCCAAGACTAATACCCTCCCAATAACGTTTAATTTTAGGGCATCCCCAAAAAATGTGTTCATGCGTCCCCACCTGCCCACAGCCCCTCCAGCAATCCTCTGAGCAAATTTGGCCGAAATGTTTGGTTAGCACTGGTGTCCTAAAAAATCTTGTAAGTACTATCCACCTAAACTCCCTCCATGAGGGTGAGGCCGAAGTTTTGTGCGCCATCCTCCAGATTACCTCCCACCTTATCTCCCCCTCTCCCAAACCCTGTTCCTTTTCCCAGAGCTTCTGAATCCGCTGTTTGGGTTTTGGATTCACTGGCTCACCTGCCACGTAGATCTTGGAAGTCAAGTGAGTCACCTGTGAGGAGTCCCTTAATAACTCTATAAGAAAGTCAATAAGAGGATGACTGGCTTCAGACCTATGTCCGTCTTTCCCCCCTTCTTCCATATGTAAATAGTGTCTGATTTGCAAATAGGCAAAAAAGTCAGACGAGGGAATTTTAACTCTTGTTGAATCTGTGTGAAACTTTTCACAGTGTCCCCACTGAATAACTGTGAAAATGTGCCCAGTCCCAGCTTCAGCCACTTCAGAAAAACTGGGTTTTCTGACCCAAGTTTAAATTCAGGCCTTTCCAGAATTCTCTCCTGCCTTAACACCAGTACCTGAGCCCCTGACTCTTTCACCGTCTGCAACCAAAGCATGACTAGTGTTTTAAGCCCAGGGTTAGGTAGGCCCTGGATCGCCCTGGGGTTCCTTTAATTGAAGACAATTAATGAGAGGGTATAAGGGTGCAAAAGTTGTAAATCCATTTCAGCCCAACTTTGCACTGGCGCAGGAGATGCATAGACTGTCAAGTACTATAATTGGGCCGCTCTGACGTACCTCTTAAAATCTGGGACTCCTAGGCCTCCCTTCCCTTTAGGTAACTTCAACAGGGCCCAGCTCAACCTGGGCCTCCTACCCGACCAAATGAAATTACTTATCAATTTTTGAAAATCTGCCCAGAACTTTTTCAGGGGACTCAAAGGGATAGAGTCGAACAAGAACAGCATCCTTGGAAGGACAATCATTCTTACCGACTCCACCCTACCAGAAATACTAAGTGGCAAGGTGGCCCATCTGGCACAATCTTCCCTCACACATTCCAGCAATTTGAGATAATTAACCTGAAACAGTTTGCCCAGATCCCTCGGAATATATATTCCCAGGTATCGGAAACTAGTAGTATTCCACCTTAAATCAGTCGTATACCTTACTGGGGGTGGGACTTCTGCTCCTAAAGAAACCAACTCCGATTTGGATTCATTAATCTTAAACTCTGAAATAGAGCCAAACTCCCTCAGCGTGTTCATCGCAGCTGGTAGGAAGCGTTGAGGGTCACTCAAATATAGGAGGGTGTCATCCACATACAAAGATATGCGGTTGTCAACCCCACCCACTGAAATCCCTTTAATGCCCTCATGGGGCCTGAAGGCTTCTGCCAGCGGCTCCATACTTAGGGCAAAAAGAAGGGGCGAGAGGGGGCAACCCTGCCTCATTCCCCTTCTAATGGACAAGGGTTGGGAGAATAATCCATTCAATCTAACCTTTGCTGAGGGATTAGAATATAAGGTGCCCACCCATGCTTGAAATTTATGGCCAAATCCAAATTTCCTAAGGACTTCGCCGAGATATCCCCACGTAAGGCAATCGAAAGCCTTTTCTGCATTTAACATAATCACTACTGCTTGCTGTTTCCTCCCCACGGACTGGACATGGGCCATTACCGTTAGTAACCTCCTGATATTATCATGGAGGTGCCTTCCTGGCATAAAGCCCGACTGGTCCGGATGGATCAGCTGAGTCACCACCACCTGGAGCCTGTTTGCTATCATCCTGGCAAAGATCTTGACATCGAGGTTTAACAACGAGATAGGGCAGTAGCTGCCACACAAGGACGTATTCTTGTCTGGCTTCGGGTTAACAGATATTAGGGCTTGTGCCCAAGTGTCTGGGGCTTCTGAGGAGATATGGGCTTCATTATAAACTTCGAGGAGTAGCGGGGATATCTGGTCACTAAACCTTTGGTAAAACCCTGCTATACAGCCATCTGGGCCAGGTGCTTTATTGTGCTTAAGTTGTTTAATTACTCCTTTCAGCTCCAGCAGAGAAAACGGTCTATCCAGTTCTTTTTCAAGGTCAGGAGAAAGCTTGGGTAACCGGAGACCACTGAGGAACTGTCTGATCAGGTCAGGGTGTGTCGCCCCAGACTCAGACTCATACAGGTCCTCGTAGAATTTTCTGAAGCATTCCGCTATTTGGGAAGCTCCAGATACTCGCTTCCCAGGAGCTTTGGGATCCTGCACCCCCGAGATAAACCTGTTGGCCTCCTGTTTCCTTAATCTAAAAGCTAGCAGTCTGCCCGCTCTGTTACCTCCACTATGGTATTTCTGTGCTGTAAACCTAAGGGCATTCTCCGTTTTTATCATAAGGAGGTGCTGCATTTGCTCCCTTGCTAATTGAAGCTCCCTTAGTACACTACAGGTTCCTCCTTTCTTAGGAATCCCCTCTAACTCTTTAATTTTTTGCTCTAAACTGTCTTGCTGCCATTGCCTGGCTTTCTTTTGTTGTATTGAATACGAGATTACTTCCCCTCTCACCACTGCCTTTAGCCCGTCCCAGAGGAACTTCACCTTCGACACCGACCCGGTGTTTTCCCTGAGGTAGTTTTCTATCACCTCTTTTATCTTGGAGACAAAAACCTTGTCCCCAAAGAGCCCAGCATTTAATCGCCACAAGGATTGCTTATACTGCCCTCCAAGGGAGATGGACAGACTGACTTTTGTATGGTCAGAGAGATATATGGGATATACCTGCTGGTCTACAATAGAGTCCACCCTAGATTTAGGCACGTAAAATCTGTCCAACCTTGAATATGAATCCTGCGGATGGGAGTAGAAGGTGAAATCCCTACTGGAGGGGTAACTGTCTCTCCACGTGTCTACCAGTCCCAACTCTGTTCGGAGATGAGATAGTGTTCTGGGTCTTGCACCTTTCTCCCTACCTCCCTGATTTCCCAATCTATCTAACCTAGCATCTTCTACACAATTCCAGTCACCCCCCATGACTAGATGGCCCTCTGGGAGCGTAGCTACTACTCCAAGTGCATACCTAAAAAACTCTGGGTTGACAGCTGTGGGGGCATATATATATTAACAATATGAATAACCTTATCCGCAATCTTCCCCGAGAGGACCGCCAGTCTACCCTCTTCTTCCAAAAAGAATTCCAAGAGAACCAGCCCAGTCTTTCTTTCATTAATGTTGAAATAGAATATTGTCCCAGTTCTGAGTTTACTATTCCTGCTGGTACTGACTACTGCACCATTAGGATATATCTTTTCATTTTATTACACAATACTTCTAATTTATTTAAATCTGCTGTACCCCATATTTCTGCTGCATAAAGTATGCTCAAATTTATTTAGCCTCCAAAACCCTCAGCACTCCTTTAACCGATGTTCGGCCCATCTTTGAGCTGAATATTTTACACGCATTAAATGCTTTCTTTATTTTCACTACAATCCGTTCTTTCCATTTTAGGGTCTGGCTAAGTCTAACACCTAAATAGTCATAATATTTGACTATTTCTACTTTTTCTTTGTTTATCCACAGTGGTTTAAGGTGTTTATTGGTGCTCCCAAATATCAGTATCTTAGTTTTGGACAATTTTATCTTTAATTTATGATCGTCACATAATTTTGAAAAATAAGAGAGTTTCCTTTGTAGTCCTAAAGCAGATGTTGATATTAACACTAAATCATTGGTGTATGCCAAACAATCTACTCTGGTATTACCTATTTTTGGTGCTTGAAAAATTGAGTTTTCTAGCTCTTTCAAAACGTCATTAATGTATATATTAAACAAAAAAGGGGCCAATAAGCACCCTTGCCTGACCCCACATGTCATTTGAAATGACATAGAGATGTTCCCATATTGGTCGTATTGCATTACTCCCCATGTATCTGAATGCAATCTTATTAAAATATTGAGGAGTTCTGGATAGAGCCCTAATTTCTTCAACTTATTCCATAATATTACTCTGCTGATACTATCGAATGCAGATGTAAAGTCCACAAAACAGCAGAAAAGTTCAGTCTTTTTAATTTTTATGTATTTCCAAACCAGATGTTTAAGTGTATAACAATGTTGAATTGTAGCTCTATTTCTCTGAAATCCATTTTGTGTTTCATGTAAAATATTATCATGGCCTGCCCATTCTTCTTGTCTCTCCAGAATAATTCTGGTAAATATTTTTTGTGAGATGTCTATTAAACTTATTGGGTGATACATTTTGGGGTAATTTAGATCACCTTTCTTGAAGATCGGAAATATAATATTCCCCTTCCAGCTAGTAGGATACTCCTGTCCTTGAACAAAGGAACTATATAATTTCTCCATTTCTGGGGCCCACCAGTCTGTATAATATTTGTACATGTCTCCTATTATTTTACCCAGTCCTGGGGCCTTATTAGTTTTTGGCTGCTTAATTGCTGATTTTATTTCTTACAAAGTTATTATCATGGGTATTGGATATGTAATTTTTGGATCTTTTAAGTTTTCTGTTTCCCTTAATATTAATTCTTCTTGTTAAGAACAGTAAAGTTCTGTGAAAAAAAAAGAACCCATTTATTTTGATGAATGTATGCTTCTACTATCTTAGCATATTTATTATAACCTTGGCTAACCATTACCCATAATTATTTTCTTCCATCTTTTTCTTTCACTGTCTTCCTTAATTTTTCCCATAGGATTTTAGTATGATTGTATTTTTGTGCCTCTAATATTTGTTTATATTTTTTCCTTTCCTTATTTATATCTATTCTGTATTTACTGTTTTTTAGTTGTGTATTTCTTTATATTTTCTAATGACTTTGCTCCGTTTCTTTTTTTGCTTTTCTACATTTTCATTAAACCAAGCATTTCCTTGTCTAATCTTTATTTTCCCTCCAACCTTATTACTCATACAGTAAGGTCTAACCAGGCTATTCAAATCAGCCCAGTATTTTACTACTGTATTATAATTTGTATTCTCAACTATCATAGTTCTTATATCATTTATTGGGCCTTTAAATAGGCTATCAAATTGTTTAATCATATTCAAATTCCATTTAATCCTCTTTTGGTTACAAGCCTTCAGTTGTTCTTAATTTGTCTTTGCCTCTCTCCATATTTATATTCTGTTTAATCTCAATAGTTAACCCTATTGGGTTATGAATAGATTCCATCCTGTCAATTACTTTCATATCTTTAATCATTTTCACTCCCACTAGGTTACTCCATACATGATCTATAATTTAGGACCCTCTGGGTACAATATATGTCAATGCTCCCTCTTGATCCCCCAGTGTTCTCCTGTTTATTAAAAGCATATTTTTGCCAATTAAGTATGAGTTTATGAGTCTCCCTCTCACATTATTCCTACTGTTTTTTGGAGCTCTATTCCATGTTATTTTTGGGTTCAATTCGGTTATTATATCCATATACCCTGGACCTTCTGAATCTCTTCCAATCCTTGCATTAAGATCTCCTATTATATAGATTGGGGTGTTTAACTCCTCATCTGTCAACTGATCAAATATTGTTTTTACTCTAGTAAATATTTTATCTATGTTTTTATCCATTGGTGTTAGATATACGTTCACTATTATAATTTAAATTTTTCCATATATATCTTCTATTTTCACCATCAACATATTCTCCAGAGTAGAGTATTGTCTAGTAATTTTATAATTCTTTTTAGTTGTTAAATATATTGCAACTCCCATATTTTTGCCCATATTTTTTCCCTTTGACTGCAGATTTCGAGATATTTACATATTTCAGGATTTTAGGTGCCATTTCTGCTTTACACCAGGTTTCTTAAGAGCAAATCAAGTCAAAAGTTGCAAAGAACCGTTCAACTTCAGGGTCTGCAATTTTTAAGTAGGAACTTTCTATGTTCCACAACAGAATTTTTTTATTTTTATATTATTGTTTTGTTCTCTCTCATGGCTAGTCCTTTTTAGTTCCTGTCAATCTTTTTTTTCTTTTACTTTTTATATAACCTCGTATCTATTATGTCCCATATACTGTTTCCAACTATCTTCCATCTCCCTGTGCTCTGTTCTTGTTTCTACCTTTTCATTTCCATCCTCCTTTATATTTTCTTCTTTAGTCCATTCATCATTTGAAATCAGGTAAAGTCCTGCTTTTTCAAGTAAATGGACTTTCCTTAGCAATTGATGAGCTACCTCTGCCCTCTTAAATGCAACATCTATCTGTGATGTTAACTTCCTTCCTTTATGTATCATAATATATTCTATGACATTTTTAGGTATATTTAATTTGGTAATTCTTGAAATGGAAAATGCCATATCTCATTTTATTTGTCCTATAGTATCATTTTTGGTTGTTTCCCATACAAATACTGTCAACGTCTTATTTTCCCACTTCTCCTCTTGTTTTTTGTTCAAATTCCTTGATTATCTTAAGGACTCCATCATGATTTTCCCTGTTTGTTATTTTCCTGTTTTCTTTTATTTCCTCATGTTCTTCTACTTGTGTTTCCTTAACTTTTCCTATTCAGTCACTCTTTTTTGATTATCTTTTAGACTCCATAGATGGCACAATTTGTATTGGCATGATGTACAGTCCCAAAAGTTTTAGATCCTTATCTTGATTCCAGCTAGCTTCTAATAAATGTCCTTTACTGGTATAAAGTAATGCACAGTCTTGATAAAAGCTATTGGGTGGCCTTATCACATGTATTTCCTCCTTGGCAGAAATGTCAAGGTGGAAGACATGGATGATCCATTCCTTCAGTTTTCCTTCATTTTCATTACTCAGTCTGGCAACTCCACATATTTCCAATAAGTATTCCACGCTTGTCCCCTCTAAATCTGCAAATCTGCCCTTTTTAGGTGACTTTACTCCTTTCCTTAGTGACATCATGGCAACCTCGACCCCACCCCCTATTTTTCCTGTCTCTCTCGCTCTCTTTTCTATTAATATTTCCACAACTCGTATCTTTCCCCATATTAGGGACTTCTCTAGTTATATCCTGTTTAGTTATGTTTTCTTCTTTGTGTCGGAGGTTTTGCTTTTTTCCCCTCCTTCAACATTTAACAAACCCTGCATGTATTCCTCCAAGATGTCTTTGTTTTTTTGATTAATGGTAGTCTTTCCCTTTTTAAACCCTTTTATCATCTCAGTTTCCTGATTCCCCAACTGCTTAACTCTTATTTTTTTAACCTTATCCTTCTTTATCACCTCCTGCAGAACTGATTCAAAGTGGCAAGTGCATAGTTGGTTCTTATCAAAAGGTGGTGGTAAATTAACCTACATGGCTTTATTTTCCCCTTTCCTAATTCTCCCTTGTCTTTGCTTTTTTCCTTGAATTTGATCTTTAGTCATGGGTGTCTGATCTAATATATTCTTTCTTCCCCTTATTTGATTTAGCTATGCATTGTTACTTTGCACATCCATCCTAAGTCTGGTGACTTCATCCTTAATTATAGCCAAATGCTCCAGTATGGCTGAAAGAAGTGAGTTATTTATTGGCCCCTGTATTTGCTTAGAGTTTGTGCTGCAGGGGGCTACATTTTTCCTTCTGTCACATAACTCTTCTATATCTCTGCCTACTAGCATGTCCTTTTTTAAAAGGTCTCTAGGGGACTGTAAAGTCTCCATATCACCGATGCAGTTCTCCTTTAGTTTTATCTAAATATTTCAAGCCATTAATAATAGCACTTAGGTTTTTTTTATGCTTTCTATTTCTATTTCATTTCTGCTACTGACACATTTATTATGAGGCCCTAGTTTTCCCAAAACCATCCCTTCTTCATATATTTTATCTGAAAAACCATCCATGTCTTGCCCAAGTCTTTTTTGTATACAGTACTCATTGGAGAAAAACTTGCCCCAACATAGTTATCTCTACTATCACTACTGTAAGAGTCATAAGACTCCATACTGTATATATTGGGGCTCTCTTGGTCAAGACTCATTTTTAAAGGAGGAGAAACTTGGGGCACAAAGGAGTTCCACTAATATGTATCTATTGAAATCCCTTCATAGTGTACTATAGGTGTTGCGGTATTAACCCCTTTAAGGGATTTTCCTTGTGTCTTTCCCATGTCATTTGGTTGCTCTTATATCTTGAACATTCTCATATTTTCCCCTCTCTGTCTGAATTATTTTATCAGATGTTGGGTCCCTCATTTTACTAGTAACACCCATAGCAGAAGGCCACAATTCTGTGATCTTAATTTGTAGGGGGTTCTCTTCTAGCACTTCCGTTTGGGCATTATTAGCCTTTCCTCCCCTTTCTTCTGCTAGATTTATTTGTTTAGCCATTTTTGTAGCCCTTTTTCTCCTCTTAATCAATTTTCCTGTTTTCTTTGCCCATTACTATGCAAGTTTTGCCACTTCTCATCAAAACCATTTAAGCATGGTGAATTCAGATACATTTCAACAATAAACTATGCTGTCTCAGTTATTTATGCCGTTTTTATGGTTTTTGCAGCTATACAAAGAATTCAGTTCAAAAGATTAAATTGAGGGTAAAACCAAAATAAAGTTAAACAAATAAAAACTAGTGAGAATTAACTATTTTCTGTAAATAATTGAGGTTCTTAAGAATAGAACCTTCTAGAGAAATAGTAAAAGAGCTGTAAATCAGCATTTATCACTCACTTGCTGAGTAAAGATGTTAATTAGTTACAAATTAGCTTATTTAATATATCAGAATAAAATAGAATAGCTACCAGCCCTATGAATTAAACTCACAAACTAACGCTAACATTAGTAGGTAGTTAAAGGACTCGTAAACAAGCTCATCTGATAGCACTCCAAAAACACAGGCTGGTAGGTCAGGGGCTTACCTACATAATTCTGTGCTCCATTGCACTCTGAAACAGCATTAAACCACAGTCGCTAATTCTGAACTTTTTTGCTGACATGTAAACAAAACGCCTGTTCATGTTTAAACCCCCACTACAGTAGCTCCCTAAAATGGCATCTGCATCAGTACATGATGACTTCATCTGAGAGATCGAGCCCATAACTGATAATGCAGGCTGAATGGGAACTTAAGAATACAGTGTAAATTAACCTTAACAAAGTGCTTCCCCTCCAGATCCTTTACCTGTGCAGGTGTGAAATCGGTGGTCACACCTGCACAGTTAAAGGATTTGGAGGGGAAGCACTCTGTTAAGGTTAATTCACATTGTATTCTTAAGTCCCCATTCAGCCTGCATTATCAGTTCGGGGCTCAGTGGCTCAGATGAAGTCATCACGTACTGATGCAGATGCCATTTTAGGGAGCTACTGTGGATGGGGGTTTAAACATGAACAGGCGTCTTATTTACATGTCAACAAAAAGGTTCAGAATTGGCGACTATGGTTTAATGCTGTTTCAGAGTGCAACGGAGCACAGGATTATATAGATAAGACCCTGACATATTGGCCTGTGTTTTTGGAGCGCTTATCAGATGAGCTTGTTTACAAGTCCTTTAAAAAGTGGAAACTACAAAATGCAAAATGCAAAGTACAACAAAATGAAATCAGTGCTTTAGATATCCACAGTCTATATAGAAAAATCATCTAAGCAGGCTTATCTGGACATAAAAGGGTAAAGAGTGAAAAAAGATGATAAGGATGGAAGGAAGATTCAGTCTTTCAGCTTACTTCCATAATGTCACCCTTATTTATATCTGTTCTGCATTTTCCTCCATTTTATTTCTGCTGTATATCTCCTCTGCAGTAATCCAGTGTCTTTTTCTGTTGCCCTGGTGTCTGTTTTGAGAACAAGTAAATCTTGACCTTTAGGTATCACAAGGAAGAAATATATAGTTTCCAGGTACTGCAGGATGGCAAAAGGTGGCAAGGGAATGATTCCACTAAATCCCTCGAAGTTCTTTAAGTTCTGCTCTTGTTGATTTTGCAGCAATACGTTACTGAATAGCTGAACTCTCTTTATTCCTTTTCACCAGGTGATGCGAGCCACAGTGACTCGATGTATTCTCCCAGATTCTAAATTCTAAGGAGAAGGATTTCTTTCAATGCAAGTAAGGCAAGAGCAGCTTCTGTGGTTTCACTGGAATTTCACTAACAGCTCCTTTTGCAAGCAGGAAATGCTGTCGGATAAAGCAAAAAAATACCTCCTCTACTGCTCCTTCTCCCGCTCCTGTGCTCCTGCTACAATGCTTGATTAGTCAGGCTCTGAATGAATTCCATTACTTTGGCCATAGCTTTCTTGCAGTGTGCTGAGTGTTTCAGGTCACTCCTGAGAATTATAAGCAGGGCTTTTTCTTCCTCTGACCTGGTTCCCTACACACCACTCAACCAGTATTTAATCAATTTTTTGCCCCAGATGTATAGTTTTACACTTTTTTGCATTTAATCCCAGTTGCCAAATGCCAAACCACTTCTCTAGCCTAACCTGACCTTCCCTTCCCTAAGTTCCTGTCTCCCTTGCTGTGTGTCCACCCTCCCACAGAGCTTTGTATTGCCACAGACAGGCAGATCTTTCCCTTGATCACATCCACAGTGTCACTTATGAACATGCTAAACAACTCCAGACTGAGCACAGAGCCCTATGGAAACTTAGTGGTCACAGGCCTAGTTTCTGAGTCCCCCTCAACATGATTACCACCATTTGTCTTCTATCCTGCAGCCAATTTCTGACCTACCCAACAAGTTTAGCTCCCACTCCCAGGCCTTCTAACTTCCAGTGAAGGGTTGACTGCTTTGGTAAACCACATATCTTGTTCTGAATAGGATATTTAGTATGCCGATAATTCACCTGCCACTGTACAGCATGCTACAAAAGCCATTCAAAAATATTGAGTCCTTTATAAAGTGTTTGATTTTACGTCAGATATATGGCCAAATTACAATAGCCACAAAGAAAACAGAGTAAACTACATTTGTATTATTTTCCAAAACTTTAGCATGCCCAACTTCCTTCTTTTTAAATTATATTTTATTCATATTTTAAATATGAAAATGGCAAAAACCTCCACAGTTGAGTAGCAATAACATAGAAAATAATACATGGGGTGTTGTTTACAACAAGAATTTTATGAGTCCAAACTGTGGGATGGTACATAAACCCTGACAACAAAGCTTGAGATGTTCACAAAAGCATTGCACCCTGAGGGTGTATATAAAATGTGAGTTTTACACATTACCCCATACTTTTTTTAATACATGCTGGGATCCATTTTTTCACCACAACGACTTTAAAAAAAAGTCATCATATTTGTTGTTATTCAGCGTGAAACTGTGATAATGTGCACAAGGAGATCTGTGGTTCATGGCTTCTACACAGACACATAGTACGTGTTCAGTTATAATATAATTGGGTTTCTCTAGGGAAAAAAGGGAACCCAGTTATTATTATACTGTAAAGCATCCATGATATACACGTTATAACATATAAAATAAAGTATGGGGTGGTGTGTGTAATGAGAAGGTTACACACACCCGAGGGGTTAGATGCTACATAAACCCTGACAACAAAGCTCAAGGGGTTTGTGCAAAGCATCTAACTCCTCGGGTATGTGTAAACTTCAAGTTTACACACAACACCCCATATTTTATTTTATATAATTGCTGGGTCTCCCCCTTTTGGTCACAACAATTATATAAAATAGTAGCAATTCTGGTGGCTGTGCTCCAGATTAGTTTTCTGCCAGTGAGTCAGTCCACAGATTTTCATTTTCCTAGCTTTTACATGTAAAAAAATAGTTTTGCTAAACCCTATTTGGACAAATTAACACTTTTGCGTTTTTGAAGTGATTTACTGCAGGGTTTCTCTGGTGGCTGGGTTGTGGGCAAGAAGGAAGCGGTGAACCAGGAAGGGAGCCACTGCAGCGGGTGCATGCGCAGAGTGAAGGGACAGTGCGCATGTTTGCCATTATAAATGCTCCTTTGTAACAGCAAATTATGGCACAGTCTCCCTATGGTAAAAAGAGGAGACCCATTAATTATAGTAGGATTCAACATTATCCCACCCACAAGTTACAACATTGTGGGGAATTAAGTATGCAAATTTATAAAAACATGAAGTCTGCATCTTGCAGGGCTCTGGGCCTCTCAAAATAAAACTGCCAATAGTCTATGATGCCATCTTCCTTAGTGATACATGGTCCTATATCACAGACAAAGAGTTCACCAAGGACAAGGGCAAGGACTAGGACTCCCTTCTTAATCAGAAATCTGCCTACTTACAGTATAGACATTTAATGCACAGGGGCAACATAACCGAGTTTAACATTTTTACTTTTTAGATGTATCGTATCTGTAACAAAATAGTCCTTCCTAAATATATAAATTATGTTGAAATGTACACTTATTGTGTTTAAACACTGCTGTCTTTTTTTTCTAATTCCGTGGAAAGCAGCCTGGTGTTATCTGAGTCCCTGCACAGGTTTCTTCCTGCTAGAAAGAGGGAAACTGAATACACCAGCATAAAGAAAATGAATTCTGCAACTGTAAGTTTATAGTTCAAGTTGCTACTGATATTCAAAAGAGGCATTTTGGTTGAACAATGCAAGTCTTGCTAAATTACAGTATGTGAACTGAAACCACCCTCCCCAACTCCATCAGCAGTGCTTACATTTTCCAAAGGCTGCAGTTAGTGACTGATACTGTCAATGGGTTGGGTGGGGAGGTCCAATACGTTTCATGTTCCAGTAAGGCAAGTGTGGGGCTGGACCCAATGTGCACTTTGTGTGCAAAAACATTTTGGTTTACTTGCTGTTTACTGTAGTATAGTAGATTGTATCAAACTAATTTTGTTTACATCTTGGCAGACATCTTCTGTTGCTACAAATCCCAGAATCCCCTGCAGCTCACATCAGAGCAGTAAGCAGCAGTGGGAGATTCAGTAACCTGTAGTGCATGCATGTTAGAGTTTATATGAGCTCTGATCCTTTGTCTGTGGGTCCTGCTGTCCTCCCTGGGCTAAGTAGTCACAGAGGACTGTACTTAGCCCTGGAGAAAAGCAGAACCAGAAAACATCTGGTTTGAGATGACAAAATCTCTAACATACACTGCAGGTTATTGAAATTCCCACTGCTGCATACTGCTCTGATGTCAGCTGCAGGGGATTCTGGGAATTGCAGTAACAGAAGATGTCAGCATAGTAATAAACATAATTAGTCTGATGCAATCTATTTTCCTACAGTAAGCAGTAAGTGAAGCAAAATGTTTTTTGCACACACAGTACACATTGGGACCAGTTCCACACTGGAGTGCAAGGCCTTTTGTGCTGGCTCTTTCCCTTTAATATTTTTTATGGCAAGAACAGAAAGGACTACCCCACCCAGAGGATATATTAAGAGACTGATAAGTGTCTCAGGAAAGGTCTTGATTTTGCAGTGTGGCTAGGAACCAGACAACAGTGGGCATCAGTGTAGAGCCTCAGAGTCATTGGTACCCACCAAAAAGGAGCACCTGTGTGCTCCAGGAGCACTGTGGGTAGCTAACCCTTAGGTAATTGGGTGCCCTAGTGTTTGTGCTCCATGGTCTCCTTAGGAAAGTAGGGCTAGACTGTTGTCAGGGCACATTTGCAGACCATTTCCTATTAGGACTAAAGTCAGGAAGTGTTTTGCAGTTGTCCCATTAAAATACATTTGGAGTGGAATACACTTTTTTGTGGCTATCAGTAAGTGATTTGTGTCTTATTACTGCTCCTTTCAGCTGTCTGTAATACTTTTCTAACTTTCTATTGGCTGCAAAGGAGGAGAGTGCATGAGAACCAGTTGAGCAAGTGACCACTGTCTCATGCATGTTCAGCTGATACAGGTAATATACTACGAACATACGAAATTTGCCAGCAGATAAAGGCCTAGAGGTCTATCAAGTCTGCTCGAATGTGCAGCTAGCACCCCTTATTCTGCAGCTGCCCCTTCCTTCCACCCTTTCCCTTCATTAACCCTCTCCCTTGTCCTGTCCCATCTTCGTTTGAAGCAGTCCACTGTTCTACTGCATACCACTTCTGCAGGTAGCAATTCCAACCAGCCACCAACCTCTCTGTAAAAGTGTCTCTCATCTCCCTCCTGAACCTTCTCGCTCCAGTCTCATATCATGGCCCCTGGTGGCCCTCCCTCCTTACTTTGAACAGCCCCTCTGTACCCGTCTTGTTTATTCCTTTCATGTATTTAAAGGTTTCAATCATGTCACTCCTGTCTCTCCTCTCCTCCAGTGAGTACATGTTCAACTCCTTCAACCTCCTCTCGTATGATAAGTCCCCCAGCCCCTTGATCATCTTTGTCGCCCTGTGCTGCACCCCCTCCAGTAACCAATGTTCCTCTTCAGATACGGACGCCAGTACTGCACGCAGTACTCCAGGTGTGGTCTAACTAATGACCTATACAGTGGCAGAATCACCTCCTCCCTCCTCGAGGATATACCCCTTGCAATACAACCCAGCATTTTGTTGGCCTTTGCAGCTGCCTTCCTACATTGTGCTGAGTTGCTCATTGACCCTGTAATGAGCACACCCAGATCCTTTTCCTCCTCTGTCTGGGCTAGCTGCACTCCCCTAGCTGGTAACTCCTCCTTGGGTTCTTCATCCCAAAATGCAGCACCTTGCACTTTTTGGCATTAAAGCCCAGTTGCCAGGTATCTGACCAGGTTTCAAGCTTTGCCAGATCATCCTGCAACCCCTGCCATCCCGTAGATCATCCACCACTTGCGCAACCTTGGTATCATCAGCAAACAGACTGATCTTGCTCTTGATGTCCCATGATATGTCTGCAATGAAAATCCCAAACAACACTGGTCCCAACACGAGCCCTGTGAGACACCTTCGTCACTGCCCTTGGGTGTGAGCTCCCCACCCACCACCACCCTCTGTTGCCTTCCCTGCAGCCAGTTTCCTACCCATCTCACCAGCTTTGCACCCGCCCCTGTGCCTACTAACTTCCTTCCCAGCCTTCCATGTGGCACCGAGTCGAATGCCTTACTGAAGTCCAGACACAGGACATCCACTGCATGGCCCCTGTCCAGTTGCCTAGTTACCCAGTCATAGAACTTGACCAGGTTGGTTTGGCAGGATCTGCCATGTATGAAGCCATGCTGTCTGCTGTCCTGTAGTCCTTTGGCCTTTAGGAGAGCCACCAGCCTCTCCTTCAGGATAGTATCCATTAGCTTACCCACGATGGATGTGAGGCTCACTGGTCTGTAGTTTTCCGATTCATTCTTGGGGCCACTGTTGTGGAGGGGCACCACATGAGCCATCCTCTAGTCCTGAGGTACACACCCCGAATGTAGTGAGGCATTAAATAGGTCTGCCAAAGGTCCTGCAAGGACCTCTGCCAGCTCCTTCAGTACCCTGGGGTGGATGCCATCTGGGCCTGGTGCCTTGTCCACCCTCAGTGCCTTCAAACCCTCTCGAACTCCATCCTCCATGATTTCTCCATCTGTCACCACTTCCCCCCTGCTTCTGCCATTTCTCCCACCTTGGGTGTCACCCCCCTCTTCTCTTTAGTAAATACTGAGCAGAAGTACTCATTTAGTGCTTCCGCCTTATCGTACCCTGCTTCCACCCAACCCCCCTCCTTCCTAATCCTTACTATGTGGTCCTTACAGATCCTTTTCTCCCTGATGTACTTAAGGAAGTCCTTCTCCCCCTTCTTAATGCCTTGTGCCAGCCTGAGTTCCGTAGATGCTTTGGCTCCCCTTACTGCCCTTGTCACCTCATTCAATTCTGTCAAGTACTCCTCTCTGTCTTCCCCCCTCCCTGTTTTCTTATACTTCCTAAAGGTAGCTCTTTTCCTCCTTACCTTTTCCATGACCTCCTTGCTCAACCAGCTCAGTTTCTTAGCCCTAGCCTTCTTGCTCTGGGCTTTGCAGCAGGTTTTGGTTGCCTCCACTATCCCCAGCTTTATGAGCTCCCACCTCTGGTTAGTGTCCATGCTAGATTGAACTCTGGCCAGGTACCCTTTTACCACTTCCCTCATCCTCCCAAAGTCGGTCCTCCTGAAGTCCAGCACTCTCGTGCCAGATTCCACTCCTTCCTTGCCCATATCCTATGTGAGCCATACTGAGTGGTGGTCACTCCCTGACAGTGGTTCCTCCACTGTAAGTTCTCTCACAAAGTACCCATTTGCCAGCACAAGGTCAAGGGTATTCCCTAACTTGGTTGGTTCACTGACCAATTGCAGCAGGAAGCTGTCCTGGAAGGCATCCAGCAGTACCTGCTCCCTTCTGTTCCTGGTTGTTGGGGTGCTCCAGTCCACTCCTGGCATGTTGAAGTCCCCCACAATCACCACACCCTTCCTCGCAGGTCCTCCTGATCTGTCCCGTAGTTCCCTGTCTAACTCCTCCGTCTGAGATGGTGGCCTGTACACCACTCCCATTCTAAGAATCCTATTCTTGGAATCCTGGATTTGCACCCAAAGTGACTCCATACTACCCTCCTCCCCTTCCTCCCTTACACACTTCAGTCCTTCCTTCACATATAGTGCCACTCCCCCTCCTTTCCCAATCACCCTGTCCCTACGAAATAACCTGTACCCTGGTACAGACAGGTCCCAGTCATTATATTGGGTGGCCCATGTTTCTGTGATGGCTGCAATGTCAACCTCTCCCTCTGCCATGAGAACCTGTAACTCTGCAGTTTTTCTCCCAAGGCTCCTAGCATTAAGGGTACTGTAGAAGTCCTCAGGTTGTTTAGCCCCCCCAACCCCACCAAACACACACACTGTGATGACAGAAAAAGAAATGGGCAGACTGGATGGGCCTTGCGGTGCTTATCTGCCATCAGCTTCTAGGTTTCTATGTTTTTATGTTTCTAAGAATGACAGTGAATGAACTCAGAGAAGTACTAATAAATTAAAGTCTGTCACTGGGGCTGTGAACAGAGTCTATACGCATCCATACAGATACCATGGAAACAATCTGTAGCTTACCTAAAGGTATCATATTTAATTCACGTCACCAAGTGCAACCAGTGAAAAATATTTTCAAGCAGCATACACAGGTGGTCAAAATAGCAATGCTCTTTGTGGCTCAGTTGCCCAATCTATACAAAGGTGTCTCTATATCAGTAGTGTTATAAGCTGCCAACACCAGTTAGAGTTCAATGAAAAACAAAAACACTGCAGAATAGAGAATGCTTCCACAGGCTTCCCAGGCTAGGGGCAACTACGAGGAGAAGGCGTGATGCCTCCCAGTATCACAGATGTGTTGACGTTTCAGAGTGATGTCACTCTTCCCTCGGAGCTATAGTAAACTCAGGCTACACAAATTCATGAATGAAAAGTTACCCTTTATTGTCTAAAAATATGAAATTACCTATTTAAAACTGAGAGTGTTCATGCTACAAAATGGCAAAATGGGAATTGTTTAACCAGAAAAAACACACTAAGCTAGATCTTGTTTTTAGGTGTGACCTGAGAGCACAGGGAGGTTAACTGACTTGCTCAGGGTCACATAGTATGCAAGTGGGGCTGATGGAATTTAAATCCGTATCTCTCTAGGTTTGCAGCTCGGTGCCCTTAACCATTATACTATACTGCCTCCTAGAGGACCAAAATAGAGCTATAACACCATTTGATCCTTGCAGCAACCAGGAATGATCTCTCCCAGCCATTTGCTATAATAAAAATAGCAGCTGTTTTTCCAGTCATTCCAAGTAGCCTGGCCAAGGTTTGGGAAAACAAGGGCTGGTGGAGATTAATTGCTGGAACAAGAGGAAGCCATGGGAGAGGCAATGTGAAAACAACACTTTGCCACCATAAAACAGTTTTAATTTTTGCATCATGCTTACTTACAGGGAGATATTATTTCCAGCCTATCAAATCCGTTGCATGCTCAGATTACTATTACACTGAAAACTGCCAGTGCAGGATGGTCTGGTGTCCTACCTGGCTCATCAGGGAATAAAGAAAATCTAATGGTCAATATAGTCAGAAGCAACTAGACTCAACTCTGTATCAGTTCATGAAATATTTATTTATCCAATGCATGTTTCACTGGAAAACAAACCAAATTTATCCAGGGAAATATGATCTGTTAACAATACATCCATTTGCATTACCTTAGCATGTTCAGAGCACCTGACCGAACACATCTATATAAACATAAAATAAATAATCACCTGATGAGCAATAACCAGTTCTTTTATCAAACCTATATTTCATTCAGAAAGATTATTTCTGAAATAAAATCAATACAAATTGCATTAAGTAATGTTCATTCTATAGTGAACAAATTCAATTTAAAATGTACTACTGTAGACCCACAGAAAGTAGTCATATTATGCACCTTAAGTCAACTGTGTTAAATTTTCACATCCAGTATACATAATGATATGGAGCCCCTCTAAAACAAAAGGGAAAGAAACAGGCTTAATTTTTCTGCTTATAGCGCTCACTGTAACCACTTATTCAATTCTAAGTGCTCACATTAGTATAAACATAGTGAGCAGCTCATTTAATTGCCTTGGTTACTGTTTCAAGTGCTTCCTGCAAGTTAAGCTTTATGGCCTATGTGCCTTGCAATACAAAACACTGCTCAGGATCAGGCAGTCTGTTCTAGTGATTTTTTTGGGAGCATCAAGTGTTTAAAAAGCAGTTATAGGTGATACAAAATATATTCTTATTGGAGACTTGTTGGATCCGGGGGTTTAAAACCCTGGTCAAGAAATATGACATCAGTGAAGCCTTGAACTGCGGTGACCTGAATTAATGTTTGCAGTTCCCCTGAACCTGTTTCAGTTATTTTATCTTAGTTTATTTTCAGTTCACACTGTACTTCTATTTTTGTAATTTCTCAGTATTTAATGGCATTTCAATGTATAATATAGTGCCTGATGAAGTACCTGGCTTCATGTGGTGTAGAGCGTGGTGACGCTTAACCGACATCATGAAGCATGACGTCTTCACGTCACAACATTAGAGACACATGTGAGCCATTTAGTATAAAGATAGTCAAAATCAGGGACCTCCTGAGTCCCAGCATAAACTTTTACTGAAGGGATTGCTATCCCCGAGATGTCTGATAATCTCTTTATGTCATCTATAATTGCTATTTAAACGCTTGATGCTCTTACAAAATTGCTCCATCACCTCCATCCTGCAGTACACTAGCCTGGGAGACCGGACTGAGGGAGTCTGATAGTATGCACTTCCGAGACTGTAATCTTGAGTGCACATGATCCCATCTCCACCACCCGACTCTCCCTTTCTTGCTGTCTTTCCTTCTCTGGTACTTAATCTTCATTCTGCACCCTCCCACACACATACATAGAGATTACATTGCCATGCACGCTGATCAGTGGAGCATCTGCCCCTGGGCCACAACCATTGGCTGACAGCACCCATCAGAAGCAAAGTCTTTCAGAAAAAAAACAACTGGTGTGGACATCATCAGCTTACCATACTTCCCTCCCAGGGAACAAAAAAAATCTACCCCCCCCCCTCAACTACCTGATGATCGATTTTAACCCAATCTGCTAGGGAAAAATGTGTCTCCCCCAACTATGACAGGTCCACTGCTTTACCAAAGCAGAGGAGCTACAGTCTGGTAATGTAGGGACTGTAGACTATAAAATAATTATGTTTTAAATAATGACTTTCATACAAACTATAATGCAGGGAATTTAGAAGAGAATTTCTAGTGCTCGGCCTGGCTCGATGGAATAAAAAAGAATCTGGTCCCCTCTCCCAACTACCTGATTGGTCTGGGGACAAGCCCTGCCTGTCAGGGAATAAATAAAATGTGTTCCCCTTCTCCTAGCCACCTGAAGAATGCAGTGCCAAACACAGCCTGTCAGGGGAAAAATAACCTGTCCCTTCCCCCCCGGCTATGATAGGTTTGGTACTTTGCAAAGTGCAAGGGTTAGATTCTAGTAGTACAGCAACTGTGGCATAGATAATGGAGTTAGGTTTTAAATAAGGACTTTCATACTCACTGTATCCCAAAGTGTTTTACAGGGTGCAGGATTTCCATACAGGTGGTGCAGGAAATGTAGAATAGAAAATAATTTCTGATGCCCAACCTGGCCGACAGGAATAAAAATTTAAATCTGGCCCCCTTCACAACTATCTGATGGTCCAGTGACAAAGGACAGTCCTTCAGGGAATAAAAAAAATCTGACCCCCTTCCCCAACTACTTGACAGGTCTAAGCCCCTCTCACAAATATCTGATGCCCATCTCCCCCTCCAACTACCTGACCAGTCCAATACCCAACCCCACCCATCAGGGATTTAAAAAAACAATCTGAGCCCCACAACAACCTGAATGATCCAATACCCAACCCCATCCATCAGGGAAGAAAAAAATATATCCCTCTCTCCCAAACTACCTGACTGGTCTGGTATGCAATCCAGCCTCTCAGGGAATAAAAACATATGTCCCTCCCCCCAACAACCTGACCAATCCAGTGCCCAATATGGCCTGTCACAGAATAAAAAAATACATCCACCTCACCCAAACTTCCTGACCGATCCAGTGTCTAACCTAGTCTATCAGGGGAAAAAATGAAAAACTGTCATGCCAAGCATGGTGTGAGTACCAGGGGAGAGAGAGAGTCTCCTGCTCCCATCAAAAGGAGCTCTACCCCGCACCAGCAGAAAACTCACAAAAGAGCTTAATCAGTGGTCCTGAAGAGTGGAGCTACACAGCTTGCAAGAGTTCCAGGTGGGAGCCAACCCAAAAAGAAGCCACGCTCCGTGCTCTCCAGGGAACTAAACACGGGCACCTTCCCAGGAAACAAAGCCAGGAAGGGGATTTGAAACCCCCAAGAGCCAGATCATCCTCGCCCTCATGCCTATCGTGGTGTGAGTACCGGGGGGGGGGAGAGAGAGAGAGAGAGAGAGAGACAGACTCCTGCTGCGATCAAAAGCAGCTCTCCCCCTGCATCAGCAAAAAACTTACAAAATACCTTAATCAGTGCTCCTGATGAGTGGAGCGAACCGGCTTCCAAGGACTCCAGGCAGGAGCCAGTCAAGAAAAAAGCCACACCCCCTGCTCTTCAGGAAGCCAATTGCAGGCACCTGCCCACCTATCGATCCACTTCCTACTGCCTCAAAAGGCAGAAGCCATGAAGTGGCCCCCCCTGTGCTGCGACCCTCCACACAAAGGACCAACACACTAAAGATGTTGTAATCTGCCCACCAGAGTCAGCCCAATTAGGCAGCTGGCAGCCAGACACTCTACTCCTCAGCAGGTAGGCAGTGGAGCAGCAAAGGGGTGGAACAGGTGTCAGTACTTAGTAGGAGGAGGCAGGGAACCAGGAAGTCTACCTGACAACTGAGGCATGATTCCTGGGGGTGAGGAATACTAGGGCCACGCTAAAAAAAAATTGTGACTAGTTGTAACTCCGTATCTAGGGCAGAGGTAGAAAAAGACTTAAAGCAAGCAAAAGTTTGGGAATAGGAGAAACACCTGGTCTAGGGCAGGGGTAAAATGAAAGAGTTTAAAGTAAGCCAATAGGTGGGAATAGGTATCCTGTGACATGTGCTACTTCCAAGATGGCACCTACCAAAATGGTAACCCACTTGCAGCGCATGTCGACAGGGCGAGGGAGCAGGGAAGGCAACCAGATGGGGTGGATTTGAGCGAGCATGCTGAGTGAGGGGCGGGACGGGAGGGAGGGTTTGTGAGGGTGGTGCTGTGGTGAGCTGCTGAGCTGTCTCCATGGTGTGGTGGGTGGGTGCTGGGCTGGGGTGGCCAGGATGCTGGGCTCAAGTTCAGGCCTTGAATATGTTTTGTTCTTTGACCCGAAGAGTTTATTTTTTACAATTTTGCACACACCTCCAACATGCACCTCTAGAGTTGAGAATCCTAAAGTGAGAGTGCGTGGAGGCACAGCCCTGCATGACATTAAAATATGCAGTGCACTGTGCATTTGGTTTCCGCTCGTTACATCACAGTGAATTTAGCGATGTACACACTCGCATAATGATGATCGCCTGGGTGATCACCCTTATGCCATAGAACCATGGGAATATGGTAGGTGAAACACCCTGTCTAGGGTGAGGGGGGAAAAGGGATCTACAGTAAGCAAATAGGTGGGAGTAGGTAAAACACCCTTATCCAGGGTACAGTTAAAAAAAAGGTTTGAGTAAGCAAAACAAAAACAAGCATGGTAAACAATAGATATGCTGGGAGTGGTGCAGTGCAGTGGCTGTGGGGCGACAGTCTTCAGGGAGACTTTCTGGGGGCTGCAGTGCTGCCCCATTTGCATGCACCTCTCTGGGCTCAGGGAGGAGGTTTCTCATCTCCAGGCTGAGCTGGCTAGGATTCAGGAGGCCTACTTCCCTACTGAGGGACCACCAAGTCTGCCACCGCTACCCCAAACATTGCCAAGAAGGAGGAGGAGTGGCTGGACTAGGTGGGCTCAGGAAGAGCGAGGGTGGTGGGTCAGAAGCACACCCCCAGGTGGTACTACTACAAATTTCCTACGATGCTTTGGTGGGGCGAGACTGTCCCATGGAGGCACCCACAGTAGTGACCAGGGAGGATGTGGGGGTCCTTCATATTGGAGATGCCAAGGAGGGAAGCAGAGGACCCCAGAGGAGGAGGAGGAAGCAACTCCTGGTGGGGGACTCCATCATGAGGGGAGTAGATTTAGGGATAGGAAGGGAGGGGGAGTTGGAGGTGAGGTGTCTACCTGGCACCATGGCTCAGAGGGATGGGAAGCAGATCCTGAGAATCACTAGGGCAGCAGGATTGGAGTGACAGCTGGATGTCATTGTCCACCTAGAGACTAATGACCTGGTGATGGACAACCCTAGGATAGTGCAGGAGGAGTTCAGGAAGTTGGGAAGGGGTCTTAGGCAGGTAGCACACTCAGTGACCTTTTCTGAGGTACTGCCTGTCTATGATGGGGGGAGGATAGGGTACTCTGTACCAGGAGATTCAACCAATGACTGAAGGAATGGTGCTGAGGGGAAGGATTCAGCTACATTGGGGACTGGGGCCCCACCTGGAGGGATAAAGGGCTATACAGGGGAGATGGCCTGCATTTATCTGGGAGGGGAACCCAGGTCCACAGTGAACAGTTTAAATGTTACATTAGCGAACATTTAAACTAGATGAGGGGGTGGCGGTAGGAAGCAGGGAGACATAAACTGCCCCCCCCCCCGCAAGCTGCAGTGGTCAGTAGAGAGAACATAAAGGGAGACAAATCCCCAAGGATACCTGATAATTAGACAAACAAAAAGGTAGAAATGAAGAGAGATGGGAATGAGGGCAGATGGGGCAAGGAGAGAAGGCAAAATGGAAAAGGGGGTACTGACAAACAGGGCAGTAATAGAATTTGGAAGGCTATGCGTGCAAATGCTCAAAGTCTGGGAAATTAAATCCCAGACTTAGTGGCCATTATGGCAGAGGCTGACCTGGACATTGTCACCATTACCGAGTCATGGTACAATGAGAACCATGACTGAGATATAGACATACCAGGCTATTCTTTGTTCAAGAAGGACAGGATGGGAAACAAAGGGGGAGGAGTGGCTCTTTACATGAGGGATAGTATAAAAGCCACAGAGATACCGGGAACACAAGGAGGGGCAGAGGTACTGTGGGTCACCCTAAAGACGGGGATTGGAGCCACTATTCACACACTGGCAGGGTACTACAATGATCAGCACTAGGACAGATCCTCTTTAATATCTTTATTAGTGACATTGCAGAGAAACTAGAAGGGAAGGTGTTCCTTTTTGCAGGTGACACTAAGATCTGCAATAGGATAGACACTCTGAAGTGGGAGAATAGGGATCTAAGGAAACTTGAGGAGTGGTCAAAAGTTTAGCAACTAACTTTCAATGCAAAGTGCAAGATGATGCAGTTAAGGTGCATAAACCCAGGGGCAGCATACAAAATGGGGGTAGTGGTGCTGTCGACAACCAAACAGGAACGGGACCAAGGGGTAATCATAGCTGATGACCTGAAGGTGGCCAAACAGTGTGACAAGACAGTGGAGAGATCCAGTTGGATGCTAGGGTGCACAGGGAGAAGTATCACCAGCAGAAAGAGGGAAGTGATTATACCACTGTATAAATCACTAGTGAGACAACACCTAGAGTACTGTGTCCCATTCTGGAGACCACATCTTCAGAAGGACATAGGCAAAGTAGAGGTGATCCAGAGGAGGGCAACTTAAATGGCGCAGGGTCTGCATCAAAAGCACTATGAGGAGAGACTGAAGGACCTCAATATGTACACACTGGAGGAAAGAAGGGAAAAAGGGGATAGGACAGAGACTTTCAAATACCCCACTGGTATAAATAAGGTGCAAGAGAGAAACCTTTTTCAGAGAAAAAGATGCTAAAGAACAAGGGGTCATACTATGAGGTTGGGGGTTGGCTTAGGGGAGCTGTAAGGAAGTACTTCTTCATGGAAAGAATGGTGGATGCCTGGAACATCCTCGCAGCAGATGTGGTGGGGACAAAGACTGTAGCGGGATTCAACAAGGAATGGGATAGGCATAAGGGAACCTTAGTGGTAAGGAGGGGGAGGGGAGCTGGAGATCAAGTAAGGTCTGCAGTGTTACAATAGGTAGAGAAAATGGGCAGACTAGGTGGGCCAAGTGGTCCTTATCTGCTATTAATTTCTTTTTTTAAATATATGTAATTTATAGATTTTCTCCCTTTTTCTCCCTGACCCGGGACCCCAGCAGACACATATATGTGTGCGTGCATGGAGGTGCGTGCACGCCAGGTACCAGCTCGGCCCTTTCTGCCCCACCCCTGGCTATTGCTGCCACACCCTTCATGCCTACATTTCCCACTGGATCTCCACCTGGTGGGAACGGAACTATGGAGGGTGTGGGCATCCACCCAGGAGGGGAGAGCTGCCTTGTGGCTGCTCAATCCCGCTCCCTCCCTCCCCTTCCCATGTCAGCTCCCCGATGACCTGAAGTCATTCCCGAACACGGGTTGCCGGCGTAACATGAGGTAAGGTGTTCAGCGGCTCAGCCCTCGGTGCCACCAGGTCAGCTCATCTGCCATCAATTTCTATGTTTCTGTTTCTATGTCACCCTCCCCCAGAAAACTGACAGGTCCGGTGCCCAAATCAACCTGCTAGGGAATTAAAAAATCTGTCCATCTCACCCCCCAACTATCTTACCTGTCTCATGCCCAAGCTAGCCCATAGGCAAATAAAAAAAAAAAAAATTGTCCCCCTTCCTAAGTTACCTAATGGGTACCGGGTATCATACCGAACCTAGCCTGTGTATTATGCCAAATGGAGATAAGGATGATCAGCAGAAAGTGATGAGTGGAAGTTAGAATAGGTGGGGTAGTAAAACATTGCTCTTCCCATGCCTAACCACGAAGGTTACAGTAAGGGGTTCAAACACTGCTCAGGAGGCTTAGGGCTGCTGCTGCAGCCAGCCTGTTCAGCCATCTCTGCCTCCTGCAGCATGCTAACAAGAGAGACTGGGCCAAGGAGGACCGATGGTGTTCACTTCCGAGGTTGTAACCCCAAGTGCCTGTGTTCTAGGCTCAACTACCCCATTCTATCTCTCTCGCTCTTTCCTTCTCTGTGTTCAATCTCACTTCTGCACTTGTCCCAACATGCGCACAGTGATCACACTGCCATGCATGCTCCAATCCATCTTGCTGTGCAGCAGGATGGTTAAGTACCCAATCTGGCTTGTCGGGGAATAAAAAAAATCTGTCCCCCTCCAGCAAGCTTCCTGATGGGTCCAGTGCCCAACCCAACTCATTACGGAATAAAACAAATCTGGACCCCTCCCCCAACTGCCTAACTGGTCCACTACTCAACATGATTTGGTAGGGATTAAACTAATTTGTACCCCCAGCTCCGCCCAACTACCAGATGAGTTCATAGCCAAACATGGACAGACAAGGAACAAAAAGAAAGTCCTAGCCCTACACAGCCTGTCAGGGAAGAAACAAAATGTGTCTCCCTCCTCAAACTACATGACTGGTCTGGTGTCCTACCTGGCCCATCAGGGGATGAAAAAAAAAATCTTTGGCCCTCTCCCCCCAAATACCTGATGGGTCCAGTGTCCAGCCTGGATCATTGGACATCGACAAGAAAAACAGTGATATGGAGGAGTGAGTTTGGTGCTGGGGGGATGAAACCAATTGCCTGGTGTTGGGTGAATCGAGCCACTGTGTACAGTGTAGGGAGCATTACTGAAAAGCTGCACAACTCTGTCAAATCCCTATATGTGGGCACTGCACACATAAAATCTGTAAACCTGAACTGGATGTGCTCCTCATATAACTATAATTATAACAGTGAGACAGGTGAGACAGTATAGCCTGCTACAGAAATAAACAAAGATAACAAAAATGAAAGCCCAACCATGTTAGCACCATCCAAATCTTTATTTATTGTCCCTTCCTGCCTACCAGTTTTGGTCTGCCCCCCAAGTTGCTGCCATGCACTGGAAAGCTGTGCTAGTGGTTCTTCAACACAAAGGCAGGGAGAGCATGCAGGCTGATCAGGGCTCTGGAGGATTCTGATTTGGGATCCTCAGCCCTGATTCAACAACACTGGCCATTCTTGGGTACTGTAGTGCAGCGCTGGGAGTGAGAGATAAAGAAGCAGTTATGGAAGGGAGCAGCTAGCTGGAACAAGGCAAAGAGGGAGGACGTACCTGTTCTTTTTGGGTTCCCCCCCCCACTGCGTGTTGGTGGTTCACAGAGTCCTTGTCTATCCCTCTTCTACAGTAGTATGTGGCAGAATTTCATCGGCCAATCCACTTCGGTGGTCATGACCTGGTGAGCAGTGGCAGTGATACCCATTGGGAGAGGCGGCAGCAACAGGCTGTCCCCTCTATTCTCCAGAAGCAGCTAGTGTAGTAAGAGCCAGTGTGAAGAGGCAGATCCAAGGCCTTCTTCAGCACAGCAATGATCCCGGCTTCATGGGCCCGAGTAACAGCAGGCATGAATGACAGCAGCACTAAACTCAGGTGCTGGCTGCCAAACAGACTGTTGTTTTTTAACTGAACTTCTGCACCAGATGGTGTCTTCAACAGGAGGTATGGTCATGAGGTGTGCCAAGCCAAGTCCTGGACTAAAATATTGCCCTTCAAAACTGATTAACAACATAGAAACAGAGAAAATAATAGCAGAAAAAATATCAAAGATCCAGCTAGTCTGCAAGGAGTGCACTATGGGTTGTTGTGGTGGTGGTGGCAGGGCCCAGACTAATGGATCGCACACAGAATGGATTGTGTAGAGCTCCATTGGGGGCTGGTGTATAAACAGGCAGAATTATGGAAACATATATGGTTATTCATAGGGCATAGCAGCTCATTTCTGTCTCCAGACAGCATTTAAAGAGACAGTAAAAATGCCCATGTGAACTTTGTATTTTAACTGTGTAATGCTGTGGTGCCCCTGTAACTGAGCTACCCACCTGCCCTATTGAAAGATAGTCTAATTGCCCTACTGCTCTGTCAGCAGGGGGCCTGAACTGTGCTCACTGTGTTAATGTGTACCCATAAAATAAAGCCCTGCAGCTCCTGTCCAAATCCACAAAGCATTTAAGGGATTATCAGTTTGAACTGTACTTTACTGTAAGGACTGCCTACTATTCAATGTGGATTGATGACAAAGAAAACTGCACATGCTTTATTGAAGAAACCACCATGACTGTTATTTTAAAGGTCCTTTATTGAGCTGCCGCTCAAGCGTGTGAGTGGGTGGTGGACTGTGTCTTCAGAGTCCGAACTGTATTCAATGATCAACCACAGTGTTTTTTTTTTGTTCCAAACCAGATTTCTCCATTGACAGCTTCTTTTAGGATGTTCTTCAGCTTCCTCTTTATTTCATTTTTTTATTTTATTTAATGATATCTTGGAGAACACCTGTGAGCGGATGCTCATTTGTAGGTTCTGTGTCAGTTACAAGAAGAAAGTGAGCAGGTACATAGCATTACATACAAGGCATTACATTACAAGCAAGTACAAAAATTGCACTGGTACAAAACAATACATTATAAGCTAGGCAGACAATAAATTGATGTGGGTTTCAAGGCTGGGATAGCATTTAGCTTAAGGTATAACATTTAGACATTGTTTCAGCATTTGTGAGAAGGTGCCTGCATCAGAGAGTTAAGTCTACTTGTGGGGGAGAAACAGAGTGGAGAACAGGCACAGCTGCGGCATACTGAAGTGTATGCCTGCGTAAGGGGTTAAGAACAGATTTAAGGAAGACTAGAGACAGTGGAGCTAGGAGAGCAGCAGACAGGGGGGCATGAAGGTGGGGACAGAGGGAGAAATTGGTGCCCAGTGGGGAGGGGAGGGGGACTGTGACTTCTGGGATGGCAACCCAGGTGGGGTCCAAGTGGTTTAAGACTAAGTTCTTCAGTTCTTCTTCTGTTCTCCAGTCCACAAGGGGTAATCCAGGTCTATGAAAGACCTGTAGACCTGCAGCCAATCTTCACTGCCTCAGCTTGTATCCTCTCTTCAGCCCAGGAGGGGTAATGTGAACCAATGGTCTTCACCAGATATGTAGCCAATGTCCAGTAATCATTGAAATTCTTCACCTTTCTGTTTCTATTTTGCAGCCTGTGTGTTCTTCCTGAAAGGCGAAATTGTCTTCATGATCTGAGAGAGTCTCCTGACCCAGCATTCCTCTGTTGTCCCGCTGTGTTAACAGAAGACACCCATGTGACCACCAATAGAAGCTGAACTCCAAATTAGACTGGTAACAAGTAACTAATATCCTGTTGAATAGTATTCATTTAATATTTTATTCTAATTTAGAAGTAATAAGATATAGTGATAAATACCAGTTTGGAGTAATTTAGGAAGTTTAGAGAAGAGAATAGATTGAATTTTAGAGCTATCTACAGTCAATTCATAGAGTATAACATTCCCTTGTTATTTTAGAGTTGTTGAATAAGTCATGTTTGTTGCATTATAATATGCTTCACACCTTTCCTTGTAGGTACCAGTAAATGTCTTGATTTACCTTCCCCTAAACCTGATGCCTGCTGGCCCAGTGTCACACACAAAAATCCACCTCTGGGTGGTTGGTATGCTCAGAATACTTTTCCCCAAGTTATGGCTGGGCAAATTGTACCCCAAGTGCCGTTGGGCCACTACATGACTCTTACTTAGGTTCTAGCATAGGAATCATTTGGAAATGATTAATTTTCAAAATATTTTATGAATTTTACTGATAAAGATCATTAGAGGGTCCTATAAACAGAACAGAATGCTACTATATCATACAGTGAAGAGACAATTACAAGTATAGGAATCTATACTACCTGTGGTTGACTGTAAAAATTGGTCACTTTTATACAGGTGCAGATCAATGCTTTTACCAATGCTTTACTTGGTTTACTCGATTGGGTAAGACGTAAGTAGGCTTGCGTCCATCTAGAACGTCTCACATGACCTCGTAGGTGTACCAGATATCTCTGGTAGTCCATCCAGGAACTGAAACTAGCCTGGATTTAAACATGTTAAAGGTGGTTACCTCGATAACATGCTGTGGTAAAGTATTCCAGCCCTTCACCACTCTAACAGTATAATAGTTATCGCGTTTGGTGGTGTTAGCCTTAGAAACAAATAATTGTTGGTTGTGACTTCTCAAGTTTAGTAAATGATTATTGAATTGAAATCCACATTGTGCTTTTAACTCAGGGCATTGTAGGAACTTGTATAATTGTAATAAGTCACCCCTTTTCCACCTCTCTTCAAGGCTGACCAATCTTGTGCGATCTAATCTTTCTTTATAGCTCAGATTTTTTAGCCTAGGGATTATTTTTGTGGTCCTTCGCTGCACCCTTTCCAGTAAATCCATATCTTGTTTCAGATATGGACTCTAGAATGGTGAACCACTAGCAACGTGGGGCAAATGTAAGACCTATATAGTGGTAAAATACAGCGCTCATTATTGTTTGTTAATGTGCGCTTAACACAGTTCAGTATTCTATTAGCAGTTAAGACAATTTTTTTACAGTGATCAGCAGCCATCAATTTGTTATTAACAAAGATTCCAAGGTCACATTCTTTTTCGACTGAGGTCAGAACTTTGTTGTTCATTGTACATTGATATAAGGGGTTGTTCTTCCCAAAATGCAGTACCACACACTTATCCTGGTTAAATTTCATTTTATTGGTTTTGGCCCAGGATTCTATGAGCTACAAGTCCACAGTCATAATCATATAATTGCTGTGGGTGGTGACCTCACCCCCAGTTTGGTGTCATCAGCAAATTTGGTTAGGATATTACTTAAGTTTAAATTGATATCTGATATAAACATGTTAAAGAGGGTCGGTCTGAGGACCAATTCCTGAGGGACTCTACTATTAACTGCACGGGGTAGGATAGCATCCCATTGATCTGAACCGTCTGGGTATGATCCATCAACCAGTTATTTATTCATCTAATTATACTGAGGTTGAGTCCCATATTTATTAATTTGGACACCAGCTGATAATGAGGAACCTTATCAAAAGCTCTTTCAAGGTCTAACAGGATGACGTCTACTGGGATGTTATTGTCCAAACTTACACTATCTCAATTATAAAAGGTAACCAGATTTGTGGTGCATGAATGACTGATCATAAACCCATGTTGCTTATTGTCTGTAAACTGTTTGGAAAGGATTTCTGAATTGACTCTATCCTTAATTAACCTTTCCAGGACTTTGCAGCATAACGAGGTCAGGCTAATGGGTCTGTAATTATTTACCAGGCCCTTATTTCCCTTTCTATAAACTGGAATAACTATGGCCATTCTGCAGTCCTTAGGCACCTCACCATTTGCCATGGATTTATTAAAAAGGATGGATGGGGAGTGACAGGGATGTGGATATCTCTTGTAAAAACCTCACAGTGATGTTATCTGGACCTGGGAATGTATTAGGCTTCAATTTATTAATGGCAATCTCAGTTTTCTTCCTTGAGAAATGGATATTTGCTGCCTGGATTAAGTGTTTGATTTGAAACTTGTACCTTGTCATTAAACACAGAGTAAAAGAATTCATTTAAAACATTAGCCATGGTTATATTATTCTCAATTATAAGGCCGTTCTTTGTGATGGGGTCAGTTTGGTTGGATCCATTCTTATAATTATTCACATAAGAATAGAATATTTTATTGTTTCCTTTGGTGTGGGCAGTTTTGAATTCTATCCTGCTCTTTTCTTTTTTTATCATTTGTTCTGACCTGTAATTACTGAAAGAATTCAAGGAGTTGTTCATTTTTAATTTTTTAATGCTGTTTCTTATTTGCTAATCTGCCTCTTAATAGCATTTGTTAATCATATTGGAACCTTCTCCTTTGAGTCATATTTCTTCCGCTTGGGTACAAACTTATTTTCCAGGATTAATATGGAGTTCTTTATAAACATCCAGGATTCTTCAACTGATAACTGAGACATAGTGTTTTGCCAGTCAATACTCATAATAGAACTCCTGATGCTTTTAAAATCAGCCTTGTGGTAGTCAGTAATTAGCTGTGTACCAGTACTTTTGATTCTGCAAGATGTTAAACAGAAATGGATAGTATTGTGATCACTGCCACCTAAAGGACAACTTATTTTGGTATCAATAACACCATCATGCAAATTTGTGAGAACTAAATCTAGGATGTTGTTCCCCCTTGTTAGGGTAATCACCAGTTGTTGAAGACCTACAGTAGGCTGGATAGTAAATTCAGGAAGTCACACTCTTGGTTTGCAGTTCCTGACAGAACTTCCCAAGTGATGCCGGAGAAGTTGAAATCGCCAACTATAATCGTATTCTCCTCAGTGGATGCTTGCATAATTTCATTAATTAGTTTGTTAGTGTAAACACTCCCTGAATTTGGTGGTCTGTAATAGTTACCTAACAGTAGTTTGGGTCTATTTTTGAAAGTTATTTGTGTCTAGACACTCTTGACATTATTCTCTTCAGAATCAGATGGAAATAGTTGATGGCAACTAATATTATCATTGACGTATGTGCACCCCCTTCCCCCGTTTGTTGTTCCTGTTATTATACAAAAAAGACTATATCCTTCAATTTCCTTATTCCAATCACTGTAGTCTTCCAACCATGTCTCAGACACTGCCATTATATCTAGCTTATCTCTTAACATGATAGCTTCCAGTTCAGATTTCTTTGTTGAATTTAGACTCCTGGCATTTGCTACCATGATACAGCAGTGGTCATCAGTTTTGTCATGCTTTTCGTAGATTGCTTTTGGGTGTTTGGCCAATCCTGTATCCCCCTTCTTGTCTAGATTAAAGATTCATTGATGAGTGACGCACTTTGTTTCCCCAGGTACAAATTCCCTGTTTTGCTGAGGTGCAGCCCGTCCCATGTATAGAAGCTATAGTTGTTATTAAAGGTTTCCCAGTGCGTTAGACAGTTGTACCCCTTTTGTAGTGTCCATTTCCTTAACCACTCATTAACCTTTTTAATTTTGTTGTTTTTCAAATTTCCTACCCTGAGAACTGGTAGAATCTCTGAAAATCAAACTTTGCTCCCCTTTTCTTCAAGTTCAGTACTCAGATTGATATATTCCTTTTTTATTTCTTCTACATCCATCTTTTTTATATTATTAGTGTTAGTATTATTAGCCTACATGTGCTATTATTAGAGGGTTAGGTCCTGCATTATGTGGAATATTATCAATCATTCCTGTAATGTCTTTTATCATGGTCCCCCGACAGGTATTGCAAGTACAGTTAGTATTGTCTGGTCTACTGACTGTTTTGTCTATAAATTTGGTTTTTGAATCACCTACAGTAGGACAAATATCTACGGGGGGTAATGCACAGTGTAGCGTCCATTACTAAAGGGGACAATTGTCCATTGGTATTGGAGCTGGAGTTAAATCACATGGCTATGAGGCAAAGGTAGATTTATTAACAGGAGCTGTGTTACTGTTTGAGTGAGTAGCAGCTGGGGGAGGGGTAACACTTGTTAAGTGGCAGATGGAATAGCACTTACTGAGGTGAGATTAGGGTTTGCAGGTTGGTTTTTCTTGGGGGTAGAATGGGCTGGACCAAAGTGAGGAGAGCACTCATTACTGGGAGGATTACTTAACAAGGGGGTAAATTAATTACTTAAGGGTAACTTAAATTCCATGGCTCATCGTCCTTTTTCAATCTTGTGTCTGTTGTCCACTATAAACCATACATCCTCCTCTGTAATGCTTGTATGAGAGTCTTCCTCTCAATCCCTTTTTTTGTTTAGGTCTTCATTTGGGGTTTTTAATAGATTGTTGGCATTTGAGGGTAGTTTATTAAACAACAAGGGGTACACATTGTGGCTTTTATCAGAAGGTTTTGTGAGTGTTCCATCATTCAGTTGTAAATTGTCCTGGGTCTTATTGATAGCTAATATTCTCTCTCTCTCTCTCTCTCTGCCATTTCATGTTGACCCTTTTCTATAGATTTTAGCTTGGAGCTAAAGGTTGCAATGTCTAACTGGAGATCTGTAATGTGCAAGCACTTTACACAGGTGAACTCCTCCCTAGGGGCATGCTGGTGAATAACATATACATTGCACAGCCTTTGCATCTCATGCCTATATTGCCCCCTACAGTTTTAATTAAGCTGGCCATGTTGGTTAAGAGTAGTCCAATATGATAGCTACAGCAGGAGATAGTAACTGCTCCTTTTTTTGTGTGTGTTTATTAACCACAGCTAGAAATTATAAAATAGTATCACCTACTTATATATCCTTCTGACTTAGATCAATAGGCGACCACTGCACCAGACAGTTTATAGTATACCCGGTAGATTCTCACCTGCCCTATTGAAACCAACTATTATAGAGGGTTTTTGTTAGAATGCAGATTAGGCAGCTGAAATATATAGCCACAGGTTACTGACTGAAGTTGATAAAGCAAGTAAAATTACAGACAAGGATTTACCTCCTGCTCTCAGCTCCCTCTGGGCACTCTAGACACGCACAGGATGCAAGTGTCTCTGCACATGTCTCCATGCACGGCACCGTGCACTCACCCTGCTCAAGCTCACTCCACTCACTATGGAGTGAGTTTTAAGTAGTCTCCAACCTGGAAGTAACCACCAGGGTCACGTGATCACTCCAAGCAGTCTTGCTGCTTCAAACTTAATAAAAAGTTCTAAAACTGCCCTTTAGTGAATGCTGCAGTCTGTCCATGAAAGGCAGACTGTGTATGTGCCAATATTAAAATCTCAGTCCAAACTTGTAGTTTGTGGGGCTCTCCCAAGAACTACACAGTCCCTCCCCTTCCTGTGATGCCTGCTGTTGCTAGGATCTGGGGTTCAGGTGCTTTGTACACACTGCACACCACACAGAATTAAAATAGAAATATAAAAGAGCTCTCCTGCTGCTTTTCTCTTTCGCTCAACTTTCAGCCAACACACAGAGCAGCACAAATAAGCTAGATAAAAATTCATTTATTTAGTTAACTGACACTTTTATACAGGTCCAGTACAATGATTTTACTAATGCTTTATTTATTTAGTTTTTGGAGTTTTTTTGTTAACCAGCTAAGCACTCTAGGCTGAGGGCCTATTTTCAGGTGTGACCCAGGTACACAGATACAATACATTAAACAGGCAATACATAACAGGAAATCTTTAAAGAATGATGGCTCTGATCTGTTGTTTTTGTAGGAGGCAGCTGTATACTTATTTGTGTTTACTTCAAAGGGTTCAATTCATTTTTTTGTTTGTTTTGGGTCAGACACTGATCAAATCCAGCTTCCCAGCTTGACAGTGTACCAAAGTTGTCCCCAACAGAGCCAACCATAAAATATGTGATTTTTGATAATCCAGGAGATTTTGTTATAATTTATCAGGAGATATATTAGGATTCTACTACTGTTTTGTGCAGGGCCCAAAGCCAGTTAAGACTTTACTTTTTCAAAAAGTAAGGAAACTCATAGCAAAATACTTTTTAATGCATGGTTAGGATTCTATGGCCACAAAAAGAGGGAAGTCAGACGGTATCCTACGAGGTGGGCTATATGCAAGTGGGCATCTACCAAAAAGGCAATCAACTTGTGGCGACTGCCCCGACGGTGAGGGTGTGGGGAGGGTGACTGGATGGGAAGGGTTCACAAAAGGCGACAGGATGTCACTTCATTTATATGCACGCAGGGCAGGGGGTGAGCACACTGAGCAAGGGGAAGTAGGATTTGTGAGGGGTGGTGCTGCAGTTTGCTGCCGAGTTGGCTCTGTGATGTGGTGGGGTGGGTGCTGGCCTGGGGTGGAGGGGATGCAGGGTTGGGGTCCGGGCACTTGCATATTTTGTTGTGCCCAGCTTGAGACAGGGATTTCTTTTTTACACAGATGCACCCCCCCGACATGCACCCCCCCCCGGAGTTGAGAATCTAAAAGTAGGGGGGGTGCGGAGGGGAGTGCTGGGGGGCACAGTCCCCCCGCATAAAAGTAAATATAGAGTCCTTGCACCGTCATTCCTTTCACCAGGCATGCACATCACTGAAATTCAATATCAGCGATGTACACTCGTCATTTGGATGATCGCCTTTCGGCAATTGCCCTTATGACATAGAACCAAGTCAGACCCTGCACCACACAGGACCTGAGTCCCAACTTAATGCATGCACATCTCTTTCAGGATTTTGGTCTGGATTGTGCTTTGGCATTCAGGATTATAATGCATTACTTACTTCACACTTAGATAAAACATCTAAAGTGATTAGGAATGAGATTCAATCTTCTTAATTATTGTTTATTATATTTCATCAATTTGCATGATTTGGGAGATTCTTGGAGGCACTTATTTTCTATGGGGAAAAATTAACTTATGATAACAAAACAGAAACTTTCTCAAAACTGGATGACATATTTTTATCCAAATCATGTATTCCTTTATTAAGGGCTGCATATATTACCACTACTGATTTGGAGTCAGTGATTTGATTTCTGAACATTGAATGCTATGTATCCTAGACAAAAGCAACCACAAAATAACCCCCTTATGGTCCTTTAATAGTAAGCTATTGAAGAACCAAGAATTTATAAATAGAATCAGAGTAGTAATTACTGACTATCGGCACTACATCTATACATGTCAATGTCCAGTCTCGAACCAGTGGGATGCCTTTAAATCAAGACTGTATGACTTTATCATATCCTATAATAGCCGGAGTAGGAAAAAGAAGAAAGAGAATGAGAAGGATTGTTTGAATAAGAGAATACAATGTCCTTTTTATTGTAGATTACACTAAATACTACAATGTACCCGGTTAGAAGAGCGCTACCAGAATTGCACCACAATTCACAGCGCTAGTCTGGTAAGCGCTACACAGGACAGCGAGGGTAGATTTACAGTACTTGCAGTAAGTGCATCCCTGGTCACTATTCATGGTGCTGGAGACTGACTAGAGCACCAGGAGCCAGGAGGCTGGCTGAGCTGCTCCCGTGGCATGGAGAGCTCGGGCATCGAGCAGTTCAGCCAGCGCCATTGGAGACAAGGGTTCTTAACCTGGTCTCCAACATGTTTTAGTGCACTCAGGACTTACACTTATTTATATGGGGCCATGGGGCTGTAATAATCATTCACAACTATGTGAATGAACATTCACAAAATTGTGCATGATTATAACAGTACATACTGCAAGCCCATTGGTCAATAGTGCAGACCAATGAGCTTGCAGGTGTTACTGTAAGCTGTCATTCAGTGGGCAGCCATGGAGGTGAGTGAGTGGGTGGGTTTACTGCCCCCCAATGAGCTGGGTGGGATGGGGTCCTGTGTGCGTGAGGGGGTTGGGGGTACCACTAGACCACCATGGATGGGGATTTTTCTTGATATCACTACAATCGGGGTTTTGTGCAGGGAGTGGGGGAACCACTGGACTACCAGGAATATTAAAATATATTTTATGGGGATTGGGGTTTCATGCGGGGAGGGAGGTACCACTAGACTACCAGGGCTCTTTATGTTGCACTGCAGGGGGATCAGACTTGGTGCTTGGGGATAGCCACCCAGGGGCTGGTGGCTACTGTGTTGTGCCTTGCAGTACAGCAGCCCACCTGTGGGTGGCTACCAGTTAGGCCTGCTTTTTACAGGTGTAACTTTGTTCCCATGTATGCGGCACATCTCCAAGATGTGTTGGCAGATGCACCACACATCTCGGCTGAATATCAAGATGTGCCGCATATGCATGGGCATGCCCCCTGGAGATGCGCAACATACATTATCATTGCCCTGCAGCACATCGGGAATTGTGCAGTGCATTTCCCCTTTAAGCCCCGGGGTGTATTTCTGGAGTTGTGCCGGTGCAACTCCTTTAAATATCTAGCCCTAGATGTACAATGCCATAACTTTAGATATACAGAGAGGCTTGTGGCCATCTCACATGCATCAGCCAGCTTCCTGTGCACTCTATATACTAATGAGCAATGCTGAGCTCTGCCGTTAGTTGGCAGCCCTCAGTAGTATATTGAGTGAACAAGAAGCCAGCTAGTATGTGCAAAATGGCTTGGTGCATCTCTAAATATTAGAAGTTACAGTTCTGTACATCTAGAGGATACAAAACATAGTAATAAGTAGTAATTTGTTTTAATTATGCACAGAAACTCGAATTGGGAGTGTTTAAAGCACATTTTGAAATAAGAGTTTTTTGTGCTATTTTCCTTTAAATGTGGATGATTAAATCTTGGCTACATGTATAGGGAACAGATTAATGGTGCGGATCCTCAAGACCATTTATCCAACCCAATATAGATTTGGCAGGGCTGAACTATCTCACATGTACTTTAACCTAGTACATGATTCAAAACCTGACTGCGTGAAGTTCATGGGGGTTGAATGGATACCACCACTAGAATTTGGTGGCGATAGACCTAACCTGCTGCTAAAAAAAGAAAGTCAATGAATCTCTAAACTAAAAAGTGTTAAACCCTGTGGACTTAATGATAGGTGGGACCTCAGACCTTTTCTTAAAAATAAGCACTAGAGTTATGAAGTCAAAATGATTTTCTGCAGCACAGTTATACAGGGAAAAAACTGTTAATGTGTTAAGCAACATTTGTATAACATTTTTACAATTTCTCTTTTTTCCTCGCCCCCTTTCTTTCTTTAGATCAGTCCATATGGGACCCTCTGTTCTCTGGATCCAGGCTGCCATGCTGGAAATTAAATATGGCATTGGACCAAATCATGGTATTTAAACAAGCCATCATTTCAGCAAGGAAAATGCTTATCACTTTCCAGAGACCGAGTACCCTTTAAAATAGATTCTAGTCCTGTTTCCATTATTTAGCTCTAAAATTACCTTTAGAAATGTTGTATTTAGTGCTTTCAGCAGCTTTTTGCATTTCACTTTTGGAACAGCTCTAGGCTCGAAGAATGTTCATTTTTATATGTGATTTATCATTAACTTGTGAGGCACTGCAAAAGTAACCTTTGGATTTATATGTGATAATTAATTTTGAATTTTGTATGTGCATCACATTTTTCTTGAAATTATGATTTGAATGTTGTGACATCAGTACTTTCAATGAGTTCATTGTGTATTTAAGTAATTTTCCTGTCCTCTGACCACACCCCTGAGGAAGACTCACGAGGAGTTGAAGCCCTGGTTGGTCAGTTGGCATGCTTGAGTGTGCCTCAGAGCAAAATAAATGGATCAACTTGAAAATATCTTGACCTTCGAGTCCGGTCTATGTGCCACAACAGTTTGTTTTCTTGCTTATCGAATTCAGGCTGGCTGCCTTTCTGTGAGCACCTGGTTGTTTAAGGTTTGATCGTGGCATCCTTCTCTGAACTTTACAAATTAGTACTGGAGTCCTTTCACATAGACCTTACTCTCACAAAGTGAGCCTCTATCTTATCTGCTGGAGATGCCTCTGTTGTGCTAAACAATTTCCTTAATATCTTCTCTTCCCTACTAGAAGAGCATGCCCCACTTAAAAAGCAGAGAGTAAAGGCTACTGTCAAGAAATGGCTTCATAGTGACATGCTATCGCTTATTAAGGCTAGGCAAAAATGCTGGTTGAAGTTTAAGGCTACTCATGCTTTGTCTGATTTCTATGAATAGAGACAACTCCAAAGTGCCTGTCACTAGTAGCCTCCAGTAGGGATCCTAGGGGTTTCTGGCATAATATTAAAAGTGTAGTGGGTGTCTGCCTTATATATTAAACTATTGACATGCTTATTGGAGGAATAAACTGTAGCAATTCAAAAAATATTTCTAATGCTTTTACCAATCAGTTCTCTGACCTGCTGTCCCTCGCCTCCTTATTTGCTGCTGCTAACTTACAGGATGAGCCTGGCACCTCTCTACCCGCTCCTGCATCTCATCCCACTTTTTACCTTAAAACTGTATTAATAGGTGAAACTAAAAGACTCTTGGTCAGTCTCTCCCACTTTATTACTGCTGATCAAGATAATATGGAGCCTAAGCTTATCCATTTGGGTGCCCCATTCCTAGCCTTGCCAATTTCCCACATCTTCAACACATCACTGACATTATCCCTGACCCTTGGAAGATTGCCAGAGTTGTACCAGTTTTTAAGCATGGTGACCTGAAATGTCTAGAAAACTAATGTCCTATAACAATATTGTCTGCTATCAACAAATTATTAGAGAAAGTACTGGCATCACAATTGCTGGAGTACATCCAGAAACATGATCTGCTATCCCTGGTGCAACATGGCTTTCATAAGGTATATAGTACCTCTGCTGCCCTTGCTAAAGTTACTTTAGAGACTAGGGTAACCATGAATGACTGCAAGCTGACTCACACTGTCTTTGTAGATCTCTCAAAGGCTTTTGATCTGGTTGACCATGAACTCCTTTGCTCTAAGTGTCATTCTCTTGGTTTGTCTGCCCCTGCTTTAGCCTGGATCAAACTCCCTACAGAGAAGGCAGCAACCAGTCGGGTATAGCAGGACACTTTCTGAGCTTACTCCTGTAATGGTTGGTTTCCTGCATGGGTCCATCTAGGGGCAGACTGACCAGTTGGGCTACCAGGCACAGACCAAGGCCCAGAAAGCAAAGGGGCCCATCCAACACAAAGATTTTCCTCTCCCATGTGGGTAATAATTTTGTGATCAATTCAGCTGATCAGGCTGGTGTGTGTTTGGGGTCAGTCATTCTTCTTTATCAGCCCCCCCATAAATGTTGGCGTCATTGTGTGTGAGGTTCCCAGCACATGTTATGTGAGCGCCTGACCACAAGATGTAATGTGGATTTCTACCTCTGTTGTATGTTTGACATTATTGAAAGGAACTGGATAAATATTGCCTAGAAAGGTGTACTGTATGTAATATCAATATTTTCTAAACGACTCTGGTGAGGGGGCAAGGGTGCAACTTATTGGGCATGAGGAGAGAGTAACAGAATAGCAAATTCTCTTTGAAATTACCTCCAAAATGCACCAGAATGCACCAAATTTAAAAAATATTCTGGTGGCCTACGTGGCCCTACAATCTCCACCTATGTTTACAATACTCATGCCAGCATCAGCACTCCAATCTATTTCATAAGGGGCCCAAAACAGCATTGTTGCCTGGGACCTTAATGGATCTCAGTCTGACCCTGGGTCCATCCTGGGACCCATCTTATTAACTTAACCAGGTGCCAGCCTATTGGACCTCTACCCTTTATGCCAATCACCTGGTGCTACTAATCAGTTCTCAGCACATCAACATCATTATCTCTCAATTAAAGACTGACTTCCACCAAATACAATCTTGGCTTTTGTCAAACAAATTAGTCCTTGATCTTAGTGTAATCCCCAATCAGTGCTAAACTGAGAGGGCTACTACCCCTGCCTGTGTAGCTAGTGAACAGGTTGAGGGACCTGGGTCCTATGACCCGGTGCCTCCATTTTTATAAGCTGAAACTTGGGGAGAAAGGTCTCACTCGGCATGTCGGCTAGGCTTGACTACTCTGCACAGGGGCCCCCACATTAACTCCGGACACAGGAAGCAATAACTGTAATGTCCAATACCAGAAGCTGGGATTCTAAAGGTGTGGCTTTTATTCACATCCAACAGAATAACAAAGCATAGATGGACCCCCACAGGGCTACACTCCTGGTAATGCAGATTTATGGAGATCAGAACACATCCTCTTTACACTGAAACCCTCAGGTTTAGAAACACTCTGGGCATTCAACCCTAACTCAACTCTTTTTTGGTTTCCCTGGCTCGGCTCTCTTGCCAGCCCTCTGGGCTACTTTCCTTCCATGGCTTGGCTCTCATGCCAGCCCTTGGACACTTTCCATGTAGCATGGAACATTTCTCAGTGGCTCCCTAAACCACCTCTGAGCACTTCTGCTCCATCAGGGAATCTTCTTCATCAACCCCACGTCTGGGTACTTTCCTCAGACATTGGCCAAGTGCCTGAGAGAAAGCAACATGTGTCCCAAAGCAAACCTGTAGAGGTGAATTTGGTTACTACTGATGGGGGATCCCCCACCTCTTGCTCTCATAATTCATACCCGGCCATTTCTTTGGACTTTAACACCTCACCCTCTGAAAACACTTTACTGTGTAGATTCTCTTTAAATGTATGTCACATTTAATCTACTGCTCTTCCATCCCACTTGTGCTGAACTTGAAACTTACTTAAAGAGTGGCTGTGTCCATTTCTCTAGACCCCCACAGAGTTAAGCAGTCCAATTCCCACAACTTTCAAAACTGTACTTGGCTGTCTTTTCCTGACCCCACAGTAACAGTCTCTTAACTTCATCTTGCCGCAGGTGAAAACACATTGGCCCTTTATCAGAGCAGACTCACCCCTTGGTTGCAGGTGCCCCACAGGCTTTTTCTCTTCAAAGAAATCTTGACCAAAACTTCTAGTGTCTCATCACGAACTTAGATTTAGGCAGCTTCTTCTTCTCCTAGCTGGACCGGGGGATTGCCCCTGGAAGTAGGCTGAATCCTTCCCCCCCATCCCCGCAAGGATGGGGCCCTGAACCACTGGAAGCAGTCTCTACCACTTCACTTGGCTCTTCTTGTGTTCCTCTTCAGGTGAGTACACACACCTCTAACAAAAATATAGCTGTTTGTCAGAGCTGAGGGCTATGAGGGCCTGCAGCTGCAGCACACCTCCTCCCTCTTCAACACTCTACTACAGACTGATACTAAACTGACTTCAAATTCCCCAACATTCTATCCTAACTTCCCTAGCTGCAACATTCCAGTGTGGCTTATGCAGCTGCGACAGTTCTAAAATGATGTCATCCCTCAGTCTCAGCTGAGGCTGAGAACAGAGTGAGACAGTGTGAAATCCATTTAACTGGAGTTTCACCAGCTGCCTTCCCTGCTTGCCACTAAGTCTAACTGGGATTCTTGTAACCCCGGGTAACAGGGGGTTACATTAGAAAAACGAAGGCTATGCTTTTTGGCTCTCAGGCCCAAATCAGAACATGTTCTGAACCCTTAGATATCACTAGTATTGACATATCCTCTGTGATGGTTGTTGAAAATATCTGGGAGTCACTCTAAATCCTCAGCTAGACCTTTCCCTGCATATCCGCAGTGTATGTAAGGCAGTAAGTTGCAAGTTGTGCTTGGCCAATAGGACCAAATGCATTCTTATGCCAGCTGCACATCTTTCCCTGGTGAGGGGAGTCCTCCTTCCCACCACCTTAGTTATGGACTCCTTACTTTTACTCATGCTGCTAAGTCTGCTTTAAGTAGGATGTTGCCTATAACAAAGTACTGTATGTTGGTTTGCCCTCTCTGCTGCTCATCTCACCCATCATTGTGAGTACTATAGTAAATTAGATTGGTTGTCTCTGGGGAACTATCCCACCTTTAATTTGAGCTGTTTTATTGAGAAAATTGCCAGAACTGTTACCTCTCCAATCTTGGCAGAGTAGTTGAGGATTGTTAATTTGATTTACCCCCTCATGTCCAATGATTCTTCTTGGCTCCTTGTTTCAAAAACCATCATGGCTATAGGGGATCAGGCCTTTGCTTTCTGTGTACCTAGGTTATGGAACTCTCTCCTAGTGTCACCTCCCATCGCATTTTTAGAAGGTCCTTATGGGATCACTTGAAATCTAACTTTGCCTGTAATTGCACATAATTCCGGTACACCTTCTATCCAATAAGTGGTGGAATTCACTGTTTAATCTGGTTTGTTTTAGGTCCATGCTTATGTATAACTGTTTCCTATGTATGTATTCTGTAAATGTGCTGTGGTCTTTATCTATTGTTACTGTTATCTTTTCCATGCCTCAAAGGGCTGTATATAAACAACAGGTGAAATCTACAGCCAATAATTATATTCCTAATAAGCACAAAAGAGTGCAGGAGCAAATTAGCAAACAGGACAATTAACCAGCTGGATATGCTTGGATAAACATGTTTCTTAAGTGAACTTTGAAGGTGTTTAAGGAACAGGAGGATCAATCTCAATAGGCAGAGAGCACCAGAAGGCAGGGGCAGCCACCTCAAAAACCTGAACTCCTGTGGACTTGAATTGGGAGGGTGGCACCTGCAAAATCCCCTGCCCCATGGATCTCACCACCCTAGCAGGGGAGTACGGGGTCAGAATATCTTGAGATACTGAAGGGCTAGTTTGTTCAGTGCTTTATAATTTAACAACAAGAGCTGGTACTGAATTTGTTCCCTAACAGCCAAAACAAGATGTAGAGCAACAGCATTATATATTCCAACTTCCAAGTAGAAGTCAACAATCTCTCTGCAGCATTCTGGACTAGCTGCAAGCAGAAAATTGGAGTACTAGGTATGCCTTGTAAAGCACATTTAGGTAGTAAAGTCTGGAGGATAAGAATAACAAATGTCAGCAGCACTGAGAAAGAGATGCAACCTGGCAATGATTTTAAGATTATAGAAGCATCCACTAACTACAGAGGACACCTATGGAACAAATGTCAACTGTTCATTAAGGATTAATCCAGGTTGCAAACTTCTGTTTCAGCTTTAAGGTCACACCATCAGTGCCAAGGATTCTTATGTTATATTTCAAGACTCAGAGGTGCTGATCTCTAACCAGGAACAATTTGATTTTATCCGGGTTCAAAGCCATCCAGTTGGAGGCCATTCATGCTTTGATTTTTGACAGGCAGTTCTCAACACACATAGCACAGGCAGACACAGATGGAGCCTTATGAATTTGGAATCTTCTGAGAGGCTAAGTATTTCTAAACTTTTCTTCTATTATATTTTTTCTGGAAATTGTATTTGTGTAATTATTATTATTTTTTTTTTTCTTTCTCAGTTGAGAGACTGTAAGAGGATGCAGCACATGAAGACCTCTTAGCCTAGTATCACATACTACTAAGTAACTTAAGCTTATGCATATAGCACAGGCATTTAACTGACTGGAATGGAGCACTTGGTTAGTGGATAGGTAGTTAGCTGTAGGAATTGTGGGGCACTTGTCTCCAAGATTATGCTTTGGAGAATGGGACACCACCCTATCTGCAGGACCTTCATGGAATTTCATGCTCAGTTGGCAGCAGGTAGGGAGGAAATAGTCCATATGTGACTCCTACTAAGCTTGTGCCCCCCCATGCCCCCACTTTCTCAGAGGCCTACTGGTCTGGGGGATGGAGGGTGGCGGGGGGAGATCAGGTGACAAGGATGGTCCCATGACAGTCAGTTTTTCCTATGAGCTACCAAATGCAAACCACTTTGCACCCCTGGAAGAGGCACAGGTGCCAGACTTGGGCAAGGGTGACCATGGGTCAGTCTGTGCTGATGAGAAAGGAAACATGGTGATACATGAGGTCAAGGGGGGCACAAGTTAGTAAGAAGGATTCCAGTGATAGAAGACTCTATTATTAGAGGGGTGGGGAGGGTGGTAGGTAAGGAAGGGGGGTGGACAGATACCTGCCTGGAGCATTAGCCATCAGAGATTGGGATAAAATAGGGAGGATAGCAGAGGAGAGGGTGGAGTAGGGCGTGCTGATTCACCTTGGTACCAGTAACTTGGTAAACTGGCCTGTGGATATGGTGACGAGGGACTTTCAGAGGCTGGGAGAATACAGAAGAAACTCCTGACTTCTTTAGCCTTTTCTGATGTACTTCCAGTCTAGCGTGGGGAGAATGGGAAGAATAGAGTACAGGGGACAGAGATCGAGAAGCTGAAGGGGTGATTGAAAAGGTAGTGTTAGGAGTAGTGTGCCACATTATAGGAATTGTGGGGATTCTAGGACAGAAGGCTCTTCAAAGGTGATGGCCTTCACCTGACAAGAGAAAGAACTAGTACGTTAGGGCAGAAGTTTGATGTTTACATTGACAGATGGTTAAACTAGCTGCAGGGGAGGCTAGGGCTGGGGATTCCATTCTGGAGGGAGGAACAGCCTTGACAGGACTCCCCCCTGGATGTGAGTAAGGTGTTCAGGGAAAAGTAGAAGAGAGGAAAAAGTTCAGGGGACAGGGCAGGATAGGCACAATAGACATGAAAAGTAAGGAGAACACAAGACAGCAAGGTTATTAGAGAACAGTGATGGGAGAGGTCAAGTGAGAACCAGCAGAGGTTCAGGGGCATGTTGGAGGGTGATATGCCTCAATGCCAGGAGTCTGGGTAATAAGATTAGTGAACTCCAGACTTTGGTGTCAGGCTCTAGGCTGGATCTAGTGACTGATACAGAAACTTGGGCTAGTGTGAATAATGACTGGGACATAGTGATCCCAGACGGCACCTTAAATACGCATGATAGAGGGAGGGGTAGAGATGGAGGGATGGCCATCTACATCAGGGAAGGGATTGAGTCAGTAGAGGATGCTACCACTGTCAAAAGGAGATGTAGAATGACTGTGGGTTCAGCTCACAGAGTTGTCAGGCAGGAAGACTCACATAGGGGTGGTTTACAGGCCACCGGGGCAGGGAGAAGAGAGAAAGTGAGATAAAGAACTGGGTACTAAAATGGGGAGGAGGGCATTAAAGAAGGAGGTTTTAATACAGTGAGCTTTCAGCCTGTCAGACATCGATTGGGACATCCTAGAGGCCAGGAGTGCCAGAAGCCAGGCCTCCCTGATCTCATGCAGGACTCCATGCTGATATAACAGGTCAGGGATCCCATTAGGCAGTCAGCCATTCTAAATGCAGTACTTACCAACTCAGAAAGTGTAGGCAGATTACTGCTTGAGAAACTGGTGGGGTCCAGCGAGCACAGTACTATATAGTTAGAAGTGGCCCTGGGCACCTGTAAGTCCTTGTCTAAGGCTGATATGCTAGACTTCAGAAGGGTGGATTTTAACCATATGAGGGAAATTGTGCTCAACAGGTTAGCTGGGGTAGACAGCATCAGGGGAGTGGAGGAAAGATTTCGTTATTTATGGAAAACGTCAGAGATTACTTTTGTGCACAAGTGTTTATTTACAAATGGTCCATGTCAAATAAAATAGTCACAAAAAAACATTACAAGTACAATAAGCAGTTCCAAAGGAAATGCAGTCGAGTCAGGTTCAAAGCATTTAAGACAGGACAATTACATACAGTTTTTAAAAAATACATACAGATCGTTGTATAAAAAGTCACAGGATATGTACAAAGAAATGGAATAAAACAGTTTAACGGTTACAATTGCACTGGACTGCAAGGGCAGACTGCAAAGATCTCTTAAACTGATTAATCTTGGGGAGATTCAGCAGTGTATCAGGCAGTTTGTTTAATCAGATTTTTATTTATTTATTAAACATATCGGAATTACAAACCTTTAGTTGGAGGCCCTGACAGCAAATGACTGCTTGCCCAGCTGAACATGCCAGTAAGGAGGCCTAAGGGCATTCCTGCTCATGTTCCTGGTGTTGTGTTGGTTGGAGACGGTGTGGAAGTAATTTGTTAAAGCAGTGGGTGTTAGGCTCAGGAGTGTCTTTTTGGCTGGCAGACAGGACTGGAGCTTTATTCTGCAGGGTAAAGGTAGCTAGTTAGGGAGTGTGTAAAGGGTACAACTATGAGTGCGGTTATCTGCACCAAGTACAAAGTGGCATGCCTTATTACAGATCAGCTTTACTCTGCTTAGGACTGTGTCACAGGCAGCTGCATATGCAGGGAGGTCATAATCTATCAGTAACAGAATGGAGCTGGCCAGCATAAGGCATCTAGCATCCCCAGTGAGACTGTTCTGGTTACAGTACAGGATACCCAGTCTTCTATTAACTGTGGCCACCAGACTGTCAACATGGGGGGCAAAAGACAGGTGTCATCCAGACTTACTCCAAGTTACTTAAAGGTCTCCACCTGTTTCAGGTTTTGTCCCTGGTCATTTCAGAAGAAAAAGGATGGAACTGGCTTCTCCTGTGGGAGGCTAGAGAAGAACATGGTGTTTGTGTTTATTTTTTGCAACTGAGAACCAGTTTGTTGTTTGAGAACCAGCTTTCTAGTGGCCTGAAGTTACTTTGCAGAGTGGCAGTAAGGCAGTCAAGATCAGGGTTTTTGGAACAGATGACAGCATCATTGGTATAGGGAAGTAAGTTGGCTGTCAGGCACTGGGCAGTTGATTTATGATAGAGTGTTATAAAAGGGGCCATTGTTGAGGCAACTAGAAACATGCACAAGAACAGTTATCAAGAGATCAGTTTGGTTCTCTGAAAAGGTCAGGGAGGCAGAGGAAGTTAAAAAGAGGGCCCTAATAAGGTACAAAAAAAAGCAGGGGATAAAGAATGGAACAAGTACCAGGAGAAAATCAGAACGGCCAAGAGGGCAATCAGGATTGCAAAGGCAAACACAGAGCTTCATATTGCAGAGGGGTCAAGGAAGGGGAAAACACTTATCTAGCTATATAAGAGGAACAAGAAAGATGGGAGGGGAATTGTCAGGCTAATGGAGGGGGGAGTAGGGTAATAGAGGAGGACAGGCAGAAACCAACTGTGCTAAACTACTTCTTCTGCTCAGTATTCACTAGTGAGAATAATGGGACCTTGCTGGACAGTGGCATAAAGGCAGCTGATAGAGCAGGCTCCAGAAATGAAACTGCATAAATTTACTGACAAAAGAGTCAAAACGGGGCTAGCAGCACTGAAGGTAAACAAGGCTCTGAAGGCGGATGGGATGCATCTGAGGGTGCTGAGGGAACTGACATTAGTGTTAGCTGAACCCCTGGCAGGGCTGTTTAATAGCTCTATGCTGCAAGGGGGTAGTTCCAAAGGACTAGAGGATGGCTGATGTAGTTCTGCCCAAGGAATGAGACAAGGAGCATCCAAGAAATTATAAACTCATCAACCCTACCTCTGTGGTGGGAAAACTGATGGAGACACTAGTCAAAGAAGATCTAATGGAATACCTATAAAAAACAGACTTCATGATAATAAGCAGCACTGATTTGTGATAGGCAGGTCTTGTCAGACCAACCTGATAGTATTCTTTGACTGGGGTAACCAAGGTAGTTGCTAGGGGCCATGCTGTAGATTTACTCTACTTCAACTTCAGCAAGGCATCTGACGTGGTGCCACATTGAAGGCTGATAAAGAAGATGGGAGATCTGAGAACAGCTAAGGAAACAGGAGAAGAGGCAGCAGAGAGTTATGGTGAATAGGGTCAGATCAGAGCAAAGAGAGGTCACTAGTGGAGTACCACAGGGATCTGTTCTAGTTCCTGTCCTCTTCAATATGTTCATTAGTGACATAGGGGAGAGAATCCAGAGCAGGTTGTGTCTATTGGCAGATGACACTAAAACTTGGGTGAAGTTGATAATTTGGAGGGGATAAGGGAGTTTCAGAGAAACCTGCAAAGGCTGGAACACTGATCCAAAAGTCTGGCAGCTGAAATACAACACCAAAAAGTGAAAAGTTTTGCACTTAAGGAACACAAACCCCAGAACAAAGTATTGGTTGGGTGGGGTTAATCTGGACATAACATCAGAGGAAAGGGACCGAGGAGTCATCATTAGAGACTCCCTTACGTGAATCAGCAAATGCAAGAAGGCCTTCAGCAAGGCTTACAGTATGCTGGGGTACATTAGGAGAGGGTTTGACAGTAGAAGGCAGGAAACACTGTTACCAATGCATAGGTTGCTGCTGAGGCCACGCCTGGAGTACTATAACCAGTTTTGGAGTCCCCACCTAAAAAGAACAGGGACAGGCTAGAAAAGGTACAATATAGGATGACCAAGATGGTTCAGGACCAGGAGGGCAGCTCCTATGAGGAACGGCTAAAGGCACTGAACATGTATTCACTCAAAACCAGAAGAGAAAGGGGTATATGATACAGACCTTCAAGTTCCTGAAAGGAATTAACAAGATGGACTGTGAGGAGCTATTTACCAGAAATAGATAAGACTGGGGTCACAAGTGGAGGTTAACAGAGGAAAGGTTTAAAAAGAATGCTTGGAAGTACAATTTTACTGAAAGAGTGGCTGAGCCATGGAATGGTCTGCCGTCAGAGGTGGTGGGTGTAAAAACCATAAATGGCTCAAACATAGCTGGGATAGAATCAAGGGGATATTAGCTACTCAGCAGGAAGTTGGGGTTGGCAGAAACATGGAAACAAAAGGAGAAAGAGTGTAAGAAAAGACCCCACAAAGACAATAGATTGTGGGATATGATAGGGTAATATGGGCAGATAGGATGTACCACTGGTCTTTTTCTGCCATTATTCTCTATGTTTCTATGCCCCATCAGGGGCAGGGGACAGGTGAGTATCATCTACATAGCAGTGAATCTTCACACTGCTTTGTCTAATGATCTCCCCTAGTAGCAGCATGTACACCATACAAAACTCAGGTAGCAACACAGAACCTCAAGGAACGCCACAGTAAAGAGCAACTGGCATCAGCCAGAATGAACCCAATCCAACTGATTGCTCCCTTCCATCTAGGAAAGTCCAGAGCCATTGAAGAACAGACCCAGCCAATCTACAATGGTCCTCATGTCCGTCTAGCAACTCACAGTGTTCCACAGTGTCAAAAGCAGGAGACATGTCAAAGTGGAGAAGAAAGGACAGCTTACTCCAATATCTCACCAGGTGGAGATCATTGCACACATTAACATGGGCCATTTCCATGGTGTGATCCCTCTAAAAACCAAATAAAAATGGCTCAAAGATGTAATTTTCCTCATGGTGATCAACCGACTGTTCCACAACCAATCTTAACAATCTTCACCCAAAATGTTAAGTTGGAGACAGGTCAATAATTTGTGGGACTGTTAGGATCTAATGATGCCTTTTTTCCTGAGTAGTCAGTGGACCAGTGCTCCTTTCATTGCTGCCAATATAAACCCTCCACGCAAGAAGCAATGCCAATCCTCCCAATGATCAGAACAAAGGTATCAAGTCCAGCCCTGAGAAACTAGATTGGTACCAGGTCCAGCCACAAAACGGTGCTCCACAAAGTGGTGACTACCTTGTCAACATCTTCAACATCCTACTGGTGGAAATTACCAAATAAGCTAACCTTGATTTTTCTCCCCTCTGACAATCCTACCACAATTAATCCTGGCTGTAGATGAAATGTAGTCCCTGATTCCCGCAACCTTGGCTTTAAAAAAACGTAAAACCATTTGTGCATCTCCTGGGAGATTGTCAACCAGTTCCCTCATCTCCACAGCAATGAGCAGCTCACAAGTATTTTTATTTATTCTTTCCCCATATTCTTCATTTTATCTGTAGATCACCTGTTATGTTGTGTCAGCTGCTGTTTAGGGCATTGTGTCCCACCCCTCCAAGCCACCAAGGATCCCTGAACTATCCTGGGACTGCTGATCTATTTTTCCTTTCTTCTAAGCTGCTTTAACTATCTGATTTCTTGCCTGGTATTAATATTTTCTGTTTTTTTTTTAAACCCTACTCCTGCTGAACATGTGAGTATCAGGCTCAAAAGAAAGATTGAGTGTACAGCACTCACCCCCTTCCTGTCTCTGAGTCTGACTATCTCCACACGGCTGTCAATCATAACAATGCCCCTTCCCATTGGACCTCAACAGACAGCATTCTGTGATTAGTTAGCTGCTGCAAAAGTCCTACTGTATCACTTCAGCTTCACTTGCCCATCACGTGACTGCAACCTGGCAATTCTCCACAACTGGGTGGAGGCATCAGCAAAACAATCTCTTATTGGTTCTCCCTTGGATGCCTCTTGCTCATGCAGTGTGACCACAATGCTGGCAATGATTGATTTTTGGGAGTGAATATGTTAACTGCTCTTCCAGTGACAGTGCACTGTAATTGTTGGTTTTTTTTCCGTGCCAAACACAGAAGAAAATTGGCAGCATTCAAACAAATATTTTGTTTCGTGCAAATGGCACATGCCAGCACCACCCGTGAACTACAGTTTACCCAGATATTTCTGTTTATGGATTGACCTAGAAAATTAAAAGAACATAAACTAGAGTTTAATACTTCTCTCACTACTCAGCATTGTTTTATTAAAGAATAATTTCCTCATTACTACAAATAGATTGGACACTTCAAGGAATATCTGAGGTGTTTAGAAAAATATTTTCCTCAACTATTTTAAATAGTTGTCAGCAGTCTGCAGTATGGCAGTCTGACAATTAGCTGCCTGTTTGCCTGCATAATGTATTATTAGAAAAGTGTAGATTTAATATACAGTTGAGATGTCAGTGCTCTCTCTATCAGGGTAGTTATTCACTTCTAGGTCCTGGTACTCTGCTATACCTGAAACTGAATTAAAAACTCAAGTCAAATAAACTACAATGGTAAGACATATATGTATCAGTATATAAGAAATATATGCATTTACTGCCACTGTACCACTCTTGCTCATGGACATAATCAAATCAGCACTGTATTATAATTGAAATAAATATGGGTTATGGCATGGGCCTGGTAAAAATATGACTGATATTTTTACAAGTGATCTGTGACCCCAATACATCACGAGTGGTGATGCCACGAGTGATATCACGGGGATCATGGATCACAAATAAAATATATGGTATATTTTACTGGGCCCATGCCATATCTAATTTATGCAATGGAATGCATTGGTGTTGTAAATTGGCTGGACGGGCTGCTGTCTCAAGGAAATTACAGTCAAAGTTCTGCAAGCAGAACTTCCTGAGAATGAGCAAGTCCCAGAATAAAATGGCATCAGATTTCTATTCTGAAGGACCTACAGTGAGAATATTTGCTTTGTCATTTACCTAGGGTGAGAATATTGTGATATTTTCACTATGATGTTGGTCCATGAAGAACAAAAATAGCAGGGTTATTTGGTGAAGTTTATTTTCACAGGCACTGCATACATTGGTTTACTGCATACTTACCATCAACTATATTTTTATTAGTTTTAACCTATTTTATTTATTTTGTGTTTACTATTCAGGTGTGAGAAACAGCATGGGCTTATAATATAATTTGCACCATTCTTTGACTGTATTAAAGGATGTAAATATAGCTCAGCAGCCATGGGCCCTACTCCATCCCACAGACATTAGCAACTTTGTTTTTTTCTTCCATTTTGCAATCTCCATACTCTATTTCCTGCAAACCGACCGCAGCAATTGATGCTACATTTTTGCTATTTTGAATTAAGAAATCCCTTTTATACAAATAACACTTTTGATTGCTGATTGAGATATTGCACCATTCTGACAGTATTTTTTAACTAAATCTGTCCGTCAGTCAGTCAATCAATCACTGAATCAGATGATCTATAAAGTAACCCAAAAGCACAGGGCACTCCATTTGGGAAGAATGTAGTTTTCAAGCTCTTCTCTACACTATAGACATTTTGAATGTGCCTTTCTTTTTCTGCTTCTATTATGTTGGGTATTTATTGTGGTTGCACTGCTTTCAGAGGCAGTGCCCTGTATGCTAACACCACTTTGTCACTGGATTGACATTATTATATGCTGTACATTAACATATCCAATGATATCATACATGCTGCCCTGCCATCATTAATCTTCTCAAAGACATGAAAAGGGGAGACAAAGGAGTTTCTGAACAGATTTTTTTTCAATAGAGCCAGAAAATAAAAGTGGAACTCCCTCATCCCAGTCTATGAACAACATTGTTTTCACCTAACATATCACATTTCTTGCATTAAAAGCTGATGTTTAAAAAATGATGTACTGTATTATGAAACATTTTTCAAAAATTGTTCTCCTAATAACCTATTTTCCATACACCCTTTTGTTGCCATTGGAAGCAAAACTGCATCACACTGCAGCTACATGGCATACAACACAATGCTTTAAAACTGCAGTTCAGGTTAATATTTTCAACAAAATTAGGTGCCAGGACAATTATTCAGAAAGTATCATACCTTCTGAATATTTTTTCCCTAAGTGCTTCCCATACTATGCAATATATGGGTGATAACACACTTAATAATGTGCAGTTACTCTATAATAACTGTATGCCCAGGCACAAGGTGCAGTCAAATGCCTTCAACGGTCTGTGAAGTGCTGTAATTATAGCATAATTTCACACTTTAGAGGGTGTTGTCATGTTCAGAAATGGTGAAAGAGGCAACAAAGCTTACAATTGTCAGAGAACACCAGGACAAGGAGCTGCTGTTGTGACTGGACTTCTCTACTGGGACTAAAGAAGCAGAACTCTACTACTGGGACCTTCAATTTACTGGGACTTAAGAAGTAGAACTCTACTACTGGGACCTTCAATTTAGGGTAAAAAGAAAAAAGTTAGTGTGTTTGTCTGAGTTGGTTGAAGTGAATTATCTGAGCAGTTATCTAGGTGTTAATCTCAGGTGGCTGAAGGGGACTGATATATGTGCAATTTAACCAAGTGTGGAAAGATCTGTTAAGTAGGGTGAGTGGCTTAGCTAGAAGGAAGCCAGGTTAAAGCCAGATTTAAACACTGCCCTAGATAGCTTCTGCCAGAAAATAATCAGAGAACACCAAGACAAGGAGCTGCTGTTGTGACTGGACTTCCCTTCTGGGACTATATTGCCCTCCTTCCATCCCCTCCACCCGCCCACGGAAAGCCTAGTTCTACTTTTATAGGCACAGGATTTGACTGACAACAGGAACTTCCTGTTTGGGAGGAAGAATTGAGTGATCACAGAGCCACCAAAGACTCACCATACTAGAAGGACAACAGTAGCTCTCTGTCCCCCCCCCCAGCTGCTGGAGGTCTGCCTCTGAGCAAGTAAGGGGACTACTGAAAAATATAGGATCTTCTTGTCTCAGAACAGGAAGAGCAGGTGCTTAAAAGACACAGAGGAGGTAACTATGTAGGGAGAAAATAATAAATAAATAAATAAACAGAGGAAAGAGTAAGTATTCCAAACAACAGTGAAGGGGCCAGAAATAAGACATGATGGGAGTGGTGCAGTGCAGTGGCTGTGGAGCAGCAGTCTTCTGGAAGACGTTCTGGAGGTTGCGGTGTTGTCCCATCTGCGGGCACCTCTCTGGGCTGAGGAAGGAGGTTGCTAATCTCCAGGCTGAGTTGGTCAGGATTTGTGGGACCTCCTCTCCCATCCAGGGATCACCAGGGCCACTGCCATTGCCTCAGAGGTTATCAAGAAAGAGGAGTGGTTGTACCACAGTGGGCTCAGGGAGGGTGAGGGTGATGGAACAGAGGTGCATCCCCTCCAATTGTACTTCTCCACAATTCATATGCCATACTGGCAAAGTGTGGCTCCTCTATGGAGGCACCTGCAGTGGAGACCAAGGAGGATGCTGGGAACCTCCACAAAGGAGACCCACAGGAGGGTGGCATGAGACCCCACAGGGGAAGAAAACAACTCCTGGTGGGGGACTCCATTGTTAGGAAGGTAGAACTGTGGGAGGAAGGGGAGAGGGAGGGAGGTAAAGTGCCTGCCTGGTGCCATGGCCTGGAGGGAAAGGGAGCGAATCCTCAGGATCGCTGAAGCAGCTGCACAGGGGAGGGAGCTGGATGTCATTGTCCACCTAGGGACAAATGACCTGGCTAAGAAAGGGATCAGAGCAGTGCAGGAAGAGTTTGTGGAGTTGGGAAGGGGGCCTTAGACAAGAAGCACACACAGTAACCTTCTCAGAGATGCTGCCTATCTATGGCGTAGGTGAGACTAGGGTGCTCCACACCGTGGGATTCAATCAGTGGTTGAAAAACTGGTGCAGAGCTCAGGGATTTGGCTTCACTGGGGACTGGGGGTCCACCTGGAGTGATGCAGGCCTATACTGGAGTGATGGACTGCATCTGTCCAGGAGGGGAACCAGAATCCTAGGTGATAGGTTTAAATGCTTTATTGGCAAGCATTTAAACTAACCAAGGGGGGAGGCACTGGAAAGGAGCAGGGAAATCCTAGCACCCCCAAAAAAAGTCAGGGTAGTAAGTGAGGTAAACACCAAGTTAGAGATGTCGATAGGGAAGGGCAGGGGTAAATGGAGAAAGTGACAAAGGCAGTAAGGACAGGGATGGGGCAAAAAGGGGTAAGGCCATCAGGAAATGGAGGGTAATGAGTACCAGTGCCCGTAGTCTGGGCAACAAGCTCCCTGAACTGGTGGCCTTGATGAAAGAGGGATGCCTAAATATTGTAGCAGTCACAGAAACATGGTACACAGAGAACCATGACTGGGATGTTAACATACCAGGGTACACAACCTACAGTAGAGACAGGGAGGGGAGAAGAGGGGGAGGAGTAGGTCTCTATGTAAGAGAAGGGATAAAAGCAACTGAACAAAAGAGTAAACAGGGAGGAGAGGAGGCACTGTGGGTCACCTTAGAGACTGGAAATGGCACCACAATCCGCACAGGGGTTGTATACAGACCCCCATGTCAGGGGAGGGAATGGACAAGGATATGATAGAAGGCATTCTTAGGATGGCAGAGAAAGGGGAGATACTGTTGATGGGAGACCCGAATATGCCAGATGTTAACTGGAGCACATTTTCTGCAGCCACATCCAAGAGCAGGGCCATTCTCGATGCCTACAGGTGACATGCCTCAGACAGCTAGTTTTGGAACCCACTCATGAGGGAGCAATCTTAGACCTCATACTCTCAAATGGGGACAGTAAGAGGATCTCAGATCTAGAAGTGGGTAGCCATCTGGGAACAAGTGATCACCAAACAGTGTGGTTCATGATAAACTCAGCTACAGAGTCAAGCCACACAAAAGTGAGGGTACTGGACTTCAGGAGGGCTGACTTTGCCAAGATGAGAGAGAGCATTAGAAAAGTACTAGCAAATAGGCTAGAAGGAGGAGTGGAGCAACAATGAGGAAACATCAAAACTGCCATCACAGAGGCAACAGGCCTTTGTGTGAAGCAAATAAACAAATCAAAATGAAAGAAAAAGCCACTATGGTTCTCAAAAGAGGTGGTGGGGAAGGTCAAGGAGAAAAAGATAGCATTCAGGAAGTATAAGGAAACACAGGAGTAGGACAGAGAGCTATACCAGTTAAGGCAGAAGAAAGCAGGGAGTGAAGTCAGAATAGCAAAGGCCCAAACTGAGGAAAACATAGCCAACTCAGTTAAGAAGGGGGAAAAAACATTTTATAGGTACATCAGGGAGCGTAGAAAGACAAAGGGAGGGGTAGTGAGGCTGAATAGAATGGATGGTGGGTGGGCAGAGAGGGACAGTGAAAAAGCAGAGATACTAAACAAATATTTCTGCTCAGTATTCACAAAAGAGGAGGAGGTGGAGGTGCCTAATCCAATTAATAGAAGCACTCTGGAAAGGGGGGTTGATCCCAGTCCTTTCTCAGAAGAAAGGGTTCTGAGAGAACTCCTAAAACTGAAGGTGGACAAAGCAATGGGACCTGATGGAATTCACCCAAGAATTCTAAAATAATTAAGAGAAGAACTAGTGAAACCACTGACTACCCTTTTTAACAAATCATGGGAGGATGGTGTGGTACCTGAGGACTGGAGGAAGGCAGATGTGATTCCCCTTCACAAAAGTGGGAGAAGGGCAGAGGCAGGAAACTACAGACCTGTCAGTTTGACCTCTGTGGTAGGTAAAGTGATGGAATCACTTCTGAAGGAAAGAATTGTTGAGTACCTAGAGGCCAGTTGGGCACAGAACCCAAGGCATCATGGGTTCACAGTGGGATGGTCATGTCAGACAAATCTAATTGATTTCTTTGACTGGGTGACCAAAGCAGTAGGCCAGGCAGAGGCTGTGGACATGGCCTACCTAGACTTTAGCAAGGCATTTTACACAGTCCCACACAAAAGATTAATGGTCAAATTAACCAGCCTGGGAGTAGGTCACAGGGTGGTAGCCTGTATAAAACATTGGCTGGACAACAGGACACAGAAGGTAATTGTAAATGGAGTCCACACTGAAGAAAGAGGGGTTACTAGTGGGGTACCGCAAGGTTCAGTACTAGGTCCAATCCTTTTTAATGTCTTTATAAGTGACATTGTAGAGGGACTGGAAAGAAAAGTATGCCTCTTTGCAGATGACACAAAGATCTGCAACAGGGCTGATACACAGGGAGGTGTGGAAAGCATGACAATGGACTTGGCAAGGTTGGATGAATGGTCAGAAGTATGGCAGCTTGGATTCAGTGCAAATAAGTGCAAAATAATGCACCTGGGAAACAAAAACCCAGAGGAAGATTACACAATGGGGGGGGGGAGGTAGTAACAACAAAAATGGAAAGGGACCTGGGGGTAATCATATCAGATGACCTTAAGGTTAGCAAGCAATGTGAGAAGGCAGTGGGGAGGGCTGGGGGGATACTGGGATGTATAGGGAGAGGCATCACCATCATAAAACAGGAAGTTGTTATCCCTCTGTACAAACAGTTGGTGAGACCCCATCTGGAGTACCACGTCCAGTTCTGGAGACCCTATCTCTGCAAGGACATAGACAGGATAGAGGCAGTCCAGAGGAGGGCAACTAAAATGGTGCAGGGTCTGCAAGAGAAGCCATACAAGGAGAGACTAAAGAAGCTTAATATGTATACCCTTGAGGAAAGGAGGGAGAGGGGGACATGATAGAAATGTTTAAGTACCTCAGTGGAATCAACAAAGTCCAAGAGGATAATATCTTTCAGAAAAAGAGATGTGCAAGAACAAGCGGACACAATTTGAAGATGGGGGGGGCAGTTCAGTGACAATGTGAGGAAGTATTTTTTCACAGAGAGGGTGGTGGATGCATGGAACAGCCTTCCTGAGGAGGTTGTGGGGTCTAAAACTGTGGGAGAATTCAAGAATGCATGGGATAGACATAAGGCAATTTTTGTGGGGGGTAGGAAGAAATAGGCTGTTGGTTAACTAGGATCTGCAGCTTATCCTGTAGGTAGGGAAATGGGCAGATTAGGTATGCCAAGCGGTCCTTATCTGCCATCAAAGTCTATGTTTCTATGAAAAACTATTTTAACTGACTTGAATAGTGATACTACAACTGCCTGTTACATGACTAGATTTCACTAATCAAGGTATTGAATTTCTCTTACAAATGTAAAACTCCCTCCTGCCACTGGAGGGGGGTTATTGGGTATACGAATGCCAGATCCAGAGTCTAGTCTCTGGTAGTGACACTGACTTAGTCCAGAGGGTGGAGTTCAGTGAGAGTGAGAAAGGTGCCAGGATGGCGTCGAGGTCACTCACTACCTGAAGTGGCAAGAACCTCACACCTCACAGCTGTGGATAGCTCCAGACTTTTGAAACCAGATCACCTCCACACCCAGTCACTTTGCAGCTTCCAGGGACAGACTCAATACAGCAGTGTAGATTTCAGAGAAGGGATCTGCAGTCATACAGAGTGGATCTCTATTCATTGTGGCAGAATATGAGGGGAACATTAGCAGGATGTTAGGAGCCTGAGGGGTTTCCCCTCAAGGGAAGTCCCTGGCAGTCTTGCGGTGCAAGAGGGGTTCCACAGAAGAGGGAATGTCACCTCCTGGGTGCATTTGAGGTCTTGAGTCTAAGTGATGCTGTCAGCCAAGCTGTTGATGGAGAGAGAGAGAGACTGAGTGAGAGAGCCAAAGCTTCTGACTAAGATAGGAGATATACCTACCTCAAGGGAAGCAATTTAAGCTTTTATTACTGCTACTAACAGGAGCCAAAAAGGCAATAACAAGACTTTGGTTAACCACAACACAATAAACAATGAAGTAGTGTACTGGTACAATGGATTCTATATGTAGCCTGGAGAAGCAAATATATTACTATCTGAACTGAATGTCAATTTTTGAAGAAGTCTGGTACAGATGGGTTCTATAACTTACATTATGTGACAGGTGATCCATTGCTAGGCTGGGAACCACAGTTGTTGCCTCTGGTAGAAGGGATGAAGTGATTACTAGCCTCTTCCAGAAGGCAGGCTGAAGTATGCACTGCAGCTCTGCGTGCAAAATACCTTCTGGTGAGTAACAGAAACTGTAATATGAGGCACTTGACACAGGGGATGGCATCAGAACTCCTGCGGGGAGACTGGCATAGAGCGGGTGCCCTCAGGGTCAGGGAACCATGGAGACTCACCAGCAAACTGAAGTCCATCAGTTGTCCCTACAGATGTTATGTCTCCTGCAACAGTAGCTGACCAGGTTCCACAGTGCCAAAGAAGTGTGGAATGTGCAGTAATCCTAAAATCTTATAGCACAGTGGAAGAACTTGTAAAGTTGTGCAGGGTAGAGTGGGCTGTGGTCCAATTATTACAGGTGGTGCTTTACAGGTTTTACAGTTTTATCTATCATTAGAATAAGCTTGCAGGGTTACTGCATTCGTTGCTGACTGATTGTTTCTGTTCTTACCTCCTTGTCTCTTTCATCCATGGTTCTTCTTTTCCAGCAGGGGAAGGGACCAGCCACCAACCTCCATCCCCAACCACCCCACACTACACTCCTTTTATAGGGTAGCACAGTTGTGACATTTCCTGTGGCAAAGCAGGAAGGGGTGGAACAGTGGGGTATCCACACAGTGACCTCATTTACAGGGGCACTAGTAATTTAGCTTGTTATAACAAGTTATACAAAAGCAAACAAACAAAACACAAAATCAAACTTTTGCTTTCATTTCTTCCTTCTAATTACTCTGACCAGGTTATAAACCCAGCATCTTATCTAGAATGGATATCATTAACTGCAGGTACTACGGAACACTTTTCGGAAGGACAGTTTTACAGGATTTAGGACACTGTCCTACATACTGGGCCATTGGAGATCTTAGGGCTCAGCTCCAGGCAGCATGGGCAGAGATTGGGCACCTCAAATTTCATATTCAAGAGGAAATATATTATAAAAGCCACCCGCCATTTCCCCAATATCCAACAGAAGCACCTCGACCGCAGAGGGTAGTTGGTCTGGGAGGTTGGCAGGTGGTTAGAAGGGGCCAATCGGGTGCCCCATCACTTGGTGCTCTCCAACATATTTCCTCCACAAACCATATAAAAACTACAAACAGGTATCTGCCTCTATCTCCAAAATCAAACAAAGGGACAGAGGACACTGCAGAACAGGAGTTAGCATAACCAAACTCACCCAAAACAGGAACCAAAACAAAAAAGCAAAAAGGAAATCCAAAAAACTTTCTGATCATAGGAGACTCCAGAATTCAGGGAGTTGATACCTATCTCCAGCCAGGGGTAATGGTCAGATGTCTCCCAGGTACATCATCGTGGAGAGACACTGGCCGCATTGCTAAAATTGTTCAGGAAACAGGAGAAAACATTGACGTCCTGGTACACATAGGGACTAATGATCTTGCCAGCCGGTCAGTTGTGGAGACAAAAGAACACCTGACCAGGCTGAGTGACAAATTATCATCCATTTCGTCCGGTATCTCCTTCTCTGAGATCTTGCCAGTCTGGGAGGGCAGATGGTTGGAAGGTCAGAGAAGGAGATAGGGGAGCTAAACATGTGGCTCAAGGGCTGGTGCCTGGAAAAGGACACAAATTTGTAGAGAACTGGCAACAGTTTTCAGAGGGAAAGTTCTTTAAATTTGATGGACTGCATCTGACTAAGGAGGGAGTCAGTACATTGGGGCAGAAGTTTGACGTCTTTGCAGATTATTTAAACTAGCAAATGGGGAGAGGGGTGCAGCATCCCATACGTCGAATGGGAAGAACACCCCTACCCCCTCAGCTAATGATCAAACAGGAGTTCAGCATGTTTGCAGCTCAATTGCATCACCAGGTAAGGAAAAAGGTCCAGCTCCCCCATATGACGCACATGGGAAATGCCAAACCTCACCCAACAACTAACACACCGAAATCTGGCCAATGGAAAATCATGTACACAAATGCTCGCAGTCTGTGAAACAAGATCCCAGACCTGCAGGCAATAATGACAGAGGCTAAACTGGACATAGTAGCAGTTAGCGAGACATGGTTTACCAGTAACCAGACTTGGGAGACTTCAATACCTGGCTATGTACTGTTCAGAAGAGACCGAGGTGCAAAAAGGGGAGGTGGAGTGGCCTTGTATGTCAATGAAAATATCAAAGCTACAGAAATTCAGAATACACATAAGGAGTCAGAAGAACTGTGGGTCACCATGGAAACAAGAAATGGGACAGCCATAAGAACTGGGGTTGTCTACAGGCCCCCAGACCGGGGGGGCATAGACACATTACTATTAGAAGACATACAAAACATGACAGTTAAAGGGGAGGTTCTGATAATGGGAGACTTCAATATGCCAGATACAGATTGGTCAATGCCAGCAAGAACATCTGCCAGAACTAGACACATGGTGGATTCCCTGCAGGGGGAGGGCCTCAAACAACTGGTGCAATAACCCACAAGAGACAGGGCTATCCTAGATCTAGTACTGCCTAACAAGGAAAGGATCACAGATCTCCAGGTAGAAGGTCACATGGGGGCCAGTGACCATCACACGGTATGGTTTAATTTGGCCACTACAACTAAATCATCCCATTCAAGGCAAAAATATGGGACTTCAGAGGAGCTGACTTTGATAAGATGGCCAACTTTAAGCTAGCCCTGGCAAAAAGAAATACAGGTGAGGGGGTACATGCAAAGTGGGCAAGCATTAAGGATGCAATACTTGAAGCAGCATTACATTGTGTTAGAGAGAAAAGGAAGTGCAAAAGAAGAAAGAAATCACTTTGGTTCTCAAAAATAGTAGCAGAAAAGGTCAGAGCTAAAAGGCCGGCCTTCAGGAAATATAAAGAAACGAAACGGGATGAAGATAGGGAGGCATACCAAACTTCCCTAAGGGAAGTAGGGAAGGCAGTAAGGCAGGCAAAGTCCCAAACTGAGGAAACACTAGCACAAACAGTAAAGAAGGTGACAAGACTTTCTATAGATACATTAGTGAAATGAGAAAGTCCAGAGGGGTATTGCTAAGATCAAAGGAGATAAGAGGCGTGGAGGAGGAGGACCATGTAAAGCATCTATCCTAAATAGATACTTCTGCTCAGTATTTACTGAAGAGAAGGTGAGCAGGCCACAGCTCAGCACCATGGACACAGGGGAGGGAGGTGAGCACTAGTCCCTTCACAAAAGAAAGGGTCCTACAAGAGCTCGATAAGCTCAGGGTGGACAAGGCAATGGGACCGGATGGCATACATCCCAGGGTACTAAAGGAGGTAAGGGTGGAACTAGCAGAGCCATTATCAGAACTGTTTAGTGAGTCTCTGAGCATAGGAGAAGTCCCAGAAGACTGGAGAAGGGCTCATGTGATCCCACTCCACAAGAATGGTAGCAGGGAGGAGGCAGTCTTACCTCAGTAGTGGGCAAGATTATGGAGGCACTCCTTAAGGAAAGGATAGTGCAACACCTGGAATCCATAGGAGCACAGGATCCAAGACAGCATGGGTTTACAAAAGGAAGGTCCTGTCAAACTAATCTCAGTTTAGCCAGTATCCTTTCATTCTTTTCCTGCCCCAACAGTTTTGTTTACTTAGCTGTACCATTGCTTTCCCTTTCAATAATTCACGGCTTTCTCCCCCAGGCACCAGAGCTGACCCATCAGATTGGTACCTCCCAGCACCATCCACAGCTACTGTACCTCTTGCACTCAACCTCAAAATGATTGCAAATAGCCTTTTACCCCAGCAAGCATTTCCCTTTGATGGATTTAAAACAGAAAAAGCACCCCTGCCAATCTCAGCCCCACTACCTTCCTAAATAGCCTTGAGAGTGCCATTGAGAGGCCTTGTAGTTTTAAATTTGTCATTATCCAGTCCAGCACTGTACAGTGATCATCTGCCTCTTCCTCCCTCAAAAATATGGTAAGGTCTCCTCTTACATACTACTCTTCCCCCAAGGGGGGAGGCATTGGAAAGGAGCAGGAAAATCCTAGCCCCCCCCCCAAATAATCACGGTAGTAAGTGCAGCAAACACCAACATAGAGGTGTCGATAGGGAGAAGGGCAGGGGTAAATGGAGAAAGTGACAAAGGCAAGAAGGACAGGGATGGGGCAAAAGGGAGTAAGGCCATCAGGAAATGGAGGATAATGAGTACCAATGCCCATAGTCTGGGCAACAAGCTCCCTGAGCTGATGGCCTTAATGGAAGAGGGATGCCTGGATATCGTAGCAGTCACAGAAACATGGTACACAGAGAACCATGACTGAGATGTTAACATACCAGGGTACATAACCTACAGGAGAGCCAGGCAGGGGAGAAGAGGTGGAGGAGTAGCTCTCTATGTAAAGAAAGAGATAAAAGCAACTGAACAAAAGAGTAAACAGGGAGGAGAGGAGGCACTGTGGGTCACTTCGGAGACTGGAAAGGGCACCACAATCCACACAGGGGTTGTGTACAGACCCCCATGTCAGGGGGAAGGAATGGACAAGGATATGATAGAAGGCATTCTTAGAATGGCAGAGAAAGGGGAGATACTGTTGATGGGAGACCTGAATATGCCAGATGTTAACTGGAGCACATTTGCTGCAGCCACATGCAAGAGCAGGGCCATTCTTGATGCCCTACAGGTGGCAGGCATTAGGAGAGAGAGAGAGAGAGAGAGAGTGTTGCTACCATTGTGTCTGGGGAAGAGAGAAGAGGAGAAAGCATTACTGCCAATATGTGGATAGGGGGAGGAGAGAGCATTGCTGCCATTATGTAAGTGGGGAATGGGGAGGAGAAAGCTTTTCTTTTGCTAAGCTGGGAGAGAGGGGGAGAAGAGAGCAGAGAGCATTGCAGCATTTTGGTCTGGTGTGGAGGAGAGAGCTTTGCTGCTATTATTTCCTCTGGGGGAAGGGGAGATTTGCCTGACACAGAAACACAGACAATGAAGCTACAGAGGCAAAAGAAAAAGGTGAAAAAATAAGATAGCTGAGCCACCATGATAGGCCTGTGGTCGCGCATCAAGGTTCCACGATGGCAATCCATTCTCGGTTATGGTCCTGGGATCACCCAGCCCACTCTAGGACAGAACACGTTCAGTGGGCCCTGCAGATACCAGGACTTTCTGGCTAGGGCAGAGAGGTGCACATGAAAGAAAATGAAGAAAAGATGAAGCCAAGGTAAGAAAGATGAGACGATAAAGATTTATTCAAAGTAGGAAAACCAAAAAAGGAAAATGTGAATCAGAAAAAAAAAGAAATAATCACACTGACACTGCAGATGCTTAATGTTTTTATGTTTTTATGGCAGTTTTTGTGTGTGGGAGTATGGGGGGACTCTGTGTGTCCCCAAAGCCCGCCACCCCAACTGTGACTGTATATGGGGCCCCTGATAGGTGTTCATGGAGGAGGGTAATCTTGGGTGCTCCATGGCTAGGCTACTTGAGGCTACCCTTTGGGGAACTACCATTCAGCAATATGTTTGCTGACAGCAGGTTGGGGGGTGCCTACCAGTAGCTGTTAATGTTGCATACAATGAAACTAAGCCCAAAACAGATTTAGATAAATACAGAAAGCCAGAACAGCTGCTGAAAAGCATAACACTGGATGTTTAAGGGAAATTATATAACTTATATTTACGTGATGGGAGTTAGGAATCCTCCTCACAGGCCATCCTTGCTGGGTCCCCCAAAACTGTAATGCTGGCTCTGTATTATTTATTTATTAATGTACTGCAGAACTTTAAACCTTGCCACAAAAGCTGACCAAACAGTTCTGCATAAATTCAGAGTCCCTGCCACAGATTAGAGCTACAGTGCCACAGAGTACAGGGGGCCTTGATTAAGACCCCAACAAGCGCAAGTTATATTTTATGACAACACGTTTGTGAGTCACAAAAACAGGCCTGTTTTTGGACATTCAGCAACCAATTTTCAATAATATCTTAAAAACATGTTTTTCAAAAAACAAACACTTGGGAGGTCAAATGACATGGCAGAGTTAGTGGCAGCCTAACTTGTAACGCTCAGTCAAGGCCACCATAATCTAAATACATCCTCTCGTAAATTATGTTCTTGTGAGCAGAAATTAACAACCTGGAGCAGCTTGTTGCAATGAAGGCAACTGGAGGATCAGCAGGGCAGTTGCTGGACTACTCTGCGTCAGGAAGAATCAGGATGGTTCCAGAAGTAGACAGCCTGTGTTGTGCACAAATACAGAATGAGCTAGCTGCTGTACCAGCATTTATGGGCTTGAGTTGGGTGAACTAGCCTGAATTAATAACACGCTGGGTGTGGTGAGAGAGTTGGTCTCTAGGTTAGCGGCAGAGTGGATGAGGCAGAGAAGCATGTAGCGTGGGTGGAAGAGCACTCTGAGGCTGCTGAGGTGTGGCTGGAAGTGGTGGTATGGAAAATAGTGCAACTTTGGGACAAAATTACAGTAGATAACCAGATAATGCAAGGGTAATGAAACATCTGGCTGTTTGACCTACCTAAACAGGAAGAAGGCACCAATATGAATGGTTTTCTGGAGCTTATACTGCCGTAGGTATTGTCTCACTAGCGGGACCCACTGGTGGAAATTCATAGACCCCAACATATTCCCTCCAGGCAGGAAGGGAATAAAAATGGAGGCAGACCCAGACCAGTCATCTTCAGGTTGCTCAGACACCAGGATAGGGTGACCATCTTCTATAAAGCAATGGCCCAGAAGGAGTATGGAAAGCTTAGAGAATCTCCTTGCAACTGAATTTTCCCAAGAGAATAATTTATAAGAGGAAATCCTTTGACAGGGTGAGGGACTAGATCAGAGGGAAGGGCCTAAAATATGCCTGAGGCCCACCTCTGATGCTAGAAATTTACACTGGAGGGTAAAGTCAGGACTTTTTATACCCCACGGAAGCCAGGGCAATTGTCCTGTGGATGACAGTGACAGAAGAGCAGCCATCAGATCTCTAAAGGTACATACCAACCCCCTGAAGAAGCAACAAGAGAGCAGAGAGAAAGTATGTCAGGCCAATGTTGTTGATGATGGTGGGGAACTAGATGCTTCAGATCACAAGTAATTGGAGGCGAAGGCAGAAGAGGCCTGGTGGGATGAAATGACTACTGGGACTGACGGTATCTTAAATATTCATATTCATCTAGCTAATGTGTTTTCCCTACACTGTTTGAAGTAGATCACTGAAGGGAAGCAAGCTGCAACCAAGTTAACAACCTAAGGATCAAAGTTAGTCAAACTCTGATGTAGCACCTTGTTTTTTTAACCTAGGGATCAGTTGCTGATGAATAATATTTGGAATGGATATGTGGTCATAGGACATAGCTTTGTTATTATCTTCTGCTTACAACCAGTACAGGGGGGCTATTGGGGCCCCTTTGTCCTCTGCTGGCAGGAGGCGGGGAGGATCTACAGGGGTGGGCCTCAAGATGCAGCTTAGACTTGGCATCTGAAAGCTGGCACAGTACCTGGAATGCCAGCATTATCCCTTTGTATGGTGGGTAATGTACTGCAGGTAGCTGGTTTGGTTCATCAATAGAACCTTAAGTTAATATTCAAGTTGTTGTTGTATTGCAGCTGTTGGCTGAGGAGCAAGAAGGGAGAAATGCAAAGGGAATATGGGAAGGATAAAAAGGGAGGTGATGACAGCAAAAATATGGTAGTTAAAGTAATTATGTGGAATGTACATGGGTTAAATAGTCCAATCAAGCAAAAACAAGTCCTAACACAGTTTTGGAAGTTGAAGGAGCACATAATATTTGTACAAGAGACCCATGTGGTAAAAGTTGAAATGGAAATGCTTATTTATTTCAAACCTTTCACCAGGAAAGACGTACTGAGCATTAACAGCTTGTTTCCAAATGTGTCCTGGGGGTAAGAGGATGTGGAAACAGGTCAAGAGGTGGAAAAAAAAAACTAAACAGTAATAACAACATTACATTACAAAAAATGGAGGATGTACAGCAATACAATATATCAGAGCAGAATAATCATAAATACTGAAGGCAAATCAGTATAACAGATACATGTAGTGGATAAAATTGAGCTATGATAGGTGGGGGGAAACTTCTCATATACTGGTATAGCCTGGGAATAAGGGGACCAAAATGGTCACGGCAAAAACTAGTGGTGGGGTGGGGGGTGGGGGGAGACAAGCAGTAAAGAGTCAAGGACAGTTGCAGGTGGGAGAAGAAAGATCGTGAATAAAAGGCCTAAGGAAGAAAGTGGAAGAGGCAGAGCAGATTAACAGGGGAAGGGAGAACCAAAGTTTAGGAAAGTGATATGAGAAAGCAGATTGTCCAAGAGGAGATTTCCTAGAAGGAACAGAGAGTGAATGGGAAACATTACTTCTGAGATGGCAGGAGGAAGAAGGGGGAGAGTATAGTAGGAATGACAGGTATGAGGGAAGGGAACCAAACCAGAATTTCATTAAATGTTAAGTAAGTTCTGTGGAGGCCAAGTGTTTGAGAGCTCCAATAACACAACAAAAAAGGGGAGTAACTTTATTGTGTCATAAAAAGATGAAGTGGGTTTCAGGGGATACTGGGCAGGACAAGTAGGGTTGTTGGGTATTAGTGAAGGGAGGGCTGGAGGGGGTGCTCTTGGTGCTGGGATGTGAGTATGCACCAAATAACGATGTGCCTGACTTATTTCATACTACAGCACAGGTTTAGCAGGACTTCAAAATACATGATATCCTTATTGTGGGAGATATGAATCTAGTCCTGGACCAGCTCCTGGATAGGAGTGGCATTAAAGTTGGCCAAAGGAATAGTAGATTTCCGGTGATGTCACCGTCGGTGTGGCTGCCTGATCTTGGAGCGCTAAGTACCCAGCAGTAAAATCGATTGCAATCGGCCATAATCGCTGTATTAATTTACTAATTTGGACCGCCGCTGATATTCTGAGCCCTCTCCCAAATGCTGACCACAAAAAAGTCAGGGTGAGGTACTCCTGGGCTGCAGAAAATGGAACAAATACGATTGCTGCCCAGCCAAGTCTCACACCTCAACCTGCATGGTGGGCTATGGGGGAAGATGAAGAAGATGTGTGCTCAGGAGCAGGGTCAACGATGGGAAGGGCCAATACCAGAGCTATTATGAGGATGCCACACAAAATTGATGGTATAGTAACTGGCATCCAAAACAATCTGCAGAAATTAGAGCAGCGCACCTCTCACGTAGAGACTCATATGGACACACTGCAGTCAGAGCACATGGCCTTTGGACGCTTCCTGCTATATTTGTTCAAAAGAGAAAGGGAACTCACTGCTTGGGCTGAAGACACTGAGGCGCACTCAAGACGCAACAATATTAGGGTCTTTGGAGTCCCTGAAGGGCTAGAGCAGAAATACATGGCTGGCTTTATGGCATGCTGGCTCCAAAAAGTACTGGATTTATCAGCCGACTCAGGGCTGGGCATTGAAAGGGCTCACAAGGCTTTGGTGCCTAGGCCAAGGCTGGGTGTCCCCCTGAGGTCCACAATAATCAAGTTCCTAAGCTATCCTGTGAAGGAGAAGGTTTTACATTTGGCTGGGGCAAAAAAAAATCTCTATTTGGATAGGCAGCATGTGTATGTGGACCAGGACTACCCCCCTTTATTGCTTGCGAGGAGAAAGAAAGTGCTGCCAGTGATGAAGCAGTTAAGAGACAGAGGGTTGAAGGCACAGTTATGTTACCCTACCAAACTGTGGGTTCTGGTGAAGGACACTGTGAACATTTTTGATAGTCTAATTGTTGCCTCCTCCTTCTTAAAATTGGTAGGAACTGAGTTGCCGGACTTGAAGAAAGTGCTTGCCAAACAGGAGGTGGAGAAGCTGATGTGGGAGGTAGTGTCTCCATCCACGGCTAAGGGAAAATGGAAGCCTGGGGGTCTACTATTGCTTCTTTCAGACTTGGCACAGTGGCTTAAGAAATCTAAGTCTGCCACCTGAGAGGAGGTTGCTGAGAGCATTGGTAGAGGTAGTGATATATCTCAGAAGGGAACTATTCCTGTGAAACCCAAGCCCACGAGGGGTAACATTTGGAGGAACACTGGGTCATTGTGTTTACTTTCTTTTTTCCCCATGGTGCCTCTGATTCGAATGTGTGGCATGGATGACAATCTTCCAACATGGTGAGATAATTTATTTACAGTGGTTCTGGACTTTGAACCAGCCAGTGTTCTTATGAGGTAGAGAGCAATTTAATTTGTAGAATTCCCACTTGAGGCAACTTTGACTTTGTCCATGCGATCTATACTTATCAGTTGACTGGAATTTTCAGATGTGCATAGCCAGAGTTAAACAAAGAACTGAAGAGAGGGACTGTATATGATTTTTACTAGCCTATTCTTGGACTAAATTTTCCTTTACTCCGATTATGCTATGGGGTTATATGTCAATCTGGCTATATAATGCTCTCATTGACCACTCCTTTTGTTTTCATCTTTGTCTTTTCTGTTTTTTTTGTTTTTTTTGAGAAGGAGAAGAAAAAAAGAGGAAGACAAATGCGTGGCTGAATTATCTAAAGGGAGTGGGGGGGGTTCAGCTCATGGGTTGCTGAGGTGACCTTATATTTGCTTCATGCCAGATGTTTTGGAAATTAAGAGGGTACAGTTGCTTTAAAGATTTCACATTTTTTCTATTTGGTGGGGGACAACCCCACCTAAGCCACTTTTGGTTGACTTGTGCTGCTTATGCAGAGGAGTTTGTTCTTTGTATTCAAAGATGGGGAGTTACTCGGGGGGGGCAGAGTTAAGTTTAGGTTGCGTTATAGGGCGGGGAGAAATATTGTTTGCTGTGCTCCTTCCCACCCACTTGTTGGATGAGCTATCCCCTGGGGTTTCCCCCTCCCCTCCTGTCACAGTAAACGCTGGGGAAAAGATGCACTAAGGCCCCGGAAGTCCACTCGGGGGAAGAGAAATGTGAGGGCTGTAGGCTGCTCAAATTCTTTGTACCCATTATTTTAGGGTGATCTCTCAAGGACAATCTTTTTCCTAGGTGGTGGGTAATGCTGCTAGAAGACACAGTGTCTTCAGTGTTTTTATTGGTGTTATACGTGTTCGTCTTGTTAGAATGTTTGCTGGAATGTGTGGGTTCTTGTTTGTTCCTTGCTGGAAATAGTACTATTGTTACTATCTGAATCATATTAAGATTACTGTAACCTGGATACAGGACTATGTTTTTATGTTTTATGTGGGGTGGGGTGGGGTGGGGTGGGGCCTGGAAGTATAAGTTGTTTAGTATGGATTTACCCTAAATTTAGCTATGGATAAGTTAACTATCGGTTCATGGATATAAAGGGAATTAATAATGTAGTTAAGAGGGCCAGGGTTTTGCAGGAGCTTCAGTGGGCTAAATGTGATGTGGCCTGCTTTCAGGAAATGAAATTGTCTGCAACTGAACATCTAAAACTCAGGAAGATGTGGGTGGGGAGTGTCAATGCAGATTCGCACCCAGATGCAAAAAAGGCAGAAGTGGTGATACTGGTGCACAGGGGGTTACCTTTTCAGATTACCCATGTGCATTCTGTGGGGTCAGGTAGACTAGTCTCGGTGTCTTGGACCTTGAGGGGTAGATCTATCCACATTGTTTAGGTGTATGCACCCACCCCCACCATCTGGGGACTTTTTTCGTCAAGTTTTTCAGTACTTGTCATCCCTCCCCGAAGGACAAATTCCTTATTTAGGGAATTGGAACTGTGTGGAGGATGCAACCCAAGATAGGTATCCATCACAGAGAAAGGGTCATTAGGCTTGCTCCAAATTACTTAAAGTCCTACAGACGGGGTTCTAGACCAATAGAAGCTTCAGAATCCTAAGGAAAAAGAATTTACTTTTTACTCCTCTGCCTTCAACTACTACTCCTGCTTGGATAGATTATATACTCAAAATAAGTGAGCACATTCTGTACAGGTTGTTAGTACTAGGCCCATCACTTTATCAGATCATGCTTTTTTGATCTGTGAATTAAAGTGGGGTCCTGGGCACTCTACGGGAGGATGGAGGCTTAATGTTAGTCTTCTGCAGACAAGGGTTTTGTTACTTTTACTACGGAGGTTATTACAAATTACCTTAAAGAAAACACAGATAAGGGCACCTTGTTGAAATATATATGGGACTGCCTTAAAGCATTGGTGAGGGAACATGCCATCTCGTATGCCTCCCATAAACAAAAACAGCACCAGGCCTTTTGACTCAGGCAGAGGACAACCTCTGACAGCACGAATCAGATCATAAGAGAACCAGAGACCCAGCCCTACTACCAAAAATCAAACAAGCCAGGGAGACATTAAATTGGATTCTGTTATGGAAAACAGAAAATGCACTTAGGTTTACAAGGCAGAAATATTATGAATGGGGAGATAGGGTGGGGAGATTGCTTGGCCTTACGCTTAAAAAAACAGGAAGGTATTTCTCTAAACTAAAGGCGAAGGACTCGGTAAAGGGGTTCACTACTGCTCCCTTGGATATAGCTAAAGAATTTCAACATTACTATTCCCATTTATATAGCCAAGAGAGAAAAGAAGGCCACTCAGAGAGAACTGCTGGATTTTTAGATAAGGTGACACTCCCAAAACTCACTAAGAAACAACAGCAGATGTTAGATTCCCCATTTACGGATTCACACATTTTGGCTGTGCCAAGGGTAAAGCCCCAGGACCTGATGGGTTTCCTGTGGAGTTCTATCAGGCCTTCTCGGGGGAGCTTGTCCCTCTTTTGACCAGGGTGTGTAATGTAGCTCATAAGGGGGGTCAGACACCTGATTCTTGGAACAGGGCCTTGGTGTCAGTGTTGCCCAAACCAGGTAAAGATCCAGCTTCTTGTGCGAGCTACCAGCCCATCTCCATCTCATTATTGAATCAAGATGCAAAGATTTTTGCTAAGGTTGTTGGGGGTAAGGGTGCAGAGCATTATTCCCAGCCTGGTCCATACAAACCAGACAGGATTTAACCCCAGCAGGCACATCCAGGACAATATTCGTCTCCTGCTTAATGTATTAGTTTCTGTCAAGTCCTTTCTTTCTAATGTTCTCTATACAGTCATTTTGATTGATGCAGAGAAAGCTTTCAGTCGCCTTAATTGGCTGTTCTTAGATGAGACCCTGAAGAGATTTGGCTTTGGCTCCAAATGTTGTTTGTGGATATCCAATCTCTATAGCTCCCCAACCTCCCAAGTTAAGGTAATTGGAGTAACATCTGCACTCTTTGAAATAGGGAGGGGAACTCGACAGGGCTGTCCCCATCCCCTTTATTGTTTGCCCTCAGTATTGAGCCTTTAGCTGCATTAATTCACCAATCTCTGGATTATAGGGGTATTAAGGTTGGGGGTGAAGATGTACCTGTCTCACTCAACGTGGATGACACGCTTCTATACAGTATATTACAGATCCAGCCCAAATGGTGCCCAAAGTTCTGGAATTGTTGAAAGATTTCAGGTCTGTGTCAAGTTTTAAGGTAAATGAGACCAAGATGGAGCTGCTCCCGTTAGGCCCATATTCAGATACGCTACCATTGGCTTTAGGCGGGCTCCAGTGGGTAAATACTGGGTTTGGGTATCTGGGTATATGGGTACCTAGAGATATTTCCAAATTATATCAGATGAACCACCTGAAATTATTGCAGAAGACGCAGACAGACCGCAAGAGGTGGAAGGAACTTCCCTTATTTCTTTTTGGCAAAATAGAAACAGTTCGGATGAACTTACTACCCAGATTCTTGTTTATTTCCTCGGCAGTCCCTTTAACTCCACCTGGCATGTTTTAGGAATCTCTCAGGTCCATTCTGGCTAAATTTATATGAAAGGAAAGAGGCCCAGGGTTAAATGGCCCATATGGATTGCTCCTAAGAAGGGGGTACTAGCTCTCCCAGATATTAAATTACACTACTGGCTGCACAATTACAATATTTCATTCCACACCTTTGTACAGACGGTCCTCCGGTATGGGTTCTCCTGGAGAAACCATCCAGGGGATTGGACAACATGGGAGATTTACTATTTATGGATGTAGCCAATATCAAACTATGGACCCCAAGTAACATAGGGGTGGCAAACCTAAAAAAGACTTGGGTGGAGATGTGTAATAAATATAAACTCCACACAAATCAAGCAAGAGACACCCCATTACAGGCTTGTTTGGACTTTTTTCCATTTAAATTGGAGAGGGGATATTGGGCCTGGGAAAGGCAGGGATTATCCACCATAGGACAATTTATTTAAGGGGGATATAATTAAATCCTTTCAGAAACGCTGTCAAGAATTTCAATTACCCCTGAGGGATTATTTTTGATTTCTACAATTCAGACACTATTTAGTGGATCAACACCCGAAGACCACAATTCAATGAACTTCCCAATCCTGTGAAACAACTTCTTGTTTTCTTGGCTGAATCCCCCAGTGTCAAAGGTAAAGTTTCACAGATTATCTGCTTACTGATAAATATGGGGGTGGCCACCGCTGAATTGTTACAGGCCAGGTGGCAACAGGTAGCTCAAGTGGATCTAACTGAGGGAGTTGGGTAAGGGTTTGGCAAGGTATTTTCCACCTCGGCCTCTCCATCTTGTAGGGATTTTAGATGGCGGGTGATGGCACAGTATTTTCGGACCCCTGTGATTACAAAGTATTATGGAGCCCATCCGTCAGGAGAATGTTGGAGGGGCTATACAGGCGTGGGTACACATACACACATTTTCTGGACATGCCCCTTGATACAACCATATTGGAAAGAGGTGGGGCTAGCGGTGGGGAAAATATTTGGGATGAGGGGTTACTCTAGATTTTCAGACATGGGTGTTAGGGCTGCCACCTGGCACAATACACACTAAGACACAGTTATATATTTTTAGTATGTGTGGCGGTGGCCCTGAAGGCCATCACTCTAAGATGGTTGACTCCAGTTGTGCCTACCTTAGTTTTGTGGATGGATAATTGTTTACATTTGATGGAAATAGAGCACCTAATTGGTAAGGTACAGCTGCAAAAGGAGAAATACATTGGCCGTTGGCTTCCATTTTTCCACCTTTTGGTGGAACAGCAGAACAGAACTATACTTGAGATATTAGATGATCAGGAACAATGGGGAGTGGTTCCCATGTATCATATGCTTCCCCCCTCTTCCCCCTACATCTTTTTCAAATCTGGTTTATTTCCCCAGTCCCTTTTGGAAGGCAAGGAATTTACTTTGGACATAATATTTTCTCTCCTTTATTTGTATGAAGATATTAACTGTATGGTGAATTAATGGTTGTGGTGGGTGGCGGGGGATCAGAAATGCTTATTTATTTACAGATGATAAACTTCTTTGATTGTTTGGCAGCCCTGCTCTGTTCTTTTTGTGTTTATGTAAACAGTTAGAATAAGTGACTGTATTTGTGTGGATTGTTAAAAGTGAAATTTCAATAAACAGTTATTTCAACAAAAAGAAAGTGGGCAAAATGACTCAAAGAAAAGGTGACTGCCCTTAAGAAGATAATGAGAGGCGGTAGTTTGGTTGTTATATGGAGACTGGGTCAACCCACAGAATGCAAGTTTTTGTTCTATTCCTGTATGCTTGACTGCTACAGCAGACTTGATATGACCCTTACAGCAAGAGTGGTGACTCAAGGAACTCTGGATGTGGGGATACTGCAGATTTTAATATCAGATCATGCACCTGGCTAAAGTTTGTTCCAAACAGGGGGAGCAAAACCAGGACAAAAAAATTGGCATATGAATGTTTCCTTAATAAGGGGTTTCAGCAGTGGCTAAAAAACAACAGACAATTAGTTTAGAAATAATGTGTGGGAGAGAGTGTTGTCCATAGGAGTGAGGGAGAGGTAAAATATTTACAGTACTTAAGAGGTAGGCTTATTGCTTTTACTATAGCAAAGAAAAGAAAAAGACAACAAGAAATGAAAGCTCTGGAAACAGAACTGAGACAAATGATAAAAACAATGGGGATAGCTTGCAGAATTCCAGAAGAAAAATGCTTGAGGGATTATACAGTATCTGAAATAAGAGATGCACAGCAAGCAGAATTCACCCTGTATAGAACAAGGCAGGCATACTGGGAAGCGGGGGACTCCTTGCCTATTGGCTGAGAAGGATGACAGCAGATTCTAAAATTTCAGCTACAATGTCCGGGAAAGCTGGGGGGTGATGGATACATAGACAAACAGGGTAAATGAGCATTTCAAGACATAATAATCCAGGCTTTAAATCTCTTAGAGTAGAGGTCCTGAATTCACAGCTGAATTGAGGGTTTTTCTGCAGTTGGTTACCCTCCCAACCTTGGGAGAAGCACAGAGAAAGGCCCTGGATGCCTCTCTCATGCTCAGAGAGATATCAGAAGTCCTGAGGGGTATACAGGGTTGTTAAGCCCCAGGGTTAGATGGTTTCCTGGCAGAGATATAGAAGAAGGAGAGTAATTTTGTAGTGCTGTATCTCCTAGCAGCCCTACAGGAGGCATGAGGGAACGACTTACTCCCAGGGGCAATGCAAAATGAGCTGGAGCTAGAAGAGGGAAAGAGTACCTCAGCAGGATGACTGAGCAGCAAATAAGGAAATGGTTTTAGCTTCTCCAGGATAGACAGAAGCAGCCATCAAGATGACTTTTTAAAGGGGCCAGCTGAAGGCACAGCAGACCTGACAACAGACAGTGAGTTAAGTGAATATTTAACTATGAGAAATTATCCTTGAAAGAAACTGACTATTGGTATGATGGGGTCACATTAGAAGAATATAAGAAGAGAGAGCAAGAAACTAGGGGACTCTGAGTACATAAAGCACCATCATCAGAACAGTTAGATGAGGATTTGAAAGAGAAAAGGGTGGATGTACTGAGTAGTTGTTCCATGACCCCTGTGGACATCTTAAATGAACAGGACAAATGGCTGCATGAGAAAACAAAGAGAGAATTCATGATATAGAGCACAATATTGATTTTCAAAGTCCAGACCCTAGTATACAGCAGTTTGTTCAAACACTAAAGGAAAAAAAAAACACACAAAGCATGATAAGTGGATAGAAGCAAGGAAAAAATAAAAATTTGAGAGGAAGAGAGATCACGTGATGTGGGATAGCTAGAAACAGCGCTCAAGTGGAGCTCCCATTGACAAACCCTCAAATAATGTCATTTTCTTCTCCCAATTGATTAAAAACATGGAGAGATAAAACCGAGGTCTCAACTTTACTTGCTGGTTACAAGGTGTGGCTATTAGAAGCTGTTTAATTACCTTTACTGGCGTGAATTAATGATGGAAGCAGAAATGAAGCCTGCCAGTATGAAGCACACACCTTCATCAACCCTGGAAAAGTCCACAAAAAAATCCAAGATCCAAAGCTCGGGGATTACTGTTAAGGGAACCTCATCCAACGCTTCCCCGATTCCTCTTACAGAAGATCGATTTCTCCAGGAGCTACTACTATTTAAAGAGGCTCTGGAAGACATCTCGACCGAGCTCAAGTCACTACGCGGGGACCTTAGCGCACTCACGACCCGAATGGGTGACTCGGAGGTAAGAACCTCATCGCTAGAAAGATGGAAAGAGAAAGCGGACCCAGAGTTTACCCAGATGAGGCAGCAAATTGCAAAGCTGCAGTTAAAAATGGAAGATTTAGAGTGGAGAATCCGGAGGAATAACCTCCTGATACTAGGCCTTCCCGATGCTGAAGAAGGCGCCGATACAATTAATTTCCTACAAAAGTTCCTGGTCAAAGTGGTGGGCCCTTCTCCCCTAAACCCTCACTACCACATAGAGCGAGCTCATCGCTCCCTCTGTCCAAGACCTCCATCTGGCGTGCCTAATAGGCCCATCATAATCAAATTCCTGAGCTTTCTGGAAAAACAGCACGTCCTGACTAAGGCTAGGGACCTGCAAGCAATCCTGTGGAATGGCACCAAAATCCGCATTACCCAGGACCTCCCTTACGAAACAAGGCAAAAACGAGCAGCATTCCATCCGTTGGTTAGCAAGTTAATTGCCGCGGACATCCGATTCAAGATGAACTACCCAGCCAGGCTACAAGTATCCATCGATGGTTCCTGGTACACTTATGACACATCGGACCAAGCTTCGAAAGACCTGAAGCTGAAACTTCCCAATCTGTTTAAAGCTGGCTGAATAAGCACTGAACTGTTAGCCTGGCGAATGACTAAACGGGGGTTGAACTTCTAATTTTTACCTGTCTGAGGGTGGGTTATTCTTCCTTGATCTTCTGAGGTATCCCGATGGTGAATGGTGAGGGACTAGGAGGGAAGGCCTGGGGAGGGCCTAGTAGGCCCCGAATTGACTAATGAAATGCTCACTCTTCCTCTGAGGGAGGGGGGAGGAACTTTTAGTCTGGGTGAGGTTTCCAGGGACAGCTAAACTTAGTAGTACATTTAGGTCCGCCCTTTGACTCCCTCCCTAGCTGCTCTTCCTGTTTCACATACGTGTGGAGAAAATCCCGAGACAAATGGGAAGAAATTATATTGAAGATTACCCCTTGGAGACTCCCTCCTTACTTCAGTTTGGACCAGCTAAGGTAATTCAATGGGGAAGCCTCAATAAATAATCCTCCACTTCCAGGGAGGTTAACTGTTTATTCCATCAATGTTTCACATTTGGTTTCAATCACGTCTAGAAGGCCACTTTAACTATTAAGATTGATATTGTTTCGTTCCGGTCCCTGAGCCACCTGGTTGGATAATCGGGAGGGTAAGGCCACATTAGTATTCTGGGAGGGTTTGGGGAATGGGAGCTATGAGGTGGGGCTTGCACTGGTGGGACCACATTATGCTTTAGAGTGTAGGGGGGAGGTCATCCTCTGGGAGGAATTCACTTATGGTACTGCTCTGTTGTTATCGCTAGGCCAGTGGGCATTTTTGGGCTACAGTGAATGCAATTTAGACTTGTGAGGTTCTTCTCAGGGGATCTATGAGTATCAGTTACCCAATTTCAAAACCGAGGTGATTTTTGCACTTCAGATCCTTTTTGAGTCTGTATTTGTACATAGTTGGGAGGGATTAGGGAGAGGGTCTGAGACAGGGAAGCCTCCCCTATATTTAACTAAGAAGAAAGTAATCATGGCCAATCCAGAGTTATTAGCTTACATGCCAAGGGGCACAAATATGGATGGAAAGAGAAGGGGGGGAAGGAGTTAGACATATTTTATTCAAGGATTTGAAAAGGGGTGGGAGGATGTGCCTTCTGACAGGGTTTTTTTCTTCACTATGGTTTATTAGTTTCCTGTCCACAGTAAAATCATATGTCAATAATTTTGTTTAAAATTGCCACGTGGAACGTCAGAGGTGTCAGAAAAATGTTAAAGAGATGCCAGGTTCTCAAGCATTCGGCCCTTTTGAACATTGACATTTTGCTGGTGCAGGAAACTCACTTAATGACATCCGAAATCAGTGGGTTACGACGACAGGGATATTCCCAGTCTTTTGCAGCAGAAGGCTCCTCTGGGAGCAGAGGGGCGGCCATACTGATTAAAAGACAAGTACCGTTCCTGGCAGAGGAATGCCTAATGGACCAAGAGGGCGGATTTGTCATAGTCACGGGTACTCTTGATAACGCTAAAGTAGTACTGCGCTCCATTTATGGTCCCGTGGGAGGGGAACCGGACTTTCTTATGCAGTTAGCTGATAAGTTAAGTAGATTCCTGCCTTCCTCGATAATAATCAGTGGGGATTGGAATACGGATGCATCTCAATATCTAGACAGGTCATACAGACCTTTAAAGCCACTTTCACCTCCGCAGCTTGCTCTGAGGGACTTCATAGACTTGTTGGGGTTATGTGACCCTTAGTGTTTGTTAAACCCTTCTAATCATATGTACACTTTTTATTCCTCAGTTCACCGGACGTGGTCCAGAATTGACTTCATTTTGGTTAGTAATATTTTCATGTCGGATATCATACAGACGGGGATTGAACCAATTGTTATATCTGACCATTCGGTGGCATAGATCTCAATCACCCCGAATGTACAGGTTCAGAGAGATTCCTCCTGGAGGCTAAACACACAACTCTTGAGGGAAGAGCATACAGTCTCTCATATTAAGTCGTTGATCTCGTCTTTTATGGTGACTAATGCTGGGTCAATTGACAGAGAAGACTTGATCTGGTCCTCCTTCAAATGTTTTATTAGGGGAGAACTTATCAAGTTAGCCTCCAGGAGGAAAAAACAGAGAGAGGACAGAGCTTTAGAACTTTTGAGTCAGATCAGACTTGCAGAAAATATCCTTTCTCGAACATCCACCCAAACAGACTTGGAGACCCTAATGAAACTTAGGAATGAATACTCGGACCTGGTGAGAGAAAAAGTGGAGTATGCTATTTTTAGGACTAAGGCCTGGTACATCAAACAAGGGGACAAACCAGGGAGGATGTTGGCCCTCTGTTTGCATAAAATAGAGGGCTCAAGATGGATCCCAGCATTGTCCTCTCTGGATGGATCACTTAAGACCTCTCCCCGAGACATTTCTCAAATTTTTGAATCTTATTATAGGAACCTATATAATATGGGGTCCAACCGGCCTTCCCTTGCCCAAATAGAACACTTTTTAGATGGTCTTCAACTTCCATCCCTGCAGGTCAACCAGCAAGAGCTCCTGATTTCTCTCATTACCCAGGAGGAAGTGGATAATGCGATTCGGGATTTGGCCCCTGATAAATCCCCAGGCCCGGACGGTTTCCCCTCTAATTTTTACAAGGTTTTTTGTAAGGAGATCGCCTCTTTTCTTGGGAAGTTGTTCAAATATATGTTTACTAATGATCTCCTGGACCATACTCTGCTGGAAGCCACAATTGTTTTGATCCCAAAACCGGACAAACCCCAAAATGAACCAGCCAGTTATCGCCCAATCTCATTACTAAATTACGACATGAAAATTTTAACCAAAATCTTGTCCCATAGAGTTAAGAAGATTTGGGTTAATTTACTGAGTCCTGAACAAGTAGGGTTCATACAAGGTAGATCTCCAGCTGACCACTTATGTACCCTGTCACACATTTTTGACTCTACACAAGATTCCCCAACACCCATGACCCTCGTCTCATTAGATACAGAAAAAACCTTTGACAGGGTTCACTGGGATTTCCTTTGGGCCACCCTTAAGAAAATGGGGTTCCCGGACATGTTCATCCAGTGGATCAAGATGGTCTATAAGTCACCCACAGCCAGAATTTTCTGCAACAGTGTTTTTTTCCTCTCACTTCCCATTGTTTACAGGCACCAGAAAGGGATGCCCCCTCTCTCCTTTCCTGTTTAACCTATATCTAGAACCCTTTCTGCTTTCTATTAAAAACTCCCCTCAGGTAACAGGCTGTTCAATACAACAACAAACTCTGACCCTATCGGCTTATGTGGATGATATACTGTTACATTTAGCCAATCCGGTGTGTTCCCTGAGTTCCGTATTACAAATTATTGCAAGATTTGGAAAGGTGGCCAACTATAAGCTTAACTTATCTAAATTAACCATTTTCCCGCTAAATGATAACACATTTCGTACTAATTTTACCCATTTTGACATGCAATGGTCTTTTTTGTCATTGAAATATTTAGGTATTTATCTAACTAGAGACCCTGAAACCTTCAAGAAACTCAATTTGGATGATCTGGTCTCAAAAGTACAGCAGGATTTCTTGAAATGGTCCGCCCTTCCTTTATCATTATGGGGTCGTATAAATATCATTAAAATGAATGTCTTGCCCTGAGTTTTTTATCCGTTAAATCTAATGAATGTTTTCCTCCCTATGTCTTACTTTCAGAAGCTTCACTCAGCCATCACTAAATTTATTTGGTGAGGTAAACATCCCAGGCGAGCCATCTCCAAACTCAATTTACCTAAAGAAAAGGGAGGGGGCTCCGCCTTCCCAACTTTATGGTATACTATTGGGCTAGACATCTATCCAAGTTGGGGAGATGGTATGATGTAAAACCTGATGGCTATGTCCCCGCATGGTTGCAGTTGGAAAGGAAACTGATAGACAAGTATAAACTCCACTCATACAGAGCCTTCTATTATCCCCCCCTCTGCTCTACTCCCTCAATTACAAAGTAGGCCCATAGGGGTTTCTATCAGGGTGCTCTTTCAATATTGGAAATTCCTTAATATCTCAGTTAGGAGGGATATAGCTCAACCTCTTACCTTAAACCTCAACATTAAGATTGCTGGTACCTCAATCCCCTCAGACTGGCTCCCTCAGTTGCAAGATTGCAGGGTGGAAAGTCTCTTTTCCCAAGAGGCCCTCCTCTCCTCGATAGAGATCATGAAGAGGTTTAGCATACCCCAGAAACATATATTTAGGGCCTTTCAATTGCGACACCTTATGGTCTCTTCTTTTGGCACATCATTCACTCCATCCCAAACCAAGCCCATTTTGGAACAGATCCGGGAGTATGCAAATAAACCCCACAGTGTGTCCAAGATATATTCTTACTTATTGGATATTAAATATCTGACTCCTTTAAAAGGTTCCAAAATTTGGGACACTTTCTTGCCAGATTCTCCTGGGACTTGGGGCCAGATCTGGGGAGATGTCCACAAATACCTTATTGAGGATAGACATAGGTTAACTCAATACCACATTCTAAACAATCTATACTATACACCGGTCAAATTGGCCAGATTAGGTAAACTGAGCTCGAGCATTTGTACTAGGTGTGGTATTGCTGAAGGTAATCTGATACATATTCTCTGGCACTGTGGCAAAGTGGCTCCATTATGGTCTTTAATTCAAACCAAACTGGACCCCCTTCTGGGGCTTAATGACTTTTTCACTATTGAAATTTGCATCTAGGGTTGTTTAGTAATATTCAGGTCTTGGAACATAGGTTCCATATGGCTTTAATTTCGATAACAGTGAAAAGACTGGTTCTTAGGCACTGGATGGATCAATTAACTATGTCATACGAGGAATGAATCAAATAGATGTCTCTGTACTTTCAGACTGGAAAAACTATAGCAAGTACCCTGAACTGTATGAAATCTTTTAACAGAAGATGGGGCAAACTGTATGCCCTTTATTTGCATTAATGTTTTAATGAATCACCTCTGAGTGTTTGATTTATGTTAGATGTCAAGAGTTGTGGGCATGGTATATTGAAGCCCTTTTTAGTTTACCTGTGTACTGTTTTTTTTTCTTTAAGGCACATCCTGGGGAAGGGAGGTGAAGGGGGCTGGGGGGTATCAAAGAAGAGGGGTATAGGTTTATTCTAATTTAGCTCGTTACTGCAAATCATTCTTTGCTTGAAATTGGATCTTGACTCTGATCTGGTAAATGTTCACGTTCAATACTTATGATGTATGTAACCTTTATATTATGTTAAAATGCAATAAAATTTGGAATTTCAAAAAAAAAAAATTTGAGAGGAATTGCCATGATTATGAACTGGGTAATGTGTTCTTGTGGGTAGATAGAACTACAAGATCCAGAAGCAGAGGCAGGTCCCACACTAGGGGGCATTCTAGGAGTGAAAAACAAAACAAATTAGTTAATTTTAATTAGATCAGCAGAAGCAATCAGAAGAACATTCCAGACAGCCTTTCTAGACCAAAGTCGAGATTTACCACAAATAAGTCAATGTGCCTGTGTAGCTGATTTTCATGCTTGTGTAACACAGATAATCTTTGGCTGTTTGCCTCTCTATCTATGGAATATACCACCCTGTAGGGGTACAAATGCAGGGAACCCTAGGAGAGGGTTCCACCCCTTGAGGTGCCATTGGAATGATTCCCTTGGATAAAGGTACCTTAGGAAGAAGCCCATGGGGGAGAGATGTGTGACACATGAGGAGGCGGGGTGGATGGAGGAGTAAGGGAAAAATGCTTGTGTTTGGAGTGAGGAGAGCAGCCCTTAAATAGGCTGAACAAGGGTGTGACCAGTTGCACCGTCTCCTTGAACTTCAGGCTGTAGCCTTCCAATTCAATATTTCTGTACAACTGGTTTTGTGCTTGTGTAACATAGATAATCTTTGACTGTTTGCCTCTCTATCAATGGGATATGCCACCCTGTGGGGGTACGAAGGCAAGGAACTCTAGGAGAGGGTTCCACCCCTTGAGGTGCAGCGGGAGTGATTCCCTTGGTTAAAGGTATCTTAGGAAAAAGCCCCAAAAGAGGGTTGAGCAAAGCATACAAGGTAGTGAACACTTACATTGCCATGGAGGAGAGGAAAACCCCCCTTGAGGAGGAAACCTCTGGGGATCCAAGGTCTGGGTCACCTTCCCTCCAGGCTTTGAGGCAGTTTTACATACGAACATATGAAAATTGCCAGCAGTAAAAGGCCATCATGGTCTATCTAGGCTGCTTGAGATTGCAGCTAACTCCCTATTCACCAGCTGCCCCACCTCCATCCCCTTACCTCTCTTTACCCTCCCCTATGCCCTGTCCCACCCCTTCTTGAAGCATTCCACTGCGTTGCATGCCACCAACTCAGCTGGTAATGCAGTTCACTTTGCCACCACCCTCTCTGTAAAGAAATGCCTTCTCAACTCCCTCCTGAATCTACCCCCTTGCAATCTCATGTCATGGCCCCTAGTGTCTCTCCCCACCCTCCTCCTGAACAGACCCTCTGTGTCTGTTATGATTAACCCTTTCATGTATCTGACAGTCTCAATCATCTCCCCTCTGTCCCTCCTCTCCTCAATACATGTTTAACTCTCTTAGTCTGACCTCATATGGCAATCCCCCCAGGCCCTGAATCATCTTTGTTGCCCTATGCTGCATCCCCTTCAGCAGCCTAATGTCCTTCTGTAGGTATGGGTGCCAGTACTGCACACAGCATTCCAGGTGGGGTCTAACCAGTGATCTGTATAACGGCAGAATAACCTCCCTTCTTCTTGAGGTAATGCCCCTTGCAATGCACCCCAGCATTTTGATAGCCATTGCTGCTGCCTTTCTGCATTGTGTGGAATTGTTCTGCATTGTGCGGAATTGTTATTATGGCTGTGGGTGGACCCTACAACCATCTTGCTATCTGTAGCTTGAAAATGGCGTATCGTGGAACACATTTTTTGGACTTTTCAATGTATCCTTCCACATCTACAAATCACTATGACAACTAAAATAAAATAATCACTTCTTTCTGTTTAGAATGTTGGAGACATAACTCAAAGCTGCTTATCAGATGGTCATTAGGAAACTGAAACAGCTTGTTAAATATTGGTTGCCTATTAAACTGGAAATTTGTTTACCCCCTTTGAAATGCAACAACTTGCACATTTAAATGCCTAGTATTTAAACATTTTTTGCTACTAACTTCAGTTGGGCATGAATATCATACTAACGTACTAATTGCCAGCAGATTAGGCCTTATGGTCTATTGAGTCCACTCGAACCTCAGATCCCTAGTTGGGTACTGAGGCCCTCCCCCTCCTTGTGTTCCAGAAATCCCTATCATCCATTCCACCCCCCCTGGGCCAGGCCATTGTCTGATGCATCTGTTTTCTGTGTCTGTCCCAACCTCTCTTGAAGCCCTCCACCATGGATATCTGAACCAGCTTGCCAGGCAGCGCGTTCCAAGGATCCACCACTCTATCAGTGAAAAACCTCCTCCTCTTCCCCCCCCAATCCTTCCACCTTCCAACTTCAAACCATGCCCTCTGGTGATACCTCCCAGCTTTAGTCTAAAGATCCCCTCCATGTTTACCCTATTTATTCCCTTGAGGTACTTGAAGACCTCAATCATGTCCCCCCTTTCTCTCCTCTCCTCCAATAAGAACAGGCCGAGCTCCACAAGTCTGTCCTCATACATCAAATCCCCTAGTCCTTGTATCATCCTAGTAGCCCTCCTCTGTACCCTCTCCAGCAGCTGTATGTCCCTTTTCAAGTGTGGTCTCCAGTACTGAACACAGTACTCAAGGTGTGGTCTAATCAGTCCATTGTACAGCGGCAGAATCACTTCCCTGCTCCTAGAGGTGATCCCCCTTATGATGCATCCCAACATCCTGTTTGCTTTGCTAGCCGCTGTTCTGCATTGCTCAGAGTTATTCATACATGCATCTACCATGACCCCTTGATCTTTTTCCCCTGTTGAGACCTCCAGTGCCTCCCCTCCCAGGGTGTACCTGTGTTTAGGGGTTCCCAGCCCAAGATGTAACACCTTGCACTTAGTGGTATTGAAATTTAATTTTCAGTTGTGAGCCCACCTTTCCAGGGTGTCCAGATACCCTTGCAGGGCCAACCTCCCCTCTTCCCCCTCAACTACTGCTCCCATCTTGGAGTCGTCAGTGAAGAGACTCATTTCACACCGTATACCATCCCTGATGTCAGATACGTATGCATTAAACAGGATCGGACCCAGGACCATGCCCTGCAGTACCAAACTACCAGCCTCTCTAGGGTTCAAGAGCTCCCCACCAACCACTACTCTCTGAGTGTATCCAGCTAGCCAATTTCCTATCATCTGACCATCAAGGGCCCACTCCCAACCCCGTCAGTTTCTCCACCAGACCATCGTGGGGGACCAAATCAAACGCCTTGCTAAAGTCCAAGAATAGTACATCCACAGACTTTCCCCTGTCCAGTTCAGATGTTATCCATTTGTAGAACTCCACAAGGTTGGTTTGACATGATCTACCTGGCACAAACCCATGTTTCTGACTATCCAGACCTCCCACCTCCTCCAAGTACACCCCCAATCATTCCTTTAGTATACTGTCCATTATTTTTCCCACCACTGAGGTCAAACTGATGGGTCTATAGTTACCTGGTACTTCTCTCAACCTCCCTTTATGGATTGGCACCACATGTGCCTCTCACCAATCCCTAGGTACCCTCCCTGTCTTTCTAGAAAGATTCATACCTCAGAAATGTTACCCTTTCCCAGCAAATTTATAAACATGTACACTGTTTTTTAACCTCTCAAGACCTATCTGATAAAATGCCAGGTCTTCAGTGAACTACCCAGTCTAAATATATAAATTTCTTTTTGACAGAAGGGCTGCACCTGCTTCCCAAACATAACAGATAAGAGCTACTGAGATCTCTTATAGTAAGCGCATATGTGTGTGTTTGGGGGAAGGGTGGAGAAACAAACTCCTGGCAAGGGAGACCTCATCTAATGAATTAACTGCTGACAAACCATGAGTGAGAAATTCATCTGTATAATTATCTGGTTCCTTATGTTCCCAGATACAGTTATAAAAAGTTAGTCAAAACAGCTGAGAAAGAAATTCGTAGAGGACAATAGTTAAGTTTTTCTTGTGTTTTGGACCTCCATCTCTAGGCTGTTGGACATAAATGTATTGTTTGTGGTTGGAATGAGCAATCTAAACAGTAAGAAGGTCTGAACAGTAATATTTTAATTTATAGTATTAGTAATGTAATCGTGCATAATTTCTATAAATAAATTTGAGGTCTGATAATAATGTAGCCAGGGTATGTGTTAACTTGCTTTGATCTCTCACAACATGTAGAAGTGGAAGTAGAAGTAGTAGTAAATATTTTATTCTGAAACTTTCAGAAAAGAATAGCCCAATTGAGCCGATGTTCATTTTCAATGGGGTCCCAATGTATAAAATAAATAGTTACACAGAATATGTACATAAATACAAGTATTGCAAATACAATATACAACCCATATCAAAAGACACAGTACTGTACATGACAGACATGCAGATGTTTTTCAATTAATTACAACAAACTTTAGGCATTTCAGCACTTTTTACAAGCCAAGATCTTATTTGATGCCAAGATGGAGGTGATATTGACTTGATATATAGTGTGCTATTTTGAGAATGAAAGAGATCATGCCATTTATTAGGAGGACAATTATTGTTTAGATACATAGATACATAGACACTGTCAGCAGATAAGGGCCTATGGCCCACCCAGTCTGCCCATTTGAGCTTGTAAGTTCTCTTTTTGTTTTTCTATATTATTATTTTTATATTTTTTGGAGGTTTTGTGAAGGCTTGATGTTATTCCTGAAATGTCAGAGATCTTCCTGGGGAACTTGCAAGATAATGGTATCTAACTATACCATTTTTAAAATTCCTGATCAAACAACTGGAAACAGAAGACAGTTTTTTGTCATTTTATAATATGATGTACTGAATATGTATTTGCTGATTTACTGGATCAGGGCCTTGAAGAAAATAATAACATTTACTTAACTCATTCAAGATTCCATCAGATGGACAGAAAAAAAGTCTACAAGAATTTGTCTGAAAACTAACAACTATAAGATGCAAAATTAGCATGTGTGTGTGTGTGTGTGTGTGTATATATATATATATATATATATATATATGTGTGTGTGTGTGTGTGTGTGTGTGTGTGTGTGTGTTTACAGGCATTACTAGTATCTTTTGAAAGATTGTCCAACTTGTGATTACTCATTTGAGTATAGTTCATGAAATAATGAGTGTGATATTTGTTATTTTATATAGCCCTCATTGTGCCTTATGCATACCATGTAAATCCAAATCATTCCAATGCCATCTTGACATATAATATAAATACCACATAGCAAATCAGAGCCCTTTTCCTGATAAAAGGCTGCTGATATAATAAATAAAGAACAGAGTCATAAATAAGGAAGCAGTGGCTCATGAAACAATCTACAGGGATTTATACAAAGTTTGATTCTGCCACTGTGGGAAAAACACAGGAAAAATAAGGGCTTCTTACAGGAAAATGGTTATTTGGATCTGGGAGCACTGATTATTTCTTATCCTATATTTTGTATCCTGGACAGGACAGGGGAGATGCTACTTCTCATCGTCACAGGGATCTTCATTTACATATTTTTGCACTGATTTACTCAGGCTGTCCTAGATTAGATGCAATATCTTGTTTTCAGTGGGGTCATGATTTTACCATTTTTATAATGTATTTATTCAGGGTACCTAGTCTAGGGCCCTTGCACTCAAAGTAGATGCACAGTGCATACCAGTGGAAAAGGGAGATGTGCCTCGCAACTCCAACAATGCACAGCAATGCAACATTCAAATGTGCAGGATGTGCCAGCCACAATGGAATGGGCCAGGGCACACACAAATGGTATGTCATGCAAGTCAAGGGGGCATTCCCATGCATATACCATGCTGCAGCATATTCAGTGGGAATGCACCCCTCACAGTCCAGAGCACTACAACCCACAGTTAGGCAACAAATAGCTAGCCTAACCTTGCCAGCCACCCACAGGTGGACTGCAGGTGTGCACCCAGGTGCATAGCAGTCTGGCAGCCCTGGTGGACTAGAGGTACCCCCTTTCCATCTCCAATCTACCCAACTCCATCCCTGAAGAGCTCCATAGTGTAGGGCCCCCAGACCCGATCACACCACAGGAAACCATGGTCCATATTCATAGTATAGAGGACCCCCACCCACCACCACTGTATGCAGACACCCTCACTCCCCCCATACCCAACCTGCTGCAAAGACTGGCACTGCCCTCCACACCCTGCTATGGCCAGCCACTGACTGCACTGAACCCAGGCTGGGGACCTGCACTCTGGAATGACCCAACTGGCTGTACCATGCATTGGGCTCCATGCAAGCTGTGGATCCAACAGTGTATGCAGCTGTGTGTACGTCCCTGGCAAACCATAAGAGGGAACTTACATACCTCCAATGCATGCCTTGCTGATACTGTATCTTCCTGCTGTCATACACTGCTGCAAGTCCACAGTTGTGAGAGGTTGGCATCATCTATAGTAGCCTGATAAGTCCTATGGTTTGGGCCAATTCAATTTAGATTAAAGTCCCCACATACAATGATCTCTCTGTGAGATAATTCTGATAGACTAGACAAAAGGGGGACCAAGCCATGCCTTGCACTGTTAGCAGGAGTGTAGAAGCACCTGACACAGAGGCGTCTTCACTGCCCCAAAAGACACTGAGATGAACAGTGTCTCTCCAGGGATATTGTCCGGGAAGGGAACGTCCAGTTTTTTGGCTGAAAGGATAAAGCGGACATGAAGAAGAACCTTTCCACCATGTTTTGAGGGCTTATCATGTCTAAAGACAGTATACCCTGGTAGGTTTACTTCATAGGATTGTACTAAGGGCTTAAGCCAGGTTTCTAAGATACATATAATGTCTTGTGCAGAGTGTCCAGGCTTCAAGTTCAGGTAGCTAAAGCATGAGACTGTAAATATTCATATTCAATTTACCTCACTATGTATCCAAAGCATTAGACCAAAATAGCATATTGTCAGTTTTAAACATCCATGATACTGCTTTCATATGATGCACATTACCTTATTATGTGAGGCGTTACTGCTAGTTATATTTGTTTTTTCATTTTGGTATTATGCTCTGATTACAAATTTTAAAAATAAATAAATAACCAAAAATGTATAATTGATTATCAATGACCACATCACAAATTAAACAAAAAGGCATATATAGTCTTACAATATTAGCGTACCTGTACCATTTAATATCTTCACTCAGTAATGTTCTTTTAACCTTATGTAACCCCCATCCAGGTATGCCGTTTCCATCTTGACAGCTCTACCTGGTGGGCTGGGTTTGGGGAGGAATATGTAATCAGCACGTTGGCTAGGTTTGGCTACTCTGCAACAGGGGCACCCAAGTAACTCCAGACAAAGGAGGCAATAACTGTAATGTCCAATACCAGAAGTGGGATTCTAAAGTGTGGCTTTTATGCACATCCAACAGAATAAACAAAGTATAGATGGACCCCCACGGGGCTACACTCCTGGTAATGCAGATTTAAGGAGACCAGAACACATCCTCATCACTTTAGCCCTCAGGCTCTGAAACACACTGGGCACATAGCCCGACCTTGTATGCTGCTCTGGGTTTTCCCTGGCTCGGCTCCCTTGCCAGCCGCTTGGACACTTTCCATATAGTGTGGAAACATTTACTGATGGCTCCCTAAACCACCTATGAGCACTTCTGCTCCATAAGAGAATCTTCCTCATCAATCCCAAGTCTTGGTACTTTCCTCAGGCACTGGCCAAGTACCTGAGAGAAAGCAACAGGTGTCCCAGAGCAAATCCGTAGAGGTGAATTTGGTTACTACTGATTGGGGGGGGTCTCCGACCTCTCGCTCCCATAATTCATACCCGGCCATTTCTTTGGACTGTAACACCTCATCCTTTAAAACACTTTGCTGTGTAGATTCTTTTTAAATGTATTCACATTCAATCTACTGTCTTTACATCCCATTTGTGCTGAACTTGAACATACTTAATAAGTGGCTGTGTCCATTACTCTAGACCCCCCACAGAGTTAAGCAGTCCAATCCCCACATCTTCCAAACTGTACTACGCTGTCTTTTCCTGACCCTGCAGTAACAGTCCCTTTAGTTTCATCTTGATTCAGGTGAAAACACATGGCCCTTTAGCAGAGCAAACTCACCCCTTAGTTGCAGGTGCCCCATAGGCATTTTCTCCTCAAAGAACTCTCATCCAGAGCTTCTGGTGCCTCAGCATGAACTGAAATTAGATAGCTTCTTTTCCCTAGCCAGGCCAGGGGGGTTTGCTCCTGGAAGCAGGCTGATTCCTTCCCCCATCCCCGCAGGGATGGGGCCCTGAACCACTGAAAGTGGTCTCCACCACTTCAATGTGCTCTTTTTGTGTTCCTCTTCAGGTGAGAACACACACCTATACAACAAAAAATAGCTCTTTGACAGAGCTTAGAGCTCTGAGGGCCTGCTTACAGCAGAGCACCTCTTCTACTACAGACTGCAACAGAACTGACTTCAAATTCCCCAACGTTCTACTCTAACCTCCAACTGCAACATTCCAGTGTGGCTTATGCAGCTGCGACAGTTCTAAATGATGTCATCCCCTCAGTCTCAACTGAGACTGAGAACACAGTGAGACAGTGTGAAATGCATTTAACTGGAGTTTCACAAGCTGCCTTCCCTGCCTACCGCTACGTCTTACTGGGATTCTAGTAACCCCAGGTAACAGGGGGTTACACTTATAAGCATGAAACACATACAAAACATACCCTTAATATATTCCCCCCTCTACACAAATTCCTTTTTATACTTGGCTTTTTACCTATCACAACCACAACGTTTACTTTTATATGTTTGTTATGCTCCCAAAAATTTCTTTCTTCTAATATGCTTCGCAACATACTGTATATTTTGTGCTTCTTTTCTCTGCAAACACAAAAAAACACTCTTCAAAATGCTCTTTTCTAAACATAATCACTATTATTGTCTGCTACATCAAAATAAACCTCTCACCTCTTCAAAATCTTAACAGCCAAATATGGCAGCCAGAGGAGGAAGGACCCCAACTTGGCTGTTTATATAATCTCCTGCTTGGCTCAGCTAAGGTTTATACTAAGGTTCTAAGGTTCATACTAAGGTTGCATAAGACAGTCAAGGAGGCTAAAAAGCCCATTTAAAGGCTGTACCGACAATTCAGTGGAGGTAACAATGATCACCAACTGTCATATGTTTATCCAACCTGATCTTAAAGGTAATGAATGAATCTGCCTGCACAACATATGCCGGTAACTTATTCCAATGTTCTATTGCCCTACATACAAACCCATATTTTCTATTTTTTTTTTTGTTATTATTTTTACTGTCCTACTGCTGGCTTGTACCTTCAGGAGGGAATCCCCAGCCCCATCCCCCGGCATCCACCAGCTGACGCTGACCTGACCCCAGGGCTTACCCCCCCGGTAGGGTCAGCGGGGGTTCCGGACTCCCCCACCGAGGACTGGATTTAGTTGGCCAGCACCGTGGCTAGCCAGGGCCAGAGCCTGCGAGGCACCCTCCGTCATTCTGCACGGCAGTGTTTTTTCTGCTGTTCTCCCCAGGAGTCAAGGCCGTGCAATGTCATCAGCGGAGGGGAGCGCGCACGCATCCGCACGCACTCCCTCCAAACGTCTGGCCTGACTCCTCCCCAACTTGTGGTGAGGCGCCCTGTCCTCCAGCCTCCACCAGGGGGCGAACAAGTGCTGACCATCTGGAACTCCCCTCCCCGGAGAAGAAGAGCAGTCCATTGGACGCTCAATCCTTCTCCTCCCCTGCCGACCCCCGACAGCCTGTGCTTGTTCCCGAACACGGGTCACCGGTATAGCGCAAGGTAAGGCACAAGTGCCTCAGCCCTCAGCGCCACCAGGCCGGCTACAAACCCATATTTTCTTAAATTAGTTCTACACTTTTCACTCACTAACTGTTGATCATGTTTTCTCCAGTTAAAGATCTTTTTCCTCCATTGAAAACCCATTTCAGTTCTCAAACTATCCTGATGCAAAACTTTATAAAGAAACAGTAAATCACCCCTCATCCTTCTATTTAACAAGGACCATAGTCTCATTGATTTTAATCTGGTTTCATAAAGTTGGTTGCTGTGACCTGATACCATTTTAGTTAGAATTCTTTGAGAACGTTCCAGCAAAACCCTATCCTTTTTCAAACAAGGACTCCAAAGTGAGGAACAGTAGTCCAAAGTTCGTCTGATATATGATATAAACACTTTAGTGAGCACTTCTGCATTCCTGGTATGAAAACTTCTTCTAATGCAGTTTACCAAATTCACAGATCTATTAGCTGTAATTCTACAGTGTGTTCCATTTTTTATATCCTGTTGGATATATATACCAAGATATTTCTCACAGGTGGAAGATCTTATCTTACTACCCTGAATATAGTAGTCTTGTTTTATGTTACCCTTTCCCATATTCAGCATTGCACTTTTATTGGCATTAAAGCCCACTCCTCAATGTCTAATAAATCCAGTCCAAACCTCAGTCTATCTTGAAAAGTATTAACTACCCCCCCACTTTAACATCGTCTGCAAATTTAATTAACTTATTTTCACTATTTAATTTCAGATCAGTCATAAAAATACCAAACAACAATGGTCCCATCACCGAGCCCTGCAGCACCCTATTCTCCACCCTTACCACCTCTGATAAGTATCCCTGAACTCACACCCTCTGGATTCTATCCATCAGCCAGTGCTCAATCCAACTCACCAGTCCCACATTCACTCCCATATCCAATAGCTTTAATAAAAGCAATCCATGAGGGACCTTATCAAAGGCCCCACTGAAATCCAGCATTACCACATCAATATCCCCCCCCAATCTAACTTGCTAGTGACCCAGTCATAGAAACAGACCATGTTCATCATCAGCCCATGCCCCCCATGATATCATTATGTCAAATTTTAACCCTTTATGAGCAGAACTCTTTTTTTATTAACTTAAATATCATAAATCTAATTGACACCGAAATTTTACTGCAAATCAGTTACCATCTAAAGTATTATTGGACTGCAATTTCAGAAGTACCATAAAATGACCAGCTTGTTCTATTTAAACACTAACCACGCCATCGGAATTCAGTAGTGAAATAAGGGAATTCTAACTTAAATACATAATCTCATTCTGTTCAAAAGGTGACCAGGAGAAAAATTCCTTGTCACAAGCAGAGGATTCTGGAATAACTCCACATATAATACCAAATTCTTATTGTAACAACGTTGCCCAATCAATCTCCTCATTAAGGCCATATTTTTCATTCAGTGTATCCAATCTATAAACCCACTGTGCTTCTTTCAACAAAATCTGTCTTTCCTAATCACCCCCTCACCATTTTTTCTACCTTCTCTAATACCCAAAATCTAAGTTGGGGGATAGTATGTCTCTGTTGTTTAAAATGTCTTGCTAATGGGGAGGTTGTATTTTCACATTTCATATCACTTTTATGTTCACATACTCTTTTTGTTAAAGCTTGTGAAGTCATACCCACATAAATGAGGTTGCAAGGACATTTCATCATATATACAAAATGTGTGAACTGACAAGTAATAAAATCTTTTATAACAATCTTCTCATCCCTTGCTGCATTTTTAAATTCCTTTGACTTACTGTACATGTGTGGGAACACTGCCCACATTTCCCACATGTAAAACTACCAGTAATGTTGTTCTTTAGCCAATCAGACTCATCCTGCTTGTCTGGAGCATTATGTAAAGAATTACATACTTTATCATTCAAACCCTCTACTTTCATATTAATTACTAACAGTCTGTCTGAAAATACTTTAAACCCCTGTGGGTGGGACCATAAAATATCCCAATTTTCTATTAGTTATTCATTTTATTTTTGAATGGAAATCCAAATATTTTATAGATAATGCAATTCTGTCCTTAAATTGCTCAACTTTCCAACCTCTTTCTGATAATAAATCTTGTCTCAACAACTTTTACACCTCAGATATAGTTTGATCCAGCAATGACAATTTATAATCTCTTTCTTGAATTTTTTTGTCAGATCATCCCTTGATCTTCCATAATCCTCTGTTGAACTGTTATTCCTCAGCATTCTCAAATATTGTCCCTTAGGAATATTCTCAACAATATGTGGAGGATGAAAACTAGTGGCTTCCAATAACGTCTGTGCTTTTCTTGAATAATCAAACCCCAAACTTATTATCTCATCTGTACATTTTTAAATCTAAAAAATAAATCTCAAATCTGTCCCTTTCCACTATAAACTTCAAATAATTTACCACATTTTGTAAATATCGAATTCAGTTTTGTAGTCCTTCCTTAGTACCCTGCCAGATAAAAAAATATATATAATCAAAAAATTGCTTCCACACTATAATCTCAATGTGGAAGGGACTTTTACTGTCATCAAAAATTTAAATTTCCTCAAACATTGACATGGTGAGATTGGCATAGGAGGGTGCCATGGGAGAACCCATGGAAGTGTCTCTTTACTGTATATAAAATGTATTCTCAATACAGCAATTATTTTTTGTTAAGATTATTTGTGTCATGCCCAATAGAAGGGCATTAAGTGGTCTCAAATCAACTATTTTATCCAGGAAATGTGAAAGGGCCTCAAGGCCCACCTCATGAGGGATCAAGGTATACAAATGTTTAACATCTGCAGTACAAAGAAAAATATCCATCCCTAGTTTCTCATGAATTTCCAAATTCTCTATTCTCTACCAAATTAATAACATCAGTTGAATCATTCAAAAAAGAACCCCCACCATTTTTTCACACATCTTTTTTACTTTGCTACTTGTATAGTATTTTATCTCAAGACCCTTTTTATCACTTTCTTACTACACTTCCTGCCATTTTTTTATTAATTTTTCCATAGTAGATATAAATACTGGTTTTGTTGCTCAGTCTTGCTATTCACCTGAAGAAGGGACCTGTGGGGCCCTGAAAGCTTGTGCATAATTCCATCTTTGTACAAGACACTTGTTGGTCCAATAAAATGTAGCAAACCTCCCAGCATCTCCTGTTTTCCAAGGACCACCACAGCTAGAATCTCTTTTTACTGTATAAAAATTGAGGAACATTGAAGAATTGCAGTGCAGGACACCGAAGAATCATGACGAGAGACACTAAGGAATTGTCATAAGGGACATTGAGGAATCATGACATTGGATCATTGATTCTGGGCACCAGTGGGGTGGGTGGGAGTGGTGCTGGGGGGTTGATTGTAAGTGATGGATGGGGGAAGCAGGTGAGAGGGTAAGTTAGCCAGTAGGTGGGGGCAGGAGTTCTAAAGTAACTGCTTACCAAAAGGAATACTGGCAGTGGGAATGGAATCCATTGCCAATATTTTCAAGTTTGAGTGGGCGGGTGGGAAGAGGTTACCATCTGTGGGGTTGGGCACCTACTGCCAAGTTTCTTAGAGTTCATACATTTGTGCAGGATGGGGGTACCAGTGGCAGGGTTAAGTACCTGCTGCCGGCTTTTTGATAGTTCAGACAAAGGAAGGTTGCTACCGGTGGTGGGGTTGGCAACCCACCACTTGGCTTCTTCACATTTGGGCCAACAGAAGGGGGTACGATCAGTGAGGATGGACACCTGCCACCACTTGAATTAGAGATGGGGCAGGAGGGAAGTTCTGGTGGCAGGGATAATCACCCACTACTGGGCTACTTCAATTTCAGTTCTTAGTAGTAATGCAAGAACCTTCATCTGGACACTATCTCTCTCTCTCTCTCTCTCTCAAAAGAAGCAGATGTAACACATGTCAATTTATCCTACAGGTACACTCTGTGCCCTGTATCCTTTCCATTCAGGAAGGGTACCCTGACCATGGGGAACATACCTACAGGCATCTACCTACATTGAATCAGTGCACATGCAACTCCAGACTGGCTCTTAATGCTCACTTTAACACCAGTTTAACACCAGTGTCCCCAGCTCATCATTGACTAACTTAGACTAACCTCCTTAGGAATGCAGACACTCCCTCTGTCCATTAACTGTCTTCAACTCAGTGAACAGCAGGGCCATCAGAGAACCTGTTCCACTCCCCAGTACCTGGAACCAACTGTAACCCCGACACCCAGCAGGATCTTCTGACCCACTCTGATCTTGGCCCGCTCCTGGAACTTCTTCTTCTGAGCAGCCAATTGAGGGAGATCATTCTTTTTTGCTTTTAGAAACTATAATCATGATTCAGTATATACCATTCAAGGAACAATGTAAAGGATAAGATATGACAGAGTGTTCATTTAGAGAGGATTATAAAATGGGGTATAAGAGACTGACCAAATTGAGCAACTTCATTGCTTAAAACACAACACATGACTGTTTATTATTTACCAAGAAACTGCGCAGTTAATAACTAACCTGCCCTAATCTACCTAGCAACAACCTAACTAAATAGAGAAGAATGGATTGGCAAGTGTGTGTTATGAATTTTTTTTACACACCAGAGGTGTGTGATGATCCATAAACCTCGAGAGCGAAGCTCGAGAGGTTACTCGATCATCACACACCGACGGTGTGAAAAAAATAATAAAAACATACTTGTCTTATCTTTTATTTTTTATAATTGCTGTTTTTTGTGCACTTTGCACGGATTTGCGCGGGTGTATTAAATTATCAGAATGCTGTAATAACCCAATTTCTGGGTATTACGGCCTTTGACAGTACTCATAATCCAGTTATTAAAGGGGGTCACCAGTTATTATATGAAATTAAAACCTTTTTCCTCTAAAATATTTTTTTCCACTTTTCAAACAGAAAAACCTACAACATGGCATAGGTTCATCAAAATAAATGCAGTTCCCAGGTTAATGCAAAGGTGCATGGTCTTTGTTACCAAACTCACCTACTCTACCTAGCAACAACCTAGCTAAAGAAAATAAAACCTTTTTCAGTTAAGAAAAATCAGTTTTATAAGGGAAATAACCCATTCCAGGGCATGGGTTTCTTGAGAACTGATGCACTTCCTGGGTGGGCTGAAAGTCACTTGGTCATTGGTCTTATGCCTTCCAATTCACTTGGGGTGTGGATTCATTCTCTAAAAACACATGCCCTGTTGTGGGTTATTGCTACATAATAACTGGGTCTCCCTTTTTCCCATAGAGAAACCACGGCATAACTTGCCATAATAAAGGAGTGTTTATTACGGCAAACACATGCACAGTTTCCCTCATTCTACCCATGCACACACTGCAGTTCCTCACTTCCCGACCACTTGCCTCGGCTCACCTGCTTGCACCCAGCCTGAAAAGGAAACTGCCAGAACTCAGCAGTAAATTTATTTTTTTTTAAAATAACAATTTTTCAGCTCAATGGGGAAAAGCAAACATTAGCTAACATTTGGAGCAGCAGCAAATGGAAGCAGAGCATGGCAGCACTGGAAAAGCTAATATTTTATATAATTGCTGTGGCAAAAAAAGGAAATCCAGCAATTATATAAAATAAAATATGGGGTGGTGTGTAAACTCAAAGTTTACACCACCCCTTAGTGTTGGATGCTGGCCCTCAAGCTTTGCTCTCGAGGTTTATGTGGCATCCAACACCTCAGGTGGGGGTGTAAAATTCTCATTACACACACCACCCCATACTTTATCCTATCTATAATACACATCTTGGATGACTATCATGCACAAGGGGTAGTCAAGTGCTGTAACCACCCAAGAAGTGCATTTTCTCTTATGGCTACACACCTTGGAGTGTGTTACCTCACTTATAAAATCGACTTTTATTTATTAAACAAATGCAGTTCAGGTGAGGGGTGCAGCTGTTAGAAAATAATCAATGGTCATGTGATGTGTTTTGACCCATGAGATTATAGGATTTTCCTGGCACATTTTTTTAAAGGCAGACTAATCCAATAGAATGCATGAGGAGTTTAAAGCTCATACCAGTGGGGTCAATTAAAACTATCACATTTTAGACAATATGCAATACTAGCTACTGATTACATTTAATTAAGATTGTTTTTTATTTATTTATTTAGCTTTTGTTGACCGGGTAAGTGCACTAGACAAATCCTACCTATTTTCAGGCACGACCCGGGGGAGGAGGATACAGATGAATGCCAACTGACCTTGAACCAGATTAAGCTGTCAGTGGTATTTTTAGTGAATGAGGGAAATTTGGCCAGGACACCGGGGAAATTCCCCTACTCTTTTCGATAAGTGCCATGGGATCTTTAACATCCACCTGAACTACCACCAATCCAGGCAGATGGGACCTCAGTTTAACGTCTCATCCGGAAGACGGCACCTCAGAAATGCAGCACTCCTCTCATGCTGCATTACAGTGTCAGTACTGGGATATTAACCCAAGTGCCAGATGTGGGAACTGAACCCACAGCCCTCTGATCTCCCGGCCTCAGAGGCGAGTGTGCTACCTACTGAGCCACTGACACTGAAAGTTAGTTATGTTAGTAATGGGACAGATTAAATATATCAGTATACCTTTCATTTGTATCATTGGTCTCCTGTATTATTGTCTTTAAAGATCTTTAAGAAGACAACATTGTGTTAAAGGCTGACTGGTCTTGGTTTAAGACAGTAATATAATAACTGAGGATCATTTTCTCCCATAGGGAAGCCTGGTTATAATTCACCCATTTTAACCTGTGGGTTATAACGGTGAACATGCATCATGTTTCCCTCACTCTGTGCTTGCACCAGCCATGCTCTTCTGTTTCTCTGTGCTGGCCCTGCTCCTCAGTTCTGTTCAGCTCAGTATAGTTCACCCTCATGTGGAGTCGGCGGTAAGTTTAAAAAAAAAATGTATTAAGAGGGCTAAAAAAACTGTTAAACTGGCTGCTTGAAAAAAAAGGTAAATGTACCTTTTTTTCACCAGCTGCTACAGAGCATGCTGAAACTCGACTGGTCCACAGCCTCCATAGGGCTGTCTGTTTATTTTATATAATTGCTGTGATGAAAAAATGATCCCCAGCAATTATATAAACTAAAGGCTGGGTAGGTGCATAAAACTCGAATGTTACACACACCCTCGGTGTGGGATGCCTTTACAAACCCCTTGAGCTTCACTCTCGAGGTTTATGTGGCATCCACACCAAAGGATGTCAAATCATTATCCAGCTACCCAGCCATTATTCTATATATAATAACTGGTCCGCAATTTCTTTCAATGTACTGACCAGGTTGATATTTTCCATAACAACCGGCTGGTTGTTATGACATTCATGAGCCATGCCAGTCAAACTATGCTGCTGTTTCATTGGCCAACATTCTGTGTGTGGACGGACCAAACAGTCTCACAAACTGCTGGAGAAAAATTGCTGGTCTGTTATTATAAAAAATAAAAGATGAGGAGGATGTTTCATATGAGAATTTGATGCACACCCTTGTTGTGGGATGCTTTGATAAACCCCTCGGGCTTCGCCCTCGGGGTTTATGTAGCATCCCACAACTCGGGCGTGCATTAAATTCTCATATCAAACCTTTCCCCATCCATTATTCTCTATATTATTATCGGAATATGCCTGGGGTGTAATATCCTCCCATTTTACCAAGATACACTTGTTGGCATTAAGACAGCAGTATTTGTTAGTGACCATATCATTTTTTCAGCAGTAATGTTTGCATGGCAAAAACATCAAGATGCCCCATTTTCTTTTTGTTTTTTTTTTTCATTCCTGAACCAAGATATGGGATTTTGAAGTTTTCAGGATTTCCCATTCCTGTGTCATGCCTGCCATGAAAAATAAGTATCTTGGTATTGTGCTATGCTGTTTAACATCAGAAACCTGCAATAACACCATTCTAATACATCCATATCATGAATCTAGCATGTACATTCAGCAAGAAACCTCAATGGAGCAGATTTTTTTAGATGATGAGTGGCAGCCATCTTTAATGATGCAGGTCATTAATTACAAAATTAGCTATAAAAGCTGTTCATAAGAAACATCCTTTATCCCAAAATAATAGTGGGGTGGCAACAAGTAACAAATGTGATTTAGTGAGCTGGGGCATTGGGGCATCTGGGAAAATGTTTGGAGACATCAAAATTCCTTTTGTTTTATCTTGATGGTGTGTCAAGAGTTCTTTTTGTTTAATCTTGAGGAAATATATGTCCTGTGTAGAATGCTGCAGTGAATTTGTTACATTTTGGAAGAGAGTAACCCAGCATAAGGAGTTCTAAGAATCAGGTCCTACTCCAGTTCTGTAAAACATTTGTCTCACACATGCCTTTGCCACTTACCCAAGTGTTGAAAAAGACCTTTTAGGGTGTATTCCAGGAACATTTTGTATAATTTAAAACTTTATCTTTGCTCCCAGGGATGTTAAAAAAGATTATATGGGGCACTGACTAATATGAGTAGTCAAACCGCTTTTATTAATATGTCCCTGGTCAGCAGACAGAAAAAAGTGATGGGAGAAAGGTTTAGGCTCTGAAGAAGTTGATTTAATGAGCAAAACCAATTTTCTCTAAAACAGTGTTCTTCCTGAAAGAGGCACTGATCTGCCCAGTTGTGAAATGTAGGATCTGAGACTGGCAGTGGAAGGGGGATTGCAATTCTTTGTAACAGGTGGGCATCCCAATATTTTATTGACCCTTTTAATTAGATGGTGCAATTTTTCACCAGACCTTACATGAGATTGCAGTAGTAGTACACACAGTTAATTAGTTAGTGCGATTTTTCACCAGACCCTAGATGAGATTGCAGTAGTAGTACACACAGTTAATTAGTGCAGTTTTTCACCAGACCCTAGATGAGATTGCAGTAGTAGTACACAGTTAATTAGTTGGTGCGATTTTTCACCAGATCCTACATGAGATTGCAGCAGTGGTACACACAGTATTCATCTGAGGGTATTTTGCTTATAATAGGCTGAGTATAGTATACAGTTAAACAAAGGGTATGGGTGATAGAAACATAGAAAGCATGACATCAGATAGGGACCCAAGGTCCATCCAGTCTGTCTAAGATTCTTAACTATACTATATTTACTACTTTAATTATTACTGTATGACTAGACTATTTGCATTTTGATTCACATTTGTTTTATTTTCAACTAACACTTCTGCATCCCTGCTCTCAAATATCCTATTCCCCAAAATAGAGACAACTAATCCTTGGAACTTATCATATCCTTTATTAGAACTATCAATAGATCCAGCTTCAACAACCTCCCTTGGTAACAAAAGGGGGGGGGGCATGCTACTACTAGACTAGTAAACGGTGCTACTGCCTGTGTATACCCAAGGTGTACCAGTACATTTGCAAAGAAAATGGCAGTGCATTCAAAAGCTGATTTATTAGCTAAAAAAAAGTCATCCAAAGTGCAAAGCAGTGTAAAAAAATGTAATTCCACACAAAAGTCTATCAGAGCCCCTGGATTGCAGCTGACCGGACTTGTCAGGGCAGAGTCTGGTCAACCACTCTCTGCTGTGATGGCTTTGTGCGAGAATACTTTTAGCAGTACTTTACTTTTGACATTAACTATGTTTATTTATTAAAGCAGCTTTTGAATCACGGCTATCAGTGTGCTGTCTTTTTCTTTGCAAACCTCCCTTGGTAAGCCATTCAATTTTCCATAACCCTTTCTATGAAGTAATACTTTCGGAGATCCTTTTTAAATCTTTCCCCTACTAATCTCCACCCAAGACCCTAGATCACTATGTTATTTCTAGTGAACAGAACCCAAAAACAAAAAACAAAATGCACTAATACTTAGTAGAGGAGATCAGAAATAACACTCAGCATACTAAGAGCTTGGTGACCATAAATTTATTCAAATGACATCAAAAAATGTGCATTTGCAAGTGCTATTTATGTTAAACAGGCATCTTCTTCTGACTCACTCCTACTGTTCACTCCAGTGCACTGGTCTTCACCTTCATCAGGGTGCATGACCGCAGCAGTAGACAGCCAGCTTTATATCTGGCAGATTAAATGATGTCACAGTTATATCATTGTTATACAAAGTGCTTACAATAAAAATGGCCATGATGTGATAGGCATACCAAAAAAGAGTTACTGGACCCGATTCCAGAAGCGGGAGGTAGGGCTTGCAGCAAGCCCTGCGTCTGTTGCAAAGTGCCCTGCATGCATCAAGACTACTGGACGCAACCCTGCACTATTCCAGAAGCGTTGATGCATTTGCAACAGGCTACCTGCTTTACAGCAGCTTGTCCCATTGCCAGGGTCCACCCTTGGACACAATGTTAGACCATCGGGGAGACCTGCGGCAATGGCTTCTGGAATTGCATGTTTGACACAATTCAGCACTTGCATCAAACACCATATTACAAGTCCCCTGTGTCGTTCTGGACCCATTCTGGAATCGGACCCACAAAATCTTCTTACAGCATATACACAATTCATTCATTCTAATGCTGTATGCCATAACATGTGGAACACCACACAGTTTTTTGTAATAGATAGTTTCATTCTCGGCAGTAACGGCATCTATTTTTGTAACTTACACATGGCTGCGGCCTCACTTGTTGTTTAGTGACTTTCACTCTCAGCGATGCCGTAGCAACTGCAAATACTCACATCTGTAGCCAGGGAGGCCTCCAATCGGGATCTTTAACTGCACCTCATTCACGTCTGGTCATTGCTATGGCTACCATCTCGGCAGCAGATCTCCACATGGGAAAGATTTTTAACGTATTTTTATTTATGTATTTATTTTTTATTATTTATTCTCCCTGCTGCACGGCCCCATTGCCTTCTGGAGGAGTCCCCAGCCCCGATACTCCGATATGACCACCTGCGCTGGCGAGCTACAGGGCTCCCCCCCCAGTTGCTTTGATGGGGGATGCCATTCCATCTGCCAGCAATGGATGAAGGTGCCAGTGCTGTGGTTTGGAGGCAAGGCCTGCAGAGCTCTCCCATCATCCGCCATGAACAATTTCAATTTTTCTGCCCCCTTGCAGGAGTGCGATGTGCAATGACAACTGCGATGGGGGTCGCACATACTCCTGCATGCCCACATCAAATGTCGCCATGCTCCGCCACATGTTGTGGCAGCCATGTTATGACCCCAGCCTCGCTAAGGTCAAGCGAGCACTGGCTGCCTCTCCCCCTCCAAAGATGAAAGCAGTCCATCAGATGCTCGATCCACCTCCTCCCTGCTGACCCACAGCAACCCATGCTCATTCCCGAACATGGGTCACCGGCACAGCGTGAGGTGTGGCGTCCAGAGCATCAAACCTCAGCACCACTGGGCCGGCTGCATTTTTATTTATTTTAACATTGCCTCTCCTCATTTGTATATTTTTTAAACCTGCCATTTCTTTCCCATCACACAATTCTTTCAATGTAAGTCTGACTGAACAGTGATTGCAGCTGTGCTTCAGTGCCATTCGACAGCTGCTGAAAGTGCTGCTCTTACTAAGGTTCTAACTCATATTATAAAAAGGCTCTGAGAAATGGAGCTTTCTGATTGGCTGCAAACATTCTAACAGCCTTATGTTAATCTTTTATTAACATACATGTAGAGCTTAGACATATGCTGAACAAGGTTTAACACTGTTTAAAAACATTTTTTATTATAATAGCAATAAGGCACTTCCAGGGATTATGTTAATGGTCAGTTAATCACTCTCTAGGGGCATGTGGCACTCGGCTACACCTCGTGCCACACTACACCCCTAGAAGGTGATTAACAGACCGTTAACATAACCCTTGGTCATGCCTTATTGCTTAAATAGCACCAATCTGATGTTAGATTGATGCTGTTGTGATTTAGAACCTTTCAGAATACTACCGTTACGAGTATTCACTGAACAAGAAGACAGTGGGGCTGAGACTGAAACCATCTATTACAAGGGCAATATCACATCTCTTTTCATACTTTCAAATCCCGTTCCTGTACAACCCAACATCTTAATAGCTTTAGTGTATATTTTGTTGCACTGATAACACATCTTAAGATTATTGCTTTCAAATAACCACCAAGTCTCTTTTCTCTGTGGACTTGGCAGTTTTTAACCCTCCCATCCAGTAGTTTATGCATGGATTTTTCCCACTATTCATTACTTTACCCTCCTTTGCATTAAATTCCAGCTACCAGATTCTTGACCAACTCTTCAGCTTGTCTATGTCCTCTTCAGTTTCCCTAACTTCTTCCCCATTATCCACTCTTCCACATATCTTCATGTCATTTGCAAAAAGACACATATTCTGATATATTCCTTCCCCAATGTTACTAATGTAAATGTTGAATAGGACTGGACCCAGCGCAGAACCCTGTGACACCACACTTGTTACTGCACTATCTACTGATCTAACCCCATTTCACTACTACCCTTTGACTTCTATCCATCAGATAGTTCCCAGTCCATGTGATGAGCCCTCTCTCTATTTACAATACATACAAAAATATGAACATGCCATCAGTCTGCTCAATTTTGCAGCTCCTTATGTATTTACAAAGGGAACTGGCCATCCATTTCCCTTTTGACCTCCCTTGACTTCTCTTCTAACCCAACTCACCCCATGTCTACCTGTATCTTTTCCCCTCAGCCTGTCCCAACCCCTTTTGAAGCTATCCACCATTTTTAGGATACTACCTTCTCTGGCAGCTCATTCCACTTGGCCATCACCCTCTTGGTAAAAAAAGTGTCTCTCATCTCCTTCCGAAACCTTCCTCCACCAGCTTTAGACTGTGCCCCCTAGTGGTCTTGTTTCTGTTAAGACTGAGGAGGCCCTCAGTGCTCTGCTGTTAATACCCTTAAGTTGTCTGAAGGTCTCAATCATGTTTCCACTCTCCTGTCTTTTCTTCAAGAGAGTACATGTTGAGCTTCCTCAGTCTCTCCTTCTAAGTGTTGCCCTGCTGGCCCTGGAGCACCTTTGTTGCCCTTCTATGGAACATTTCCAGCAAGCTGATATCCTTCTTAAGATACAGGCACTGAAACTGCACACTGTACTCCAGGTGTGGTCTTGCCAGTGCTTTGTATAGTGGCAGAATGACTTCTGCCTTCCTGATGGTAATTCCCTTGGTTATGCAGCCCTGTATCCGTCTTGCTTTGGCTGCTGCTCTCTTGCAGTGTGCAGAGTAGTTGAGGTCACTAGTGACTATTACTGCCAGGTCCTTTTCTTACTCTGACCTGACTATCTGCACTCTGCCAAGCCAGTATTTGGTCCCCTGATTCTTCACCCCCAACTGCATAACTTTGCACTTTTTATCATTGAACCCCAGCTGCCAAATGCCATACCACTTTTCTAGCCTAGCCAGGTCCTCCCTGAGCTCCTGTTTTCTCTCCTCCATGTCCACCATCCCAAAGAAGTTGGTGCTATCCATAAATAGGCAGCTTTTACCCTTAACCTCATCCAAGATGTCACTTATGATGAAGTTAAACAACACCAGACTGAGCATCAAGCCCTGCAGGACCCCACTAGTCACAGGCCTTGCTTCTGAGACTTCTCCTGTGACTACCACCCTTTGGCTCTTATCCTGCAGTCAGTTTCTGACCCATCCCATGAGCTAAGTCCTCTAACATCTCTATAAGTCTCCTATGTGGCACAGAATCAAAGGCCTTGCTAAAGTCCAGCTATAACATGTTTACTGCATGTCTCTTGTCCACTGTCTCAGTTACCCAGTCAAAAAAATGAACAAACAAGCGACAAATTTGTCTGTCAGGATTTACCCATACTGCTTATTGTCTGGTAGTCCATTTCACTCAAGGTACTGTTCTTTCACAACTGTTTCCAAAAGCTTACCAATGATAGAGGTGAGACTAACTGGCCTGTAATTGCCAGGTTCTGCTTTGTCCACTCCCTTGTGCAATGGAACCACATCTATAGACCTCCAGTCCTTATGCACTTCACCAGATTCCAGAGAGCTTTTTAACAAATTGGCTAAGGAGCATGCCAACTCATGCCCCAGTTCTTACAGGACACTAGGATGAAGAGCATCTGGGTCAGAAGTCTTGTCCACTATAAGGGCTGCAAGACCATTTCTAACTCTTTCCACTGTATTTCAGTCATTCCCATTTGTCCCATTTGTGATTTGTCTGTTCAATGCCCTAACTGTACCAAGAAAAGATCCGAAGTGAACCACTTTTTTAGCTAGCACTACTACTCGCAATGCCTTTTATCTAGGCTCAGGAACAAGCCTGAGTTATCAGAGGGCTAGCCAGGGGAGGATTACAGGACTGCATATCCAAGAGGATGCTCTTCTCCTCTGGGTGAGTTGGTTACAGACTCCACTGCTCTACCACGACCTGCGTAACCATGGATGGCATTGCAGCTGGAACTCTAGTAAAAACTGGGGGAAAGCTGCCTGGATCCATCATGCACAGTCATGTGTCATTGAGCCCTTAGCATTCCTGGGGACAAGTAAGAACACAATAAAACCCAGCAGATGCACGAGATGATGTAGGGCAGTCTTGGGTCCTGATATGCTGACTGTCATCCACCTTGCAGTAACTGAGTTACTTTGGTAGGGAGTCCATGGGCAGCTCCCTGCTGGCCAACTATCAGAGGGGGAAGTCCAGTACAGTATGGAGGTGAGGAGGTGAGGTAACCAAAAGAGAAGAAAAAGCATGTGACTGGGAGGATGCCAGAATGGATAAGGGTCGCTACAGTGCAAAGAGGCAAAAAGAGAATGATAAGGAAAAAAGGATCCATCATACACCTTTACTGATACAGATTGGAACAGAAACAGGCATTTTCAGTAGGAAGGATATTTATTTTAATCATACAAACTTAACCAACTGTATAAGAGGAAGGGGAATTTACTTCCATTTCTCTAGATGCAGTTATATTTTAGACAATATAGGCAGGTAATTGTTGAGGAAAAGATTACTGGCAATCTTAGTCACCATAACCCCCCATCCAGGTAATTTGTTTTACTAACTAGCAAATACAACCAATAACAAAGGGGGAGATTTGAACTGATTTTGTCCAATGTACCTTATAACTGGAGGTGGTGCCACACTTTGGCATTTTCAAAGGGCCACATCTGTTTTTCAGATGTGGCCAGGTGATATCCACCCAGATAGACCATCTAAAAGGTTGTCTAACTTCTGGACCTGATTGCTGTAATATGCACTCTGAAAATGATGCATGCATCAGCATTTGGTTGCCAGAAAATCAGGTAAGCTGTTGTAAATGCTTTGGGATGTTTAAGCAATAAACCACGACAGGGTGTGGGTTATGTTGAGATCTACTACAGCTGGCGAGGTTTGCCCATGAGGCCACAGGCTGAGTGGTCAAATCCTGGCCAGCCATGGTAAATCCCAGCATAACCCACACCCTGAAGTGGTTTATTGTGATTATACAATGGCACCCCCCCTTTTTTAAGACAGAGGAAAAAAATGGCTTGTTTTAGTATTTTAGTTTATTTTTATTCCTGTGCCAGTAAAAAAATAGTCCTTGGTTGCTAGTGCTGTTGGTATAGTTGCAGAGTGTCATGCTTCCTAATGCTGCTTTTTCCCCCCTGGGATTTAGTTTAGGCCAGTGTATGGTCGGAGTGATTCCAGTGCAGGTTCCTGATGTGTCTGCCTGGTAACTGGCACCTTTTCCCACATCTGGCACTTGGGTTAATATCCCAGTACTGACACTGTAGTGCAGCATGAGAGGGGTGCTGCACTTCTGAGGTGCCGTCTTTTGGATGAGATGTTAAACCAAGGTCCTATCTGCCTGGATTGGTGGTAGTTCAGGTGGATGTTAAAGATCCCATGGCACTTATCAAAAAAGAGTAGGGGAAAGTTTTATTGAAACAAAAGAAATCATACAGTATCAAAACAAAAGCAATTTGCAAAAGCTCAAGTGGACTCAAAACAGAAGTAAACAAAAAAAAAACAGAACAGAACTGTGCATATCAAGAGACAATCCATCAGGTCACTGCAAAATCAGAGTCTGTGATCCAAGGAAGAGCTTTCCAAAGTTCAAGTAATGTCTCCTTGGAAAATAATGTACGTTCCTGTACATAAATGTTTGTTAGGTCTGTTACGATTTTCTTCTCAAGCTCTGAATAAGAACAGGTTTTTTGCTGTAGAGTAAACAGACATCGAGCCATCCAAATATTCCATTTAATTACTACAAAAACTAGATTTAATGTGTCCAGAGTCCAAAGAGGCCACTGGGGAGAAAAAACACCATACATAATATTCTGGTAAGAAACCATTTGAAATAATGGAGTGGCCCAGACTCTTGCCAAAAAAACCCTACCAGTGCTGAATAAAAGAACACTCAAAAAATAAGTGCGATATAGTTTCCAATTTGGAAATACACAATAGTCTAGAACATTGTCGGTCTTAAGACTGCTTGTGTTTATTATTATCTTTGATGTTAATTCTTTCATGACACGACAGCCAATGAAAGTCCCACATGTGAGCAGGCACCCTTTTACACCGTAACAAAACCAATAGGGAAGGAAGATGTTGGCTAGGGCACTTTTCAAAGGGCAACTGTATTGCACAAATGGTCAGGAGTGAATTATTATATAATACTTTATGAGAATTCATTAACAACATCTGGGTAGATATCCTCCACTGTTTCAAACGTAAAAATATGTGTTTAATATATATCGGTATACCCAAGGTTTGTCGTATCACAGTTAATGAATCACATTCCCATAAATGAAACCATAATCTGCAAGAATCATAGAACCAAGGTTCCTAACCTCTCAGAGTATTTATCAATAGAGGCCGAAGATTTGCAGTCAAAAATACATGAAAAAACAGAGGATTAATCATGTTAACACCCCTCAAGAAATAGGTAAGTAATCCGTTTTACGGATTAAGCCGGATTCCCACAGAGCTTGAAAGAAGAGACCAAGAACTGCAGTTTCTAATTGTTTGGGATTGGGAATACATAGCTTAAATAAAGAAAAGTCGGTATCAAATAAGTCTTGATTAGGAAAACGCTTCTTCTTCCCAATCTGCCCCTTATTCCATGAGGCAACCTTAAGTTTGCCTTGTTGTAATTAGCAGACCAATTAAAAAGGTCAGAATCTACAGTCCCAAAATAAACTCCCAAAATGCGTTGAGGCCCCTCAACAGGTTGTAAAGGACCAATATGTGAAAAGGGTCTATTTTTGATCCTAACGAATACCAAAACTTTTAGAAATTTAAACTCGCACCAGAAAAATCACCAAAGGAAGAACATTCCTGGAGGGAGTAACCACAGAGGCTGCATTAGCCACAATAATGCAGACATCATCTGCATATGCAATTGCCGATACTGGCGAGATTAAAGTAGAACTAGAAAGGGCATGAATCTGAGTATGAGTATTCAGAATGTATACAAAACATCTAAAAATACATATAACAGAGGGCTCAAAGGACACCCTTGGCAAACCCCTCTTTTATGGGGATCATAGGTCCAACCAACCATTCACAACAGGCACAACAGTGGCAGTTCTAAAAAGTCTTAATCCAGTGAATCATTTCACCAGGCACATGCATAAAATGTAGTGCCTTCCATAAAAAATCATGGTTAACTGAATCAAAAGCCGCCTTCTGATCTACCGATACAATAAAACCCGAAACAGAGTCTGCGTAGCCATGAGAAAATAATTCTCGAAGGAGAATCAAATGGTCAGAGATTCTCCTGTTTGGTACAGAGCAGGACTGAGCAGGGTGCAAAACCACTTCAGCTATCCTCATAAGGCATTGTACAATGATTTTCATTAATAACTTAAAGTCAGTGTTTAGCATACATAAGGGGCACCAATTCTCAAGAGAATGTATATCTCCTTTCTGTTTATAGATATAAATCAAAGTACCCTTAGTAAAATCTAAAGGGATAAACTCACTAGCTAACAGGAGGTAAATACTGAAGTTAATTCAGGGATCAGGTGGTCACCAGTACCTTATATAAGGCAGTGGGAGTCCATCCGGACCAGGAGTCCTCCATAAGGTAAGGAAGAAATAACCGACTTCAATTCTAACTCAGTAACAGGTATACAGGCTGAGTCAGAACATGGCTGTGAAGGATAGGGATGTCAAGGTCCTATACAACACCCTGGGATCAACATCTACAGCTGGAAAGAAAGGAAGAAAGGGGGCAGTCGTGTAACATGTCACTATCCGACAGATGTCCGACTGAGAGGTACATAAGGTCCCATCAGAATCAGCAAGACACAACATATTCTTTTGTGTAATTTGTTGAGAATTCGACTCAAAGGGGCAAACAACAGCCCTCGTGCCTACCACATTAAATTTATGTTGATGATAAAGTTGCTGTGATTGTCTAGATTGGAATATCAACATATCATTCTGACTTAAGTGCAACTGTTGAGAAAGCTCTTGTCCTGTCGTATAAGCTATTGTCAACAAGGACTGAAAATGTACCCATTTCTGTAAATATTCCAAATATTCTCTTTGACATTTTTGACAACTACATCTTTTCAAAAAGAGCACCAAATCATGTTTAGTGTCCATCCACCATGCAATAGGGTCTGCGTAACAAATAAAAATGGATTTCCGGGCCTGAATAAAGGATAAAAGGGACTGCATGAAAGTTGGAATTTGCAACAGAGATATGTTGAATTTCCAGAGTCCTGGTCCTTTGCGAACAGTGACATCAGAACCAAGGCCAATGGAAAGCAGTTTATGATCAGAAAGTTCCACAGCTTGTACAGTAGCAGAGGTAACTGGGAGTGTGCGGGATAAAAACACAAAATCATTTCTGGTAGCCAGCTTACCCTTTTGAAATGTAGGAGTATGTTGTTTAATAAAAGAGTAATAGGCATCCATGAGATGAGCAGTACGAACCAACTTCCCTAATTCGTTGGAGTCACAAAACAATTTCTGGGTAGTAACAAAAGAGCTTCTGTCAAGAAGACTTAAGCCACAGTTAAAGTCACCAGAAAATATCAACTGAAAGGAGGTATGCAAATAAGGGAAGAGTAAAGAAAATAAAGCTATACATGCAGACTTAATTTGGAGAGCATAAATATTAATAACCCGATAAGGGCAGGGCCCAATTAAAAAATCTAAGACTAACACTCTGCCAGGGGCTATGTCAATCAATTTTAGCAAACGAAAATCTGGGATATTGAATAAGATCCCAAGTCTAGAACAGGAGTCCAGGCCAATGGACCAAAAAGAAGGACCTAGAAGCCAGTCCTGTTGTGCCTGTCGAATCTCATGGGTGGTATGGAGTCGTGTATCCTGCAACGGAAAGATCCCCATAGGTAAAAGCCGTAAACAGGAAAAAATCAATCTTCTTTTTGCCAGACGCTTAATACTATTCGCATTAATAGTATGACAAACAAAGTGAGACATAACACAAGGAGAACAGAGACACTTTACGATTTCCTTTTCCCTATCACCTTTTTCACTTTTAGCTTAACCCTGGCCTTCCGCTTCTGAGAAAGACCAGTACCCAGTTGAATCTCAGAATCAGTAATACCATTTGGGAGTGAAGATGCAACACAGGAAGAGTCAGACTCACCTCCAGCATCATCAGAAACAGTTTGGAGTAGCTCAAAAGCATTAGACAAAACCACAGGAGGGGGTTCCAAAAGCAAAGGAGAGCGATGGTAATGCCCGGGGGTAATTTCTCATAGACCTCCAACGCATAACACTAGTGGTTACTCGGGGGGGGTGGCACAGTACTCGGGCCTGGAACAGGGTCCAGGATAAGCTGGACAGATTGGACAGGATCAGGGATAGGAGGAGTCATCTCAGTAAGCGGTACCACACAAGAGGCCACCGGGGGTACCACAACCTGATCTACAACCGGCTCAGGGACCTGCAATAGAGGTCGAGCAACTACTGAAGTCGGCTCTACTAAGGTGGTCCTAAGATGAGCCTTCTGGGCTTGAGTGATTACAAAACATTGGTCAGCACCATCATCATGTGTGGCCTGATTATGAGCAGTCCACGGACAATTTTGAAACGTACAGTATGACCCAGCTCATCACAAAGATTACATTTACACTCATTTAGACAGTGAATCCCCACATGACCCAATTCTCCACAGGTATCACATTTCAGCTTATCACAGACATTACTAAGGTGAGAGGGGTCTCCACACCAGTAACAAGCTTTCGGTTGTCCAGGGTAAAACAAGACCCCCCCCATCACGACCTATAAAAAAAGAATTAGGTAGGTGCACTGGACCAGAATCATTAGAGTGTAACAAAACCTTAACCTTCCAGTCTCCAGTCCAAATATTCTCCGTATCCAATATTGCCTCAGGCTGACCCTGAACAGTACAACGTTATTTTAGCCAATAGACAACGTCAGTGATGTCAACACCTTCATTCCGAAACAGGACGGTAATATTCTTAAAAGCTGGTTTGGAAAGGGGAATGGCCTTAAACGGGGTCCACAGGACAGTGTTTCTCAAGGCATGATATCGTGACCAAAAACGCTCCAAGTCTTGAGGCGTTTGGAAGCTGACATCAAACGTAGTTTCACCGGAAATATGAATCAGTGCATAAATTTTGTGAGAAAAGAATTTCAGAGAGTCCTTGAGTAGTGTCCGAGCTACATACACTCGGGTCCGGTGGCTCAGGTAAACCGTCCATATAAGCCAATCGTACCGCATTATGCCGCTTTGCAGCCAGAATTGGAAATTTAAACAATGAGGAAAAAGAACGATTTGGCTCTATTTTCTTTGAGGGGGGGGCTCCACTACTGCAGGAGCTGTATTCTCTGTAATGGTAGTGGGAGAAGCAGCACAAATAAGAGAACCCTGCAAAGGTTCCAAGACTGGGTGCTGGGTAAGTTCCAATTCCTTGGGGAGGCACAAGGGGTCAGACATAGGCAGACTTCTGTTTGGTGAATGCTGCAGCTCAGGAAAATCATTGAGACAGGGGGACCGAATAGGGGACGGACCAGAAACCCACTTCCCCTCTGTAGGTTCCTGCACCCAGCCAGTTCCTTGCAATGCCATTTCTACAGACCAGGTAGGTGTTGTAGCAGGATTGGTATCAAGTGATAGCAATTGAGAGGGAGAGTGTGTCACAATAGGCAAACTAGGCACTGTATGCAATGATGTCGCTGTAGTCTGCGGGGGCAGCTGAGAAGTGGGCGGGAGTATTCCAGCTGAGAACTCACCAGGATGGGCTGCACAGGGCGGCACCTCAGCCGCTTGAAAAGGCAATGTAGGCTGTTGCAAAGTATTATTGTGGGCTGGAGGAGACATACATCCTGCCAATCTGACTTCACAAATCCGTTGCAGTTCTCTGTTCAAATTCTTCTTCGTAATCTCAAATCGATGTTCTGCATCACCCAAACAGTCCTGAAGTTCCTTTTCAGCCAAACAGACAATAGCAGAGTCAAAAGTGGAAAAATCCCTCATTGGGACGGCAAGAGGTAAAGACGTTTGAGAGTCCATGTCAGGGTGACCCAACAGAGGTTCTAAAGTTGTAATCTGTAGTGTAGATTCATTTTCTGCAGTAGACACAGAAACCAGCATTGCTTCAGTAGTTGTAGACGTGGTCTCTACACACACAGAGGCAGGAGTTGAGACCAGATCTCCCACCTCCATCACCACCTCCTCAGCAAGCAAGGGTGCGTCCTCCATCTTCAGAGGTTCCCCCTCTGAAGAGTAGGGGAATTTCCCCGGTGTCTTGGCCAAATTTCCCTCATTCACTAAAAATACCACCAACAGCTTGATCTGGTTCAAAGTCAGTTGGCATTCATCTGTATCCCCCTCCCCAGGTCATGCCTGAAAATAGGCAGAATTTGTCTAGTGCACTTACCTGGTCAACAAAAACTAAACAAATAAATAAATAGTCGCATAGACAACAGTTGTGCTAAGAAGGAACTGTGACTGTTGGGGTGGTGTTGTGAGCCATAACAGGTTGACATCAACTGTTAGAGAGCTTCCAGATTGAACTGTGTTGTTCTGCAGATGGACTTGGGCAGAGGTTTTTTTGGGGTGGGGGGTTCCTGTCATTTAGAGACCGATAGTGGGACTGTACAGGAGAGGGATATTTTTTGGTTTTTTAAGAGGTGTTCGGGACTTATGGTCCGGGAAAATGGCAATGGAGCCCAACTGAGTGATGGAGTTGTGAGGGAGCAAGCACTGCAGGGATCTGAAAAGGTCTGTGAAGAAGCAGGCAGTAAGGTTTTCTTCCAACTGTGGATTTTTACAAAAATTCAGTGTACAGTACTGGTCATTGAGGCACTGTTGTGGGTTGCAGTTTTGCTACAGGCAAAACAGAGATTGGTAATGGAGCAGAGGGCAAGTGGGCTTGACTGGAGACACAAGGAAAAGCGAGGTGTCAAGGTTCACAGCAGGAACGGGCACCTCATTGTCTTTGCCACTGTATGGTCGGAGTGATTCCAGTGCAGGTTCCTGATATGTCTGAGTGGTAACTGGCACCTTTTCCTGTTGGTATACCATAGGATTTACCATGGGTAAAAGGTGCCAGTTAGCCAATCAGATTCAGGAATTCTCAGCTCCCATTGTATAACTGAAAATATGCTGCAAGCATCCAAATGCATCTGCAGGAATGCAGCACACATCCAAAATATGGACACAACAGCTGAAACCCTTGCATTGAAAATCACCCCCAAGTGTTTAATTAATAAAAATACCTTTTTAAGCATCTGTTGTAGTTTAGACAAACATAAAAAAGCATCATCAGCATATAAGCTAATCGTATATACAGTGGTTGCTGACCTATAGTATACTTGTAATTATACAATGGGTAGTAAAAAATATGAAATTTGATTGGTTGACAGCATCTTTTAGATGTGAGTAAATCCTACAGTAACTCACAGCAAAATATCCAGTTCACCATACTTAGCATGTTTATCTCAGCAACCCATCTGCCAATGAGAGCCTGTAAACAAACCGCGGCCACTCTAAAACTCCTTAGCAGCACTTCACAAGCTATCAAATCCTGTCAGCACAAGTCACCCGACCGATGTGTCTCACAGTAAAACCTTGACATAACACAGCTTAAAAATGAGTGACTTCACTACATTCTTTGAAATCGACAGCCCAGATACCTTAGAAGTGCTTTATAATAATTTTACTGACTTGGAGCTACTTTTTTTTTTGTTTTTTTTGTTGACTGGATAAGTACACTAAACAAATCCTGCCTATTTTCAGGCATGACCCGGGGGAGGGGGATACAGATGAATGCCAACTGACCTTGAACCAGATTAAGCTGTTGGTGGTAATTTTAGTAAATGAGGGAAATTTGGCCAGGACACCGGGGAATTCCCCTTCTCTTTACGATAAGTGCCATGGGATCTTTAACATCCACCTGAACTACCTGAAGCAAATGAGATGGACTCCACAGAAACGGCAACGTCTGCAGCAGAAGTCAGGGATGATGATACTGCCCAGCAGTCATCCTCAATTGACACAGCAGCAGTAGCACCTGAAAGAGAAGCAGAAACCTCAAGTAACCAAAATACAATCAGACAAAGCAATGTGTCTGAGAATTAAATTTTAAACCTAGAAGTGGAACATAATGAGTCCACTACTATCAAACAAACAAAGTGGGCAGTTAACGTTTTCTTAAGCTGATACAGGGAAAAGCAGGTGACAATCAATCTGAAAGAAATAACATTAACAGAACTAAATGAAGTACTTTGCAGGTATTACAGCACAGATTGGAATTAAGAAGGGAAAGAATATGGTTTAAGCAGTTTCATCAGACTCAGGTCAGGCTTGAACCACCACCTAAACAACCCCCCCAATCAGCCGATACATAAACCTAATGACCAACCCTGAATTTACCACCTCAAATAGTGTATTTAAAGGGGTTGTCAAAAGGCAGCATAGGGAGGGGAAGGACAAAGCCATACACCCTCCCTGCCCCCTTACCACAGAAGAGCTGAATTTTCTTTGTAACATAGGGAAGAGAAAGGGTTGTGCAGAACTGGTCAACTTGCATCAGCTGACCATACATTAATCCTCAATTAATGTATGGTTGTGTCTGCTAACATTGTCTTCCCCCTCTCACAAGAACCTCTTACAGATGTAGTAGTATCACTCTTGTTTGACAGCCATCTGTTGGCCAGCCATGAATTGCAGGCTAAGACTGTTAATATATAGTGGTTAAAACAGTCTTAGCCTGCAATTCCCGGCTAGCCAACCGATGGCTGTCAAACAAGAACGATACGCTAAGTGAAATTTGTGGTAGTTCCTTGATAAGTAGCTTGAAAACATCTACATGACTATGTAATGTTTTTTTTTTTAACTTGGTCTATTGGCTCAGAAACAGATACCCTTTCAGTAACTAGAGCGGCCAAAAAGAGTGGCCTTGTCAAAAAACTAATGTAAGCACACCAGACTGTTTAAAAAGTAACAATATACTATAGCAGCATATTTCTAATATATCAAACATAGCAGAAAAACTGAGATGATTTCACAGTTTACAAAACTAAGTCAGCCAAAATGAGCAAAAAGTCATGTGCCAAATGTCATTTGGTTTCTGGAACAAAAGCCTTAGCATGGCAGTGGGTTTTTGTTAGGTCAAGGAATCTGTGATTTGGCTGAGCAAAATTCCGTCTTTTAACAGTTTGTAAACTACACAGTGGCATCCTGTTGGATAGTTATGAGATGTAGCCTATAATTACCTGTGGTTTATTTTAATCTAGCTGGTTTCTGTTGCAGAGCATCTGAACAGAGATGGATTATGTTCTTAGCAACACACACTGGTACCTGTGAGTCCAGCAGTATGGAACAGCACAAATGTACTAATATCTCCCTTCTTTTTATTTTTTCCTACCTCTGAGGGCAACTACTATACTACACAACTAAAAGTGAGAGGTAGTAAGCCAGAAACTCTTTCTGCTGCAAGAATTTTTCTACTCTTATTCTCCATTTTTTCTCTGTGATTCCCCCCTGTTCCCTACCTAGTGCTGTTTGGAACTTTCATATTCCACTGAGACAGAATTCTGTGGAATTTCTGAAAATTCCAACTTATTTCTTGTTATTCTGTCAGAAAAGAATTGGAAGAATTTCACCAGCAGAATATGGATTATCATGTGAACTACAGAATAATAGTATATGGTTAGGGCTTATTGTGTATGGAAAACAATGGTTTTCCAAAGCTTGTTGTAGGATAGTTCAAAGGTCAAAAAAGTTGTTGTACTATCGTTCTGACATCACATCGATAGTACGACTTTTTTCCTTGAGCTGCCACCTGATTGTTGGAAAATGCTGTCCTCACAAAAAAATCCTAAGAACAATGGCGGCGGTGCTTAGTGAGCCATCTAGCAAGCAGTTCAAAATGATGTTTGTACACGAACTGCCGCAATTGACTCTGAGATTTAAAATGTTCGGTCTGTCAGGTTTTTTTTTTTAAAACAGCTGCTGTTTGAGTTTGAGGTCAGAAACAGAGAAAACAGCAGCGAGGACCAGGATTTTTGGGATCAGCTGAGGAGCGCAATAGTTTGTAGTGAGGATCGGGACCAAGTGTGACCGAAAACATACAAGATATGAAACTTTGTGAAATGTATAGTAAAAAAATTAAGGGACCCATATACTATATAAAATAGTGGATGGGAGACCATCCACAATGAAGGCTGTGTTTCCCATCTCGGGAGTTGATGACATCATGGAGACCTCTCGAGCTTCGCTCTCGAAGTCTCTATGATGTCATCAACACCCTCGATGGAAACACAGCCTTGTTGTGGATGGTCTCCCATGCACTATTCTATATATAGTATATAGTAGAGCATAGTTCTATGTAGAAACAACTACCAAAAGTTTCACAGCCATCTGTTGGTGGGCCCGGTGAATTGCAGGAACAACTATCAGATGTCAAATCTCCTGTGCACTTAAATATATACATTTCCCATAATGCACAGCAGCCAAATCCCAAACAACAAACATAGCAGAAAAATGGAGACAGTTCCACAGTTCACAAAAGTAAGTCAGCCAAAATGAGCACATATTCTGAAATGTTGATCACATCTGCATGTAATCAGTAATTCAATGAGTGTTTACCACAATATTAAAAATAAATTAGCCTTTTCAGCATTTAGTTTCCCCAGTCAGGTGCAACCCCCTTTCTCTTCCTCATGGTAGGAACCTTAATATCCCCCTGAAACCTTTGTAATTTTTTTAAAATTTGCTTTGAGAAACTGTAACAAGGGGAAGAGAAACATATAAAAAGAGTGCCGAACCCTCTCTCTTCCACATGTTACAAGTGAATTAACCCACTCCAAAGCGTGGATCTACTAGGGATTAATATATGGCTGGGGGGGGGGGTTGGACCAGGAGGCTGAAGTCTGAGTAGTTCCAACCACCCAGCCATACATTAATCCCCAGCTGAACCATGCTCTGTCATGGGTTAGTCCTTACTAGGAACTCACACTGTCTTTCCCCTAACACTGCCCCAGGTCTAGTAAGAAAGGTCTGGCTAGACCTGCAACTTCAGCTAGCTCAAAGACGGAACAAAGAGGTACGCTCCTTCAAAATAAACTCCTTTGAAATCCAAACCACACCTACTGAAGTACGATATCTTACAAAGACATTTAATGAAGACACAAAAACCCACAAAAAAGTGTCAGATCCAAATAAAGAAAACACAAGGGAGTTCCTTTTCATGCAGCCAGGAAGCCCACTTTGTCCCATCATGAGTTACATGAAATATTTAAGCAAACTTCCACCATCAGCTCCAGCCCTTTTTTGCCACCCGAAGTGACAGCCAAAAGCTTCGCTAGACAAAATGGACCATTGGTACACATGTGAGCCTATGGGGCTCAACTATCTCAGTTCCATGCTGCCACATATCTGTAAAGAATCTGGATTAGGGCACATGTACACCAACCATTCCCTTAGAGCCACAGCAGTCACCTTGAGCTCAGCAGGCCTTGAGGCAAGGGAAATAATGTCAGTGACTGAACATAAGAATGAGGCTTCACTGTGTTCTAACTGGCATCCAGACTTGACCAAAGGACAAGAGTGGAGCTCAATACTAGTCCCAAAAGCAGCCAATCCAAGTGAACCATGCCCCAGCTCACCAATTAAAACAGAACTGGAACCAAGCTTTTTCAGCTGTACTACAAATCCGCTAGAAAACAAATGAAAAGCCCCAGAAACCACTGTACAGAGTAATGAAACATCCGCAATGCTCCAAAACTGCACAGTGCTAGAAGCAATCTTTCCTGCAAAAGTAAATAAAACATCACCTGCTGAACATGACCAAATAGCCCCACAGCACGATAAGGAAAATGATGCCAACACAGCCAATTAACTCTTCCAAATCAAAGAAATGCAAAGTGAAGAGGAATCCAATTTAAATAAAGAAATCCAGAATTTTGCTATGCAGAGTGACACCCCAGGCAAAACATGCTTCCTTGCGACTGAACACCAGAACATGGCTGCAATAAAATCTCACTCCACCTCGAAACTACAACAACCAATACCAACTCTGCCTAGAGGTCCACTGCTGTCAAAGTTCATAAACCACAATTAACGTGTACTTAAAGGAATAAACATGTCGTGTGTAAACAAAAATGTGATTACTATTCAGCAACAGTTGAACTATAGTTTTCCAACCTAATAAAAGTTTAAAGTTATATGTCCATAACAGTAAGTTTCACTGTTTATACAGTTATATTAACAGTTCAAATGGTTTAAAAAATGTTATTTACAGTTATATGTTTTCAAAAGATCCTGTTTACATTTGCAGTGTTAAAATCACACAAGTTACAAATATCAGTTACTATAGCTACACTATTGCTGCCTGTAATATTCTCATTTATTGTTGAACAAAAGGAACTATATTTTTGGGTGAATCAATATTTTAATCTTAACATGAAAAAAATGAACTACAGACATGAAAATCTCTGACTTTATCCTTACACATGAAGTTGTTCCCTATATGTATAATCACAATAATCCACTCCAGGATGTGGGTTATACTGGAATTTACTCATGCCTTGTGTGGATTTGGCCACTCAGTCTGTGACCTCATGACCAAACCATGCAAGGCGTGAGTAAATCCCAGTATAACCCACACCCTGTCATGGATTATTGCTTAATTCTGCAATGGTTCCCAATTGCAGTTGTCAGAAGTTTGATTACTAGTGCAAATATCAAAGAGGAAAACTGACATCCCTATCAAGTGCTGTCCTCTCAATGATACCCACAGTTCAATCTGGACTGGCAACCCCAACACTCTGCCCATTTATGGGACCCCCCAACTGGAATATTTGATCATGGAACATGCTTTGCTTCTAACTTACCAGGCAGAAATACAAACCTGAGGGTTCCACAGAGACCAGCACAAAGGCCTACCCTTACCGTGGCACTACAAAAAGGAAAAACCTGGGCACACACTAAGCACATTTTTATTTAATGATAAATGTTAAAATCAGACAAATGCAGGCTAATTCCCTACCCTGGCACCAAGCCATCCCCCCAGCCAGGAATGTTGCAGTTGTGGGCCCCCTTTGATCACTGCGACCCAAGCTACTGGAGGCCAGTGCCAGCAGAGGATCCCTGAGGAAAGTTGAACCTGGGACCCCCTATCACTCCAGGCTCATGAGAACCTCCTGGCCATGCAGCATGCAAGTGCATGTGATAGTAGATCTCCTCCCTGCTCTGGCTACTGGCTGAGACTCTCCATCTATTTTCCCTGGCTCCTTTACTCTGACTTGGCCACACCAACCAATTTCCAGTCTGAGGTCCCTTGCTTTCTTTGTACACAGTACAGAGCATTCTGTACTGTCCCCCCCCCATGGAGAAATTGACCTATAAACAAATTAAATGCCCAACTGCATAGAAGAGGAAGGGGTACAGCAGGTTGGCATTTGATCAAAAAAATCCATTTGGCAGTACCGTTTTCAGTATGTGTACAATGTGACTGAAACACATAATTATTTTTCTATTTTGTCCAATGTATCCATGAAAAGAAGATCCCAGACCATAGACTATTAACTCATTGCTTGGGAATATTGTCTGCATGGATACACCTAAACTGACAGAAAGGAAAATATATAGAAAAAGTGATAGTAAAGTTTTGTATAAAAAACAATTGCTTTTTTGGGGTGTAACACATTACCTTGAGACAACTCTCATAAATCTGGACTGGAGCCATCAATCAAAATTTGCCTTTTTGATTAGGCAGTAATTTACATTTATTATTATGGCTCACACATGTTAACAGCAAAGTTCTTGAAAAGGTTCCTTGATATGTCTGACTTCATGTATTCATCACCTAGAAGAGATTAAAACAAGTTTTGTTATAAATATAATAAAGCTATTAGCTAAGCTACATGCTGCAGAAGATCTAAAAATGCATTAGGTTTCACACACGTACACTGCACTGTTGACAACAGAGATAATAGACCATTTTGTATTTGGCACGGTGTCAATAACTTGTAAACAAAAATAGTGTGGTCAACAACCCCACAGGCAAAATGCCTAAAACAAATATAAAGTCGGTGAAAACACTGACTGACACCAAAATGCTGCTGCAACAATACCACCACATAGGACAACATTAGAGTCTGCATTGTTTGTGAGGGGATCCGACCCCCACTACCCCCATGCCCAATCTCAGAGTTGGGGAGAGACTTGGGGGGGGGAATTTGTTTCCTAAAAAAGAAAAATATATATCCAATATCGGGAGACAGGGAACCACACCTTGGTTTCCACTGCTCCACATGCTAGTGCCTTAGCCACTCTGCCACAGGAACTGCTTGACCTAGCTGCACACCTGAAGTTACTTCGCCACAGGAACAGCTTGACCTAGCACCACACCTGAAGTTACTTCACCACAGGAACAGCTTGACCTAGCACCACACCTGAAGTTACTTCACCACAGGAACAGCTTGACCTAGCACTACACCTGAAGTTACTTCACCACAGGAACAGCTTGACCCTGCACCACACCTGAAGTTACTTCACCACAGGAACAGCTTGACCCTGCACCACACCTGAAGTTACTTCACCACAGGAACAGCTTGACCTAGCACTACACCTGAAGTTACTTCACCACAGGAACAGCTTGACCCTGCACCACACCTGAAGTTAGTTCACCACAGGAACAGCTTGACCCTGCACCACACCTGAAGTTACTCCACCACAGGAACAGCTTGACCTAGCAACACACCTGAAGTTACTTCACCACAGGAACAGCTTGACCTAGCACCACACCTGAAGTTACTTCAGCCTTTCCTTCTCTCCGCGGACAGCAATAAGGTAGTGGCAATTTACACCTGGTACCTTTGTATTTAACATAGGCCATTAGTTCCTAGCTGCAGCCAAATAGTATTTCTTTCCAGATAATACTTTGATTTATCTCTTGTCAGATATAATCAGACAGGTTTGACGATAATGCATATGCATGCTATTCTCAACACATGCCTTAAAAGTGGTATGAATACTTAGATTTTGCCGATTACATGAAACATCTTTATCTAGAGTTTTGGATAGGAGGCTGTGGTATTTTGTTGGCAGATTTCCAAGCCACAGGTTCAGTTCTGGTTCTGTCTTCCATGACGCATGATCTGCTAGCTGACATCAGTTATCATTAGCCTGATTCAGTATTTTAGTTTTTTTTTTTTAAGTTCAGAGTTCCAATGCCACTTGTTTACCTGGTCTCAAAGATATTTCTGGCTCTGTTAGCATTTTAAGGCAGTGCCCAATAGTACTTTTTATTGTTATGTACCATTGTCATGCATGTTGGTCCCAAGGGAGAGGTGCTCCATTTTTACATGCATTGCATAGTGGACAACAGACAATAGACCTCTCAAGAAGAATGTGGGAAGAGAGAAAACATATCTGCCTTGATTATTTTAAGTAAAGAAGTGTAGCCCACTATTTTAGTATTCATGAGGAGGCTTTATGCCATTTATCGCAAATTGAGATTTCTGCTTTTTTTTATCAAAGTTATGTCTCTTCACAGGACAGTTAAGCACATTGTGATAGTCCTATTGAACCTTGGAATAATATAACTTAGAAGTGTGTGGCATTTGGAATTCTTTCCTCAAATACCAAAAGATTTTACACTGCTTGTGTTTTTTTTTCTTGAATCTCAAAAGTGGTTCATTTTAGTCATTACACACATTCTGAGCCAGAGATGGCATTCTGATATCATCCCTTTTGACTTCATAATGATTTATCTGATAAGCTGAGACACACTTAATGCCCCACATGCAAGCTTTCTGGTCCAGTATTCTTTGTGAATATCATTTATTGATCTTAACTCATTTCTTCCTCACATAGGGATACTTGTACAAGTTTGAAACTATTCTTTCTCCACTTTTGAAGAAATGAATATCCCAAGTCCTTTGGCATGTCTGTGCAGGAATTTTTCATCATAATATGTTTGCTAAGGCATGAAAAGTGACAATAATAAAATAAACTCAGTGTGTAAGCTCTGATTAATTAATAATTTGTTTTTGTATCTTAGCCAGATTTTCTTACACACCCCTGAGATGCATTGTTTTTGAGTTATTGCAAAACTTTTACTTGTACCAGTTTTAAAACCATGGAAAAAGTAACCACAAAAACAGAAACACTTTAGCATGATTTTCAGGCTCTTATGAGTAACATTTTGGGGGTGCACATGATACTGTTTGTTTTGGATATTGGCTACATAGCAGTAGACCCCCTACAAAATTAACAACAACAAAAAAGTATAAGAAATGTGATTAAAACTTGGTGGATATGCCAGGGCTGAACTTGCAATGTCCTTAATTACCAAATGATCAAGGGAGATGTGGCCATCTATTATTTGTTATCTCCCCACCGACTTACTGTGGGCCCCTTATATGCCAGCACTCTGTTAAAAAAGGAGCCAGACAGTGGTCTTCACAAAATACAGACAGGGAAGGCAGTGAGATAACAGCTCATATTATCAGTTTAAAATAAAAAAACAGGTACCTGACCTATGAGGTGATCACTTTGTAGTTGGTGGTCAGGCTATCTCAGCTCAGCTGATGTATGAACACAAGAGCCCCTTTTAAAATTATGGAATGAAGAAAGAAAGTAAAGAAAATGGGAAAAAATATATAAAATGCTTTACTGGCTCATTTGAGCAGCATGTGGGGTGGAAGGAATGCACTGGAAACTATTTGCTTTTTATACTGGCCACACACCAGTAGTACCCCATAAAATAAAAAAAAAAGTATAAGAAATGAGACTACAACTCAATGGATAAGCCATGGCTCAACATGCCTCCATTTGTTCACCAATGTTAAAATGCTTGGGAATACACTCTTTTTGTTTTCATGGTTCCATGTCATAAGGGCGATCAAAAAATAACGATTGCCGTTAGGTCGAGTGTACATCGCCGAAAATGAATTTGGGCGATGCACACTCACAACGAGGACAAAAAGGGTGCCCAAGACCTACGGGTTTAGATTTTAATGTTGGGGCTTCACCCCCAGCATCCCCCTACTTATAGATTCTCAATTCCAGTGGGGTGCATGTTGAGGGGGGTGAAAAACTTAAAAAAATGGAAAGCTGCATGTGGGGAAAAAAAAACATGCCACACCAGACCCAGACCCTGCACCCTGCACCTCCCAGCTGACCACCCTCCCCACCACACTAGCAGACCAGCTCAGCAGCTGCCTGCCACACCCCTTCCCACATGCCATCCTTCCCCTGCCTCTCCCCCCACACATATTACGTGTGTAGTTTCTGTCACTCTATTCACCCACCCCAGTATCCAGTCACCCCCTGCTAGGTAGCTGTGAACACAGGTGCCATAACTGAGTCTCTCTTTTTGTAGGCGCCCAGTTTCGGTCACCTTGTTCACATGATACAGATTCCATCAGAGGAAGTGTAATATTATTTTTGTTTGGCACAGACATAGTATACAACCTCTTTAAAAATGTTGATCTTTTTTAATAGACTAAAAACTTTCCCATGTGCAGATATTCTTTTCCAGAGTCAACAGTCAAAGTTGTTGCCACTACTTTTTTAAAAGTCGATATCCTCTATTGTAAATGGGGATATACCAGCTGTCCATAACAGCATTCTACTTAATGCCATGTTCAACCTAAAGGTGGCCCAATTAGAAAGGCAGAAAAGCATCTGATTGGTAGCCCAATATCCCCTGCAATCTACTCACCCGATACATATGTATCAGCAAAATGTTGCCTAATTTTGGTGGATCCTGCACCATGGACCTGGAGATCAAGGAGCTTGGCAGTGCTGAAAGGAATTCCCAGACCCTATTCCTGGATTGACCCAGGGTCATGTAGAAGCAGAAATATTTCTTTCTCTGGTAATCAATATAATACTATTGTAAATCACTACAACATGAATACCACTATGCAAAGAGAATAAACGATGTACTGCTAGAGTCAGGAGAAAGATCCTTTGTCAGAAGGGTGGTGCGTCCCTAACTGGCCTTTGACAGCTGTTGAGAAATACAGACATTTGACATGTAGGAATTTTCATTTTCATTTTGTTATCTATTTTTTCTGTAAAATAAGTAAGCAGGGTTGGGATGTATGGGGAGAGTGGACAATTGTATTTTCATATTTCTGTCCCAATCTTGAAAGCAAAAATGTCTGTGTTCTCAGACAGAGGAATGGGTTGGGTGTGGATAGCTGAACTCTTTTGATCTAAAATACTCTATGTATTGGGTAACAACAAATGGGTAAGCCCCTTTGATCTAAACAAGGCTAGGGTTTGCCATAAACAAATGGCTGGGCCAATCAGATGGCACCCCAGGGCTGTAAGCTATGGAAATAATAGGATTTAGTCTGAATCCATACAACCAGTTCAGACTGATCCTACTTTGGCTGTGGGCTGAAAGATCAAAGAATGGTCCAGGGTGTGATGTAAGAGCGGCAAGACAGATGATGTGGGTAAAGGGGCTTGCCTGCCAGGGTTTTTTCTGTGCCTCTATTTCTCTTATGAAAGTCAGTCTCTTCTGCTGATTTAGGAAGCCACACCATCACTGCTGAGTCTGCTAAGACTCATTAGATCCTAGTTGGGGTAAGCTTAACTATCTTCTTATATGTTAGCTTAGTGAGGTTATTCTGTGTGAATGTTATCTTGTTCAATTCTCTTGTTTTCCATTTCTGTAGTGTGCTGTATTTCCCATAGTCTTTAGAGTGTATAATCATGTACCATATTTAAACATTGTGGAGTAGTAAATCTTGTTTTTATATTCTTGCTCTTTGTGACTGTGTTTTTAAAGCTATAGATAACCTGAGGCAATTGGCAAGTCCATGCTCTATGTCCAAACAGAGGCTACTAAACTGTCCAAAGCAAAGTGTTCTCAGCTGTAACTAAAGGGGTGGATCATTTACCCTTTAGGAAAGGTCACTGTATTGTGTGAGCAGTGACTGTGGTAGGATTCTGACCTAAAGATACTGTCTGTGAGTGAGGGTCAAGCTGAGTGGTGGCATATCAAGGACACCATTCAGGTGTCTGATGGATTGTGAGCACTGGTAGCATGGTGTGGAGTGACTTCTGGGAGAACCTGTCTTGGACAGTGACCAGATTCTTTTTTCATATACTTTTTCTCCGTGTCTCAGGGGATTTTCTGCCATGTTGTCAAGTCTCTCCCATTACACTGACATTGGCTAAAGGATCTGTTTGCCCCAATGACACAGCATATTTTTGGGCAAGCACCATTCCTTGCAAAGGAGCCCATACCACCAGAAGAGCCCAATATCATCCATCCTTGGACTGAATAATACTCCACTCAGCAGCACTCCCCAGCTCTGGCAGCTCTGATCCCTGCTCCATGAGTCTATTTTCAAACCCAGATTGCTGCCACAGAAGTGCAACACACTTCACTAGGCCATCAAATGGCTATGGTGACCAAAGTCTGTCAAAGCACACCCCATCTTGTGATCCAAATGACACCTGCTATAATGCTGTCATGTCTTTCAGCTGGGTAACCCGTTCTATAATATCTATAGAAAAGGCAGACTTCCATTTGTTATATATTTATAGAAACACTGAAGAGCTAATGTATGGCTATAAGTGTGTCTTTTTGTACATCCTTAGGGTGAAGGAACTGCAAACTCAGGTTGAGCAGTTTTGGCACCCTAAGGATGCAAGAGAGACACACTCATAACTGTAAGAGTGTGAGTCTGTGCTCCTGTATACTATATACTCACCTTCTTCACCACAGAAAAACCATGCAATAAATCTCCCATCATACTATACTTGTGACATCACATTTTTTGTAATACTGTCTTTGTAACCTTGTAATACTATAATTCATTTTGTAATACTATCATTGCAATACAATGTTTACAAAAGTCCTTATGATGCTGCAAATCGGCTTTTACTGTAACGGTTGTACACAGTAAAAGTCAGCTGTTGAAGGGTACTTCTTCAATGCTGCTGGTGCGTCCAGATTTATCCAAAAAAGAAATCAATTCATGCAAGTTTGATTGTCTGTGCAAATTGTTATAGAATGGAAGTGGAGGTAGAGTAAGGACACAAGCGTAGACATGAAAATGCAAGCAGGGGAGTGGTTTGAGGTTGTGGGTCAGGCAGATGTACAGTTCAGAGGATACAGAAAAACAACTTGGATCCTTATTTAAAAAAAAACAATAATACACAGGCAACTGTGCATGTCTTGGTTAGAATCCCATTTCAAGGTTCTGGTGACAAGTTTAAACCTTCATTCTCGAAGTTCACGTGTCTCCAGGACCTTTCTATAGTATCATAAATAAATAATAAATAAAACTTTATTTTTACAGTACCTTTCTGCAATCAAGGCAGTACAGCTTAGAACAGATAAAATCTAATAAAACATAAAATTACATACAGCATGTTAGCCAAACAATAAATATCTAAAAATGATTAGTCTGTGTAGGCAATATGGATTATAACCCAGTAATACACAGTTCCCTTTCTATTATTCTGTTTATAAATGTATTTATAATATATTTAGCTTTAATTATTATGTTTGTAGGTATTTTTGAAATGAAAAACACTGCTCCCCGTTTTGAAAACTGAGTATTCCACTTTTTCAAGTTATACTGTGAGGCCCTTTCATGGACATGAGAGGTTTCCATATGCAAGTGAATCATCAGTGCTGATTTTTGAACCAGCACTTATGAGTTATAATTTAAACACACTAATTGAAAAAATAAATTTCTGCAGGTTGTTTCCATGTGTTCATTGTAATGAATGTAAATTGCAGCCCATCATCTTCTGTAGCTCCCCGTATAACACACAGATTACATTACTCAACTTACGTTTTCAGTATCACATAAATTGTCTGAAAAAGAGAAAGATTTATTGAAACAGATGCTTATAGAAAAGTCTAATTCCCTGCCTGTTGGCCCTTTTGAAACCTAAGACCAGCATCCTGTAGGTGAACCTTTCATATTACACTGCAGTAGTTTCAAACCCTGTGTGTAGTGGTACTGTAAAATAGTTCCTGTTAACATACAAGTGGCTGCCACAGCACATGTATGCCAGGTTAGACTGAGTAATAAAGTTACTTCAGGATGGAATTAAAATAATTTTCATGGCACAACCTGATCAGTAGTGCTGTGACCAGTGGTGCTTGGTTAGTATTTTAGTAGATCTGACTAGCTACCATCGGATAGTGCTAGTATCTGACCTAGGATCTGGCACATATCTGACCAAATGCAGATCTAGGATCCAAGGTTAGATATTTATAATGTATGGGGAGCCCTTATTATGCATAGCCTGCTATCTTTTAATTTTCTTGTAATCTCATCGTTCTGACATGCAAGCTGTAAACCTTGCTTGCCTACGTCAGATCGATGAGATTACAAGATAGAACCTAAGTCACTGATATCATTATTTTTTTGGAACGGAGATCACAGTAATATGCGCTCATTTTTAAAACTCATCCTGGCATGGTAGTTTAAGCCCATCTATCAAACTTCAAACAATGAACAGTATTGGTAGTTAAAATCCTCTTTTTTCTCCCTCATACTCAGGTTTCTGACTCGGAGTGCAGTGCAAATTATTTACTTCACAGATTGCTCCCACAACACATCAGGATGATGAAGCTGTCTGCTGATGTGACCCCCGACCCCAAGAAGCACATGATCGTGGTTAGCCAACCGCATTTGATTCCGGAGATGTAGAAAAATGTTATCTCTGTGCTTACATTTGGAGGGTGGGCAGTCACCAAAATATGAGGAATAACCCCATACACTTTAAAAAACAATGGCTAAGTTTCTGCTGTTAGCAGCAGTTGCAATCACCTCTCGTGGTTACCATGGCAACAGTAAACCTCTCGAGCTACACTCTCGAGGTTTACATGGTCGGCATGGCAACCGCTTGAGGTGATTACAATGCTGTTAACAGCAGAACCTTATCCTCTATATTCATCCAAGGTCAGATCTAGGCATCCAAGGTTGGATTCAGGTATCCTAAGTCAGATGCATCAGATCCACTGGTCAGATAGTTGGATCCACCAGTCAGATACATAGAAGTGATCCTACCAAAGCAAATCCATTCTATTATGTCAACACTATTCTTTGACATCTGAAATCTGAGCTTTGGGGTACTATCTGGCACTATTTGACTTAGGATAGCATCCGAGCACCACATGCTGCAACAGCTTCAGAGTTACAGAGGTTCTATGTTTTAATAAATGTGTTAACAAATCATGTTCATTGCCATTATTAAATGGCCAGATGTTCAGGTATTTCAACGTGTGATTAGGCTGCTCTATAGTTTTTAAATGCTTTTTTTTGGGGGGGACAGAAAAAAATGGCTGCCTGTAGAAGATAATAGGGCCTCCGTGGGGTTAATATAAGACTCCGAGTGTGATGTCTGGATGAGAGGACTGCAAAGTGAAACTGAGAAGTTCGGACTGTCCAAACCTCACAAAAGAAGTCCCTTTTTCCATAAGAGACACCGTGTGGAGGCACTATTAACACTCATATTAGCTGGAATGTTTTATAGAAAGCTTTAAGTATTTTTTTTAATTTCAGATTGTGGGAAATAAATACCTGGGCCTAGTGGCCACAATGGCATAGGCTGACCTGGACATTGTTACTATTACTGAGTCATAGTGCAATGAGAACCATGAATGGGATATAACCATACCAGGCTATACTCTGTTTAGGAAGGACAGGGTTGGTAACAAGGGGGGAGAAGTGGCTGTTTACATGAGGGATGGCATAAAGGCAACTGAAACACAGGGACTACAGGGAAGGGCAGAGGCACTGTAGGTCACCCTAGAACCAGGAAATGATGCCACTATTCACACTGGGGTGATCTACAGACCTCCAGCACAGGGGGAGGAGATGGACATGGATCTAGTGGAAGCCATCCATGAGATGCAAACTGAGGGGGGTGCTTCTGGTAGGAGACTTCAATCTGCCAGATTTGCATTGGTGCATCCCAGCTGCAGCTTCAGCTAGGAGCAGGGATATCCTGGGCTCCCTGCAGGGGGAGTTCCTCAGGCAATTAGAAAGAGAACCCATTCGTGAGGGGGCAATATTGGACCTGGTACTCTCCAAGGGAGACAGTGCTGCAGACATCACAGTGGGTGAACACCTGGGGACCAGTAATCACCAAACAATGTCATTCAATGTAAGAACAGTGCCTGAAATGAACTGCATGAAGGAGGCAGTCCTGGACTTCAGGAGGGCTAGCTTTACAAAGATGGGGGAGTGTCTCAGGAATGCTCTGGGGGGGGGACTTGGAACAGTGGGTGAAACTAAAAGAAGTTATAGTGAAGGCAACAAACCTCTGCATTAGGCAAGTAAGCAAAAACAAGAGGAAAAACGACCTCTATGGTTCTCAAAGGAGGTGATGGGGAAGGTAAGGGCAAAAAAGTTAGCATTCAGAAGGTATAAGGAGACTCTGAAGGAGGAGGACCACGGAGTGTGTCAGGTGAAGCAGAGGGAGGTAGGTAGAGCAGTCAGGTGTGCAAAGGCCTAAACGGAGGAGAAAATAGCCCAGGTGGTAAAGAAAGGGGGCAAGGCATTCTTCAGGTACATAAATGAAAGAAGAAAGACCAAGGGAGGGATTGTAAGACTAAGGAAGGAAGGAGGGGAGTAGTGTGGAGGGAGACCAGGACAAAGCAGACATCCTAAACAAATATTATTGCTCAGTATTCACAGAAGAAGGGGGAGTGGAACCACAGAAAAGTGACAGGAGCATTAACGGAAGTGAGGTGGACACCAGTTCATTTATGGAGGACAGAGTCCTGAAGGAACTCACAAAATTGAAAGTAGACAGGGCAATGGGGCTGGATTGGATACATCCAATGATTTTGAGGGAGCTTACGGAGGTGCTGGCAGCATCACTGACAGTCCAGATCAGCCACTGGCTGGAGATGGGAGTAGTTCCAGAGGACTGGAGTAGGGCAGATGTAGTTCCATTTCACAAAAGTGGGAGTAAGGAGGAGGCTGGCAACTACAGGCCAGTCAGCTTGACTTCGGTGGTGGGGAAATTAATGCACTGCTAAAGTTGGAGTTTGAAATATTTTGAATCCAGTGGCTTACAGGATACGAGGCAGCAAGGATTCACTGGAAGGAGGTCATGTCAAACAAATCTGATAGATTTCTTTGACTGGGTGAACATGAAATTAGATTAGGGTGGAGCGGTGGATGTGGCCAACCTGGATTTCAGTAAGCCCTTCAACACCGTTCCTCATAGGAGACTCATACACAAGATGGGAAGCCCGGGAAGGGGTCCTAAGGTGGTAAAATGGGTAGGAAATTGGTTGAGGGATAGGCAACAGAGAGTGGTGGTAAATGAAATTCACTCTGTGGAGGAGAGAGTGACCAGTGGGGTGCCACAGGGTTCAGTACTAGGGCCAGTCCTCTTTAATGACTTTATTAGTGACATTGCAGAGGGGTTAGAAGGGAAAGTATGCCTTTTTGCAGAAGACACAAACACCTGCAACAGGGTTGACACTTGGGGGTGTGGAAAAAATGAAGAGGGATCTCAGTAAACTTGAGGATTTGTCAAGAGTGTGGCAACTAAGATTCAATGCGAAGAAGTGAAAATCATGCACCTGGGGCATAGAAACCCTGGGGCAGAGTACATGATGGGGGACACAGTACTGCTAACCACCAAAGTGGAAAGGGAGCTGAAGGTAATCATATCTGACTACCTAACAGTGGCCAAGCAGTGTGACAAGGCAGTTGGGAGAGTCAGTGGGATGTTGGGTTGCATAGGGTGGGGTATCACCAGCAGAAAGAAGGAGGTGGTGATGCCACTGTACAAATCATTGGTGAGACCTCATCTTGTGCACTGTGTCCAGTTCTGGAGGCCACATCTCCAGAAGAATTTATTTCGTTTTTGTTGACCGGGTAAGTGCACTAGACAAATCCTGCCTATTTTCAGGCACGACCCGGGGAAGGGGGATACAGATGAATGCCAACTGAAATTGAACCAGATTAAGCTGTTGGTGGTATTTATAGTGAATGAGGGAAATTTGACCAGGACACCGGGGAAATTCCCATACTCTTTTCGATAAGTGCCATGGGATCTTTAACATCCACCTGAACTACCACCAATCCAGGCAGATGGGACCTCGGTTTAACGTCTCATCCGAAAGACGGTGGTGAAAGAATATAGACAGAGTAGAGGTGATCCAGAGGAGGCCAAGTGAAATGGTGCAGGTCTGCCCCCAAAAGCCCTATGAGGAGAGGCTGGAGAGTATCTTGAAAAGTACTCTTTGATTTCTGCCTGCCAGTCAGGCTTTAGGAAAAATCATTCCACGGGCACCGCACTCGCCGACCTGTTGGATTTGATGGCATCCCAATTGGAAGGAGGCAGGTCAGTGGTTGAGGTGTTCGTGGGCTTTTCCAAGGCCTTCCACACCATCGATCATGGCTTGCTGTGTGACAGACTTGTGGAAACAGGCCTGTCAATTGAAGTGATGGGATGATTCTCATCTTATTTACGGGACCGCTCTCAGCAGGTCTGTGTGAATGGTCTCCTCTCTGACAGTGTTCCTGTTCAGAGGGGTGTACCACAAGGGTCAATTTTGGGCCCAACATTACTTTTGTTATATATAAATGGAGTAGTGGAAATTGCTAAACATTCTAAACTAAGACTTTATGCCGACGATACAATTTTGGTTGCAAACAGATTGAATTTGGAACAAATGGAAAGAAATCTCCAAAGGGATTTTCTAGCACTTTGTACATGGACCAAGGAATTGGGTTTGGTTATGAATCATAAAAAACAAAATCTATAGTTTTTAGGAAAAAGGGAATAGGAAAGAGTATTGCTGCCCCTAGTGTTAAAATTATGACTGTTAATGGTAATCAAATAGCTCAAGGTACAACGTACAGATATTTGGGTGTCTGGCTAGATGAGAGTCTGACTTTTGACTATCATATAGAAGATACCATTAATAAGGTAAATAAATGATTGGGAGCATTTAGGCGCTCAAAATCATGTTTGAATAAGCAAATAAGAATGGGGGTTGTAAATCAACTTCTACTTCCAGTTATGGACTATGGAAGTCACATGTATGGTTTTGCTCATAAGAAAAGTTTGGTGAAAGTTGATACAATGTATAATAGACTAGCAAGGTTTATACTGGGTAAATGAACAGGTTCACATCACTGTACTTTGTTTAGTGATCTTGAATGGTTAACCCCAACCTTAAAAAGGAAGTTGCAATGGGCAAACTTAACTCATAAGGTTTTATATACGAAAAAGCCAATTTATTTATTTGAAAAACTAGAAGAAATACAACATCGTCATAATTTATGTCATACACCCTTACTAGGATTTATTCCCCCAAAATTAATAAATAAATATAGCTCTATGCATTTCCCAGCTATTATGTTTCAAATATGGAATTCAATAAATAAAGAATCCATAGTCAATCAGACTGATGTTAAAATACTTATGAAAGAGTTAAAACATGAATTGAGTGTACGTTCTATGTGCAATGATTAGAACGTAACTATAATGTTGTTGTTACGATGCTATACAATATTTGTCATATTTTGATATTGTCTTTGTATTCTGTGTTAAATTGAGAATGAACAGGAGCATCTATAATATAGGATTCATCCTAAAGATGTTTTATACCAGCTTGTCCTGTACAAAAATAAAGATTTTTACTGCTACTACTACTACTACATCTCAGTATGTATTTCCTGGAGGAGAGGAGAGAGGGGGAATATGATAGAGACTTTCAAATACCTCAAGGGTATAAATAAGATACAGGAGAGAAGAATTTTTCAGAGAAAAAGATGTTCAAGAACAAGGAATAATGCTATGAAACTGGAGGGGGGGGCAGACTCAGGGGAAATGTGAGAAAGTACTTCTTCACTGAAGGGATAGTGAATACATGGAACAGAGGCAAAAATGGTAACAGTATTCAAAAATGCATATGATAGGCATAAGGGAACCTTGGTGGTTAGGAGAGGGGGGATAAAACTGGCAATCAAGTAGGTTCTGCGGCATTACAGTAGATAGGGAAAATGGGCAGACTAAGTGGGCCAAGCAGTCCTTATCTGCTATCGATTTCTATGTTTCTATATTTCAGATGTTAAATAATGCTGCCCTCGCACTGGCTGTAAAGTGGAACACTCTGCTCCTAACATTCTTGCACAAGAGACCACTGTATTCAGAATAAGAGGCACAGTAGCTGAGTGTGCTGACTGGCCAAAATCCTGTCAGTGATCTATAATAATAGCTAGCAGGTACTGATTGCTTTCCTGTGTAGAAGTGCTCCAATTAAAATGTGCAGGAACCACCGTCATGAACTTGCAAATGTTTTGAATATATGACCCATAATGTTTTTTGCAGAACAGGAGAGTGTTCTTAAAGTGGAATGTCTATGTAACCCTACCACCCTTGACAACATGATGACAGTCCTGGCACGGGGTCATAATGTCGCAAGACATTATGCCACATGGCAAAATTGTGCTGCCAATACAGTGCGATATTGCCATGCGATAAGCTTTTTCTGTGTGGGGGCTCCGCCCCCCTGCCATAGGGGTTAGCCCTGGACCCCCTAACAAAGATTCTCAATCTGGGGGTCCAACCTGGGACCACACATTCCATGGGAAAAAACAAAATGTCTGGGACTGGTAATCAAACCCGGTCCCAGACACAGCACCTGGGTTCCAGCTGCTGTGGCTCAGTCCAGTGAGCCACAGCAACTGCTTGGCAGAACCCACTCCCAGCAGAGGTCTTATCCTCTGCCTGGGAGTGTGTGAGTGGTGTAATACTGCGTACAGCAGTATACGCGGTATTGCACCATTCGCTGTCATGGACAGCGCTGATTCGGGTTAGCTATAATGTTGTACGCTATTAAGCATATGACATTATGACCCTGTAGGGACAGGGCTCACCCTTTGCTAGACAGCAATTACCTGAGTCATTATCTAAGTAGTCGGGGGAAGACACATAACAACATTTCTATTTTTGAGTCCCAGGGGAGGAACATGACAAAGGTCAGTTCTACACAGTCTTTGGGGCCCAAGTAACTTAGACAGGACTCACACAGAATGAATGTCCACAAGTAAGAGTAAAGTCATGCAGTATGGCTTTATTTCTGACAAGCTGGTCTGACAGAAAGTTAGTGCCCACGGGGGTTTTGCAGGTGCTGAGCAAAGGCACACTAGATCCCACAACACTGTAGTGATTTACTACAAGTACAAACAGTTTTAGCTTACCATCCTGCTTCTGGGCTAATCGACCAGGACAGAAATTGTCCAAGATGTGAGCACACACAACAGCTATAGGTTTACCAAAACAACATTCTTGTGGGAGAGTTACCACACGGGCATACTATCTCGACAGGAAGGGCAGTGCCTACCTTCCTTAATCAAACTGGCAAAGCACAATGCATTTCCGTGACCAGAGGGTTCAGTCTGGCTAAACCAGTCATGGGCATCACTTTTACACAAATCTTTAATGATGGAGGATAACTCCAGTAGCTACTCCCTGTTACCAGTCCCATAAGCAATTTTTGAAGAATTCACCCACTCGAAGCATTGCAGAGAAGAGGGCAGCCACCACAACCCGGTGCCCAGACTGTCCCATTACCAAACTAGGGTGAGAAAGAAAAGAGGGCAGCTTCCCTCTGGTACTCAGTCTGCCAATAGGCAGAACACTGACCAACTCACTTGATCTGAATTCTGAACATGAACTGCACTCAGTTCAAACCTCAACTGCAGCACTCTTAGATGTGGATCATGCTGCTGCAAGAGTTCTAAATTCCATTTTCAAACTCTCTGCTCAGTAGAGCTGACCAGATGGCTTAAAGGAGCCCTACAGGGATTTTACCCTTGTGCTTCCCAGGTTACCTACCTAAACTACACTAAAAAATGGGTTCTAGTAGCCCAGGGGAACCCAGGTATTACACTCACTGCCACCAGAAAACCTTTCTGTCCACAGCAAGGGCTTTGGACTGCAACATGGATGGTGGCACCTCCCTTCCCTACCTATGATCAGTATAGGCAGATCAGCACAGAGGACATGGAGCCCTGCCAGAGAACCTTCAGACATAGCTGACAAACTAGCTAAGGACTTCCTCCATAGTAGCCATCTGTGGCCACCAGAGGCTACTTCCTGATGGAACAGGACTGATCCCCACCCTTATGGATCGGGGCCAACAGCCTGTATTTCACCCTTGTGCTGCCCAGGTTACCTACCTAAACTACATTAAAAAAATGGATTCTAGTAACCCTGGGGATCCCAGGTGTTACATCTATATAGGTGCCCTACACCTGTTTTGTGTGCCAGCACCCAATTTGCACTTTTAGTACATTTTAAATGATGTTCCTTACTTTGTTTACTCCAAAATCTTCTTTCGCTAGTTGATAACTGCCGGCCCCACTAACCGGCATGTGTAGTATGTTGCCACTCAGGTGTTCTTCCAGAATCCCTCACCAGTGATATCACAAATGGGGTCAGCCATGGGAGACTCATTTAAACAGCATTTTCTAAAATGTGGTCTAACTTCTATATGTGATTGCTGCGACTAGTTCTCCAAAAAATTCTCATGCACTGATTTGCCATAAATTGGATAAAGTGACAGGAGATGATGGAAGGTTAGATACCTTTTATTGGACCAACAAGTGTCTTGTACAAAGATGGAATTATATGCAAGCTTTTGGGGCCTCACAGGTCCCTTCTTCGGGTGAATAGCAAAACTGAGCAACATAAGCAGTATTTATATCTACTGAGGAGCAATTTATAAAAAAAAAAAATAGCAGGAAGTGAAGTAAGAAAGTGAAAAAAGGGGACTACAGATAAAAGTCTCTATAAGTAGCAAAGTAAAAAAATGTGTGAGAAGAAATGGGGGTACTAAATAGGAACAGGTCATTAGGATATAAAAGGAAGCTTGAAAGGGGGAAAAAAGGACCAGACAGGAACACAGATAAGAAAGATCTGAGATTAAAGGAATAGAAGGTTGACTGAAAGGGTAGAATGCCTAAGAAATGCGAGGAAGTCAAGAAATTAGAAGAAACAAAACAACAAAGGCCCAGATAAACAAAGTGTGAGGTAGTATAAACAGTGAGGTGTGAAAACAATCAGGTAGTGGGCATTACTGAGCTGAAGAGTTTGCAGGAGAGGCAGGGAGGATGTAAGGAACAGGTAATAAAAACAATAACAAGAGAAATACAGTTTACCAAAGTATGTCATAAATCCAATGTCCTGATTCAGTCCACAATAACAAGAGAATTACAGTTTGCCATAGTGTGTCATAAATCCAATGTCCCGATTCAGTCCACAAATGTTAAATTTAAATTGTTTTATATATTTTGATTCCCATGTCCTTCTGTCCTATGTGTTTTTGAAGTTGCCTCTTAGTACCAAGACAGATAAATCCAAGAGAGAGTGATCTGTTTGTGAAAAATGGTTTTCTACTGGTGTGCTGCTAACCTGGTTTACTATTGTATGATGGTGGTGATTCATCCTGGTTTTCAGTGGTTTCCTAGTTTCCTCAATATAGCATCCATTTGTGCACTTCTTGCACTGAATTAGGCAGACCACTTTGCTGGATTGACATGTGTAGGATCCATTGATTTTTATTTTGCTGTTCTGGCTTGTCTTGATGGTGGCCTGTGTGCATATGTGGGTGCAGGTCTTACATCTTCCCATATTGCATGGTGTTGTCCCTCTTGTTTCTAAGTTATTATGATCTGCTTGGAGTCTGTTACGAATTATGTTCGAGAGGCTGGGGGGCTGCTTATAGGCAATGACAGGTGGTTCAGGGAAGATATCCTTCAGTGTTTCATCTTCTCTCAGCCTGGGTTGTAGTTCTTTAATAATTTGCTGAAGAGGTTTTAGCATGGGGCTGTAAGTGACTACTAGGGGTGTGCAGTCAGTTTGATGTTTTTGCCTGTATTCCAGCAGATTGTCTTGTGGTATTTGTATGGCCCATTCAAATTCTCTGTCAATTTGTCTTGGAGAATGACCCTGCTGGATTAGGGAATTCTGAAGTGAGCAGAGCTGTCCTTTGTTCTCTCATCAGAGCAGCATCAATGGTATCAAATTGCCTGACTATAGATTACAGATTTTTTGTATAATTTGGGTGGAAGAGGACACAGCATGAGATTAGAGGGAGGCCGATTAAGGGGTAATGTGAGGAAGTTCTTTTTTCACAGAAAGGGTGGTGGATGCATGGAATGACCTACCTCAGGAAGTGGTGGATATGAATACAGTGCAGGGCTTCAAACAGGCATGGGATAGGCATAAGGGAGCAATACAGATGAGTATGAATAGATAGGCCACTGACAGAGCAAAGGCAGATAGCACATTCATAAGGTAGAAAAAGAAATGGGCAGACTGGATGGGCTTTGCGGTCCTTATCTGCTGTCAGCTTCTATGTTTCTATGTTAAACTGGCACTATGCAGGTAGCAGTGTCTGTCAGTGGGTTTTCTGTAAAGATCAGTTTGTATATGTCAATTTTAGTGATACTGACCGTGGTATCTAGAAAATGTATCCTGGTGGTGGAGTATTCAATAGTGAGTTTTATAGAGTGATAAACGTTGTTAAAATCATGATGAAACTTTTTTGAGAGAGTCTTCACCTTCTGTCCAAATCAGGAATATGTCATCTATATATCGGAGGTAGACTGATATTTTTTAAGGGTGGTGTTTAAAAACATCCTCCTCTAAACAGGCCATGAAGAGACTGGCATATTGTGGTGCCATTTTAGTGCCCATGGCTCTCCCCATGATCTGTAAAAAGTGCTTGCCATTAAAGGTGATGTTGTGTGTCAAAATGAATTTTTCTAGGGCACTGATGGTGGCTCCTGGAATGTCCTCTGTGGATGTGTTGTCCTTTAAAAATTTCTGACATGCTGCTATGCCATCTTCGTGTGGGATATTAGTGTACAGGGCAGTGACATCCATTGTGGCTAGGACAGTGTTTGGTGGCAGTTGTCCAGTTTGCTTCAGTTTCCTGAGGAAATCTGTGGTGCCCTGAATAAAACTGCTAGTAGCTCTTACTAGTGGTTTTAAAAAAGGATTCAATGAGTCCTGAAATGTTCTCAGCGAGTGTGCCAATGCCAGAGATGATGGGTCATCCTGGATTCCCTGGTTTGTGTATCTTGGGTAGCATATAGAATGTCCCTCTAGTAGGTTTGTTTGGAATAAGTATTTTTAACTGTTCTTGGATGTTTTTTGGTAGAGACATGATGATTTGTTTGAGTTCTTCTGTATATTGTATAGTAGGGTCTTCTGTGAGTTCTCTGTAATAAGTTGTATCTGACAGCTGTCTGTGTGCCTCTTTAATATACTCCTCTGTGTTAATCACAACCACAGCTTCACCCTTGTCAGCTTGTTTTATTAATGTTATAATTGTTTTTCAGAGTTTGTATTGCCCTCTTTTCCAGTGGTGTGATATTATACAGGAGTTTCTGCTGTTCGCTTAGGATCTGGGAGTTTATTCTTCCACTGAAGCATTCAATGTAGGCATCCAACTTGGGGTTGTGTCCGCTCCGAGGGGTCCAGTCTGATGTTTTCTTTGTGCTGTCATAATGTGTTATTTGTGTGTTGTTCTTATCAAAAAAATACTCTTTTAGACAAAGCCGTCTAAAAAGTTATTCTATCTCACCACAGAATCTAACGTTATCAAATTCCTGCAAGGAGCAGAAAGTTAAGCCCCTGGATAATACAGATGTTTCAGCTTGTGTAAGTTCTTTATTAGATAGGTTGATCACTGGTAGTTGTTGCAGTGTATTATCTTGTTCCACAATGTTAGTGCTGTGGTTTACTTCACCTGGATGAGTCAAGATGCTGCTGTGGCTGCTATCTTGTAGTTCTCTGAGTTTCCTCCTCTTTTGTGATAGTGCTGCCTGGAGAGCTTTTTGGTAATGTGTTGAGAGATCACAGCCAAATTCTGGTAATACACTGTTGTTTCCTTGAAGGGTGTGTGAAAGTTCAGAAAATTTACTTTTAAGGTGAGATTTTCTAGCGTATGTCTGATGAATAAGGTGATTCCTGAGTTCCTCAGATGTTCTACGACAAAGTTGTTCTGCATACCTCGATTTGTATGTAGTTTGCAGTGAGTTGTAGCTCGGAAGTCCCTTAGGTATAAGGTTCTGTTTTTTGCATGCAGTTAGGAAGTAGATGTCACTGTCAAGTTTGGCTTCCTTTTTCTTCATGTTACAGAGTTGGTATAAAGCGACACAAATGTGTGAGAACGTTTGAAAATCTGATGCAAGCATTGTGACACATTTGTCTGGATGAAGCACATGTCCAAAATACAGATGCAAGTGCTGCATCCAGCCTTTTGAAAATCCCAGCATTTAATGTCTCTGACTTTCATGTTAGTATTTCTGCAGTGATACCAAGTATATCTTAGTCTATATGTCTATACTTATCCTTGGCATCACTGCAGGAATGCAGATATGTAAATTTGAGTAATTAAAAGAGTGAAAAGAGTGTCAAAATAAAATCAGAGCTTTTAAAACATAAAGAGTGTATTAATTCCCTTGGTGGAGTCAGTCATGGGGGATTCTGGGAGGTCACCCAAGCGGCAACATACCTAATATGTTAGATGGGGCAGCTGGCATGATCAAGTAGCTAAAGAGGATGTGGGAATAAACAAAGTATGGAAACATTATTAAAATGTACAAAAAAATGCAAATTGGTGGTTGCCTCACACAGTTGCTATAGAGCAGCTACTTGGATGCTACACATTATGACAAGGTTCCACTCCACCAACTCAGGAAATTTTCCCTCTCAGCTGAACTACCCCATTCTGTTATAAGGTTTGCTTCCACCTCTCTCCCTAGCAACAGCAGTCAGTAGCCCTTAACTGTCAGACACTGGGACAGACACTGGCACACAGGCAAGAACTATCCTTTTTGCATATCAGTTCTGTGTTGTGTTATTCAACTTTGCTTTGGCAGTGCCTAGTCATATGTCTAAGGTACTCACCTTTATTTGACACTGGTTTTATTTTGATGTCCATGGTTTTTGTCCTGGAAAGGTTCAATCTTGGGATGATTTCTTCTCACAGGGCTCAGGTTTAATATTGACAATTGACAATATTTACTGTTGACACCTGATACTTCTTGTGTGAAGACCTGATTTTACTAAATGGGTGCTATTATTTAATTGTCAGACTAACTTTTCCTGGAACACCATTTCTTTTGTAGGTTAATTGTGTTTTCTGCCTGTGTGATGTCTGTCCAGTCAATGAACTATAGTAGTATAGTATAACAGGAATTGGAAAACACTGCAGTGGGAATGGATGCTCTGTGATGTAACTGTGAAGAGAAGAAAATCAGAGCATTCACCACTGTTGAATGAACTCACCAGAAAATAGTCTGTTTTGGAGAAGTGCAAACTATTAAGGCAGGCAGGCAAATTAAAAGCACAAACTCAACAGTAGATGCCCTGGCATGTTTCATTTAAAAAAATGATTTATTGCAGGTGACCACACACAGAACAGATGCCCTATTTATACAGTACATCATCACTTAAAGAGACTGGGCTGGATTTTCAGAACTCATGACACACATGCCAGCCCCTGTTTCGAGCATAGCCAGCATCATGACAAATGAGTCAAAACATTTGCGGGCTATTTTCAAACATTGTGACACATTTTCCTCATTTTACAGCACAAAAAACTGATACATTTTTCATTATTTTGATGTGTGTCATTTTCAGGGAACAACTCATGGCACTTGTGACATGAAGTTAGACCATGGCCCAGATATTTAAAAGGGTTGCGCATGGTGCAACGGTGTTGTGCCATGCACAACCCACTGATGCGCCCCAGTGTGATATTTAAAAGGGAAAAGTGCACCAAGATAATCCCGACGCGCCGGGGCGTACGTAATGTATGCAGTCACAGGTGGGGGTGCCTATGCATAAACTGCACAGCCCGATATTCAGCCCGGCCGCAGAGTTATGCAGGCGCAACCCTCACCGGCGCCTGCACAAAGTTAAGCCTAAAAAAGGAACAGTCAAGGCCACCCACAGTGAGCTGCCTCATTGCAGGTGCAACACAGCAGCTGTCACCTGTGGTGGCCTACCATGTTCCCACTGCACCTGGCGGCAGCTCCCCATGCCCGATCATCGGGCATTATTGATCCCTCAAGTCCAATATCCTGGTGGTCCAGCAGACCGCGACACCCTAGTGACGGGTGCATTCCTCTATCCCCCCCAGCCTGGCCCTGGTGATCCTGTTGACCCTTACCCCACCTCACCCACTGAGCTCACCACCCCGCCTCCCCATCAAACGGTGAGGCAGCACCTCACCTACCCTGCCGCCCGCACATGACAGTTTCAGTATGGCTGCATTCCTGTTGAGCCTGAGCATGAGCTAGTGGCATGCAGCCCATACCGCATTGTCAGTCCAGATATGTGACACGACTTCATTCATATCTGAACTGACTGGTACGGGTTGATGCATGCCCATTGGCTCATGCTCTGAACCACCGGGCATGCAGCCATACTGAGCAGTCAGTATGGCGGGTGGCATGGCGGCAGGCAGGTGGGTGCTGCTGCCCGCTGGCTGACCGGGAGGAGCGGGTGGTGGGGCTCAGTGGGCAGTGGGGTGGGGGTCCACTAGATCACCAGGGATTTGGACTTGGGGGTAGAGAATGCCGCCCGCAATCGGGCTAATCACGGTCCGCTGGACCACCAGGGATATTGGACTTTGGGGGGGTTACAGTAATGCCCGCGATCAGGCTAATCGCGGTCCGCTGGACCACCTGGGATGAGAGACAATCTTTGTCCCTTGCGGGATGTCTCCGCTGATCAGGCTGCAGGGCATCGGTCCCCGACGGCTGCTGCCTGGCAGGGAGCCAGGCACAAGTCGTCGGGGATCGGTGCACCTGCATGCTAATGGCATGCAAATGGGGCCGTAATCAGATGCAAATGGCCCCTAAGCGCCTTGCATAAATTATGGCCCCATTTGCATGTCACCCTTTGAATATCGCAGGTGCCGTGCATGGCGCAGTGGAACTTGTGCCACCGCATCTCAATGCTCCACTCTGACCACTTGCGCTGGCACAGTTCCACTGCGCCATGCACAGTGGGGGTGGCCAGGGTGCGATATTCAAAGCAGTTGCGCCATAGCACAACTCCACTGAATATCGCCCTGGCAACACCCCTGCGCAACTAATTTGAGCTGCGCACAGGCTTGCACCACAGACTGGCGCAGTTTGAATATCTGGGTCCATGTGTTCTGTATGGTCTATTAAGTCTGCTCGATTGTGCAGCTAGCAGCTCTTATACTGCAGCTGCCCCTCCCTCCCGTCCCCTCCAGTGACCTTCCCTTACCCTGTCCCATCTCTTTTTGAAGCAGTCCACTGTTCTACAGGATACCACTTCCTCTGGCAATGAGTTCCACCCAGACACCACCCTCTCCGTAAAAAAGTATCTCCTCATTTCCCTCCTGAACCTTCCCCCTTCCAATCTCAGATCATGCCCTTGAGTGTCCTTCTCTCTCCTTAATTTGAAAAGCACCTCTGTGCCCATCTTATTTATTTCCTCCATATACTTGAAGGTTTCAATCATGTCCCTGTAGCTCTCCTCTCCTCCAGGGAGTACATGTTCAACTCCCTCAGCCTGCACTTATAAGGTAAGTCCCCTAGCCCCTGGATCATTTTTGTTGCCCTGCGCTGCACCCCCTCCAGTAACCTAATGTCCTTCTTCAGGTATGGTCACCAGAACTGCATGCAGTACCCCAGGTGTGGTCTAACCAGTGACCTGTATAGTGGCAGGATCTCCTCCCCCCTCCTGGAGGATATGCCTCTGGCAATATAACCCAGCATCCTGTTGGTCTTTTGAGCTGTCTTTCTACATTGTGCTGAGTTGTTCATTGCTCCCATTATGATCACCCCAGATCCTTCTCCTCTTCATCTTGGCTAGTTGAATCCCCCCAGCTGTTAGCCCTCCTTGTTTTTTTTGCACCGAAATGTAGCACCTTGCATTTCTTGGCATTGAACCCCAGCTGCCAAGTGTCTGACCAGGCCTCCAGTTTTGCCAGATCATCTTGCAACCCCTGCCACCGTTCTAAGTCATCCACTGCTGCTCCCATCTTGGTGTCATCTGCAAACAGACTGATCTTTCTCTTGATGCCTATTGAGATGTCTGCTATGAAGATCTCAAACAACACTGACCCTAGTACAGAGCCCTGTGGCACCCCACTTGTCACTACCCTGGGAGATGAGAGCTCCCCCTTCCACCACCACCCTCTGCTGTCTCCCTTGCAGCCAGTTCACTACTCATCCCACCATCTTCACCCCCGGCCTTTTTCTTCCAGCTTATTTCCTAGCCTCTCATGTGGCACTGAATCAATTCCTTTACTGAAGTCCAGGTACAGGACATCCACTGCATGACCCCTGTCTAATTGCTTGGTTACCCAGTCATAGTACTCCACCAGGTTGGTCTGACAGGCTCTGCCTGAGACAAACCCATGCTGTCTGCTGTCCTGCAGCCCATTAGCTTCTAGGAGGAAAACCAGCCTCTCCTTCAGGATTGTCTCCATCAAGTTTCCCACGATGGATGTCAGGCTTACCGGTCTGTAGTTCCCTGGCTCACCCTTGGGGCTGCTCTTCTGGAGGGGTACCAGGTGTGCCATCCTCCAGTCCTGAGGTACACTAACTGAGTCCAGTGAGGCACTGAACAGGTTTGCCAAGGGTTCAGCCAGAACTTCTGACAGCTCCCTCAGAACCCTGGGGTGTACGCCATCTGACCCCGATGCCTTGTCCACCTTCAGTGCCCTCAAGTCTTCCAGTACTCTGCCCAGTGGGATTTTCCCATCTGTCACCTCCTCCCCCCATGCCCACTCTCCCACCCCCCTTGGGTACAGCTCACCCTTTCTCTTTAGTAAATGCCTGGTTGCCTGGTGTGTGGGCAAAGACTAAAATCTGTATACATTTAAAAGGTAAAATAAGCTTGATATAGCAATTAAAAAAACTATATAGTGATGTACAATATTCAAACATACTCAAGGACCCTGGAATTCTGTGATTGGCTGTGAAATTTTCCCCAGAACTTGCATCATGCCACAGAATACATGTGCTGTGGAATTCATTGCTCTGTGCTTTCTGTGAATATTGTTTCAAATATAATTTGTCTATAGTTTCTTGCTCTCTTCCTCTCCTTGTTTATCTAGAAGCCCATCCACTATGCTTAGCAAGTGACAGCATTGATGACAAAATATCATAGACCAGCCAGTAGCAGCATGGCATTCTGCCACAGAAATGAATTAAACATGCTGCAGGAATGACACAAATGCTGCCATGGAAGCCTAGGAATCCTGCTGCAGAAATCTGGACTAAAATACCACAGAGAATTAGGTACCCTGAACTTCGTTCAGAAGTGAAAATATAGAAAGAGCTAAAAGTGTTAATAATAATAAACTTTATTTGTAGAGCGCAATTCACAAGTATCAAAATGCTTTGATGGTAAATAAAAAATTAAAATAAACTAAGACCATAAAAAATTAAAAATTCAGTTAATAACATCTAAAAACCTCCATATCAAGTTAAGGAAAAGCAAGACTAAATAAATAGGTTTTCAGTGCAGTTTTAAAGCTCTCCACAGTCAGGCACTCCTGAATCCAACAAGGTAGAGAGTTCCACAGAGTAGGGGCTACAAAAGAAAATGCTTGAGCACCAGATGTCTTCAGCCAAACCCTGGGAATCTCTAGCAATCCCTTGTCGGTGGAGTGGAGTGGAGTGGTCAGGAGGGGCAATAGGGGCATAGAAGCTCTTGTAGGTAGTATGGTCCTTGTCCATGTAGGGCTTTATAGGTCAGCAAGCTGACTCTGAAGGTGATCTGCCACTAAACTAGTAGCCAATGCAACTTGCACAGCACAGGTGTAATATGGCTCGATCAAGAAAGCCCAGTTTGTAACCTGACTGCCACATTCTGCACTAGCAGCAGACAGCAGAGAGCAACCCCTGGAAGCACTTGGTACAGGGAGTTACGGTAATCCAGATGGGAGGTCACAAAGGCATGGACCAATGTCGGAAGATCACTGGGCAGAACCAGGTGTTTGAGTGATATTGCTCAGATGGTTAAATGAGGTCTTGACAACGGACAACACCTGAGACTTCAGGGTCAGTCCCTAGTCAAAAATAATGCCCAGACTCCGCACCCATTCAGAGGTCCTCAGTTGGCAGCCTCCCAACACAAAACCAGTTGCCTGCTCTACCAAAGACCCCCTCTACTCGATGACCCGGGTCACAACCAACACTCAGTCTTACCAGAATTATGCTTCAACCAGTTGGCACTCATCCAGTCTTGGATCTCAGATAGGCAGTTATTAAATACCAAGACCACTGTATCTTGCTCGGTGCAAAGGACATGTACAGCTGAGTATCATCTACATAGCACAGAAAACAGCCCATACCACCTTACAATGTTGAAAGCTGTTATCCAGAAATGAGGATCAGTACATCTGTAAAACACAATAAAAAGATCATACATTAATAGCAATGGGATATATAAAAGATATACATATCAAAACACTTGCAGATAGCATTAAAATTCAGACTGTTCTATTAATATATCATTTTCAGACTTGTCATGTAGGGAGGTGGAGGGGTTACAGTCCCCCAATGCTGATTCTATTTGATGCAGCTCATCTCATGTTGAAATACTGAATTTGATGTAACTTGCAATACTTCAAGAAATAGACAGATGGGGAAGAGAGACTGCAAACGAGAGATGTTTATGTAAAGTGATTGACAACAAATTACACTTGGCTTTGGAGCTGACATGTGAGTAGGAGTTGATAATTCTTTGCTCATCTGTTCCTGTACAAAGTGAAAACTTTTTTAGACTTGGAGAAAGCCCCAAAAACCCAAAAGCCCCCGAAACACTGGATAAAAGACAACCAAAAAATCAGAGGTTGGAGAGAGGATTGCAACATAAGATTCCAGTTGTCCTGGACAATACACGGTACCTCTAAGGAAATAATAAACAGTAAGGCTCTATGAAGACACAAGTATGCAATCTTTATTTTACTTTACAGGGCACACTTTTAATACAAATCTGCCCAGGGCACCTTATGTAAGGATAAAACAAAACAGAATAATAAACATGCACCATAAAAATAGTATAGCAATGTATGTACGGTGTTGGCATTTAGTTCCCCATAGGGAATGAAAGAGATAAAGCCCTGTTAATGAGCTGCTGACGCCTCTGTGAAAACTTTAAAATCATAATACTTAGAAACAATTAAGCATGTATGTCATTTACCTTCTACAGGTTTCTCCTCTGTCATATTTATTACTGAGAAAGTACCCACAAAAACAGGATCTTTATCCCTTATAGTTCATCTGCACCTTCAGCATTCTCCCTACCTGAAATGATAATGCTGTCTTGCGACATCACAGTCGCTTGCCATGGGAATAACTGTGACATCACAAGTAGAGTATTATGACATCAGGTTGGCAATAAGCAATAGGAGCGGATGAACCCTCAAGGAAAAGAGATCCTGTTTTTATTTATAAAACCTCAGTAATAAATAATGGCAAGAAGAAATACAGAGCTCATGAGAAATATGGTGCTTTGTGTCCAAATATTATGTTACTCAAAGTTCTTCTGGAGGCATCAGTGGCTCTTTAAATAGGGCACTAGGAGTACAAGACAATTTTGCTGATGTGCTTAGAAATAGAAACACAGACAATGAGGGCAGAAAAAGATCAAATGCCCATCCAGTCTGCGCATAGCTCCTTATCAAACCCCAGGACTGATTGTCCATGCAGGGTTCTAGCACATACTCTCCACCCCATACTCCCCACCCTACTGCTACTGCCCCCAGCAATCACTAAGCCTCTCACTGTGTCCCAGCCATGCTTGAAACCATTAATGGTTTTGGCACCCACCACATCAGCTGACTGACTGTTCCAAAGCTAAACCAACATTTGTGCAAAATAAAATTTTGTCATATTCCTCTTGAACCATCCCCCCAACAGTTTCCATTCATGCTCCTGTGTACTTGATCTGCTACTAATGCTAAGTAGTTTCTCACAGTTTACCTTGTTTATTCTTTTCAGGAACCTGAAGTTCTCTATCATATCACCCCTCTCTCGTCTGGCCTCCAGCAGGTACATGTTCAATGCCTTAAGCTGATCCTCGTACGATCTGCCCTGCTGACCCCGAATCATTTTGGTCACCCTACATTGCACCATCTCCAGTCTACCCTTATTTTTTTTTAGGTGTGGACTTCAGAACTAGGCACAGTACTCCAGGTGTAGCCTCACCAGTCATCTATAGAGAGGTAATAATACCTCTTTTCTTCTGCTGTCAATATCCTTTCCTATACACCCCACATCCAATTAGATTTACTGTAGGCCTTGTTACACTGGCTTGATTGTCTTAGGGAGCCACTATTAATGATTCCCAGGTCTCTCTCCTCAGAGTCAGTGCCCAGCTTTACTCCTTCCATCAAGTACTCTATCCCAGGATTCATGTTCCCTAGGTGCATCGCCTTGCACTTTTTGACATTGAATTTCAGCTGCCAGCCTTAGACCACTTCTCTAGTCTGTGTCTCTTTGCCTTGGGTCAGAAATGTAGAAATTAGGACACATTTAAAGCAAAGAGGGCTTTTTTTGCCCATAGAAGTAATGGTGGAAAATATGTATATTTTTTTGAAACTCAGCTTTATTAAATCATTCTGATACAACATGCCAGGTAATTAGGGAAACAATACAAAATCTATTTGATACATCAATAAACATATTTGTTCCCTGAGTCCGTTCTTGTAGGTATAAGGTCAGGATTCCTCATGCATGTCCAAAGGTAATCAAGAACACTTTATGGTATGTTTTAAACCAAGATCTTAGCTATTCACTTCTTCTCATACTACCTAAAAGTCCAACTGAGCTGCTGAAAAAAAGAACCATATTTATAATCATACAAATAAGGGAGCGTCTAACTTTTTGCTCCCAGGTTTGAGCCTCTCCAACAAAACCCCCGGATAGGTTGTGCAGTCACTCGCCCCCCCCCCCCGACTGATAGATTCCTTATTTAGCCTATTGAGTCAGCTCATCTGCTTTAGATTCCCTATACCTTTCTGCCAATCCTTTGCTTCCAATAGCTTCCCTACTGTCCTACCTGCCAGTTTACCTAGTATTTCTTTCCCTCTAATTATTCTCCCAGTTCAACAGCCATTGTTCCCATCCTCACCATCTGTCTGAATGCTTCTCTAGATTGAGATGCAGTTTTGCTATAATGGATTCCATTAGAATCACCTCCTTTATCCTCTGGACCAAATGCCTTATGCTTGGTGGATCCCGTGACAGCCACCTCCCTGTGATGCATTTTAGGCCACTACTTGTACAGCCAATAGGACTTTTCTGGCTTCTGCCTTTTGATGTGCTATACTGGGTAAACCTAGGACCCAATCCTGAAATGTTAGTGGAATGAGAATGCCTGTAATACCCCTCACGGCTTCCTGGATTTCACTGCAGAAACTGGACAAGATCGGGCATTCCCAAAATATATGCCAATGGCTACCCATTCCTCCACATTGCCTCCAGCATGTGTCTTCTAGGGCAGCCTGATAGTACTTAGTCACTGTGGGAGTCCAAAAGAAATGGACCAACACCTTCCAAGAGAACTCTCTCCACATAGGCATGGAAGTAACCTTCCATCCCTATTTTAACCTGTGTTTCCAATCCCCCTCTGTGATAGTTATATCTGCCTCTTTTTCCAAGAGTTCTTATATATCCTTAGGGTATCTGTGTGCTGCTGAAGTAACAGTTTATGTATATTAGAGATGTACCTAGTCTGACCTGACACCATTACAGTCCCGTATAAAAAATCTTCCCAACTGGAATATGGGTGGGAAAGCCTCCATAAGTGGTCCTCAGAGTTAATAAAGTGCCTCACCTGCATATAGCATAGGAACTCTGAATTATTCCACTGGAACTTACTTTTTGCTTTCTGAAAGATAATACATCGGTCCCCTTCTATAAACTGGGAAAATTTGGTAATCCTTCTAGCTTCCCACCCTGCGTACCCCTGGTCCAGAGATGGTGGGAAAATTCCAGACTCATAGTGGATTAAAGAAAGAGGACCTAGTCTGGGTGGCATGTTCAGAATACTCTGGAGTCTCCCCAGCACCTCCAATCCGTGTTTGACCCATCTATTTTTAATGTGTTTATTGTATTCCCGTGGGGTCTCTGTGAGAACCAGAGTGAATAAGGGCCCATCTCACAGTGCCACATATTCTAAAGAATACCACTGGGAGGAAATACTCTGCTTCACCCAAGTCATTAGACCAGCTGTTTGTGCTGCTAAATAGTAAAACATCAGATTCAGGAGAGCAAGTCCACCCACCTCTTTAGGTTGTTGTACAGTTGTTTTTGTTATTCTGAGTTTCTTGTAATTCCACACATACTGTGAGATGTCTTTTTGTACTTTATTCCAGAATCTCCCCAGGATCCAAATGGGCAGACACTGGAACAGGAACAGCAGACGGGGTAGCACGTTCATTTTAATAACATCTATACATCCCACCAAAGAAAGAGGCAGCAGCCTTCACCTGGCCAAGTTCTATTCCAGTCTCCTCCACAGCCCTTCATAATTAAGGGAAAATAGCTTAGAGAGGTCCACCTTGACCCAGATGCCCAGATACTTGATCTGATTATCTGGGGCCCAAGCAAATGGAAAATTGTCTTCAAATGTTGTCGAGGGGGACCCAGCTAGTATCATAGCCTCAGATTTCTGGGCATTTATTTTATAACCTGAAAGATTCCCAAAAGCTTGCAGTGCCTGGACCAGAGGGGGCAGAGAGGTCTCTGGGGAGGAAGAGTAAAAAATGGCATCACCCGCATACAAGGATATTTTCTGTTCCAATCCACCCACCGTGATACCTTTAATTATCTGCTCTTGTCGGACCCTAGCCGGCAATAGCTCCAAGCTTAGTGCAAAAAGTAGGGGCTAGAGTTGGCATCCCTGCCTCATACCTCTAGTCACTGGGAAGGGGTTAGAACTCACTCCATTAACTCAAACCAGGGCCTCTGGTTTTGTGTATAACTGGGTGATTATTTGTAAGAATTTGGGACCAAAATTCATATTTTCCATGGACAGTTTTAAAAATTGCGAATTCACCCTATCAAATGCTTTCTCGACGTCCATGGAAATCGCTAATGTTAGCTCTGTGTGTGACTCCTGGGCTGAAATGATATTTAAGAGTTCCCTAATATTATCCGAAGGGAAACTTCCTGAGATGAACCCGGTTTGGTCCTCATGTATTACTTGAGAAACCACCCCCTTCAACTTCTTTGCCAGAAGACCTGTAAAGACTTTTTGGTCCACATTCAACAAAGAGATCAGTCTATATGACCCACAATCTGAAGGATTTTTACCTTATTTACTCAATACAGAAATTTGTGCAGTGCACCAGGATACAGAGATGACTTTCCCTTCCATTACCTCCCTACAGGCCCCTAGCAGGACCGGCGTTAGAATGTCTCCAAACTCTTTATAAATCTCAGACATGAATCTGTCTAGGTCCGGAGACTTACCATTCTTAAGTACTTTAATCTGGTTTTGGAGTTCAGATTGAGTAACCTGTATCTCTAGTGAGTCTCTAGAGGGATCACTGAGGATTCTAAGGGTAATGCCCTGGAAGAATTCCCCCTCTGTTAACTCAAATTACTCAATAGGGTCCTGTGTGTATAACTGTTTATAAAAATTGGTAAATATAGTGGCAGTCTTTCCTGGATGGCTAGTTTCCTGATTGTTCATTGGATCCCTAACTCTTAGCACCAATATACTTGCCTGTTAGGTCCGAAACCAACTTACTAACAATTTCCCAGCCCTGTTACACCCTCGTAATATGCCTGACATATACGCCTATAGGAGCCCTCCAAAAGCGAGGTTTGTATCCCATCTAGCATTTGCTGGGACTCCTTAAGCTGTTTTTTTGTTTCAGAGTTTAGGGAAATCTTATGTTGAAATTCTAGGTCCTCGATTTTATGTTTTAGATCTAGAATTTGGTGGTCCCACTTTCTTTTTTCCCTAGCTGCAAAGCAAATGATAGCCCCCCCTAAGTACAGCCTTAAGAGCATCCCATCTAACCGCATGCGTTGAAGTTTCCTCTAGATTGCTTTCCAGATATTCAGAAATTATGTCCTTGACATATGTTTTGAATTCTGAATTATTCAAAAGACTTACACTAAAGTGCCAGTGAGAGTTCCTGACAACTGAAGATAGCACAAGGGAGAGCTTGACCAGTACATGGTCCGAGATCGAGCGAGGGCAGATGCGGCAGTCCGATATAGAGTGAGCCCACTCTTCTGACAAAAACAACAGGTCTATTCTAGTATAGCAATTGTGCTCATCAGAATAACGGGAGTAATCCCTTGCTCTGCCATTCCACTATCTCCAGGTATCTATAAGGCCCCAATTCTGAATTACTCTGTTCAATGTCTTCCCAGCCTGGCCCAATCCAGCCTCCTTTGCACCCCCCCGATCTAAAGATGCAGACATGACAGTATTGTAGTCACCCCCTCAGAATGCAGACAGCATCATTCCCCTCCACTAGTTTTGGAATTATATTCCTGAAAAATGATGCTGCCTCTTTATCACTGTTCGGAGCATAAAGACTGGCTATGGTGCATGGGGTATCTTCATACTGACCAGTGATCTTAATAAACCTCCCTTCTGGATCAGACAGCATGCCTCTCACCTGGAAGGGACAAGATTTATGTATTAATATAGCAGTGCCTCTTCTATGTGGGTGTTCTTTGTAAGAAGAGGCACAAATCGCTCCCACCCTCCTTCTGCATAGTTTCCTATGTTCAGCCTCCATGAGGTGTTTCTCTTGTAATAATGCTATCTGGGTGTTCATTCTACCCAGTTCCTGTAATATGCGTGTTCTCTTGACCGGGTTGTTAATCCCTCGGACATTGTAGGAAATGATAGTTAAACCCTCCATCTTGATGGCAATCCTGTCTGATAGACCATTCACCCACGTTCTCCAGGGCCATCCTGATATCGGGTATTGGGGAAGGGGCAACTGCACAACCAACATAGTAACTGTATAAAGTTCAGAAAAACCTGTGATGACTCAGTGGAAGAACATTCCACCATTTAAAAACTCTCAAACATGTAAAAAATACCATAACAACAATTGAGTTCCCCACTCCCTTCCAAGGTGTCATGAAATACCCACCAGCTACCAACAGTTGAGTTCTGGTCACAGGTGCTGGGGTAAACCCAACATTGTGCTGTGGGTACCAGAGTCTTCCTGGTACAAGCTGCTTTCATGTGTGTCACTATCCCAATGTGTGGAGAGTAGATCTCTCTCTCCTCCCACCGACCAATTTCCCATATGTCGGGAGGGTCAAGAGAGAGCCCAAGAGTGCCCTCCCCTCTCCCATTTTCCCCCGCAAGGCAGTACTTTAACTATGTAGTAACTTCTCACCCTAAATAAGGAGGGCCCAGACTGAGGGTGTTAGATAACTTATCTCAAGGCGGGACAATGTACTTTTAGTAACACCACCAAGCTCCCACTTTCTTTCCAACCCTTCTCCCTATGCCTGCCAGCGTTTTGAATTAAAGCTTCTAGGATCCTGGATATATTGTTCATCCACACTTATTGGCATGTCCCCTTTCCCTTTAAGGATCGCCAGAAGTCTTCAAGCTGGCTTCTCCCACCCACTTGGGTGGTATAATTCTTGGCTCCACCCCATGACACCAGATCTTCCTTTCCACTGGAAGATACAGGTTGCCTCTCTTGTGTTCACACATTTCATTAGGCCCTGCCTTCTAAACCTTTGGTTATTCCAAAACTTCGTCTAGTTCGCATTTGCGATCGAGACCTACAATCTTCGATTATAGAAGACAAGTCTTCCCCCAGATTTCATCAATGACCTTGTGGCCAGAAGATGTTGCGTACTGATCCCTACACCACATGCATGTACTGTCTTGGTGTCAACCATGACACCTCGAAGTGTAGTCTTTGCCTCACCTTCCATCCCAACGTTCTCGACAACCTCTCGCACGCCTGAAACTGGGGAGGCTGGAGAAACGTAACCCTCCAGTGAAATCTAAGGAGACTCGGTGGGCGGTTTCTGAGGCTGTGGGATCCACCGAGCAATTGGAGCAAATGCAAACATTCGAGGAGGAAGCGCCTCGTGCTGCAGAGTCCACTCAGAGCTTTTTCATTCTGCTCAACCTGGGCTCCACCTTCTCGGGTTCCTTCAGACAGTTGTGCCAATCTCTCCCAACTAAGGGAGAGGGTCCTGCGGGCACACACTCCACTCGGTCCTGTAAGTGGGAGAAGGACCCGGGACCATCTTCATCCCGACGGAGATGCTCTTGGGATCATTAAAGATCTCGGTCCCAGGAATTGGCGGTCTCGACTTTGGTTGAGATCACCTCCTTGGCTGCTGGCTTTTCGTCTTTGCCATCTGGCCAGTCGACTGAGGTTCCAGATGACGAAGTGGAAATCATCATTGATCTTATCGACCCTTTGTCAGTGAGTCTGGTCGATGATTTTCTGGAGTGGACTCTGGTCCTTGTCTTCCCTGACGAGGAGACCCAGCCTGCTGGGAATCCCATCGAGGAAGTGGTCCCAGACCACAGGAATCACTGGCCCTGCCAGCGTCTTCCAAACGACCGTGTTGGCTTGTCTAATCTCAATTGAGGTCTATGACCCCCCTCGACTGACAGACCAAGGAAGAGGTGACGCCATTGGTCGTCTTCGTCCTCCTCAGACGAGGAGAGGCTCCGGCTGGAACTACGTCGGTGCTACAAGGACCTCATGTGGCAACAGCTGATTTTGACTGGGCACAAGCCGACTATGGCTTCCACCCTGGCCATTACCTGTCTCTCATCTTGCAGGCCGAAGCTGACTCCTTGGGAGCTAATCAAGTCGGCTCCCCCACGCGCAGAGCCGGTGAAACTTCCAGTTCGACTTAAACTGGTCTCTCCAGTGACAGTGGTGGAACCACTGCCCAAGCAGCCTGTGGGAGGGGCTCCTTTGAAAGAAGATAGGCCAGGCTTCCCCGACATCTCTTGGTCACCATCACCCTGGACGGGATCTGGTCAAAATAGCGTGTGCAAAATAGCACGAGTCAATTACGCGCGGTCAAAATAGCACATTGACATGAGCGCTTGAGACAATATAGCGTGAGTCAAAATACCGTGACATATCACGGGTTCCACAATTAAGAAAGAGACACCCCTCTTTTTTGCTGTACCTACCCATCCCCTTGCTAATTTCACTGTTTCTGTTCTTAATTTAGTGGAAACTATCCATTTCATCTTGCACTCCCTGAGAGCCTAAGTGCGGGGGTGGCGGGGTGAACCTTGTAACAACTTATTCAGATCCCAGAGGGGCTGGGGAGGGGGGAGTGGAACCTTTTATTAACACTCTCAGATCTTTATATATTGTGACTGTGGTCTGAAGTGAGGTTAAAAGGAACCCTATCAGTTCATTCCCATTTAAGTTGGATGCACCCTCAGTAGAAGAATCTCCCCTGTTTATAAGTAGGCTAGTCCTGTCCCAAGGATGTACTCCCATTTCATTATCCAGTGATCACAGAAGTCCATCCCTGAGACTAGAAACCTTCTTCAATCTTCATCTACCACCCATAGGTTTATTGCATGGCTATCAGAAGCATGAAAGGTAGGACAACTACTTTGCTGAAACTTGTGGCGCTATAGCAGAGATGCGGTTATTGCACCGCACTATTATTGATCGATGCTATTTAGTATGCGCTATAGTTACACACGCGATATTGCATGTGTGATTTTGACAGTGATCCACCTCGACCACTCGGTAATGCAGGGTGACTTGGCTAGGTCAACTAGTTATACCCGGATTCTTCAGATTCCGAAGTGACTGGCCTACATTCCCATCCTAGGGATGACGAACTGGCTGGTGGGATAGAGATGGAGGAAGGTTCTTTCATCTTTTCATGGCATTCTCTGCCTCATCTCTGAGTCTACAGGGATGCCCCTGGAACCTATCCAGAAAAAGGTGGAGTACCCTCTCACGGACATCCTCAAGAGAGGGGATACTCTGACAGAGGCCTTTCCAGTGGCTGAGGCTATTGTTGGCCCAGCCCTAGAACTCTGGTAGCAATCTGCCTCTTGTCCAGCACCATCTGCCCATATGGCCCGCAAGTATGCAGTGCCCATGGGGTCCCTTGCAGGGTTCACAGAGCACCCTTTGGCTGAGAGCCTGGTGACTGCCTCTGTGTTCAGGTGTACTGGTAGTTCTGCTGACACTGACCTACCTCCCAAGAAAGAATCCAAGTCAATGGACCATTCAGCCAGGAAGGTCTATGCAGCTTCATCCTTGCGCCTTCGTCAGGCAAGTTCAGCCGTCATCATGGCATACTTCTCCCATGCCCTGTTGGGGTCTTTGGATGAAGTCCTCCCACATCTCCCCACAGACATGCAGACCACAGTCAAGCAGGTCTGGGACCAGGGCCATGCTGTTGCCAAGCAGCAATTTCAGACAGCCCTGGACATTGGAGACTCTTGGGCCCGTTCAATGGCTGCCTCAGTTGTCTGTCATTGTAGGGCTTGGCTGAGGCTCTCCTCCTTCCCGGTAGATACTCAGCACAAACTGGCTGATGTGCCTTTCCTAGGGACTGACCTGTTTGGCCCAGGAGTGGCCAGTCACCTTCAGTGCATTGAGCAGTCCAATGCCACCTTGGATGCTACTTCTGCCAAAGGTTCCTCAGGCAAGAACCAGCAGAAGAAAAAGAAGAAGCCTTTTTGGCACTCTTCCACTGCAGTGCAGCAGTCTTCCTTTCAGGGCAGACAGCAGCAATGACAGCAGCAGGCTCAAGCTTGGCACCCCGGCCCAAGCCCGGGCCCTCCCAGGCCCGTAAAGGAGGCTGAGGATCAGGCTCTGGATCCTCCTCCTCCTCCAAGCCTGCTCAGTGATAGGGTGGGGGCTGTCTCCTCTTCTCCCATCATGCCAGCTCTGGATCCTCCCATGGGGGGCTGGCTCCACCACTTCCTTTCCGCCTAGTCCACTGTTACCTTGGACAGGTGGGTTCTCGAAGTGGTCAGCCAGGGACTGCCTCAGGAATTTGAGCAGTACCCTCCAAAGGCACTTATATATATGTGAGCCCCCTACTGCTTTATGCCACCAGATGGGAATCTTTCCTTTATGATCCTCTGCAGATGGACAAGCTGAGCCGCACCACTCAAGAAGAAAGACTGTCCACTCACACCCAGTCGGCTCTTCAAGATAACATTGTTCAGCTCCTCCTCAAGGAGGAAGAAACCCCAGTGATGGATCCTCCAGCAGACCCAGGCTTTGTCTCCAGGTACTTCCTGGTTCCCAAGCAATCGGGGGGCTGATGCTCCATTCTAGATCTCCATGACCTGAATCAGTATCTCAGGTCACGCACCTTTCGGATGGTCACTCTGTCCCAGATCATACCATCCTTGAAGTGAAACATGTGGTTCTGTTCACTGGATCTGCAGGATGCGTTCTTTCATGTCCCAATCCATCCGTCTCATCAGAGGTTCCTCTGCTTCAGAGCCGAAGTGACCCTGTACGAGTTCTGAGTCATGCCGTTTGGCTTGTCATCGGCCACATGGGTTTTCAGCAAATGCATTGCAGTGGTGGCAGCCCATCTCAGGCATCGGGGGGGGGTCAGAATCTACCCCTACCTCTATGATTGGCTCCTAGCAGGTCCCACCCAGCAGGAGGTGGAGAGGTCCAGGGACCTGACCCTCCAGACCTGCTCCCAACTCCTTCTCATCAACAAGGCCAAGTCAGAACTCATGCCTTCCGAGGTGATGTGCTTCATCAGGGCAGAGCTCGATTCTCATCAAGCCAGAGCTCAGCTTCTGGTGGACAGGGCGGAGGTGCTCTCCTCATTTGCCCAATCATTTCTGGTTGGGCAGTTGTGCCCTGCCCAGGACTTTCTGCGCCTTCTGGGTTACATGGCGGCATGCACCTCAGTGGTCCATTGGGCCCAGTTGCACATGCACCCCCTCCAATGAGAACTGGCTGCCCAGAAGATGTGGGACACTCTCCAGTGGTGGACCACCCCAGATCTATTGCAGGAAGGAATTCCATTTGTCCACCCCGAACCGACAGCCCTTCTTACGACCGATGCCTCTCTCAGGGGTTGGGGTGCCCACATGGGGGACAACAGGGCCGATGGGTTCTGTACCCCTGAGGAGTCCCGATACCACATCAACCTGATGGAGCTCAGAGCAGTCAGACTGGCACTGTCAGCTTTTGCTCCTCAGCTCTGGGGTCAAGTGGTTCAAGTCCAGACGGACAATACCACAACCATGTATTACCTCAACAAACATGACAGCACACACTCCCATCTGCTTTGTAGAGAGGCACTCCACATCTGGACACTCATGAGCCATCTGGAGGCAAATCTCCTAGCCATCCATGTGGCAGGAGCCTCAAACCATCTGGCGGATGCTCTCAGCCACTTAGGCAAGACATCCCATGAGTGGTCTCTCCATCCAGAGGTAGCTTATAGCCTGTTGTCCCATTGGGGAAAACCGCTGGTGGACCTGTTTGCCTGCAGGGAAAACACCAAGCTGAGGCTGTTTCATACCTGCCCCCCTCAGCAGGGCTTACTGCAGGGGGATGCGTTCTCAAGGCCGTGGACCCCAAGCCTCCTCTATGCCTTTCCCCCATTTCCCTTGACCCACAAGGTGTTACTTAAGGTGAGGAGAGATAAGGCAAAGGTGATCCTGGTAGCCCAAGACTGGCCGCGCCAGTTCTGGTATCCAGATCTCCTCAGCCTCAGCTACTGGCCCCCGGAGCAGCTTTGTACATGCCCGGACCTGATTTCCATCAATCAAGGGAAGGTAGTCCATCCAGACCAACAATCCCTGCACCTCACAGCCTGGTACCCGAGCGGCTAGAGTTCCAGGCTTTGGGTCTTTCTGAGGATGTACTCACCATGGTGGAGGCATCCAGAAAGGAACTGACCAGGAAATGTTATGCCTTTAAATGGAAAAGGTTTTCCATTTGGCGTCAGGGCAAGGGCCTAGACCCTCTGTCCTGTCCGGTGGCTAACATTCTCAACTACCTTTGGTTTCTCTCATCGACCCTTAGGGTGCACCTGACAGCCATCTCTGCTTACCAGGGATGGGCCAGTCAGCCGACAGTGGTCTGACGCTTTTTCAAAGGCCTTGACCACATATCCCCTCCGGTGCGTGAACTTCCACCTCTGTGGGATCTACTGCTGGTACTGGCAAAGCTCATAAGCAAGCCATTCGAACCAATGCACAAGTATGAACTGTCACACTTGTCTTGGAAGACGACCTTCCTGGTGGCTATCACATCTGCCAGAAGGACAAGGGAGCTCCAGACACTTTTGGTGGACTCCCCTTATCTGGTTTTCCACAGGGACAAGGTTGTCCTACGCCCCCAACCGAAATTACTTCCAAAGGTGGTGTCAGAGTTTCACCTTAACCAGGTATTAACTCTGCTGGTATACTACTCCAATTACACCTCAGAGGCTGAGTACTCGCTGTGCTTTTTCCTATTACAAGGAGAGGATGGCAGAAATTCGAGGAGAGGTTCACCAGTTGTTTGTCGCCTACGCTGAAGCTGCTTCTGGCAGACCTGTAGCAAAATGTACTATTGCAAGGTGGATTACATCATGCACTAGTCTGTGCTGTGAGTTGGTGGGCAAGGAGCCTCCCAGAGGGATAAGAGCTCACTCCACCTGCCATACCGTTGCATCGGTGGCTGCTTCCAGGGACACCCCTATCCAGGAAATTCACCAGGCTGCTACCAGGAAGTCAGCAAACACCTTCATCACCCATTACCACATCGACCTCGAGTCATACCGGGATGCTGGTTTTGTGGCCCCAGTTCTCCAATCTCTGTTCCCTAAGTAGGGGGTGTGCGTCTTGTCTCCCTCCTCCTGGAGAACTGCTAGAAGTCTGCCAACAAGTGTGGATGAACAACATATCCACAATCCCAGAAGAACAGGTTACTCACCTATAACAGTAGTTCTAGGAGTGGTATATGTTGTTCATTCACACGGACCCACCCGACCTCCCCAGCTGCAGACACGCAACACCTAGCTTCCGGTGGGCTAAGATCTGGCGTCATGGGGTGGAGCCAAGGATTATGCCACTCGGGTGGGTGGGAGGAGCCAGCTTGAAGACTTCTGGTGATCCTTAAAGGGAAAGGGGATATGCCAGCAAGTGTGGATGAACAACATATACCACTCTTAGAACTACTGTTACATGTGAATAACCTGTTCATTTAGTCATCCACATACATCATAAATATCTTCCCTTTTCTAAAAGATAGAAAAAACAGTTTTTTCCCCCTTCATTAGATTAAGTAAGGAAGAGGTGTTCAAGCCAAAAATAGAGGACGAAAATCAAACTTAAGTGACGCCTGGGACTGTTATTTGAAAATGGCTCTGAGACCAGGGAACGTCTTTTCTCCATTAAACTGAGCCAGTTCTAGTAATCCAGCATGCACTCTCAAAGAGTCACCCCAAGGCATTTTTGGCTTGCAGCCAACCCCCAAGCATTAAAAGTACTTAGCTTTGCTGCTGGGCCTGCTCTCTGAGTTCCCCCTGTGCTTCCTCTGATCATCTGCCATTGTCGTTTCTGGATCTCCTTGAATGCTGTGGGGGTAATATGGTCATCCATCTGAATTTCTAGTGAAGATAAATATTTCTTCGCCTCCTCTGGGGTTTCAAATATTTTCGTGCTCGCATCAGTGGTAATTCTAAGGCGGGCAGGGAAATCCACCCTGGCTTTCAGCCCTTTTTTTCCAAAGGGTCCATACAATCAGAAACCAGAATTTCCTGCACGCCATGGTTGTCGGAGCATAGTCCAGTTCAAAACATAGCCTGGTATCACCAAACAACACTCCTTTCTTGGCCCATGCCCTTTTTAAGACCATCTCTCTCTTCCAGTAGTCTAGAAATGCAATGATTACTGACCATGGCTATGCTTTCAAGCCTTTTGGAGGAACAGACAGGGCCCTGTGAGCACGGATGATATTCAGTGGGGTCTCTTTACTTATCTCTAAGAGCTCCTTAATCAGACCTTCATTATATTCCGACATGTTGCCCACTTCAGAGTTTTCTGGTAAGCCGTGGATTCTCAAATTGATCCTACAGGATCTATTTTCTAAGTCTTCCATCTTGCCTATAAGGAGCTGCGTGCAGTCGTGAAGCTGAATGATGGCCCCGTTATGCAGATCTACCATCTCTGACTGTGTAGTTAAACTCTTTGATATTTCTTCAATTTGCTTGCTTTGCTTTGTAATGTTAGACCTATTTTCCTTCATATCTGCCTTTATAGAGTCTAACATGTTAGTAAGACATCACAGCTCCTGGCAGAGCTGACGGGAGGTGATTGTGAAGTCTTCCCCCTCCTCTTCTGAATCTGTTTCCCATGTCTGTTCACTCAATTCTGCAGGCTTAGAGGCCTCAGCTGGCGGGGCTGCAGCTTTAACAGGCATATTCAATTTCTGTTGTTTCAGCCCACCGCTCACTCCTGATTTAGGTTTATTTCTCTTCATAGAAACATAGAAACATAGACTTTGACGACAAATAAGGACCACTTGGCCCACCCAGTCTGCCCATTTCCCTACCTACTGGATACGCTGCAGATTCTAGTTAACCAACAGCCTATTTCCTGCCACCCCCCACTATAATTGCCTTATGTCTGTCCCATGCATGTTTGAATTCCTCCACTGTTTTAGACCCCCAACCTCTCCAGGAAGGCGGTTCATCGTCCACCACTCTCTCGTGAAAGAATTTCTCCACATTACCCCTGAGCCATCCCCCTCTAACTTTAAATTGTGCCCCTTGTTCTTACACATCTCTTTTTCTGAAAGATGCTACCCTCCTGGACTTTGTTGATTCCCTTGAGGTACTTAAAAGTTTCTATCATGTCCCCCTGTCCCTCCTTTCATCAAGGGTATACATATTAAGCTCTCTCAGTCTCTCTCTTCATATGGTTTCTGATGTAAACCCTGCACCATTTTAGTTGCCCTCCTCTGGACTGCTTCCATCCTGTCTATGTCCTTGCGTAGATGAGGTCTCCAAAACTGCACGCAGTACTCCAGATGGGGTCTCACCAACTGTCTGTATAGAAGGATAACCACTTCCTTTTACTACTTGGATGCCTCCTCATGCATCCCAGTATCCCCTGGCTTTCCTACTGACTTCTCACATTGCATACCCACCTTTAGGTCATCTGATATGACTACACCAGATCCCTTTCCATTATTGCTGTTGTTAGTACCTCCCTGCTATTGTGTACTCTTCTCCTGGATTTTATTTCCCAGGTGCATTACTTTGCACTTCTTTGCATTGAATCTAAGTTGCCTATGTCTGACCATTCCTCCAACCTTGCCAAGTCCTTCTCATCCTTTCTACCCCTTGTGTATCAACTCTGTTACAGATCTTTGTGTCATCCGCAAAGAGGCATACCTTTCCTTCAGACCCTCTGCAATGTCACCTATAAAGGCGTTAAGAGGACTGGACCCAGTACTGAGCCCTGAGGTACTCCACTAGTAACCCCCTTTCTTCAGAATGTGTTCCATTCACTATTACCTTCTGTGTCCTGTTGTGCAGCCAGTTTTCTACCCAGGCTACCACCCTGGGACCCACTCCCAGGCTAGCTAACGTGTATATTAATCTTTTGTGTGAGACTGTGTCAAATGCCTTGCTAAAGTCTAGGTAGGCCATATCCATAGCCATAGCCCCTCCCTGGTCTATTACTTTGGTCACCCAGTCAAAGAAATCGATTAGATTTGTCTGACATGACCTTCCTGCTGTGAATCCATGCTGCTTTGGGTCCAGTGCCCGCTGGCTCTAGGTACTCAACAATTCTTTCTTTCAGAAGTGATTCCATCATTTTCCCCACCACTGAGGTCAAACTAACAGGTCTGTAGTTTCCTGCTTCTGCCTTGCTCCCACTTTTGTGAAGGGGAATCACATCTGCCCTCCTCCAGTCCTCAGGTACCACCCCATCTTCCCATGATTTGTTAAAAAGTGTGGTTAGTGGTGTCACTAGGTCCTCCCTTAGCTCTTTTAGGATTCTAGGGTGAATCCCGTCAGGCCCCATTTCTTTGTCCACCTTGAGTTTTATAAGTTCTTTCAGTACTCTTTCTTCTTTAAATGGACTGGTATCAACCCCACTATCCAGAGTGCTTCTACTGTTTGGTTTAGGTAACTCCTCCTCATCTTCTTTTGTGAATACTGAGCAAAAGTATTCATTCATTATCTCTGCCTTTTTCACTGTCTCCCTGCCCACCTCCCTCTCCTTTATTAATCTTCCCTATCCCTCCTTAACCTTTCTATGTTCCCTAATGTACCTATAAAAGGTTTTATCCCCTTCTTAACTGAGTTGGCTATCCTTTCCTCGGTTTGGGCCTTTGCTTTTCTGACCGCCTTCCACTTCTTGCTTTAATTGATACAGTTCCCTGTCGTGCTCTGTCTGTGATTCCTTATACTTTTTGAATGCAGCCTTTTTCTCCTTAACCTTCCCTGACACTTCTTTTGAGAGCCATAGTGGTTTTTTATTCCACTTTGTTTTCTTTATTTGTTTCACACAAAGGCTTGTTGCCTCCATGATGGCAGTTTTGATTTTTCTCCATTGTTCTTCCACCCCTCCTTTCTGGCCATTTGCTAATGCATACCTCAGGTATTCACCCATTTTGCCAAAGTCAGCCCTTCTAAAGTCCAGTATGCTTGTATTTGTATGGCTTGTCTCCATGGTTGTGTTTATTGTGAAGCACACTGTGCAGTGGTCGCTTGTTCCCAGGTGTCTACTGACTTCTAAGTTTGTGATCCTCTCTCCATTTGAGAGTACCAGGTCTAATATTGCTCCCTCCCCATGTTCACCATGCTTTCCAAGTTTTATGGCTCTGTTTTTAAATATCATGCCTCGCTTTTTTTATTCAAATTAAACTTTTTGGTCGGAGGGCCCGGGAGAGACTATAGACCACACATCTGAATAGGTCGGTGACTTCACCGGAAGTCCCCATGGTGGAAAATATTGCTGAAAGTCTAGAAAGAAGTAAAAAAATAAGAAAGTAACAACTAAAGTGATGAAAAACACACATTTAAACACTATGATTAATGCTGGAAAATAAAGAGAGAAAGGAGGACAAATTTAAAAACCAAAAATGCTTTATGTTCTATATGAAACCTGTTAAATTTGAACATTCACTGGGACAGGAAGGTGACTTTGCATCATGGAAAGACAGAAAATTGATCTGAGGCAGGAGACAGAAAGGCCCCAGACTAAACAGTAGTTAAATACTCCAAATACTATATATCTAGCTTCTCAGAGGAAGGAGATGTAGGTAGCTCAGACTCATCCAGCTCTGGAGCAGAAACAACTTTTTATAGCACACAGGATACTGGTGAGTTAGAATTACTGAACACAGAGAAAATGGGCCATTACAGTTTAGTTAGCTGGAATATAGCTGGTTTGGGGTGGGGATCCAGGATACAGAATGAATTACTGAGATCAGGCATTATAATTTTATTTCAAGAAATGTGGCTTTGGGGTCATCATTTCATCCTACAAAACTATGTCAGCCACAAACATCAGCAATACAACAGCACAAATATGGAAGGGCTTGTGGAGAACTAATAACTATGGCATCTGCAGCAATGCTTGATGATATCAGGGAATTGGATGTTGGGTACCCCTATTATCTGTGTGTTATATTATTAGTGAATACATCTGTATGCTTTACCACTGCCAATGCTTGCTTTCCTCCTTGTTTGCTGAGTTCCATTTGGGACTGATCAATTTTGAGTTATTGGAGGGGGTTATACAGTAAATGAAATATACTGATCATACCCTGGAAAGGCAGAAATTGTAGATGAGAATTTTAATTCCAAAGTGGGTATATCAATTAACATTTACTCAAACAACTGGAATTTAGATGATGAATTTGATATGCCCTTAAGAAACTCTAGAGACAAAAATATTAATGAATGAGGTCAAAGGTTGGGGGACTTCCAGTGACATCACCCTAATGATGGCACCCTGAACTAGTGGCTCCACTCCTGGCCTAACAACAAAGCCCCCACAATCAGTGATAATTAACAATATATGCCCCAAAATGGCAGCACAGAGAGAAAGGGGTGATCACCTGCCACAGTCGATGTCTGTTACTGAGCTGCACCTGCTGGATGCCAAGAGATGTTCCCCACCACATTAGACCTGCATCAGAAGTTCATCCCCAGCTAGTGTTATAGGCCAGGGGTACAACACAGATATGGAAGCCAAATGACTATCCTGCAATCATTACGATACCCATCTCCAGGAGCTGAAGGGCTTCAGAGAGGAAAATCGATCTCAATTTAAAAAATTGCATACTAGGTTACAAAAAATAGAGAGCAACATAATGGCAGTGGAAGAGAGAGTTGCCCACATGGAAGAAGGGACTAGCCAGCTACACTGGGCTATGGAGGGCCTTTTAAACCATTGCTTAATTCTCCTGAACAAATTTGTGAAGCTGGAGTCACAGTCTGGAAGAGACAGCCTAAAATTATAGGGCATACTGGACAAGGTCGAAACTGAAAGAATGACCGACTTCATTGAAGATCTCCTTCATGATATGCTGGACCTCCTGGCAACCATGTCTTTCTGCATTGAAAAAGTTCACTATGCCCTCACTCCATGGCCTACTTATACAGCTTGGCGACTATGATTGGTGATTATCAAATTCAGCACCTACTGAGACAAAGAAGAAATTCTGAGGAGAGCATGGAGGAAGAAGAATGCCATTTACAACTAAGAAAAGCTCTCCTTTGATCAAGATTATCCCGTAGAAGTGATGAGATCTGATTTCAAACACCCTACCCAGCATGCCTTAAGGTTATTTGGGTATTGGGATGCAAGTGTACAACATTCCAGAGGAAATTCTCACCATATTGCATCAAATGGACTGAACTGTGCAATCTACTTCTGCAGCAGCTGTCAAGCCTCATTTGCCTATCCTGGAATGGAAAATCACCCAGAAGGACAAATGGAAAATTTGGGGCCAACATGCAACTCAAGCCAGTCTGAAGGATTCCCAAGACATTCAACGGTCCTTCACAGCACATAACTCCACTTTGTCCCAGTGTCCACTTCAAACAACATGAACTAATGCCAGAGAATGCAGGCATACTTTTCTTTAATATACTCTGTTATTCCCTATACACCCCTCATATAGACATGAACTTCATAGACTAAGGTGCAGGTAAACAGACTTTGTAACTGGCCATTGACCCCCTCAGTTTTTTTAAGGGGTTTAGATTTTGAAGTTTTTATGTGAAGTCAGCATGTAACTTATATTAGGGCAAAAACTGTATATTGGAAGTACCCACAATAAGAGGTAGCCAGGAGGTGGACTGAGACTCTGCTCTCCAGTGCAGAGTAGCTGAAGGAATTCCTGATTTAAGCCAATCTCTGGGGAGCCTGGAGTATTTACAGTTAGTTTGCCTGCAGGAATTTTCTGGCAGCTCTTCATGGGGATGGGGGGCTGTGTGATGGCATTTGGGCCCAGGGTCTGGGATGGGATGTAGCTTTGGTTGGGTGGTCATCCTCATCCTTGGGTCAAGGTGTTGTCTCAATGCTCTCCTGTTGACCCCTGGGGTCCTGAATCTTGCATGGGGGGGTCACTGTTAGAAAGAGAAAATAGGCAGGAGCCAGTCCTGGATGCAGGCCTCTCTCACCAGCCTGAATACAGAGCTGGCTTATTAAATTTATTAAAATTTTTATTGACAATTGTTATCTTTGGCTAACATTGCATTACCTGCCAGTACCTTATAAACCACCACATTGGATGAATGATATGATTTATCCATGGTATTCTGAATGAGAAAGCATGACTTGAGGAAAAGTCAACTGCTCCTGTATCATGGCCCCCCTTGGATGACTGTAGGCTGCTACCGTCTGAGGTATAATGCCTGGTGATACCAATATCACATTATAAACACTTCATTTTTTTTTTTTTTTTTTGGTTCTTATTTTTATCTCCCCAGGCCACTGATCTGCTTACCTGCACGTCCTGGCATCACCCGCAGGTCTGTCCGGCCACCGACCCCCTGGAACTTCCTCTGGCCACCTAATTAGGCCATGCGACTACCCCCGTAGCTTATCCCCCATGGCGGGGGGGTGGGGAGCACTCCCTCCGGATCTCAACCCACCCAGTCCGGATCCAGCATTGTCGAGCACCCAGGTACCAGGAGAGTCCAGCACGGGGACGGCCATCATGCCGCCGCAACCAGTGCCCTCCTTTTTCCACCATTTTTGCGCCCCCCATGTCGGCAGGTGTGCACTGACGCCAATGGCCCTGAGCATGCATGCATCCGCCCATGTTCTTAGCCAGGCATCCGCCTCCGGCTACGCTTGTGATCCCAGCAGCTGAGGCACCTCCGGTCTCCACCGGGGGTCCCTCTTGCGCCAGAATGCCCCTGGATCCCCCCCCAGGGAAAGGAGAGCTGTCTTACGGATGCTTGATCCTACTCCCTCCCCACTGACCCCCAGCTCCCCGGGCTCATTCCCGAACCCGGGTCGCTGGCGTGACGCGAGGTGTGGCATCCAGCACCTCAACCCTCAGTGCCACCGGGCCGGCCTCTTAATTTTTCTTTTATTACAAATTTCTTTTTCCTGGAGCTCTGGCTTTAGTCATAAAGGGAAATAGATTTATTATAGGCCTGGTGTACCCAAATGCATGTTTATCTTTTGGCTGTCTCACAGGCAGTGGAGGGGCCTATCTTATCCAGTACTCACTGAGGTTATATATGGTTTAACATTCTGCTGATTTTTAACCTTGTAATTTACACATTTCTGCCAGTGGGTTCACTTACATCTGGACATGAGAGTGGTCTACACTCCTCATCTTTTCAGTTGATCCTACTCTGCAGTCTATGACTCTTGACCTCTCTGATTTTAACAATGCTAGAGGTCTGGATGAAGTGCTAATACCCATGATTTGTTGAGCCTCCTGTATAGCCTTGCAAAGGCACTGTAGAGCTGGTTAAAGTGACGTCATATCCCCAACTCCCTTGAGTTGGGTACTGTCACCAAGTGGGGCAGTCCAGATCATTTGATCTGAGCTGAGGGGGGCTTCCCTCACCTCAGGATTGGTATTTCCCCCTGATTTGGTACGAGACTGCATATGCAGGGCTCACCCAGTACATTAAATGACCTTGTTATAAGTCCCCCTTCCTTGGAAGTGCACCCTCCGATCCACACACTTGTCAGGATCCAGTTGAGCATGTCAGGAGGTATAGATCTGTTTACTATTGATTTGTGTTGTGTTTATTGTCTGTTGAAAGTGTTCAGGTTACTGTTACTGTTTTGTACTGCTGCTTCTAAGGCACTTATATATATGTGAGCCCACTACTGCTTTATGCCACCAGATGGGAATCCTTCCATTATGATCCTCTGCAGATGGACAAGAAGGAATTGCACATTTTGGGTTATTCTATGATGAAGGGGGGAGAACACAGTGGGATGCTTATGGTACAAGAGACCATCATGATTATACCCACTACAGTATATTCACAAAATGTAAAAGGGCTTAATAGTCCAATTAAAAGATCTAAAGTATTGGCAGCAATTAACAAGCACAAACCAGATTTAATACTCCTGCAGGAGACACATCTCCCCACAGAGGAACATGATAAGCTCTCCCATTTGGTTATGGTAGTGTAATAACTTACTCATTTCAAACTCAAGCAGAGAGGAACAGGAGTGCTGGTGCCTTTGATCACCCCTTTCAGATAACTGCATTGGAAACAGATAAGCTGGGTCATCTTGTCATGATTAAGGGATCCCACTTTGGTCAGGTCAACACTTTGGTAAGTTTGTATATCCCTCCAGGCTCCACCTTGACTTTCACTAAACAACTGTTTTGGAATATTATGGCTTTTCAAAGTGGCATATTAATTCTGGGGTGGGGGGGTTAACATGGTATTAGATAATAGAGTCATGCTTAATCCTAGGCCTTCCTGCTTCATAACAGAACAGCGTGTTACTTACTTCTTCCTCAGAGAGGTGGGATGGAGTCACAGCTAGAGATTCACTCTTCTGTCTAACAGGTCCAACACTCATTATTCAGCGCCTCACAATATTTACACCTGGATAAACTGGTTTTTGGTTTCTCAGGAACATGTCCATATGACAGTGTGCTGTGAAATACTGCCTATCTTACTGTTGAACCATACTCCTATTAAACTGGAATTACAATTGGGCTACAAAAAAGGCCTATCCCTATGGCAGCTTAACAATTAAGCAATAAGGAATGATGGGGGTTATGTTAAATGTGCTAGTTAATCACCCCCTTGGGGTGTAATGTTTCACAAGGCACAGCCTCATTCCATACTGCCCCCAAGGGGTGATTACTTGAACATTAACATAACCCCCAGAGTTCATTATTGCTATTATTATAATTGGGGTATGAGGTGCTGTAGTTTGAATAATTTTTGTAATATTGTTTGCTTATTTTTGTGTGATATTAACATAAAATAGTCCCTCCACCATGCAAAATTGCATAGGATTTAGTTTGTTTATATATTTTGCCATCTTGTCAGAAACTAATCTGCTTTTAAACCAACATTCTGTGCACATGCCTGTGGATAGTTCCTCGCTTTTGTGATAGCTTTTATCTGCCAGAAAATAAAACAAAAAAAAAATGTCACAGTGATAATATTTAGGATTAATTCTCTTTAATTTGTTTGCTTTTTCCTGTCATTTTTGTGAAAACATTCTTTTTTGACATTACTGTAATTTTCATGCACGCCCGAGCTGGATACATGGACCCAATGCACGCGACTCCTCAAATTTCAATCCTTCATTGGAATGAGCACAAAGTGCCGTGCTCTCCTTGCCCCAATTCTCCACCCAGTCCCACTCTCAGTGCCCCACTCTATGTAGTAGGTTTATGGTTTTTACATTGCTCCATGGCTGAGCCTTCCTCTGTTTAAACTGCTACCTGAAGTCTCGATTTGCCCCAAAAAGCAGAACTAGAGGATTTCATCCCATGTCCCCGCTGGCAGCCTCTTATGGCAGTTATAATAGGGGAACCATTCCCCGACTCCTAACCTGGCTCATAACGCTAGCACTTTTCAAAACAACAAACAAACAAAAAAATCATGTCAGCAAAAATGTTGTTTCTTCTTTCTTTCATGTTTACTACTGCCATACTGTTTGCTAATCTCCTCAATGCCTTTGTTTCTTGCATGCCGATCGCCATACAATGCTTTAGCGTGGAACACTATTCTTTCATGTTTACTATTGTCATACTGTTTGCTAATCTCAATTTATAACATGGGTTGCATGAAGGTGAGCAGCCAATTGATCAAACAGCATCAGGTGACTGTGGATTAAATTATCTTTTTAATCCACAATTGGGTGACCGGCATTTCTTCCCTCACAGCAAGTGATGTGATTACCCCCCCCCCCAAAATCATATCCCTACCCACAGATGCAGTATAGTGGTGACACAGAAAATGTGCTGATGACTGTAATATTGTGAGTAGAAATGGAATGATTTTCAGCAAGTAATTCTATACATATTTACATGTGATCATTAGCAGTAGTGTGTCTACAATTTTTTTTCACTTACCTTGTATTTTGCCAACTGCTATAAAAGAAGCCAGTTGAATACTTATATTATGAAGTCAGAAACTCTTTATTGGCAAGGCTATTTACATACCCATAATGCAGTACTTGCAACTCATGGAAGTAATGTATTCTCATATATGGTAAAAAGCAAGTTAAACAGATGTTCTAACATGTTGTATTGGTTACTCTAAGAAAGGAGCTGTGATACTTTGCTCTCCTGTGTTTTGAACACTAAAACAAAGTACTAAAGTAGTTATGTCATTACAATATAAAAAAAAAACAACAGCCTACTCATATACTCTAAGAAGCTAATAACTGTGTAAAAAATTGTTACACAGGCATTCTGTTGCTGGCTGAAAATAGAACAAATTTCTCCAAAGAATTGTGCAGTCCTCAGCAAGACTGACAGTGCTCAGCTGTATATTCCACATGTTGTCTTTCATTTAGTTTATATGTGATTTTTAGCAGTAATGTGTCTACAATGCTTTTTTTTTCTTTACTTCACAGAAATGTTAAGTAATTCTATACATATTAGCTTTACATTTACTAATATAGGGCCTTATGCACGAGGCAGGCAGGGGTACATGGAAATGTCGTGTACCCCGCCTGTGACCCTCTGCCCCATGGACAGGTGCACCAATACCAGCATTCACCAATGCCAGCCACCTGTCGTGGCTCCTCCTCCTAGCACACAGGACTCCACAGGGCAGACGGGGAGGAATCGTCATCCTGGGCGGGCATCCAATGGGATGCCCATGGCACCCAAAGTGAATCCTTGACACATAGGGTGGTGCAGGTCCGGGGCTGTGCATGCCAATTTCAGGCACCCAGACCTGCACAGCACCACCCAGTTCCGGTGCTGCTGCTCCAGAAATATTCAGGTGCTCATCCATCCAGCCGCCCTGCCGCTTCCTGCTGCCCAGTGGTCAGGGAAAGCATGTTGTGCCCTGTCCCAGTCTCCCAGTGACTCCAGATCTGTGGGAGCATGCAGTGGGTTATGGCAGGGTCTCCCGGGCATACCCTGCACCACCCTCCGCACCCATGCAGCCAGCACTATGCAAGATAGTGAATGCCATGTCGTACTGGCATGCACCTGGAACGCCCCCAGAGTGGAGCTGTCCATTGACATGGGGGATTAGGTACAGTGGATCTGCATGCCCCCCCATGCATGCTGTGCAGAGGGGCACAATGGGTGCGGGGTGGCTACGCACCCCAGATACGCGCATGTAGCCACTCCGCCCCATTAGTGCATTGGGCCCATAGTACTTTCTTCCTAACTTACTGTCAGGATCAACTGTTCAGAAGTATTTTTCTCAGAAAGTGACAGTGCCACTGTATAATACATATTATTTACATACCCATAATGCAGTGCTTGCAACTTATTGAAGTAATGTATTCTCATACATGGTAAAAAGCACATAAAACAAATGTTGTAACATGTTTTTATTGATTAGTTTAGGAAAGGAGCAGTCTTACTTTGTGATCCTGTGTTTTGAACACAAAAAAGTACTAAAGTATGTAGGTCCTTACAATATAAATAAACAACACTCTACTCACAAACTCCAGGAAGCAAGTTAATATGTTAGGAAAAGTGTTATACACAGTTATTCTGCTATTGATTAAAAAAAGAACAAATTTCCCACGGAATTGTGCAGTCCACAGCAAGCTTGCCAGTGCACAGTTGTATATTCCACTAGTGTTTCACTTAGGCCCTGTCTCCATTAGGCAAAGAAAAACGGTAACTTTTTTAGTACCATTAGAGCACATACCATGCTAATGCATCCACATGCAGTTCTTGGTTTCAGTAGCATGCTCAATTCTCCCGTCCACACGCCCATGTAGCAAATTTAGTTTTCAGCTGTTCGGTGTCCATGTGTGGCTCATGGTGTCACTCCAGTCCCATAATGCAATTGGGGATGTGCGGACATGAAGCTGTGTACTCCTATGAAGCATGGGGGTGTTGCCATGATACAAGCAGTCAACATGGCGCCACCCATGCTTCACTGTCTTTTAATGCTGGTGTCAATTAGGTTTATGTGCAGCAAAATAAGGCTTGAAATTGGCAGTACAGGCAGCAGAGCATACGGAGACTCAGAAATGCTAGAGCTGCAGTGTTGAAGCGAAAAATAGCAGATAGTCTCACAGTTCTACTGAATGCTGCTGCTTGTAATTATTCTGCCAACGCAGTAGATTGAGGTGTTTGGTGCAGGGAACGTAGCTCTGTGTGGTGGGAGCAAATAGTGTTAGCAACATGGAGTGAGGAGCAGTGATTGTTAAACTTTCGCATGTCAAGGGCAACTTTTTCATTTCTGAGTAATGAACTGCAACCCCATATAGAAAAGAGGAACACAAGAATGAGACTTGCAGTGCCAGTAGAAAAGAGACTGGCAATTACATTATGGTGTCTGGCCACAAATATTGACAATAGAACTTTGGGTCATCTCTTCGGTGTGCGGAGATCAGCTGTTGGCTGGATAGTGATTGACGTCTGTAAAGCAATAATATATGTGATTCTCCTTAAGTGATCTGCATAAAAAATGTGCTTGACACAATAAATGGATTTGAGATGGAGTTGGGTTTCCCTAATTGTGGTGGAGCAGTCGATGGTACCCTTTTACCTATTCTATGCCCCCCTGGAAATACTGCTGAGTATTTCAACAGAAAATCCTATTATTCTGTCATTATGTAGTCCATGGTGGACCACCAGTACTGATTCATAGATATTAATGTGGGATGGCCTGGAAAGCTGCATGATGCCAGAGTGCTGAAAAACAGTAAAGTGTTCAAGCTGAGCCAAGCTGGTAAACTATTTCCACCACTGACATGTGATATCAATGGCACCACAGTACCCATAGTCTTACTGGGAGACCCTGCATACCTTTTGCTGCCATGGCACATGAAGCTGTACCCTGATTATGTCAGCCCTAGGAAAAGGAATTTTTAATTACAGACTCAGCAAGGCACGAATGGTCATGGAATGGGCCTTTGGATGCTTGAAGGGCAGATGGAGGTGTCTAATGAAAAGAAATGAGTATAGTATAGAAAATGTCCCATTCATTGTAGCTGTATGTTGTGCACTACACAATGTATGTGAGAGTAAATCAGATGATTTCATCAGCAGTTGGTTCAAGGAAGATGGCAATGAACTGTATCAACAGCCTGAGATCAGTGACTATGCATCTGCAGAAGAGATCAGTCTGACTGCAATGAATCGGCAATCTGCTGCAACAAGAGATGCACTTGCACTTGCAGAATACCTTGAGTTGAACTAAGGATATGTTCTTGTGAGGTACTGGTGTGGTGTTCTAGTGGTACTATTGAATAAAACATATGATTTTGGGGGGGATGGGAGGGGGCAGTTTTCAGTAGCACATGTATCATCGTAATATCTGCTGACTTCCATTAGCTATATGACCAGATAAATAGGGATATGTGATACCCCATCCTCAGTCATGTGTTTCAAAAACATTATAAAAACAGTACCTGGAAATGCTGAAATTTGATTTGCTGTTGCTGGTGACACTAGCCTAAAATTAATTCCAGTTGGACCGACATGTACAGTCTGATTACCATGGCTCATGTATTCTTCCTTTAATCAATCCAACCTCTAGCATTGCTGAGTGACTGGATAAATGCATTTAAGCAATAAGGTATGACCATGGATTAGATTAACAGTATGTTAATCACACATTAGCAGTGTACAATGGCATGAAGTGCAGTTTAGTGCCATATTGCCCCCATGTGGTGACTGACTGTAAATCTAATTCATAGGAGTGCTGTACTGCTATTGCAAAAGGAAAAATATCTTCCAAAGATAAAAGTGTACTTTTTGAGTAGTTCTTCATCCAGCAGTTTAAGTCCATTTGTTTAGATTCAAACTACATACTTCCAATCATTTAGCATTATTAGAGGATGAAATGCTAGCAGGAATATCTGGGAGGCTTTCGGAGAATTCATGTGTCATGGTGATCAGGCTGTACATGACAGTGTAACAGGGACAAATGTAAGGCTGGCAGAATCCATACATCCATTCTGACTGCAGCATTTAAGAGACCCTTTCTTTAACTATATTTAGAACTAGCATGTAAACACCATTATTAACAGTGTGTGACCTAATGCATCCTCAATGTTGAAAAATATTCGGGTGTGAGAGAATTGGGGAGGGGGGAGGATTATTTTCCAAGGAAAGGCACACTAAGCCACATCTTGTTTCCAGATAAAACCTGGTGTCACAATTACGTTCTCATTGTCTCACAGTGGGCAACTGGTGGTTTTCAGGATTTAAATCCAATTCTCCATGTCTCCATATCAGAGCTACTAATAATTGTGCTATACTGCCACCTATAATGTTTAGAGTTACTGACACAGCATATAATCACACAATAATGTATGGGAGCCATTATCAACTGAAATCAAGCAGATCACAACCTTGTTATGCTATTGATTTGATATCACTGTGTTGTTAACACTTCTTGAGTATATCAACTGTATAACATAATGGAATGCTCACAAGAATCAAAGTCCCATAAAGTGATTTCCTTAGCCACCCTGTCAAATACAGTTGTCTCAAGGCATTCACACATCACACCTAGAAGGCCAAACAGTATAACTCATGAGTTGAAACACGGGCTTTGTTTAGCTGTGGAATTGGCAGTCCATTGCAGTTGTATTGTTGAACCAGTTGATTGTATAAAATAAGCTGAACAATTAATCACAAATAAGCAAACTTAACTTTTTTCTTAATGTATAAAAAAAAGGCAACATTTCTGATTTATAGATAATCTGTTTTTCAGTACATTAAGTATGAATTGCAATAGCTTTTGTCAGAATATAGTATATTTTAAAAGGACATATTTGAAAATGTAAAGCATCATTGAAGTACAACTGATATAAGGAAAACTTAACATTCTAATATAAAAACTTCTAACAATTCAGTCTTTTGCATATATTATAGAAATCAGTTTTACATGTATGAGAAACAATGCTTTTAAATTTAACATGCCAAAAAAATAAAAATTGTAACCTTTCAAATAACAAATATTACTTATTGACAATACAATGTTAATCTTTACGAGTTTGGGAAATTTCTATTTCTTTTCATATTACAGGGCAATAGAACCAGAATAAAGATGAATCATCACAGAACAGATGAAGTGCCATGCCACATCAATATGAAACCTTGTGGCTGTCTGAAAGAAAACCGAGAGTTTGTATAAAGGGGGCTCTCTCCAAATGGAAAGAAGTGACAAGTGGGGTACCTCAGGGCTCAGTGCCCTTGCCTCTTTCATTTATATGTTTCCTTGATCCAATATTCTCACGAAAACATCTGGTTATCAAAATTTGTAGATGAGTGCAGGCTAGGGGCAATAATAGAAAATCAGGATGATGCAGAAGCAATTCAGCAAGCTTTATATTACATGCAGGATTGAACAATAGATCACAAACTATCTGTAAACCAAGAAAAATGCATGGTTATACATATGGGGAAAAACAATAAACAATATAATTATGCTTTGAATGGGGCAGCCCTATCTGTAACTAGAGAAGAGAGGGACTTAGGAATTATAGCGACACAGGGTCTCTCTTTTAAAACCCACTGTACTAATATTACATGGAAAAGTAATAACATTTTAAATTGTATTCTAAGACACATTCAAAGCAGGAAACAAGAGGTTATAGTGCCCTTGTATTCTTCCCTGGTGAGACCCATACTCGAATATGGAGCACAGGTCTGGTCCCCATATAAGAAAGGAGAGGTACAGATGATCGAGAGGGTACAGAAACAGGCCACTAAAGCTATTGAAGGATTGAAAGATATGCATTATCAGGAAAGACTTCAAGAGCTGGATATGTACACGTTGGAATTCAGAAGACATAGGGGAGATATGTGTTTAACATATAGGGCTTGGGAAAACCATGATCTGTGGGAGCTCCTGAGATTGCAAACCAAAGATAAGCATCAGGAGACTAGATCACACCCCCTACAGTTGGATAGTGACAACTGCAGATCTAAAAATAGAGCCAGATGGTTCAATCAGAGAATTGTTCCAGTTTGGAATGCACTTCCAATAGAAGTGGTAGGGAGTAGTTCAATGCACCTATTTAAGGTAAATCTAGATAGACACTGGAGACAGGACATACATTAGTCAAAATAGAGTACTTTTTTAGTAGAATAAAATATAAACTTGGCGAGTTCCATGGATGAAAGTCTTTATTATGCTGAGTTATGCCGATGATATGATAGATGTGAACAGCTATGACTCATTAAGATGAACTGAGTAGCTAAATCCTGATAGCACATGGAACATTTTCATATAGCTACACTTACTATTATTTAAGAAATTAAGACTTACATGTGTTAGTCTTACTCAGCAACCTTACTTAAATGCCATGTTCATGTAAATAGTTATGGCAGTGCTATGCGTCACCGAGTTATGCTACTAGTGTGTTTTACATGCTTACTTTATTAATTGCTTTGTGCATACTGTGTCATTTATATTTTCCATTTGTGATTTTATGCTAAGTATATAAAAGTCCAATGCGGGGGGCGCTAATGAGCAGACTGGAGTAAAGATGCGACTTCACCTCGCTCCTCAAATCGTCGCAAAATATTAAATTTAAACTGCCCTAAAAATTACCCAAAACAACAGTTGTAAGTGGAAAAGTGTGTAGGACAGTGAGATGGATGAGTTTGTGATCTCTAGTGTGACGAAAAGCTCGAGGATGGTGACTAAAAACCAACGTAAGCAACCGTCAGCATCCCAAGTGGAGAATACAAGCCACATATCTCTCTCGGCCAGAGAAGTGAGTGAGGTAGGCCGCAACATGACACAACAGGTGTTAGCTGCACTAGAACCTAAATTGACCAGTTTGGTGACTAATTTTGACAAAAAATTGCAGGAGCTGGTTGACTTACACGCTACACAGGCTACTAGAATTAGCGAGGCTGAACAGCGTATCTCCAGTTTAGAAGATACCATAGCCCCCATACCTGAACAAGTGATTACTCTGCAAAAAGAATTAGAAGAACTGAAGGAACTTTTGGACTACCAGGAGAACTATCATCGACGGTTGAATCTACGGTTGCGGGGCTTACCAGAGGGTATGGAGGGTGCAAGTGTGATAGACTTCTGTGCTAAAACACTGCCAGAGCTGCTGGGCATTTCTCCTAAAAATGGGCGTCTGAAGTTGGAAAGGGCCCATAGAGCCGTCATGCCGAAACCAGCGCCTAACCAGCGTCCTCGCCAAGTGATCATGAGATTTCACTACTTCCCAGATAGGAAAACTGTTTTAAAGGCATACCGAGAGTGGTCAGAGCTGGAATATGAGGGGCACCGTTTATATCTCTCCCAAGGCTTCTCAGCTCGTCTGTTGAAACATCGAAGGGCTTTTGGCCCTGTCATGGCGCAGTTACAGGAAGCCAAAATTGACTGCTATATGTTACACCCTGCAACCTTTAAGATTAAATATGAAGGAGTGGTCAATTCTTTCTGGGAAGTTCCCAAAGCGGAGACATTTGTGAGGGACCTAGTTAAAAAGATGGGGTGATTAGAAGTGGGAGACAAGCTCACTCGGCTAGATTGACTGCGCACGCGATTGAATAGTAGGATTCCTCCTCTCCCCTTCTTCCTTTGGTGAAAGCTACCAGAGACAATACTACTAGAAGGCTGAGAAAGCTAAGTGACTGGCGTGGATCTAATCACCCCCTCCTTGTTATAATTTCTTTCCCCCTGAAGGCCTGTCTATGTAAACAATGTGAGGGCGAGTTGTCTGCAAATTGACTGGTTTAATATCCCTGAAATAAGGAAGCTAACAAGAATGGAGCGTTTCCCTTTTCTTTTTTTTCTTTTTTAAAAATCGGGTATAGGCCTGAAGATGGACTTTTTTAGTCTGGAAACAGTGGGTGACAAGCAGAATGTGGCTTGGCTTTGAAGGAGAAATCCCCCCCCCCTTGGCTTGTCTGTTGTTCTTTTCTTTTTTTACAGGTGACCAGGTCAGAATGGAACTCGCACTGCTACCTTGATCCAGGAGGAATCGACATCACACAGGGGGTCTCTGCAGGCCAAGTGTTGTTGCAGGACTTGGACTTCAGGGCTCTCAGCCTTTTGAAATGGGACTGAAGTAAAATAGATATGCGGGTGTGGGGGCAAGGGGGGGCAAAGCTGCTTTCTCACTGAATTGGTGGCTCGATACTCCTGAAATCCATTTAAAGGGAAGGGAAGGGCATAATGGAAAGTGGCAAACTGGAGTATAGGAGGAGGCTTTCTGCGCCACCTGGAGGGGGTGTCTCTGCCCCGCCTTTTTCAGGGAAATGTAATTCACATCACTGGGGAGAGAAGAGTCCTAACAGAAAGGAAGTGGTAGGGATTTGAGGGGAGGGATCCCCCTATAATTCCAAAGTTCAGTGAGACATATGAAGATATGTCATGCTTGTCTGGCTGGGTGGAGTGCAGCTACAACAATGATAAGGAGAGTTATAATGTTACATAGAGTTAAAGATTGATATTAAGGAAGTCAATGGGCAGTTGTCTGACTTGTTAAAATCGGTGGTTTGGGGGAGGCGTTTCTGTTTTGCTTCATAGAGGGAAGAGAGTAAAATTTCTGCATTGTGCAGTTCCTGTTACTATGGGGAGATACAAGAAAATAAGGGAATGTGGAGGGGGGGGGGTTGGTTTTTGTATATAGTTATTATTTGTTAGGTTTTTTACAATTAGAAATCAGTTTGCAGATCCTTAGAAAATACCATTCAGACAAATTAGCGGGGATGGAGTCAGGGCCCGGAATGGGGCTTAATGGCAGATTAGAGGTAAAGGAAAGGATTTTGAGGGTATGTCTGGAATGCTGGATTTTAAATGTGGTATCGTGGAATGTAAGGGGAATAGCCACCCCCCGTCAAGCGAACGATGTCGTTTACAGCTTTGAAAAGGCAGAATACTCAGGTTGCCATGATACAAGAGACACACCTCAGAGAAAAGGAACACGCAAAGTTAAAAAAGGGCTGGGTGTGGGAATGTTATTCGGCTGCTTTTAATGCACATAAAAGGGAAGGTGGCTGTTCTCCTGAATAAGAAATTACCATTTCAAAAAGAATGAGTGGTTGCTGACCCTAGCGAAGGACGTTATGTATTTGTGGCAGGAACTCTATATGGGGAGAAAATCTTAGTTGGAAGTATATATGCACCTGCTGTATATGACCCGAATTTGTATGGCAGGATTTTGTCTATAATAATTGCGAAGCAATTCCCAAATCTGATACTGGGTGGGATATGAATAGTCTGATGAACCCTATTTTGAACCACTCAGCACATAAGGGGCTCCCTAAAAATGCTGTTCGGGAATGGCTGGCGGGAATAAATGAGTTAGACCTTATAGATGGGTGGTAAATAACTTACCCTACAGCCAAGGAATATACTTCTTTTTGCACCCCCACCAAACGTGGTCATGGCTAGACTATATATTTCTCCCCAGGGAATGGTACTTTTGAGTTAGGCACATTAAGCATGGACCCATTCACATTTCTGACCATGCAGTGGTTGTTATGTCTCTAAATATGGGGGAGAAAAAGGAAGCTCTAAGGACGTGGAGATTTCCTAATTATTTACTAGCCAATAAGGAGTTTCAGGAACACTTGTATGATCACTGGCAACAGTATATGTGAAACAACTCAGGGACAGTCACCTCTAAAGCAGTCTTTTGGGACGCGAGGAAGGCGTTTATGAGGGGGATCATTATTAGCTATGTGGCCCTTCACAAAAAAAAGTTAAGGAAAAGAGAATTAATCTAGAACAGAGACTCAAGGTGTTGGAGAGAAAGGCCGCTCTGGATGCGGGAGGAGAAAAGGTGCACTTTTTGTTGGCAAGAACTAGAGAAGCACTGAATAATCTACTGCTGGGAGAGGCGAGGAAAGCTGGACTGTTTATTAGGATGCATTTCTATGAGTGGGGGAATAGACCGGGCACTATGCTTGCAAATCTTATAAGGGGGAAGAGAGGGAGACATTTAATTTAGACCATGCGAGGAGAGGATGGGACTCTTTTGAAAAATAAAACAGATACTGGGGAAAGGTTTAGGAGATTCTATCACAAGCTTTATCAGGGTCTAAAGGGGGGAGAAGACAGGGGGATGGTGGAATTTCTGAATAAGGTGGAGATACCACAGATAACAGAAAGACAGAGAGAGCATTTAAATGCTGCCATTACAAAAGAGGAAATTCTTTCTGCCATTGGGATGCTTAAAAGGGGCAAGATCAGTGGGCCTGATGGTTTTTCAGCCGATTACTACAAAGTTATGAAACTAAAAGTGGTGGACCATCTAGAGGCAGTGTTCCGAGAAGCGAGGGAAGAGGAGGGAGAACTACCTCAGTCTTGGGGAGAAGCCACGATTTGCCCGATTCCGAAACCCGGGAAGGACCCATTAGAGTGTGCCTCCTTTAGACCGATATCCCTCTTAAACTGCGACTCCAAGGTTTTGGCCAAAATCTTGGCTACTCGACTGGAGGGCCTGTTGCCAGAGCTCATTCACCCAGACCAGACCGGGTTTATTCGGGGTAGGTATTCATATCACAATATGAGGACCCTCCTGAATGTAATCTGGGGAGCAAAGAATAGTAGGGAAGTGGTGCATATTTTGTCAATGGATGCAGAAAAAGCATTCGATAGAGTGGAGTGGGAATATCTAATGGAGGCTCTGGCCCGGTTTGGTCTGGGTGAAGGGTTTATAGGGATGGTGCGGCAGATGTATCGGAACCCTAGGGCCAGAATACTAACTAATGGCACCCTCTTGGATAGCTTTGATTTAGAAAGAGGCACTAGGCAAGGGTGCCCGCTTTCCCCCCTCTTGTTCGCTTTGGCGCTCGAACCCTTGGCCATTGCCATTCGGAAACCTCCTGAAATCTCAGGAGTGGTAGAGAAGACTGGTACAGAGACCAAGCTTCCACTTTATGCGGATGATATGTTGCTATATGTAACCAAGCCCAGTAGGTCTATGCCTGCTCTCTTGAGCCTGATTGACCAGTTCTCACAGTTTTCCGGATATAAATTAAATCTGGATAAATCAGAGGAGCTGAGGGTGGGAGTGCAAGATGGAGGGACTGCTACACAGAAATCGAAATGGGGCTTTCAGGCTGTCCGAGAAGCTTTTACTTATTTGGGCTTCAGAGTGGGGGGGGAATTGGGGCCCTATATGACTTGAATTATGTGCCACTCATGCAAAATATAATCATGGTCTTGTCTAGATGGAAGAACCTTCCAATAACATGGCTGGGTAGGGTAAATCTTATCAAAATGAACCCACTCCCTAGAATACTCTATAGTCTACAAATGCTTTATATTGGATTAAGAGAAACAGAAGTGAGAAAACTGGAAAAAGCTTTCTCTCATTTTATTTGGAAAGGGAGACGCCCCAGGGTAGGCTTAGCCTGTTTGAAGGCCCCTGTAGAAAAGGGAGGACTTCAATTTCCAGACTTAAAGAATTACCAAAGAGCCATGCAGTGTCGATATATTCAGGACTGGCTTGGCAGGCCTAGGGAAGCTGGCTGGATAGACTTGGAAGAGAGAGGGAGTGTGGGGAAAATATCAGCACATTTGTCCCTTGGAGGCCAGAAGGCATACCAGAGACTCCCTAACCCGAATCACTTGGTCATGGCGGTGCTATATAGTTGGAGGGAGATGTCTAAATTGAGAGGTACCGGACAGGCTGATACACTACTCCTACCACTGAGGGGAAACCTATTTTTTCTTCCGGGGCTGGAGGATGAGGGATACAGGGAGTGGGAAGCAAAAGGAATTAGCTGCTTCAAGCAACTATTCACATGTGGAGTACTGGATTCATTTGAGAGTATACAAGATAAGACAGGGTTGGGACACCAGCACTTTTTCTGCTATCTCCAAATAACGGCATATATCAGATGTACTGGAAGGCTCGGGAGCTCCATATCACAGTGGGAGGCAATTGAACAATTAATAATGATAGGACAAAGAAAACCTAAGGGAACCATCCGGAGAATGGCTAAAGAAAGTAAAACTTGGCCTACGGATAAAACACTGAACACTAGGATGCTCTGGTAGAGAGACCTTGGGATCACAATTTCAGCAGATAATTGGAAAATACTTGTCCAGCTACATCAAAGTGTCCTGTTATGTAATAAATATAAAGAATCCTACTATAAGTTCTGCCATAGGTTATACTGCCCACCTCTGGTTGTTCATAAGTATAACTCTGCAGTCTCTCCCGTATGTCCTAGATGTAATAACAATCTAGCTTCATATTACCACTACTTCTGGGCCTGCCCGATTTTACAGAAGTTTTGGGGAGAGGTGGTACAGTATTTGAATTGAGAAGGATAGGAGGACAGCAGTTTCCTTTGTCTCCTCTCTTGTTGCTATTTGGGGTGGAGGAAACAGGGGAAGGAGATTGGCCCCTGTACAAAAATGGCTTAGGGTACTAATACATATGGCTAGGCACTGTATTCTTAACACCTGGGTCACTGCTGCGAAGCCTACTGTAGCCCAATGGAAAACCTTGATAATACAGGCCATTACTCTGGAGTGATTGACATATGTGGTTAAGGATAAAGAGGAGCTTTTTTACAGAGTTTGGCAACCATACTTTTCATCACTGACAGTAGCAGAGAGTGTTATGTTAAAAGAGGGCTGGGTCTGAAAGGATTATAAAAGGGGAGGGGGATAGAAGGACATTAAAATAACAGGGGCCCTGACTCCTTATCACCCGGGATAATTGTTTAAGGGGAAAACTTTTTAACTGAATGGATAGAATGAGATGTTGGAATGGCGAAATGGATCTTGATGTAAATAGGTTATGAATTACAGTTCATGTTGTACATGTCTGTATGTGTGTATGTCGGTATGTTTCTTTATGGGAAAAAAGGAAATTAAAAACAGATGATGCAAAAAAAAAAAAAAGTCCAATGCATATTATGAGTTACATTTATAGATATACAACAGTCTGAGTAAATGTTGTCAAACACACACAAAAACAATTGCTGTTACCATTTATTTAACTATAAACTGTTTCTTTTCTGATTTCTCTGTTGCTCCTCTCTTTGAACATTTTATTTTACTGTGACTGTAAGTAACCAAATTATGCTTGTCAACTTGACTGCCCAGGACTGTAAAAAAAGAAACAGTAGTTTCTGTTACAGACATATCATTGGTACAGTTTTATATTATACAGCAGTATGAATATACATATTCTATCTTATGAGGAAGTATTTAAGAAGCATCAGTAAAGGGAAAATAATTACAATGCAAGTTATGCAGATGCGTTGTCAACATGACGTCTGTTGTCATGGAATGTCATCGTACCTCGCAACATTTGTAATGTATGCATTTGTGTATCTTATAGACATGAAACAATTTAAATTAAATAACTTAGGGAAGCGCAACACAATTAACAATTATAAAAACCTTATAATCAAAGATTTGTCCATGTGAAGTCATCCCTACTCAGATCCTGTATAAAGGAAGTAGACTTATTTGATGGAGCTATGTAGTTGACATTGCTGTTGTATACACTAGCTGGATTACCCTTTAGATTGACCACACTTGTACCGGTTAGGACAGATGGGGGTGCTGTAGATGTGTACGATTGACTTGTCTGACCAAGATGAACGTAATGGGTAGACTGCTGTGGCGTATTCTTTTGTGGGGCACAGAAACTAGATAGTAGACTGATCATGCTCTGCAAGAACACCACATTCTGTGCGGCCTCTTCTTTCCATAACTTTTCTTCCATCTCCCTTTCTTCCCATAATCTCTCCCTTTCCAACTTCATCCTCTCTTTGTGTTGTTCCTCCATCATCCTTCTTGTGGGTTCAAAAACAGCCTCCATCATTTCTTGCATACGCGTCACTCTCTTTTTCTTCCACCGATTGCACAGTGGCTCCTGTGATGCCAGATGCTTAGATGGTCTACCTGTAGATGTTGATGGGTTATCGCTGTCAATGGTGGTAGTGATGCTCTCGCATGTGACAGATGTACTATCATTCAGGTTCAGATCAGTGGTACATATTGACTCATCAGGTATCTCTGACTCTGTATAAAGCAAATCAAGAAGACAATGAATAGTGTGGCAAATGGTATGCTAGTGATTCCCTTATACCAAATTTGCTATCCCCCCCCAACCCAAATAAAAAAAGATACTATATTACAATGGAATACCTGTGGATTATGATAGATTGCAACACAATGAAAAATGAGAGGTTGGCTGTATAGCATAGAGATTAGAGAAACATGATGTGGGCAGGCCCAGTGGTGCTGAGTGTTGAGAAGCTGGACACCTTACCTCTCACCATACTGGCATTCTGCATCTGGGAAACAGTATGGGGAGCGAAGGGTCAGTGAGGGGAGGTTGGGATAGGATGGAGTGGCCGTCAAGCACCTCTCATCGTTCGGGTAGGATTGGTAGGCTTCTCCAGCTCTTGACTGCCACTGAGTGGAAACTTGGTGGTAGCATCAAGCATGGAGTGGACTAGGGGCTAGACCAGGTAAACAGATCGAGCAGTCTCAGGTGACAGTGTGCATGAACTCCTCCACATGCATGTGCATTTGTGAATGGCCGTGGCCCTTTAAGTAACTAGGGAAAAATACAATCACTCCTGACTGCAGATGAGGAGTGACCCCTCTCTAGCTCCGTACCAGTGACTGGACAGCAAGGTAAGTCCCAAAAGAGCTGGGTGATGGGGCTGGGGAGAGGGGGTGGTTGGAAAGGAGCCATCAGTGGAGAAAGGAGAAAAAACATAAATAAAATATATATCATGCTACTAATCAGTTTGGAACATCAAGCAGAATTGGATTTGATTCCCACAGCCTCCACTTGTGAACTGTGTAACTCTGAGCAAGTCACTTAACCTCCCCCCCCCATCAAAGGACACTAATAAAAACAGACACTTGTGCCCAGTGGGCCTTACCCAGTTGCAAAAGACTAAAATAAAAAAATTCTATATATTCTTCACGCACACACATGCACACGTTCACACAATGTAAGACCCACACAGGTAAGGCAAATAAAAATTTCACAAAGGCATATATATTGGTATGTTCTTATGCAATAACACAGCTCACCTGATTCAACAGCTTCTGGTTCAAGGATGTGATCTGCCTCAGACTCTACAGCATCATGTGTTATGGCTTCTGGCTCTATCTCTGAGCTTTCCAGTACAAAATGTGGGTCAGAGGTCTCTTTCATTCCCAAAATTTTGTCAAGCTCCTCGAACAAAGGACAGATGATCCTGCCAACACCAGACCTCTGGTTACTGTCCTTCACCTTATGATACTTTACTTTTAATTGCTTCACTTTCTCCCTACATTGTTTCGCTGATCTTTCTACCCCATTCTCTAACAAAAAAAAGCAGCCACTTTTTGATATACCTTGGTATTCCTTCTACAGCAGCTGGCTAGTTCTTCTTGAACACATTTCTGTGACCAATACTGTACAAAGAGTTTTGTTGCCTCATCTGAACAAATGGCACATCCGTCGCTCATATTTGCAAATATATCACAGAGATGTTAATATTTTTTTCTTCCTTTGCAGTGATGTATAATTTGGCTGCTTAAAGCAGTGAGTACAACTATTTGAGGCTGTCACTTAATACATTTCAGTTTATTATACAGCTAGAGCTGAAGTCATTATTTTTATAGGGGGTTGTATATGCTGACTAAATTCAGCTACAAATGTTAAGATATCTGAAAAAATCACAATGAATTTGACTCCTTCCTTCCTTCCGTTACTAATGTAAAGCATGTAAAACGAATATGTTTGTCACAAACTTAAAATAAATATCTCATCACAAGTGTTACAGTCCTTTTTCAATTTAATGTAAGACAGCTCTCTTGATCGCCGATTCAGCACTTTACTTCTTGCTTCTCTTGTTGCTATGACACACTGTACATGTATGTCCTGAAGTGGGGCACCATGGGACATATACGTACAGTATTATGGGACCAAGAAGGAACAACAAGGGGAGCAAAGAATCAGTTGCCCATCCACAAAGGTAAATGCAATTGTTTCAACATTAAAACATTTTCATGACCGTGCTTAAACCCTACTCACATCAGAGTTTAAGCACAGTTATAAAACACGGTAAAATATCGTGGCAGGTGTGGACGCGAGCCATGTTCTCTCATTGTTAAGACATTATAGATCCTCTATAACATTTTAAATTACTCAGTGTGGACAGGGCCTTAGTTGACATGTGATCACAAGTGTGTCTACAATGCTTTTGTACTTTATATAAAGGTCTCAGTGAACCTTTATCCTCAGTCTACATGTGGAACTATTTTTTTCAGATGGAAGGATACACAATAAAAATGGTCTTTTTCAGCCTTAAAATCACCCTTTCTGAGCATTATTTGTGTCCTTCATGCAACCTATGTTATAAGCGCAATAACCCACTTCAGGGTGTGGGGTTATAGGCATTTAAGCCATGCCTGGGGCACTGTAAGAAAACACACCCTGCGGCCTTGTGCCTCACAATGCACCCACCAAGGCATGGATTAAATGCCTATAACCCCACACCCTGTTGTGGGTTATTGCTAACGTGTTTGTTTCTTGCATGCTGATTGCTGTATAGTGCTTTAGTGTTGAACACCATCAGCATGGTCAAGATGCTGCTAACAAGAGGGACAGTAATTACCAAGGTTGCTGTCCAAGTGCACAAAACTTCACCTCACACAGCTGGTTTTTGAAACAGTCAAATACAAACAAAACTTTTGCCACTGTTCACTTAATTTTTCTTGTACTTCTTTGTGCACTTGGTGGCATGACTTAATGGTGGCTCTGAGTTTTGAGATTGGGATCTCTGTAAAAAGTAGAGCGTTAATTTTTAAAATCAATTCTCCAGTAATTAGGCTCTACAGGTATATTAATAAGGAGATTAATGTAGGGCTCACAGAATACTGCCAACCAATCAGATTGCAGCATTTCTGAGACCTTTATAATAATTCTCTTTTAAATGCTGAAGGATTTAAACAATGAGTGGCAGACTGCATACACCAAATAATTCAAAATAATTTGACTGAAGGGGTATTGTGTGGCCATATTATGGGACACTATCAAGGTTGTAGTACATGGAGACATTATTAAGTATGCTTCCCACTTGCGAAAAATGAGAGAGTCTCAGGTATATGACTTAAAAAATAGAAACTTTGCAGGAGTGACATACTGCATGCGTGGGGACACAACAATGATGCCTGAGCTCACCAGGGCTCAAATGTAAAACACAAGAGATCTTAGATCTGAAGACTGAGATGGCTCTTGGATACCTTCTGCATAATTATTATGGGGGAGGACCCAGGGTCACAAAAATTCTGGCATATAGACTCAGGTAGAAGATAGCACAGACTGCTGTCATCCAGATTTGTCATCTAGTGTCTCAGAAACTGGCCACAACTCCAGATGCTGTACTGAAAGCCTCCCAGTCCTATTAGGCCTATTTATACAACACAGATATAAAGCCCATAAAACAGTATTTACAGCTCTTACATCTCCCCACTTTGCCTATTCCCCAATAACAATCCCTGGTGGCTCCCATCACTGCAGCGGAACTCTCTGTGCCATTAAAAAATGTAAAAATAATAACAATCCTGGGCCTGATGGCAATATAGCAGAATTTTACAAGTCCTTCAAGAACACCCTTAGCACACCATTGAACTACACTTGTGACAGAGTTCTAAGTGAGGGAATTGTGCCCCCAACATAGAAACAAGGATTTATATTAGCTATCCCAAAGCCAGAGAAAGGTAGGAATCTCTGCACCTCACATAGACTTGTCTCAGTCCTTAATACTGATTATAAGTTATTTACCACTACCATGGTGAACACCTTGAACTGCTATTTCCATTATTGATAGACAGGGACCAGACAGGGTTTGTCACCTCCAGCCAAACAAAGGGCAATATTAAGAGAACTCTCCATATTCCTCGCCATGCCTTCAAATCACCCATTTGTATTACTCAGCCTTGATGTGGAAAAGGCCTTTAACTGGGTGGCATGGTCATTTTTATTTCAAATGTTACGCCACTTTGCTATTCCCCAACAATATGTCATAATGTCAGAGGCTCTCTATGATCACCCAACAGAATATGTTAAGGTTAATGGCCAAATTTCTCCCACTTTCACTTTAGAATCAGGAACACATTAGGGCTGCCCCTTATTCCCTCTTCCATTTGCTTCTTTCTTGGAACCCTTAGCTCAGCCTTTAGTGTAAGTGGCTCAGCAGGTAGCACACTCACCTCTGAGACCCGAAAATCAGAAGGCCGTGGGTTCTATCCCCACACCAAGCACTTGAATTAAATCCCAATACTGACACTGTAGTGCAGCATGAGGGGGTTGCTGCACTCCTGAGGTGTCATCTTTCAGATGAGATGCTAAATAATCTATGTACTGTCATCCTCTGTACCTGTCGTCATTCTTTGTGTGACATGGAGCCATTGTAAATGAGTCCCTGACTTAAAGGGTTGTAATTCCCAGACTTTAAATCAATAAATAAATAAATAAAATAAACCAAGGTTCCATCTGCCTGTTTCGGTGGTAGTTCAGGTGGATGTTAAAGATCCCATGGCACTTCTCAAAAAAGTAGGGGAATTTCCCCGGTGCCCTGGCCAAATTTTCCTCCATTCACCAAAAATATTACCAACAGCTTAATCTGGTTCAATGTCATTTGGCATTCATCTGTATCCCCCTCCACTGGGTCATGCCTGAAAATAGGCAGAATTTGTCTTGTGCACTTACCCGGTCAACAAAAACTAAATAAAAATAAATTATGTCAAAATCAAGATATTACAGGTATAGATTTATTTAAAGCAAGGATGGAAATGAGAAAGGAAAATGTGGCCCACCGGGATTTGAACCTCAGATCTCTGGTATGCTGTTCCAGCACTCTAACCATTAAGCTACAGGCCCACTGGTTAAAGTGTCCGAGGGACTTCCTTTTTTACAGCTTCATACATTTTGTTCTTTGCATACCTAACCTTTAGGGGTAGGCCCTGGAGTGCTAAGGTCCAAGCCACAATTGTGCTGCTAGACACATTACCATCCTTAAGCTTCTGGCTCCCCAGAAGGGTAAGGGGCTGGTGACCAGTCTGTACAACAACTTTTTTGCCACAAATGTAAGTTTTGAACAGTTGTACTGTCATACGGTGGAAAACAATGCCTTTTCACAATCTGAAAACTTATAAAAAATATATACCATGCAGGGGTTAAACTGCACTGAGAGAAGTGGCATTTCTAAACTGGTTCCTGGTTGCATGATTGAGCAACACTAGAGAAAGGAATGTGTGGAGCTGTAAAAAAGGAAGTCCCTCAGACACTTTAACCAGTGGGCCTGTTGCTTAATGGTTAGAGCACTGGAAAGGCATACCAGAGATCTGAGGTTCAAATCCCGGTGGGCCACATTTTCTTTTCTCATTTCCATCCTTGCTTTTAAAAAAATATACCTTGCAGGGGTTAAACTGCACTGAGAGAAGTGGTATTTCTAAATAGGTATACATTTAGACAGTAGGGAACACAAATTGCCCCTGTATGCCAATGATTTATTAATTTACTTGATCAGCCCTGATCAAACTCTTACCCCTTCATGGAATGCCCTCTCACAATTTAGACAAACTGCAGGCTACAACCTTAATACAACAAAAACTGAAGTGCTACCAATAAACTATGAACCTTCTAGAGAAATTAAACAACAACTTCAGTTTAAGTGGAATCTTCCATATCTGAAATACTTGGGTGTGCTTCTTCCTAAAAAGGCACACAGGGTCTGTGCTCTTAGGTAGTAGTAAAAACCTTTATTTTTATACAGGAAAGTTGTTGACAATTTTTACATCATTAGGACATAGTTCTATTTCCAGATGCTCCTGATATATAAAATTAAGCAATTTAATGCTAATATAGTTACAACATGAAACAACAAAATATACCAGACAGACCATTCATTTAACAATACAAATAAGTTAACACAATACACATTAACTATTAACAAATACATATATTGCACATCACTATTCTGAATATATTTTAAGTTTCCAGTTTCTAACCACAGCATTCACACCTAGCTCTTAGTTCTAACTTTAAGCTTGCTGAGAATGATTTCACATTTTCGTATTGTTTATTTATTACTGGTTTTAACATATTCCAAATGTTATCTACAATTACTGGGAAACGCAAATTACTATATGTATTTTTGAGTTTGGGAAAAACAAAATTTCTTAGATTTATATTTCTCAAATAATGAACATGCATTTTTATTTCCAATTTATCACTTCAATACTCTAGCTGTTTCTGATTTAGCACTTTATAAATCTGTGTTGCCCATGCAATCCACCTTTTGGTTTCCTGCGGGAGCAAACCGAGTTCCTCTAGTAGGGCACAATGGTGGACTTTGTAGTCCTTTCTCATTATAAATCTAGCCATTCTATTATACATTATATCAATTTTTGTAAAAGGCCTTTTGATGCCAGGCCATATACATGGTTGCCATATTCTAGTACTGGTAAAAGAAGTTGATTTATTACAGTTTCCCTTATTGTTTTATTCATACAAAAATTAGTCCATCTGAACACTCCCAACCTTTTAGTTGCCTTGGATATTATATCTATTATATGTTTGTCAAATTTTAAGACTTCATCAATCCATACCCCCAAGTATCTATATTCTGATACCTGTTCTAATACTTCATTTAGTAATGTTTTTATAGTTACTATTTCTTTACTTTTGTTCAACATTCGGTAATTTTTATGAAAAACTGTAAGTTTTGTTTTTTTACTATTAACTATTAATCCCGATTCAGACAACCATGTACACAGTCTGGTAAAATCCGCCTGTAATTTGATCTCCAATTCTCCAGGTGTATTTCCACTTGCATTCAGGAGAGTGTCATCTGCATAAAGACTTATATTTGAGCATTTTATTATGTCTACTAATTTGTTTATATAAATCAAGAACAATGTTGCCCCTAAAATGGAGCCTTGTGGTACTCCTCTCTGTACGGATATTTTACCAGATAGCACCCCATTTATGCTTACTTGCTGTGTTCTATTTTTTAAGTAAGATGTAATCTAATTATATGATTCCTTAATTAAACCAATCTCTGCAAGTCATTCCCCCAAAAGCCTGTGTGACACTGTATCAAAGGCCTTTGATAAATCCACGAACACCGCACCCACTGACAAGTCACTTTCCATCTTTGAAGCTATATTATCAATCATGTCGGTGAGCGTGGTGCCCATGGAAAAGCCTTTATGGAAGCCAGATTGATACTTTGTTAACAAGGAATGTTTTTCCAAAAAAATCAGTTAACTGTGTCTGTACTAGTCTCTCTAGAATTTTTGATAACCCTGACAATATGGCTATAGGTCTATAATTGGTAGGCTGAAATATATCCCCTGCACCTTTATATATATAGGGACAATCTTTGTGTTCTTCCAATTTTCTGGAAAAATTCCTTCAGCTAAACTCCAGTTGAATATTTTTGTTAGAACCGGGGCAATTACCTGTACAGTATCCTTAAGAAAACAGTCTTCTATTAGATCCAACCCAAATGCTTTTTTGTGATTTTAGTTTTCTAATCTCATTTTTTACCTGTCTACAAGTGATAAATTTGAATCCAAATTTTGGCGTGTCCATATTTTCCATCCCTTTACCAGGGTCTGTAATGGTCAAATTTGAAAAATCTAAGTCAGGCAAATTTACAAAATAATCATTCAAGATATTGGCTGACTGCTTAGTAGACTGGAGAATACCCTTATTTATCAGTGTCATTTGCAGTGTCAGTGGCTCAGTAGGTAGCACACTCGCCTCTGAGGCCGGGAGATCAGAGGGCTGTGGGTTCAGTTCCCACATCTGGCACTTGGGTTAATATCCCAGTACTGACACTGTAATGCAGCATGGGAGGGGTGCTGCATTTCTGAGGTGCCGTCTTTCAGATGAGACGTTAAACCGAGGTCCCATCTGCCTGGATTGGTGGTAGTTCAGGTGGATGTTAAAGATCCCATGGCACTTATCGAAAGAGTAGGGAATTTCCCAGTGTCCTGGCCAAATTTCCCTCATTCACTAAAATACCACCAACAGCTTAATCTGGTTCAAGGTCAGTTGGCATTCATCTGTATCCCCCTCCCCCGGGTCGTGCCTGAAAATAGGCAGGATTTGTCTAGTGCACTTACCCGGTCAACAAAAGCTAAATAAATAAAATAAATAAATCATTTGGATAGGGGGACCTTGAATTTGTGGTGATTCAAAAGACTTTATCAGGGACCACAATTTTTTACTATCTGTAGTATGTTTCGATTTCTCTTCATAGTATTTTTGGTTTTGCTTTTTTATTTGAAATTTTAAATTATTTCTAGCTTTTTTATACTTATCCCAATCCTCTATTTTTAATGTCTTCCCATCAATTTTCCATAACCTGTCATTTATGTGTATTAATTTCTTCAATTTTTCTGTTATCCAAGGGACATGAGATTTTCTTTGCATACTTGTTCTATAGGCAGCTAGTTCATTACATATGTCCATAAACCAATCAGTGAATTCCTGAACTGCTAAGCCACAGATGGTATTAGGAATAATCTATCCCACCTGACTGAAATGTGTCTAGTAACAAATACTTCTTTATTATAATTTTTAAAATTTCTACACTTGGTTTTTAAGGAAGGGTTTCGTGTTAAGTTATATCTTTTACCATCAAATTCAAATACACAACTTAAGGAACTATGATCCCCTAAAACAGGCTGATTTACTTCAATTGACTTAATCACGATTTTAATTGTAGCACAAATTAGATCTAATATGTTTACTTTACTTTGATGTGTAGTTTTCCTAGTAGGGAAAAATATTTTTTGATTAACATCCAATATTGTAAAACTATTTTCCAAAGCTAATCCTCATGGTTTACCCCAAGCTGCATTAAAATTGGTGATCAATAACAATTCATTTCCCATGGTACATTTTTGTACTACTGATGCTAAATTATCAAATTCACCTGTTAGGGTTCGGGGGGGGGGCATAAATTACTCCTATTATTAGGTCTAATTTGTGGATTTTTACCAATAAGCTGCCAAGTAATCCTATTTGGTCTGCAAATAACACTGAAGTTTGGACAAGTTCCCATTTAGTAAATAAAATAACTCCCCCACCTTTCCATCCAGTCCTATCTAGTCTTAACTATGATACATTTATACAGACACTTACTAAGGACCCAGATGTCTGGTTTCATCTTCTGCTCCCACTAAGACATTGGATAGGCAGCACCTGAATGACCATACTACCAAAAATGCTATACCTGGCATCGATTCTTCCTCCTTGCAATCATACTTTCAAAAGTGGAACAAGCTACAGTAATTGTGAGATATATCTGGCAAGGGAAAAAATCCCAAATTCACTATATGGTGCTACAGTTGTATAAAATTAAAGGAGGTCTAGCGCTACCTAACCTGTCACTTTACCACACTGCATGATAGCTTCGTACAGTATTCTATTGGTTAATTGACACCTATAGAGCACATTGAAGACTATTGGAATGTTAGAGGAAGGTCTAATTCATAATGAAAAATTTTTACCGACATCAGCTCTGGCATCCGATAAACACCCTGGCAATAACTTCTACAGGGCTAATACTTTTCACAGCTGGTTTACAGTATTATGAATGAAATGCCTTCTCCCATTCAGGTATTATATTCTGTCCCTTACCAGTATGGTAGACTTTTTACCCTACCACATGGATCATAGTTTTGAGTGCTAGCAAAACTTGGCCTAGTTTATTGGTTCCAGTTGCTTCAGAGTGGCATAATACAAACTTTTGAAGATTTATTAGCCTCATATAATAGACCTAAGTTGCATTTCTTTCATTATTTGCAGGTTAGGGGCTACCTATGTCCACTAATACAATCTGAGCAAACACAAAAAGAATAACACTTTTTATTTTTCCGGTAGAACAATCTTTGAAGGAGGAAGATCACACCAAGCATCTTATTTTTCAGTTATACCAGGCTTTGCTATCTCTACAGAGCTCTTCAGTATACTATATGAAGACTGCATGGGAGAAGGATCTTAATATTAGCATCACAGACCAACAGTGGGACTTATGTTTGTTTTTCTTATCCAGCTTTTTGACCCCTGTCGTCACCTCCCATCTACTTGGCGATAGGGGTACATGGTGGAGTTGGCAGGTGGCTCTGCCCCCCCTTGGAGGGGCTCAGTCTCTGGACTGCAGCTTCTTTCCTTCACCCATGCCTCCCAGCAATTCCCCATGGGTCTCCTCCCCCATGTCAGGGGTGAGGATGAAGGGCATTGACTTTCCCTCCCTCGGAGACCAAGATCTAGACTCTGGGGCACTGCAGGGCCATCATGGAGCCTGCCAGCTCCATTTTTGCTCACTTGCTCCCTGCCCCTTGCCACAGTTGCTCGCACATGTGTGGAGGCATGTGCATGCAGCGACCCATGGCACCCCCCTACTCTAGTAGCTTCCACTGCACTATCTCTGGGCCTCTGCCCAGGGACAGCCCTGCAGTGGGTATGGCTGGGTCCTTACCTGGGAGGGGAGAGCTGCCTTATGGCTGCTCAATCCATCTCCCTGCCTCCCCCCCGCCAACCCCCAATGACCCAGGTTCATTCCCAAACCCAGGTCGCCAGCGTGGCACGAGGTGTGGCATCCAGCACCCCAACTCTCAGCGCCACTGGGCCGGCTGGGACTTATGTTTTCAAACTGTGCTTAAGGTTATCTTCTCTCATATGTGGAAGGAGTACATGGAAAACCATCATAAACTATTTTATCACTCCAGCTAAGCAGTTGAAGTATCTTCTTAATAGAGGGTCTGTCTGCTGGAGGCAATATGGAATGTCTCCAGCCACTCGTGGCTACATAATGTGGTCATGTACAGTGCTGGTACCTTTTAAACACACTCTACACTTGGCCTTTAGACACTTATGGGACTCTGACCTGCAACTTACAACTTCACTCTTTCTCCTTTTAGATATAACGGAAGGGTTCTGGTCCTCTGACACATGAAAACCTTTGAGTATTGCTGTAATTATAGCTAGGAAAACAATCACCAAGCTTTAGTTGACCCAGTCAGTATCATCTATTGACACATGGCATAATTTAATGTGTAACATATACCAGATGGAAAAACTTACAGCTAACATTAATTCCTACCCAGCATTTGAGATGCAAAGGTGCAGATGGGTGACATATATAATGACAAAAAAGTCTGACTTAGAAACATAGAAACATAGAATTTGATGGCAGATAAAGACCGCTTGGCCCACCTAGTCTGCCCATTTTCCTACCTAACAGATAAGCTGCAGATCCTAGTTAACCAACAGCTTACTTCCTCCTACCCCCCACTAGGACTGCCTTATGTCTGTCCCATGCATTCTTGAATTCCCCACTGTTCTTGACTCCACGACCTCCTCAGGGAGGCTGTTCCATGCATCCACAACCCTCTCTGTGAAAAAATACTTCCTCACATTACCTCTGAGCCATCCCCCCTCTATCTTCAAATTGTGCCCCCTTGTTCTTGCACATCTCTTTTTCTGAAAGATGCTACCCTCTTGGACTTTGTTGATTCCCTTGAGGTACTTGAAAGTTTCTATCATGTCCCCTCTCTCCCTTCTTTCCTCAAGGGTATACATATTAAGCTCCTTTAGTCGTTCTTTGTATGTCTTCTGGTGCAGACCCTGCACCATTTTGGTTGCCCTCCTCATTCAATAAGGGCCTCTTTGTCTCATTACTTTATCCTTTACATTTAATGGTTAGCCATAGGCATTCCTTCCAGTGTTGGTTATGGATGGACAATATAATTAACTTAAATGTATCTTTATCTCAGTGGATCAGGTGTATACTTCTGAGTAAACTGGTTACTATATCAAAGCAGTGGGGCAACCATGTGTCTCTATTTTACTTGCAGCAGTATGTTCAATAGCAACTTTGCTGTTTAATGTTAATTTCCTTTCATTAAGAGTTAAATTTGAAAAAGAAAGAGTGCAAAAGCTGATGTCTGTTGTAGAAAACTACTTTTTAAGACAAAAATGGAAGAATAGACGGTGACAAGGAGGGACATTATACTTTTCCCATCTCCACTGGAGGGTCAGTATTAGACTTATGTTTCACTGATATTTTTCATTTTGATATTCAGTAGTTAAGAAGTTTGTGTGGACAGAATTATGGGAAAGTGATCTTTTCTCTCTCTTTGTGATGCTGAAGGGCTTGAATGGTATGCCACTTATAGAATAGTGTATGGGTGACCTTACCCAACAAGGCTGCGTTTCCATTGAGGGGATATGATGTCATACAGATCTCAAGAGCAAAGCTCAAGAGGTCTCAATGACAGCATCACATCCTCGAGATGGAACACAGGCAATTATTTTAGTGTATATCAGACCAGGGTGTTACCGTCAGTACTTGGTGCTGTCACTTGCTGCGCTCCCTCCGCTCTCTGAAACTGCTGCTCTTGAGTCTCCATTTGCTCTTAACCCTGAATAACAGTCACATTGTTTGTTGTTTTTTTTGTTAAAAAATATGCAAAGGTGACAAATAGGTACAGTTCAGTATCATAGAGCTACCTAAATCTGTCCATGTGTGACCTGCCACAGACAGCCACTCGCTAAATGGTGTTGCCATTTTCCCATGAATTTTTTTTTATGCTGTGTGTTCAACCAATTAGGTGGCATGTCAAGGCTGAAAAGTTGCTTTGGAATTATTGTGACATCAGAATAATACCACAAGAACTTCTCATGACCTTTGAACTGTACCACAACAAGAAAATTGTGTGTATGGAAATCCATACACAATAGGGGCTAACCATATACTATAAAGAAATTGGGAATATGAAGAATTGGCACATGCCAACGCAGTAGTTAGAATCAATAAGTAGATGAAAGGGCCCCTTGGTATACAGAAAATTTTAAAACAAAGATTGAGGATATGAAAAATATAGGGAAATGGTCTGAAGCTAATGACTCTCCTTCAGAGGTTATAAGGTAAAGTAAGACCACTGATGATCTGGATATACTTTAAATGTATAATGTGATCCTTAATGAAATCACAAAGACACTATATGAGAATAAAAAAATACATCCAGATATAGGATGCAAGTAACAGTTACAAAATGGGAATAATTTGCTTTAATGCAGACTACAAAAAAAAAAAAAAGATAAATAGAGGAGCAACAGAGAAGGAGGCTTTCCAAGAAATCCATGGAAATAATATTAGGATGGCAGGGTGTTTTTAGTTAAGAAAGAATATAAAGGGCTTTTAAGTGAGAAAAAAATGCATATACTGTAGGTGGCAGTTATGGAGTCAATTAAGGATGCTATGTATGATAAGGATGCCAAACACTTCTAAGAACTAGTAGCAAAAGGAACACACAACCACAAGCTGACTATTTAAGCAATAATTAGTGCAGAGGCGTGGTAGGAGTTTAACAAAAAGTATGAAACAGATTATTCTACCCCTCCTCATATACTGTAGCTATGTTTGCCAATGATAAACACAGGGATGTTTCATATTTATATACCTCAGAAGAACAAGCGAGGTCCTCAAGTAAATCACAAAAAAATAACAAAGAGGGATAATATTCCTGTGGCAGTATTTCAAGTGGATCCACAACGGATTCTGAAACCTTTGTATAATCATATATACAGCATCTAGTTATTTATATGTGAGGACTGGCGGAGAAGCATCATAAACCCACTACATAAAAAAAAGAGACATAGCCAGCCCAGAGAATGATAGGCTAATAACATTAAACATTGGACTTAAGCTGTTTTCAAGAATACTTTTAACAAGGCTGCAGTTCTGGGCTGAGGAACAAAATTTAATCTTGGATACACAAGCAGGCTTGCGAAAGAGCTACTGTACAACTGATCACTGTTCACACTTAGTTTGTTAATAGACAAGAATGTTTATGCAACACAGTCAGACATGTGAGTAGCCAATCTTGATATCCATAGTGCATTTGATAACATAAGTAAAGACATTCTGTCAGGAATTCTTGGAAAGTTGGGCATTGTTTTGAGATCGCTGGAGGTTTCGCACTTCTTCCCCAAAATGCTAGTGCCCAAGTCACACTGGCCAAGGATGATGCCTGAGCAAAGGAGATACTTTGTGGTAAAGGGATTAAACAAGGCTGCCTACTTGTGCCACTGTTATTTAATACGTATGCTGAATCAGATTGTTGCCCTAGCTGAGGTGGATACATTTGCACCCTCAATTAATGGGATGTTGATAAAAGCCTTAATGCATACTGGTGATTTTATGTCCCCTAGAAACACAAAAACAAATGAATACAAAAACATAGCATCTGACAGCAGATAAGGACTGCTTGACCTACCCAGTCTGACCATTTTCCCCCTACCTACAGTATCATCACAGACCCTACATGATCTCCGGCCCATCCCCCCCCCCTTTTCCCCAAGATTCCTTTATTCCTATCCCATGCATTCTTGAACCCCACCATTGGTTTCACCCACCACCACCTCCACTGGAAGGCTGTACCTAGAATCCACCACTCTTTCTGTGAAGAAGTACTTCCTCAAATCTCTCGTGAATCTATACCCCTCCAGTTTCATAGTATGTCACCTTGTTCTCGAGTACCTTTTTCTGAAAAATACTTTCCTCCTGTACTGTATCTATCCCATGTGAGGTATTTGAACATCTCTATGCAACCTCTCCCTACACCCTGAGATCAGCTGATAAATGCCTACTTGCCCAGCCAAGATGTAAAACTAAAATGGGTGAAAACACTCCTAGCACTTCAAAAATAAAAAGTTACAACTGATTACTTAAAATTTTTATTATTTTCCTGTCTGCCTGTTTTGTCTCCACTAGCTCTTTAAAGTGGACCAGTCCCAGCACTAATCCCAAAGCACCTGGCTAGTCACCCTCCTTCCCTCTGAGTGAACTTCATTTGCCACTACCCTCTGCTACCTATCCCCAAACAATTTTATATCCAGTTTACCACCTTTGGAGCCACTTCTAAGCAACCCAGCTTGCTTACTAATCACTTATGTGGAACTGTGTCAAAAGCCTTACAGAAATCTAGGGAGGCCATGTCCACTGCTCCACTCTGATCTAGTTCCTTCCTCACCCAGTCAACGAAATGTATCAGAGTCATTTTACATGACTAACCCCCCGTGCATCCATGATAACTCAGATCTTGTAACCCAGAGCATTCAGGATATTCCACAATCATTTCCTACAGAACTGATTCCATTAACCTCCAAACCACTGATGGCAGGCTGACTGGCCTAAATTTGCCAGCATCCTCCCTGCTATCACTTTTGTGAAGTGGGACTACATCTGCCCTCCTCCAGTTCTCCTGAACCACTCCTGTTTCCAATGAGCTGTTAAATAGGACTGTCAGAAAAGCAACCAGTACCTCCCTGAGCTCTCTCATTACCCTTGGATGTATCCTGTACTGCCCCATTGCTTTGTCCACTTTCAGATTTGTGAGTCCCTTTAGGATGCTCTCCTCTGAAAATGGACTAGTGTCACCTCCCCCCCCCAATGCTCTTGTTACTTTTTTGTGGCCCTTCCCCTTCCTCTATGAACACTGAACAGAAGTATTTTTTCAGGATGTCTGCCTTTATCTGATCCCCCTCTGCACAGTCCCCCCTTCCCTTTTTAACCTTACAATCCCACCGCTGGTCTTCGTCTTTTCACTTACATACCAAAAAAATGTCCTGTCCCCTTTCATTATCACCCGGCCTGTTCTCACTTCAGTTTGAACCATCATGCTCCTTACTGCTGTCCCTGCTTCCCTCTCCTTCCCCTCATAAACCTCCCTATCCTCCCCCCTCTGTGTCTCCTTATACCTTCTGAATGCTACCCTTTTAGCATTTACATTTTCTGCTACCTCTTTCAAGAACCATAGCAATCTGTTTTTCCTCTTGCTTTGGCTCACTTGCTTGATGCAGAGCTTTGTTGCCTTCACTATACCCCCCTTTTAGCTTTGCCCACTGTTCCTCCACCCCACCCAGGTCATCCCCCCACAAGGTCATCCCAGAGGCATTCACCCATCTTTATAAAATCTTTCCTCCTGAAGTCCAGGACCCTTTCCCTTGCGTGGTTCAATTCCACAGTTTTTCTTATATATTGAGCCATACTGTCTGGTGATCACTTGTCCCCAGGTGGCCTCACACCCCGACATCTGCAACACTGTCTCTATCAGTGATTAACAGCTCCAGTATTGCCCCATCACAAGTGGGTTCACCAACTAGTTGCCTGAGAAATGTCCCCTGCATGGAGTTTAGGATGCCCCTTCTTCTAGTTAAAGCTGGAGCTGGGAGGCTCCATTCTACAGCCAGCAGATTGAAATCCCCCACCACCAGCACCTCCCCCCTTTTCTGCCATCTTGCCAATGGCTTCTACCAGTACATTATCTAACTCCTTCCCCTGTGCTGGAGGTATGCAGATCATGTCCCTGTGAATAGTGGAACTGTTCCCCATCTCTGGGGTGACCCACAGTACCTCTGGTCCCCCATATTGCCTGCATCTCCATCACTTTCATGCTTTCCCTCACATAAAGCACCACACTCCCTCCTGAAAACAGTGGTGGGGTTCAAGAATGCATGGGATAGACATGAGGGAATCTTACAGGAAGGGGAAGGGAGGCCAGCCTGGTAGCACTGAGGGCTAAGGCACCAGATGCCACACCTCATGCCATGCCAGTGACCCAAATTCAGAGGTGATCTTGGGCCATCAGAGGTCAATGGGGGAGAGACTTGGAGATGATGGTTGTGGCCGCTGGACTGCTCTCATCTCCCAGACTGGGGAGGCTGGTTTCCTCACTCTTGGCTGACACCCAGTGGAGGCTGGATGTCAGAGCAAGGGAGGTCCAGGGAACTGATGATTGTTGGGATGGTGGAAGGAACATACAACTTCCAAGAGCGCGCATGCACCTCCATGTACACGCGCTCACTTGTGCGCCGCTGTTCCAGATGGGACAGAAGTAAAACAGAAAATCCTACTGTATGTCTCCCCATGGCTGATTATCACCTCTGATGCCCTCGAATCCCACTCCTCATTGATCTCCAAGGGGGGAGATGATGGCAGGGTTGGGGCAGGAGGGGGGCCCAATGGCAGGCAGAGGTGGCCACAGGGAGCAAATGACATATAGAAAAAGGAAAAAAAAAGAGAGAAAGGTAAGGGAGTGAATAGGCTAGAGATCAAGCAGGATCTGCGGTGATACTGTAGGCAGGGAAAAATGGTCAGACTAGCTAGGACAAGCAGTCCTTATCTGCCGGCAAATTCTGTGTGTCTATGTTCTATATTTCTCCTTTTCTTCCCACCTTGTCCTTCCTGAACAGAGTATAGCCTGGTATGGCCAAACCCAGTTATGGTTTTCAGTACACCATGACTTGGTAATGACCACAGTACCCAGGTCAGCCTCTGCCATGATGGCCTCTAGGCCTAGACTTATTTCCTAGACTTCAAGCATTTGCACACATGGCCTTCCAGATTTTGTTACCTCTGTGCTTGTTAACCCCGCTTATTACATTCTTGCCCTCCCTCCCCCCACACACACATTTTTAATGCTCCTATTCCAAACCCCCATCATTTCTACCACCCTGCTTCCTTCATTAATTTGCACCATGGGGGATTCCTCTCCCCTAGGGTTCTCCCTATTCTCTATTTCAGCCTGTTGGGGGGGTGGAGCAGTTTCCCCCTCCCTGATTTCTTCTGCCACCCCCTTGGCTAGTTTAAAGGTTGCTCAAAGTAACATTTAATCCATCCATTGAACACTGCAGTTCCCCTCCAGAATGGATGCAGGCCATCATCTCTGTATAGGCAGTTATCCTTCCAGGTAGATCCCCAGTCCCTAATGAAGCCAAACCCCTCCTCTCTGCATCATGCATTCAACCATGAGTTGAAGTACCTGGTACGGGGATCCCTCTCCTTACCACTGTCAGACAGGCAGCACCTCAGGGAAAGCCACTGAGCACGCTACCCAAGACCCTGCCCCAGCTTCCTAAATTCCCCCTGCACTGTCTCAGCCCCATCTCTAGCCAGGTCATTAGTCCCCAGGTGGAAAATGACATCCAGCAGCCCTAGCAATGTGCAGGATCTGTATTATAGTAAATGGGGTCTACTCCAAGACAGGGAGGGTGATGAGCTGGGTCCCCCAGGGGTCCATACTGGTATCATCCCTTTTCAGTATTTACATAAGCGATATAGCGGATGGACTGAAGAGCTGTATGGCTCTACTTGCAGATGATTTGAAAATATGTAATAGCGTAGACCCTGCAGGGGGTGTTGAAGACATGTGGAAGGACCTAAGGACACTGGAGGGGTGGGCGGAGGCCTGGTAACTTAAATTCAACATCAAGAAATGTACAGTCATGCAACTGGGGAACAGAAACCTGAGGACAGGATATACACTTGGGGGGAGGAAGTCAGGATTATGGAGCAAGACAGGGATCTGGGGATAGTAGTCTACAGTGACCTCAAGGTGGGGAAGCAGCGCACCAGGGCAGTGGGGAGGGCATATATAATGCTGGCAAGTATAGGCAAGGGAATAACGAACAGAAGGAGGGAGGTCCTGATGCCCCTGTATCAAGCAATGGTGAGACCACATTTTGAGTATGGTGTCCAGTTCTGGAGACCATACCTCTGCAAAGATATAGAGTTGAAAGAAAGGATTCAGAGAAGAGTGACCAAGATGGTGCAAGGGATGCAGGAAAAGCTGTATGAGCAGAGATGTAGGGAATTGAGACTCTACACATTGGAGACTAGAAGGGAGAGAGAGGGGGGACATGATAAGAGACCTTTAGTGCAAGTGCAAGGTAATGCACATGGGAAACAAAAACCCAGGGGAAGAGTACACAATGGGGGGTGAGATACTGACAACAGTAAAAATGGAAAGGGACCTGGGGGTAATTATATCAGATGACCTAAAGGTGGGCAAGCAATGTGAGAAGGCAGTAAGGAAGGCTGGGGGGAATACTGGGATGCATATGAAGAGGCATCAATAGTAGAAAACAAGAAGTTGTTATCCCTCTGTACAGACAGTTGGTGAGACCTCATCTGGAGTACTGTGTGCAGTTCTGGAGACCCCATCTCCGCAAAGACATAGACATAGTGGAGGCTGTCAGAAGGAGGGCAACCAAAATGGTGCAGGGTCTGCACCAGAAGACATACGAAGAAAGACTAAAGGAGCTTAATATGTATACCCTTGAGGAAAGAAGATAGAGAGGGGACATGATAGAAACTTTCAAGTACCTCAAGGGAATCAACAAAGTCCAAGAGGGTAGCATCTTTCAGAAAAAGAGATGTGCAAGAACAAGGGGGCACAATTTGAAGATAGAGGGGATGGCTCAGAGGTAATGTGAGGAAGTATTTTTTCATGGACAGGGTTGTGGATGCATGGAACAGCCTCCCTGAGGAGGTCGTGGAGTCAAGAACAGTGGGGGAATTCAAGAATGCATGGGACAGACATAAGGCAGTCCTAGTGGGGGGGTAGGAGGAAGTAAGCTGTTGGTTAACTAGGATCTGCAGCTTATCTGTTAGGTAGGAAAATGGGCACACTAGGTGGGCCAAGCGGTCCTTATCTGCCATCAAATTCTATGTTTCTATGTTTAAATACGTCAAAAGGATTAACAGAGTGGACATGGGGCATTTATTTCACAGGAAGGTAGGCACCAAACCAAGAGAGCATGGGCTGAGATTACAGGAGAGAAACTACAGAGGCAATGTGAGAGGGCAGTTCTTCACTGAGAGGGTGGTGGCGGCCTGGAACAGGCTTCCAGAGGAGGTGGGGGGAGGCAGGCTTCAAGAGAGCATGGGACAGGCACCATGGGGTTACAGGGAGGTGGGGTGGGAGCTTTAAGAGGGGGAGGAGGTCTTGTGGGGGCTAAGGGCAGACTTGATGGGCCAATAGGTCCTTTTCTGCTGTCAGGTTCTATGATCCTACTTCCTATCCCTCCTGGTCATGGAGCCACATAGGTACCTAACCTCCCTTTCCCCCATTCCTATTCCCAAATCTATCCCTTTCACAAATGAGTCCCCCACCAGAAGTTACTTTCTCCTTCTCTGGAGTCCTCTTCCCATCTCCTTGGAGTCTCCACTACAGAGGACCCTCACATCCTCCTGGGCCGCTACCACAGGTGTCTTCTCCTGGCATTCCTGTCCTGCCAGAGCACCGTAGGAACTGTGTAGTGGTACCAGTTGAAGAATGTTCCTCTGACCTATCCCCCCAGGCTTCCAGAACCTACCACAGTCCAGCTGTTCCTCCTCCCTGGCATCCTCTGAGGTAACAGTGGCAGAACTGGTAGCCCCTCAGTGGGGGAAGAAGTCCCCTGAATCTTAGCCTACTCAACCTGGAGTCTACCAACCTTCTCCCTCAACTCAGAGGTGCGTGCAGATGGGGCAGCACTACAGACTTCAGAAGGTCTCTCTGAAAATTGCTTCCCCACAGCCACTGCAGTGCACCACTCTCCACATTCCCAACTTCTGTTCTCCCTGTGTTACCTGGAAATACTTTTGTACCCTTACCCCAGATAGGGTGTTTCTAGCTTTCCCCTTTTTACGGCTACAGTAGGCAGAGCCTGCAGACGTTTTGCATGTACAAAAGTAGTGATGTCATGTTTTTTGTCTGTAGAAATGGCTGAAGGTGTAAATAGTCTCTTCCACCTTACCCTCCTCCAAGCAATGTTTTCTGCCCTCAAATAAATACACTTTCATGTTAGTCAATGGTTGCAGGGTACTATTTTCTTTCTTAAATGGGTGGTACAAGAACTGGAACCTGAGTAGTGCATTAGGGTTTTTTTGGGAGTAAGATCCACCCCCACCTCCACCCGAGAAGCTCCTAAAGATCCACCCCAAACTTTTTTCTGATTTATGTGGGAGGGACATGAGATAGCTCTATCATGCTGTAACAAGATACATTAGTTTGGGACCTGTATCAACCAACAGAACAAGCCTGTGCAGTGGATAACACAAGTTACTTAATGTCTTTATTAAGGACTAGGAGAAGAGAAGATATTTAATGCCTTCAAACTGACTTACAAATCCTTTGGAACAAATGATTATCAGAGCCACCTGGGGCCTCAGAAGGAGACCTCGACACACATTTTAATTTACCTGGACACACACTTTAATTTACCTGGACACACATTTTAATTTACAGTAAGAGCCACATGTTTTTCTTAAACATTTCATATATGTATAGTTTATATATAATTTGTCTTTAGCAGTTTCAAAACTTTGAAAGCATTGGTGTTAGTAATGCATTTAGAAATACATGTTTTAACTGTCTTTACAGTTAAACATACAGTTTCATGTCAGGGCACATTTTTTTAGGTGAGGGGTCAAATTATTTTAATCATGGGCTCAGTACTTGGTGAACACAGATTTTGATGATAAAGTGTGTTTTTTCTTTTAAGCTTGAGATGTATTAGAAAACACTGAACAAGAAAACAATTCGTGATTTTAAAAGTTATTCTGATCAGAGCTGACATTAAAAAAAATCTTAACTATTTTTTATTTTATTTTATCATGGACACTAGAAACAGGATGTCAGCATTTGCTCCATGAAACCTGTTTTCAGTTTTTTTTTATTGCATCTTGTCCAATGCATTCTTCCCAGAATGCAGTTTGTCAGGGCACATATGTGCGGGGAGGGGGTTGAAATTGTTTTAATCATGAAGCATTGGTGTTAGTAACGTATTTAGAAATACAATTTTTAATTGTCTTTACAGTTAAACATGCAGTTTCATGTCAGGGCACATTTTGGGTGGAGGGGTTCAAATTAGTTTAATCATGGGCACAGTATTTGGTAAACACAGACTTTGATGATAAAGTGTATTTTTTCTTTCAAGTTTGAGAAGTATGTATTATATACAAGTGTGCCCATGTTGTAAATGGGACTGGGGAATGAATAATGGTTAAGTAGGCAGGTAGGTTAAGAATGCAATATAACACAGTGGTTTAAGGCTCTGAGCTACAAACCTAGAGACTTGGGTTTGACTCCCATAGCCCCCACTTGCATACTGTGTGACCCTGTGCAAATCACCTAACTTCCTTGTGCTCCCAGGTTGCACCTGTAAACAAGCTTTCAGCTTAGTGTGTCTCTCCTGGTAAAAAATAAAAGTGCCTAGAATTTTTTTTTTAATATAGTTGAGTTTATATGTGGCAAGCAGGTAGGGTATGGTGTTTTGAATGTGGCAGTAGGATTTAGCATGTGCACAGCTTTAAAATCATTTCATAACAGCAGAGCTGTGCCACTGTTTTTGTCCAGTGAGCATAAATGGCAACAGTTATTTCAGCTACACATTTGATTCCATATTACAATGGTTCACTGCACTACACATTTAGTGTATCACACTTTTTCAAATAATTTATTTATTGAATTTTGTTGACCCGGTAAGCCCACTGGGCCTAGAAGTCCCTTTTTCAGGGGCGACTGGGGGGAGGGGGATACAGATGGTAAGCAACTGATATTGAACCCGATTAAGCTGTTGGTGGTATTTTTAGTGAATGGGAGTAATTTGGCCAGGACACAGGGGAAATTCCCCTACTCGCCAGTAGGGGGACCCTTTGCTGATGAGCATGGAGAGTCTCAGTAGTCACGAGGAGAGAGGTTGGTCTCCAGGAGCTCCAGTATTACCTACAAGAGATACTGAAGGAAATGTTGGTGGAGAAATAAGGCAGGCTGAGGAAGGTTGTTCCCTGCAAGCAGAGGTTCTCGCAGAATCAATGGATGAGGATTGTATTTTTCAAAATGAGGAATTAAAGCTCCAACTTGGCATGTAAGAGAAAAAAAGACAACTCTTGGACATGATTTCAGCTGCAGAGCAAGAATTTCAATTAAGTCAATCAAAACTAGATGAAGAAAGGAAGAAAAGGAAACGGACTGGTGTTAGCCCCTTACAAGGTCAAGGTAAACGACTACCAGTAATTCAGATACCTGATTGAAGTTAACGGTTATGAGAACAATGGGGAACAGGTTGAGGGGCAGGAGAACTTGGCAGGACAAATGCCTGCTACTCCAGAAAACTGGCCTCCTGGAGATGCTTTACAGCAGGCTGGATGGTTCTACAATGGAATAAAATGGATCCATGACCCTAAAATACTGATTCCTGGAGCTTCTAATAATCCAGCTTCACTTTCACAAGATGATTTAACTTCACCACAATTACATCCAATGGCAACACAAGATCGGGTATCGCCTATGGTCTCAGACACTGATGCAGTCACGCATAGTGAAGACGAGGCAGGTTAGCTCAACAGACACGGAGGAGATTTCACGGCCTGTCTCAAGTGAGAAGGCAACCTCAAGCTCAAAGACTGGATCTTGTAAAACAGGATGTTCCTATGTAACTCTGCCAGAAGAGGTAAGAGAGAATCTTGAACTTTCAGGGTAGGGGCCACCTACGAATCCACCCACACATTTGATATGAGAACCTGCTTCTCATTTAATTCAGCCTGCTTCTTCACCTTCTCAGTGGGTTATTCCTCCTTCTGGGGATCATAGGTTGGTCTGCTATGCTGGGTTGTTTCATAAACCAGCTGAAGCAGCCAAACACTGTTTTCTAGTAAGACTCAGATATAAGGGGCTAGCACCTATTCCCCGGATAGACTATGGGTAGGAAAGACTCTAATAAAAGATTCAATGTTTTTTTCTCCTTCAGAAATGTATGCATTTATCCATGCACCAGGTGATCAGGTATATGACATTAGCTTCTGCTCTATTAATCTTTTGGACACATTTTGGAAACTTTATTATGAAGTTAAGGAAACTGACTGTTGGACTGAATTTATTGCTATTCCTATTACCAAGCCCACAATTAAAACAATAACAGTTCTTTTCTGGAACGAAGAGGTGGATGTGACAAACATTGTTTTCTGGTTGGAAAAGCAATGCACAATCTTTGAGCATCCCATGCCCATTATGGATGATAATAAGTTTGGACCGGGCGGTGGAATTTCAGAATACAGCTTAATCAAACAGAGGAAGGAATTCAGCATTTACCGAGTTCATTTTTTTGGGGACATGATAGGGGTATATTGTTTTATCCAGGCCAGCCCAAGAGTTGTTATAGGTGTGGTTCCTTGTCCCATCTGAACACTGATTGTGACAGTGTGAAGTGTTTTCAGTGTGGAATTTTGGGGCATTCTGCAATGCAATGTACAGCCCCTCCAATTTGTAATTTATGTGGGGAAGAGGATCATGCGTTTTCAGAATGTCCTTGGGCAGCACATAATTCAGAAGATATTTCAGAGCATGAGTTTTTTTTCTTTCTCAAGCTAGGCGTATGGATAGGAATCCTTCCAGTTCGGATGGGGTTCCATCATTTCCTCCCAGATGTTGAGGTAGGGGTCATGGTAACCCTACTGGTAGGGGAATGGAGGATAGGAACCAAAAAGGACAAAATGTAGGATCCTAGTAGGCTCCCTTGCACAAAACTGATGTAGAGATAGATAAGAAGGGGGTCTTACAGAACAGAAGTAATGAAAAGCTACACCCAGATAAGGAACAACAGTCTTTAGATCCAAAAGCTCCACCTGTTTTGCATAGTCGGAGAATGTCTATAGATGTAGTCCCCCCCCCATCCCAGCCTTCTAGGCAGGTGGAACCAACTCCAGTGATAGTGAACATATCTGCTCCTTTATCCCCTTTGCCACTTTCAAACAGGTACTCGGTTCTTCCAACATGGGGAGACAAAGTTGATATGGAAACACCCTTAGAAGGGGAGACAGCACCAGTGTTACAAAGTGTTCCACTTCTTGTGGACACAGGGCACCAGAGGAAACAAAAAAGAGATGTGGGGAAAAGAATAACAAGCTCAAGTACAAAGGTATTTAAACCTTCTCCTTGAGCAACATCAGCTGAAAATAGCAAGCGTCAATGTAAACGGTATTAAATCTGATTATAAGCAGCTTACAACTTTTAGTATTTTACAGCAATTAGATTTTGATGTCTTTTTTTTGCAGGATGTTAGACTGCATACCATATCACACATAGCCCAGGCACAAAAAGATTGGTGTTGGGGCAAGTCTTTCTGGTCAATGGGGGAAGATCTTTGTTCTGGACTGGGTTTTTGTTCTCCTGATATTGAAGTACTACATTTAGTAGATATAGAACTAGGGCGGGCTTTCATGATAGATGTCCAGAGTAATTCATTTCCATGTAGACTTATAAATATTTATGGACCCCAGATAAAAGATTTACGTATCGAACTGTTGAAAAAAGTACAACCTTTCCTACATACTAGTAGGCAAATTTTTTTGGGGGGGCGACTAACATTAATTTTCAATTAAATAAACAGAGTACTAAACAGTATTGTGACAAATCTTTTCTAAAACAGATAATTCATTGTGCAGGGTTAAAAGACATATATGAGGGAGGGAAAAATGGGGCACCTTCTACCTTTTTTAAGGGCAGCTTATCTTCGCATATAGATTTCATTTTTGTTAAACATATACTCCCGGTGGCTCAGACATTTGCTATACCAATGGAAACGTCGGATCATATTCTTATAGGTGTCCATATAGTTACCCCTCCTCCTAGATTGACAGACAAAGGTTTTTGTAGGCTAAATTGCTCCCTGTTAGAAGACCAAACTGTAATAAATTGTCTAAAAACGTTACTTGTTGATAAAGCTTGACGCTTTTTCTCTACAATAATATAGAGGATTGGTGGACGGATTTAAAAGAAATAAGGATTACTTTTTTGAAACGACGAGGGAAAGAGGTGGCTGCAACTTCTTATAACAATTATTTACAATTAAGGGGAGAATTGGGTCAGTTACTTTCCGGAGAATGTACGGAAGGAATTTAATTAAATGAGGAGATTGACAGGATTAAAAACGAAATGAGGAATTTCCAATTTGACAGGCTTAAATCCTTGCAAAGAGAACAAGCTTATGGGACACAAGGGAAGGCGGTGGATGTTAACCCCTTTATAAGCAGTCAAAAGAGGAGGGAAAAAAAAACAATTTTTAAGTTTACTTTCCACTAAAGGGACTTTGGCTACGAGTAATCAGGCAATAATGGAGATATTAGAATCCCATATAGATAGCTAATTTGGGGAACCAGTAGCTGAATCTAACTATACACATCAGTTGTTACAAGCAGCTGAAGTCCCGAAAGTAGCCTTGAACGATGCACAGTGGCTGATAGAACCTTTTACAAGTATGGAAATGGCTAGAGCCATTCAAAGCCTTTCAAATGGTATTACACCAGGTTCAGATGGCCTGCTGGGGGAAATTTATAAACTTTTATGGGAGGTTATTCCAGCAGAACTATTGGTAGTTTATAATTTTTTTCTTGAAGAAGTTTTTTTACCCACTTCCATGTATGAAGGGCTTATGATTTTTCTTTTTAAATCAGGAGACCCGGCAAAAATAAATAATTGGAGGCCGATTTCGTTGTTGAATACAGATTTTAAACTGTTTGCCAAATTACTGGGAAATACATTGGTTCATATAATGGGGCAGCTCATTAGCCCAATGCAATATGGTTCAGTGCCAGGTAGGAAGATTACAGATATATTGCTTCTCCTTAGAGAATTGGTAGAAAACACTAGGGGGCAGCATGATGTGGGCTTTCTGGTCAGTTTAGATCAGGCAAAAGCTTTCAACAATGTTTCACACTCTTTTTTGTGGCATTGTGTGGCGGCATATGGTTTACCAGATAAATTTATAATTTGGATCAAGTTATGTTATGATTTGGCTTACGTATGCCCTTATGAAAATGGCTATAAAGGCTCAAAATGTAGTATAAAGCGTGGTGTTCGACAGGGTTGTCCCCTGAGCCCCCTTTTCTATGTGTTTATGATAGACCCGGTTTTGAGAATTCTACAAAGTTCCCCTTTGATTTTTGGTTTAACAGGAGGGTTTATGTTAGAAAACAAAATTCTTGCCTATGCAGATGATTTGTGTCTCATAATAAAAGATAAAAAGTCATTTGAGAGAGCAAATTGCTTACTGCAAGGGGTTGGCATAGTTACGGGAGCACATCTGAATACTGTGAAATCTAAATGTTTGAATTTACAAGGGATAGATACCACCCAGGAGGTTATAGGGGATATTCCAGTAGCAGCTGAACCTATAAAAATTTGGGTATTTATTATGGGGGAGAAGATATGGCTAGTTATAATTGGGAAAAGGCACTCTGTAAAGGGAAGAAACTGGTAGGTAACTGGAATCGTTGGAAACTGTCAAAAAGAAAGAGAGTTTATTTAATACATACTGCACTGATTCCTGTTTTTTTGTATATAAGTTCAGTTTTTTATATCCTGAAGCAGTTAAAGGTACCTTTGATGGGCTGTTTTTTTTTCATGCTTTTGGGGTAGTAGATTGAACCCTGTAAAAAGGAATATTCTATATTTAGAAATAGGGAAGGGGGGCATGAATATGTTAAATCCTTTATTATTATTTTTTTTGCTATTTTTCTTTATTCTAATTTGCTTCCCCTTATGAAAGGTTTGACCAGAGGATGGGGGGTAAAGAGTATGAATTTGGTGCAGGGGGTGTTATTAGGATGGAAAGAAAACTGTTTTCAACATAAAAATAAACAAAATCCTCGGTTGGTTAAACAATGGATTTGTGTTTTTGATAACATTATAAAATGGGGAATTAGTTTTAAAACAGTCCTTCATTTACCAAGATGGTTGTTATATGAGGAGGTCTTGTCCATTCATTTTATAGAACATCCTTTTTCCAGTTTTACACAAATAGATCAAACTCATATTACCCAGTATATTAAAGATAAGAGAATTCCAGAACATATATGGGATACTGTCTGGTTGGGACTTCATTCTAAGATTAATGTCAGGGGTAATCATAAGCACAAGCCCATTACTGATAGATACTGTCCTAGGCAAGGCTGTTTTGAAATAACTGAAACAATAAATCATCTATATTATCAGTGCCCCTATGCTATTCAATTTTGGGATGTGGTAAAAAATAGATGGAAAAAAAGGCTTGTCTATACCTCCTGATCCATCTCTGCTGTTTTTTGGCATTATACCAGTGACTAATCCTGTTTTAAATTACAGCATTTTACGTGTATTATGTGCTAATTTTGTTTACTGGTTATGGATTAGCCATTGTCGACTAGCATTGCAACAACAAATATCAAGTCAAGAATTGTTTGTGATGTTTAGTACTGATTTAGGCGATGGAAAGGGGAAGAATTAAGAAGGACAGATAAAATGGAATTCCAAACATGGTGGTTAAATTTTGATTTTTAATAAAATTCAGTCCTTTACCAAGGGGTTGCTATAATCTGGTTATCATTTATTATTATAACAATTATGTTATTAGATCTGATGGTCCTGTAAGGGAATTTATGGTAGATATGAGTTATTTGTCTATGGCAATATTTGGTTATGTTTTTATTGCCTTTCTTATTTTTTTGGTTTTTCTATAGTATATTACTGATCCCCAGATAAATGTTCCTGATGATGGTTTGAATGGGAATTTTTCCCTATCTTCATGGCAGGTCATGGGGGGGGGGGATTTTTCTTTCTTTCTTTTTCAAAGTTATTGACATGATCTGTATTTTCTTACATTTTAGGATTAGTATGAGATATTTCTCATTTATGTTTGATTATTTTTTTTTCTCTGTCTGATTTGAAGTAACATAAGAAGGATCGGTTTTATACTCTGTTAAGAGTTAAAACATAATACAAAATTCCTCAACTTTTATAGATGGGGAGGGGTGGTTTGTACTGGTTCTCTTATGTTTAGAGTATTGTATGAATTAATACTTATTTCTGTTTCTTTTAGTTTCTGTCCTTTTTTTTTTGATTATGTATAATATAATATTGATTTGTACAACTTTGTAATGATTTGTTGAGATTTAAATGAAAATTCCCTGGTTTTTAGAGAGAGGTGGGGGGGGGGTTAATTCAAAGTTGTGTATATTGTTTATAATGATTTTCTTACATGTATGAATTAATACTTATTTATGTTTGTTTTTCTTTCATTGCTTTTGTATGACATAATACTGATCTGTTTATATTTTGTTATGATTTAATAAAAAATTCCCCTACTCTTTTTCAATAAGTGCCATGGGATCTTTAGCATCCACCTGAACTGCTACCAATCCAGGCAGATGGGACCTCGGTTTAATGTCTCATCCGAAAGACGGCACCTCAGAAGTGCAGCACCCCCCTCATGCTGCACTACAATGTCAGTATTGGGATATTAACCCAAGTGCCAGATGTGGTAACTGAACCCACAGCCCTCTGATCTCCCGGTCTCAGAGGCGAGTGTGCTACCTACTGAGCCACTGACACTTGAAACAAATATTCTCCAAACTAAATAACTCACACATGCAGTACATATTTTATACTTTATTAAAAAGATACTCCACATTTGTGTGGGGGCTGTGGGATCCAAACTTAGATCTCCAGATTTGCAGTGAAAAGCCTTAAACCACTATGCTATACTGCCTCCCTAGTTGGCAGTCATCTGTTTTATGGTTCATGATGTTGGTGTAGTAAGCATACTAACATACAAAAATGCCAGCAGAATAGGCCTAGTGGGCTTTCGTGTCTGCTCCTTTGGTCAGTCCCCACCCTGGGAGCTGACCTTGCTGCCCCCACTGCCCTCTCGGGCTTCTCCCTTCCCAGTCCAGGGGAGAGCTAGTAACTGGGGTTTCTGTAAGACAACAGCTACTAAATAGCTCTAATTCACTATTTTTGTTTTCTATGTATGTCAGGTCTAGCTAGCAGGAGTGTTTCAATTTTAAAACTTTTAATTTTATCAAACTATACACAACCATAAAAGCACAGAAACTGCCCAGATCATCAATGCTATAATTAATACAAACTCTAGCTGTTTTCTTACAGAAACTCCACTCAGTTAGATTTCAAGTATTTGCTAAGCTGTAAATGTAGGTATCAGCATTCTGTGAGCAGTTAGTGCTGATTAGTTCTGCAAGAAAATTTGCATTTTTGTTTTGTGGGTGCTGTGTGATTCAAACCCAGATATCCAGATTTGCAATTAAGAGCCTTAAACCACTGTACTATACTACCTCCCTAGTTATGGCAGTCATCTGTTTTATAGTTCATGATGTTGGTGTAGTAAGCATACAAAAATGCCAGCAAAATAGGCCTAGTGGGCTTTCGTGTCTGCTCCTTTGGTCAGTCCCCACCCTGGGAGCTGACCTTGCTGCCCCCTGCCCTCTTGGGCTTCTCCGTTCCACATCCAGGGTATTCCTGCTTCATGGAACTTTGCTTCCATAACTCTTCCCCTGTACCTCTCCCACCCCCTCTTGAACCCCTCCACAGTCTTTGCCTCCACCAGTCCCCCGAGCAGCGCATTCCATGGTTCTACGACCCTCTCACTGAAGTAGCACTGCCTCCTTTCTCCCCGAGTATCCCCCCTCCAGCTTCCACCCATGCACTCTAGTTGCCCCCCCTCCTTCCTTCAGAGCACCATGACATCGCCAACCCTGTTTACCCCTTCATGTACTTGAAGACCTCTATCATGTCCCCTCATCCCTTCTCTCTTCCAACGTGTATATATTAAGCTCTTCGAGCCTCTCCCCTTAGGTCCTTTCCCCCAAGCCCCAGATAATTTTGGTTGCCTTTCTCTGGACCCTCTCCAGGAGTTCAAGATCCCTCTTTATGTGTGGCCTCCAAAACTGCATGCAGTACTCAAGGTGTGGCCTCACCAAGCAGTTATACAGAGGGAGTATCACTTCCCTCCTTCTGGAGTGATCCCTGGGGAAAGCAAGCTAACTGGGGTTTTTGTAAGACAACAGCTACGAAATAGCTCTAATTCACTGTTTTTTGTTTTCTTTGTGTGTCATGTCTAGCTAGCAGGAGTGTTTCAACTTTAAAACTTTTAATTTTATCAAACTATACACAAGCATAAAATCACAGAAACTGCCCAGATCATCAATGCTATAATTAATACAAACTAGCTGTTTTCTAATAGAAACCCCATTCAGTTAGATTTCAAGTATTTGCTAAGATGTAAATGTAGGTATCCGCACTCTGTGAGCAGTTAATGGTGATTAGCTCTGTAAGAAAATTTGCATTTTTGTTTTGTGGGGGCTGTGGGATTCAAACCCAGATCTCCAAATTTGCATTAAGAGCATTAAACCACTGTACTATACTGCCTCCCTAGTTATGGCAGTCATCTGTTTTATGGTTCATGATGTTGGTGTAGTAAGCATACAAAAATGCCAGCAGAATAAACCTAGTGGGCTTTCGTGTCTGCTCCTTTGGTCAGTCCCCACCCTGGAAGCTGACCTTGCTGCCCCCCATGCCCTCTAGGGCTTCTCCATTCCCAGTCCAGGGTATTCCCACTTCATTGGACTTTGCTTCCACAACTCTTCCCATGTACCTGTCCCACCCCCTCTTGAACTCCTCCACAGTCTCTGCCTCCACCAGTCCCCCGGGCAGTGCATTCCATGGTTCTATGACCCTCTCACTGAAGTAGCACCTCCTCCTTTCTCAACTGAGTATCCCCCCTCCAGCTTCCACCCAAGCACTCTAGTTGCCCCCTCCTTCCTTCAGAGCACCATGACTTCACCACCCCTGTTTATCCCCTTCATGTACTTGAAGTCCTCTATCATGCCACCGTCCCTTCTCTCTTCCAACGTGTATATATTCAGCTCTTCAAGCATCTCCCCTTAGGTCCTTTCCCCAAGCCCCAGAAAAATTTGATTGCCTTTCTCTGGACCCCCTCCAGGAGTTCAATGTCCCTCTTTAAGTGTGGCCTCCAAAACTGCATGCAGTACTCAAGGTGTGGCCTCACCAAGCAGTTATACAGAGGGAGTATCACTTCCCTCCTTCTGGAGTGATCCCCTAGTGATGCATCCCAGCATCGTGGCCTTAGCCACTGCCCTCCTACAAGTTTCTGAGTTGTTCATCTTGACATCCACCAACACCCCCAGGTCCCTCTCAGCCATACAGCCATAGCAGCAGTACATTGCATACCAGATATAAAATGTCAATAAGCAGGTCATGCAACAGACGTGCTGAGCAGTTACTGAAGCAAGAAATGTATAGCTGTCATTTTTTACATCCTGTTCAAAATGTCTTTTTGCACCTGTGGTGCCAAACAGCACAGTCGCTGTGCAAAATCTCCTTTCAGCTAATGAACTGATAGTGTCACTGTTCATGCGGTGGGGTCCCGAAAAGCACATGCTGAAAACTTGGAGTGAAAATTCCAAGAAACACCCAGGGCATTAGGGTTTCTGACCATAACACCCTGCACCGTAGGGACTGACAGGCATCGGGGTGTGACTTGGGATTGTCAACAGTAATGCTCACACCTTTCCACCCCCACTCTGCAGCCAGTGACAGGTATCGAGGTGTGCCTTTGACTCTTCAGCTTCAAAGTTAATTCCATTCTTTTATACTGTACCCATTTCAGCATATTTCTGTATGGAATGGGGTGAGTGTAAAGTTTGAAAACCCCAAGGCACACCTCGACTCTTGTCTGTGTCTGCAGGGTAGGGTGAGGTGAAATGGCGTAAGTGTTATGGCCAGTGACCCAAAGGCACACCCCAATGCCTGTCCATGTCTGCGGGGTGGGGGTGGGGTTGGTGTCACTTCAATACTTCACTGCCATTCCTATTCTGCCTGTCTGTCTGTGTCTCTCGCTGTCTGTCTACATGTCTATGTAATTATCTATCATTCTATTAATTGTATGTATTGCAATTTTTACCTATTTCTTTTTTTTTTTTTTGCTCTTTTTTTGCGCGCCCCTACGTCAGACATCTGCACTGGTCATGGGCTCCGGGATCCCCGGCCACCGGAAATCGCCGACTCCCCACAGTCATCCCTGGCTTTCCCCCCAGAGAGTGGGGCCCCGGCTCCGACCCCCATATCGGGCCGTGGAACTAGTGACTAGTCGGGGGAACAGCTCCGGTGGCCAATCAGGGCATTCCCGGAGCAGAGCGTCATTTAGACGCTGGGTGTGGGCTTTTCTCCCCCCCCTCTTTTTTCCCCTGAGGAGGCGGGGCAGTGCAATGACGCGAACGTCTGCTTTCCACCTCCCCCCCCATATCGAGTGTCGGATTATGCGTAGGACTCCCGGTCTCCACCAGGGTCCCAACATACCGGCGCTGCCACCCTCCCCGAGTGGGAGAGCTGCCCATTGGACGCCGATCCTATTTCCGACGGCTTTCCAATGACCCGAGTCCGCTCCCGAACCGGGTCACTGGCGTCGCAGGCGGAAATCCCACCGCTGCGCCAACGGGCCGGCCTTTTTACCTATTTCTAAAACAAACCTGCACATCACATTTGCCTGCACTCTGAGCAGATACTTATGAAACTGTGCATATTTTTACTCCACTTCTGCGTAGACCTCATACTTTCCTAATATTCCCATTATCACATGCATAACTACCTTGCCCTTATCAAAAGCACCTCCCTCTGAAAGTTAATATCACATTTTCTCTAACAGTCCATCACCATTACACCTGACTTCCTGAAATGAACACATTGCTTAAATATAACTTACATCACCTCACGGACAAAAAACGTGTTTCTCTTAAAAAAAAAAAAAAAAAACAAATGTGTAAATAATCCCAAGGCTGAATATATGACAGCCATTACTTTTTCATGTACTGCCACCTTCTGTACCATCATGGGGATTTGCTTATGTTTCCCTTGATGCTTTGCATTATTGGGATATGTGCAATTGTGTTTTCTTTAAAATGTATCTGTCTGGCCAATATCATCTGGGATAACACACACATCAGTGGCATTTGCTCTGGGGTTATTTTGCAAGCTTCTGATTCCTTCCATTAAAATGTACACCTCCATATATTTTCCTGATAATGTGTATGCCTTCCTTAGAACAGAAACTAAAACAAATCTTACTACTTACAAATCATTGTGTTGTTTCTCCATACCTCCTTAACAATTTCGCACAAATTCACTAACTCCGTTATGCAGTCGTGGTGGATCTGACCAAATCTTGTTTTGTTAGTTGCTATTTGTGTTCCCCTGTACCTTGTTTAAATCTCTTTATACACCCGCCTTAGATAGAACATTGCTCTTATTCCCAGGTTTGGTCTTCCTTTTACCTTCTGCCCTTCCCAGCAGTGACTGTTACACAGTAGAGAACAGATGCCTTACCTTAGTTGATCAGCAAGGTCCCCTGCTTCCCTTCCTCCCCCTGTGGATGCCTAGGAGGCCAAACTTACACCTGTTCCACTCCAGTGCTAGAACATGAACAAGTGTGGGGACAGGTTAGGAGTGGTGCCTTACATCCTCCAGATATTACCCCCCCAGGCAGGGAGTCCTGCTGGGCCCCTGAGTGGTCTGTGCCTGTCACATGACCCTCCTTACAGGTCCAGCCCCCATTCTAGAGATCCTGACCTGTGTGAAAACAAGAACTCAAAAAACAGAGTAGGCTACTAGATTTCTTGTAATTCGGAGTTAAATCCCTCACATGTTTCTTGGCAGGATGCCCCTTGGGTTAGGAAGAGCCCTGACAAAGACAAAAAGACATCTAAATGGTTTGGGATTGCAGATTAATGCAATAACATTCAAAGTAATAATCTGTGAGAACTGCATGAGTCCACAAATTATATGAAAGGTGGAGGGCCTTGACCCTGAGGCTATAGATGAATATAATTGTTTAGGAGTCACCACAGATACCAGAGCCTAGTGGAAAAAGCATATTGTTAAAATGAAGCAGAAGCTTCTCAATCTGTTAGTGGCATCATTTGGTTTGGAAAAGTTTTTGAGGGGGAGTATTTTATAGGCCTCCAAAGTTGTTTTGAAGCAAAAATAAATAGGTGATTGTTGTACAGCTCTGAAGTGTGGGTGTGGAGCAATCATCTCAAAGGTTTGAAATCAGTTCAAAATAACTTCTATAGGAGGATCTTCTTTTTACCTTGGGATAATTCCACTGCCAGGATACATATTTGGACCAACATAGTATCAACAGCAATAAGAGCCATTTGGTGAGCATTGGGTTACTGAAATAGAATCATGGAAATGCCTGTAAATAGGCTCCCAAATAATGCATGGATAGAATATATAAAAGGCATAACCAACCCATGCTGGTTACATAAATTGGACCAGTCCATGATACAAATAGCTTTGCCACACATATGAAAGGAATTTACCATGAATAACATGGCTACTTATGTGACTAAGGCTAAGCAAAGGCTAATAGACATCTATCAAATTGCATTTACTTGACTTCAGGATGTCCCTGAGATCAGGCTATACATAAGCAATAATACTCAACAGGGCTTTATTGGGAAATACCAGACCACCCAGGGGCATAATGAGGCCCGACGCCACAGATGGAGGGCCTTATAGCCCCTGGAAGATCCAGTATTTCCCAATAAAGCCCACAGTGGAGGGTATTATTGCGCTTAGAAAATGGGCTATATGTAATATTTTTGCCAAATATTTAAGAAATAAAAAGCAATAGTACAAAATTGTAAAGATTAACTTAAAGTTGCTTTTGTTGGGAAAGTAGTCCCTCTACTGATATACTTACTATACTTACTAGTAGAGGGCAATGCAGCATTTATTTTATAGTTTTCTTATTGGTGTGTACAGTATGCTGCTTCTTTGGTCTTGAACTCTGAGCTCCCCCCCCCCCACTTGGGTTTTAGTTTCTTCTGTGTTTGTTATTATTTTTGTTTCTTAGTGAGACCGCGGTTGAACCCACTCAGAGTTATTTGTGTTCTTTTCCCCTTTGGATACAGGTGGCTGAGAGTGGCAGCAGTGCAATCAGATGAAAAATGAACAAAGGTAAAGAGTTAGCAGGACTTGATTTTACTAGATTTTTTGTTTAAAAAAAAAAGACAAAGATGTTTTGCAGGCGTGGACCCGGGGGGACTGTCCTACAGAGTTTACAGAACTGCTGTCTCGGGAGTGGCACTGAGCATGAGACATGCTAGCACTGCTCATTTAAAGAGAGAATTTTTTTTTTCTGTTTTACTGCTGGAGAATTGTGGCTAAATCAGCAGTATGTGGCAGCTCAGTCTGCAGAGGTGTTTGTGCTTGTTTGTGTGTGTGCTCCTCCTGGTGGAAATTTGTGATTTGGGAACCGTTGTCGGCATGCTGTGTTCGCAGTCAGGGGTGGCAGTGTCTGTGTCCCTCTACAAAAGCAGGGAAGATAGGGATCAAGCATCGAGTAACTGTATGTTGAAACAACGGCTATGGGAAGGCTACATTACCTGCGGTAAAAACGTGCAAACTTTTTTATATGCAAACCTTTTTATTTAAGTGTGAATGTTGCCATGGGGAGAGGGGAGAGGGGAGATCAGCAGCTAATTTATCACTCAGTTAGTGAGCAAAGAAAAATGGTGGCTGGTCAATCTGAACATTTTGGGGACCCAATGGTACCCTAGGTAATGGGGCACCCCGAATTGGCACTCATTTTTTACTGGGCTCTATCAGAAAATAAATTAATCTCTACTCAGCATTTTAACCAGTCAGATTCATTTATTTCCAAGCCCATTTTCTAATGTAAATATAAGACAATTAGTATGAAGGAGGTTTGTCTTAGTTATTGTGAGAATGCAAAGCATAGATCAGCCTATTGTCAGCTTAGGATGGAAATATTAGAAAATGGCAAGGTCCCTTTTTGACACAGGTGCATAAATAAAGGCAATAGTCAATGTAAATGCAAAGGTAACTGTAGCTTGGCCATGCCACATTTAATCTTTGACTGTAAGATCTTAAATAATGAAAGAAGTTATTGTAGCCATTGTTAAGAAATGTGTCCAGGTCCTTCTCTAGAGAGAGAGGTGTGGAATTTCTTCTGTTTAGCACTTTGAAACCAATTATACAGCTGCTGTATATGCCATGGTGCCCTTTGCATATAAAGCACTTAGTAAATTTAAATGAATTATACCTGTTACTACATGAGGAATGTGCAATATTGTGTTATGAATTAAGGGTGCTCCTGTCCAATGATTTTAAAGAATGTCTGTATGCTCATGATCTGTGTATGTGGTATGTGAAAATTATACATACTATGTGAAATAAACTCTTGAACCTCTCTAACCTTTGTAGGTCCCTCAACATCTCTTTAATCCCTTCTTTGCTGTCTATCATACCTCAGAGCTTAGTGCCATCTGAGAAGAGACTCATCTTGTCCGGGATTCCTCCTTCTATGTCTCTGATGAACATACTAAACAGGAGTGGTCCCAGAGCCAATCTCTGTGGCACCTAAGCATTTCTCCCCATTGCAGACTTGAACCCCAATCTCCCACATTACAGACAGGGATACAAATCACTATACTAACAAGCATTTGTCAATGCTGAATGTTTGGTTGCTGGTATTGGCATTGGTACTGCAGGAGTTAGAAAGATGCATAATAGGAATGGCAGTGAAGTACTGAGCCAATGCCAACCCCCACCCCCACCCTGCAGAGACTGACAGGTGTTGGGGTATGCCTTTGGGTCATCGGCCATAATGCTCATGTCATTCTATCTCACCTCACCATGCAGACTCTGACAGGTGTCAAGGTGTGCCTTGGGGTCTTTTGCCCTTACGCTCACCCCATTCCATAAGGAAATAAGTTGAGATGGGTGCAGTATAGGAGAATGGGATGAACGTTAGGGCTGAAGACCACAAGGCACACCTCAATGACAGTCAGTGGCTGCAGTGTGGAGGTGGGGGTGGAATGGCATGAGCATTATGGCCAATGACCCCAGGCAACACCCCTGATGCCTGTCAGTCTGTACAGGGTGGAGCATTACAGTTGAAAACCTGAACACCTCAGGCATTTGTTGGTATTTTCACTCAAAATTTTCAACATGGGCTTTTTGGAACCCCACCTCATGAACAGTGGCACTATCATTTCGTTACTCAATCCCAAAAGGTGATTTTGCACAGCGAATGCACCATTCAGCACAACTGGCATGAAAAGACCTTTAGTGCAGGATGTGAAAAATGACATCTGTACTGTTCATGAGGAGGTGTGAAAAAATGGCAATGTTGAAAATCTGGACTGAAAATATAAAAAATTGGCAAAGTTAAGAGCATGCATAGAAACTGCGTAATGCACGCTCATACCACAGTAATGTTTTGGAATTTTTTCACCAAATTTTCAACATGACCTTTTTGGGACCTTCCCTCATGAACAGTGGCACTGTGATTGCTCTGTCCCAAAAGATGATTTCACACAATGACTGCACCATTCTTCACCACAGGTGCAAAAACACATTTTGGCTAGGATGCAAAAAATGACAGCTGTACTGTTCATAAGGAGGTGTGGAAAAAATAGCAATGTTAGAAATTTGGAGTGAAAATATAAAAAATTGGTGAAGTTACAAGCATGCATGCAAACTGTGCAATGCACGCTAGAAACACAGTCATTGTCTGGAGTTTTTTCACCAAACTTGCAACATGGGCTTTTTGGGACCCCACCTCATGAACAGTGGCACAGTCATTTTGTTAATCAGTCCCAAAATGTGATTCCATGTAGCAACTGCAAAATCATGTTTTGGGACCGAGAAACAAAATGACAGTACCAGTGTTCATAAGGTGGGGTCCCAAGATCCCCATGTTGAAAATTTGGGACCAAAACTCCCAAAAATGGCTGTGATATCAATCTAAGTTGAAACCTCCCATTGATTGCCATTATAGGACTTGCCATGATATTCTTCAGTATGCGGTCAGCTTATGAAGAGTGCAGACGTGTTCCTGGTCTACAGAAGAGCACAGGCAGGAATGACAGATGACCTGAGTTGCCGTAGAGAAAGAATCTGCTTCCATCCACTTGTTAAAATGAGAAAAGAATCAGAAACCTTGACATTTTTTGTTCCCCTCTCGTAACTCCAAGCAAGAGAGGATAATTTTTGTCACACTTCTGTATGATAAATAATTTTTAGTGTTTTTTTCAGGAGAACTAATAGTAAGTGTTTTGTTCACTAAATACTAGGCCTGTTTCTATTCTGCATGCAAAGCAATCAGACAGTCACAGCCTAGCCGATAGGGCTTAAGAGAGGCCACTCACTAAGTCAGCAGTTGCAATTTGCACAAAACCAAAAAATATAAAACGTTTCCAATATCAAGTTGTTACATTTTTCTTCCATTAAAACTACACATATTATCCCCAGTGTTTTGCTAATAGGGCTTGTTTAGGGGAATGTGTTCACTGTTGTCATTTTGCTATGCCTTTCTTACTTGTAATAATTTATTAATCACACAAAGAAAAAGACTGCCTGCTTTTATGGCTCCTTTTTTTACATCCTTTCATTTCCTTTTCAAGGACAGTTGGAGAAAAGGGTCTCACAGAACATTTTTTTTAAAGCACCATGTTGGTCTCCTTGAAGGGATCCTCAACCCACTAGGAAACCAACATGGCACAGTCAAAATGTTTTGGTAGTGTGGCCACCCTGATGGGCTAGGTTCAGGATGAGCAGAGCTGGGTAGGTGCTGTGTGGTGTAAGAGCCCACTGACTGAAAAAAAACTCTCTTCTGTCTCAATGATGGCTCATACTGCCAGAACAGGGTATATCCCACTACCTGTCTGATTTCAGGGCAGGGAATATCCCTGCCTGTTTTGAGGGTACATCCCTATCTGATTACAGAATATATCCCTGGTGGACAACAGGAGGGAGAAAAACAATCGTTTGGTTTCTATAATGAAAAGAAAGAGCCATCCACATAGTGCTACAGTACCATCAGTACTGCGAAGTACTCTGATGACCAGAGTTTCTGAATGGACATTGGTCAGTCGGGAGCCAGCCAGGGGAGAGAGGACTGAGCATCACATGGATGGCTCTTCTCTCGGGAAGTGAAGGCACAGACAGTGTCCCTCTGTGTGACTGCCATCGTGCCTTAGCATAAACTGGGTGCTGGGTAGTGGCATCTGAGCAAAGAGAATATGCAAAAAAAAAAGAAAATGAAAGGATTTTAAAAGAGTAGAAAAGCAGGTAACCTTTTTATTTGTGAGATGAATAACTGAAAGCAAGAAAAGGACAGCAAAATGATGAAAGCAGCAAAAACAGTCCCCTAAACAAGCCGTATCTATGAAACATTGGGACGATGTGGGAACTGGGAAGCAAAAACATTTTGGGAACGTTGTTTTTGTAGGCTGTATGCAAAAGCAGAGTGGTGAGTGGGGGTGCACTGTGCAGTGCACTCAGTTTCACAACCTCATGGTTGTGAAGTCATAATATGAGAAGCAAGTTATTAGCACTCACTGGATTTTTATTTACCTTGGAGCTATTATAGCTGTGGTCTTGTCCAGCATCATTGCTGTTTGTAAGATTCATTATAATAACATGTATAAAAGCAAGACGAGAGGTTATAGCTGGGTCAGAAAAAGTTAATGTATTTATATCATAATGAAGGCACATGCGTTAAACACGGTTCCATGTTATGAAAGTGATCGCAAAACAGCGATCGCTATCATAGCGAATGCATATCACCAAAAAGCATTTCGCGATATACAAGGCACAAGCGACCCGACTTCCAGCTATTCTCAAAGTGTTTTTGCGGGAGGGCTGTGTCCCCCATGCCCCCACACAACCCTGAATAAGGATTGTTAACTCCAGGGGGGTGCATGTCGAGGAGTGGACAAAACACGGACTGAAAAAAAAAACAGAGAGCCACAAGCAGCAGCAAAACAATTGCCCAGTTCCTGCTGCACCATAGCCATCCACCCTCACCACCACACCACAGGGCTGGTTTGTCTGCAGCACAATCCCCTACCGATACAACCCCCCCATCCCTTCCCTCAACCTCCCTATCCCTTCCCTTCTGGTCGCTCTGCTTGCTACAGGATCGCTACACTAGCAGGGTAGCTCTTCATGATAGCAATATAAATAAGTCGCTGTTTCTACAGTCGTTCATTTATTATCGCTATCATCACTGGCTACCATTAAATACTGCAAGAAGGAAACATGGGGGAATATGCGGGTTAACTTTATGAAGAAAAACAGTCAGCAAAAGCAGACTTGAGAGACTATATTTCTATTTGTATTGAGGGTTGAGAAATGACAGCACTGGAAGGGTGGTTCCAAGATGGTGCCTGAGAACTAGGCTGCATTACAAGCAATTCCTTGGACACAGAAAGCAGAATAATGTAACAGAAATTGATGTGTGGAAATGGAAAATATGAAACAAAATAGGAACAAGAGATGAGTGAATGTCTTTCCCTTTTAGTATACTTGTCTTGTGGAGGTAACAGAGTAAACAGAGCTGCAAGTCTAAATTTGATAAGGTGAGAGTGATGGTGAGTTGTGATTGGGAACACAGATTAAACCGAACTCCTTTTAAAAATCAGCATTTGTCAGTTTCTGACTTTTGGACACTTTTTGAACTGAGAGAGAAAGCAGCAGGTCTAAAGTTATGGGAGTTACATGCTGGGAGGTGGGAAAAACCAAAGCAATCAAACATTCTTTACTGTTTCTTTTAGATTTGCAGAACTCTTTAAATCAGTAAAGAGTTGGAGATTACTGGAATTTAATTAAAGGGGAACTGTCATCAATAGGATTTCTTAATGTCTGAAAGCCCATAAAAAGCTCATTTGATTGAGCCATTGTGTTTATCTGTGAGTTTTTGCAGTCCAGAGTTATTCATATGTAAATCACCCTGTAATTAAGGGCTGGTGGCAGCCATATGTTTTGGGCTCCTGACAGAAAATGATGTCACCAAGGGTCTAGGTCCTTCTTTGACTGTATTTAATCCAACAGGTTAAATAGGAAATCAACTGTTTTGTTAAGTGTGTTTTAAGGTGTTATTACAACATTTTATACATTTATAATAATTGTTTTATATGTGCATTAAAACTAGTGAGTTATCACCTTTACATTTCAAATTGTTAGTAAAAATAATCCATGTATTTTATTTGTAACACAATAATAAAAGGCAATAGCTATACAATAGGGAAAATATATGGTCCAAACGAAGATGACTATCAATTTCTTAATTGTTCATAAATTTGGCAAAATGTTCAGAACCATACATAACTAGAGGAGACTACAACATCGTATTGGACCCCAGAAGGGACAGGACGGGCTGCCATTCAACCCTATCAAAATCAGCAGAGGTTATATTGGATAAAAAGTTGACAGAATGATAAAAGAAATTCAAACTGAACAAGGATTAATAACTGATATGAGGAAAATGAATGAGAAGTTCAGGAAATATTACACTGTTAATGCCTCAGAGGTAAGCAATATAACCAGCAAGACATTAGAGGACATAACAATTCCAGAAATATCAGAAATGGATAAAGAAAAGTTAAACAGAAATTTCACAGAAGAAGATGCTGAGAGGTCAATTAGAAAAATGAAAACCTGGAAATCCCCAGGACCAGACAGGTTCCCTGTTGAGATCCATCAAGTATTTGTTAAAGAATATACACCATTACTGACAAATCTATTTAATTCTTTTATACAGAAAAATGAAATATCAGAAGGACTTCAGAAAGCTCCCATTATAGTGTTAAAAACAAGCATTTGTCAATGCCAAATGTTTGCTAGCTGGTATTGGCATTGGTACTGAATGAGAGAGAGAGAGAGAGGTGCATAATAGGAATGGCTGTGAAGTACTGAGCTAAAGCCAACCCCCACTCCTACCCTGCAGAGACTGACAGGCACTGGGGTGTGCCTTTGGGTTGTTGGCCATAATGCTCACACTATTCCACCTCATCCCACCCAGCAGACACTGACAGGTGTCACGGTGTGCCTTGGGGACTTGGCCCATATGCTCACCCCATTCCATAAGGAAATAAGCTGAGATGGGTGCAGTATAGGAGAATGGGGTGAATCTTAGGCCCAAATACCCCAAGGCACACCTCAATGCCTGTCAGTGGCTGCAGGGTGGGGGTGGGGGTTGAATGGCATGAGTATTACGGCCGATGACCCCAAGCCATACCCCCCGATGCCTGTCAGTCTGTACAGAGTAAGGTGTTATGGTTGGAAACCCTAACATCCCAGGTGTTTGTTGGTATTTTCACTCCACATTTTCAACATGGGCTTTTTGGGACCCCCACCTTATGAACAGTGGCGCTATAATTTCGTTACTCAATCCCAAAAGGTGATTTTGTACAGCGAATACGCCATTCAGAGCAACAGCTATGAAAATACATTTTGGGCAGGATGTGAAAAATGACATCTATACTGTTCATGAGGAGGTGTGATAAAATGGCAATGTTGAAAATCTGGAGTGAAAATATGAAAAAATGGCGAAGTTATGAGCATGCACAGAAATTGCGTAACGCAGGCTCGTAATGCAATCATTTTTTGGAATTTGTTCACCAAATTTTCAACATGGCCTTTTTGGGACCTCCCCTCATGAACAGTGGCACTGTGAATTCATTAATCTGTCCCAAAAGTTTATTTCATACAGTGACTGTGCCATTCTGCGCCGAAGGTGCGAAAACACAATTTGGGCAGGATGCAAAAAATGACAACTGTACTGTTCATAAGGAGGCGTGAAAAAATGGCAATGTTGGAAATTTGGAGTGGAAATATTAAAAATTGGTGACGTTATGAGCATGTGTACAAACTGCACAATGCCTGTCCATAACGCAGTCATTTTTTTGAGTTTTTCCACCAAATTTGCAACATGGTCTTTTTGGGACCCCACCTCATTAACAGTGGCACTGTCGTATTGTTAATTCATCCTGAAAGGTGTTTCCACACAGCAACCACAAAATCATCTTTCAGAGCTGAGAAACGAAATGACAGTGTCAGTGGTTATGAGGTAGGGTCCCAAGAACCTCATACTGAAAATTTGGGGCAAAAACTCCAAAAAAATGACTGAGATATCAACCTAAGTTGAAACCCCCATTGATTGCCATTATAGGGCTTACCGAGATTGTCTTCATTTCCCGGTGGGTCTTTAAAGAGTGCAGACGTGTTCCCGGTCCACAGAAGATCACTGCTCCTGACCTCCGGGGGTAAATATGGGTGAGTGGGGGTGCAGGGAGGTGGGGTGCGCAGAAGGAGGGTGCAGGTTGGGGGCCGCAGAAACAACGAGGGACTGTTTTCTATTTTTTTCAGGTTTAAAAAAAAAATATGTCGTGGGACTGTTTTCTTTTTTTTACAGGTGAAAACAAAATGGATTGGCACACTGGGGTGAGCTCCTAGTGTGCCAGACTATTGGAGGGAGGGAGGAGGGTGGGATCAATGCTGGCCCAGGATTGGGAACCCCAGATTCAGCTGAAACAAAGGGGTGTGAGGCATGTCCGAACCAGGAGTGGGGCATCCTGGTGTCGAGCTATAGTGCCCGGCACACTGGGGTGGGCTCCCAGTGTGCCACAATAGATTGGGGGGGAATGCCAACATGGGGATTGGGCACCCCATTGTCAGCAAAATATGTGTTTGGGGGGGCATGCCGACACGGGGATTGGGCACCCCAATGTCGGCTTTGGAAGGAGTATGTGGTGAGAAGCAGAAGCCCCAATTATGATGGTGGGCTCACCAGGAAAGACATTGAACAAGCAACTTGCCCGTCATAATTCCAGCCATGTGCATTACTGTGCACTGTAATGTGTATGGCTGGAATTTGCCTAGTTGGGGCGGGGGGAGAGATCTGCCGCTGCAATGATGAAACTGTCCATGATTGGAGTGGCAGATTTCTTTCATGTCTGGTGCTCGCTCTGAAACTGCCATCATCAGCAGTTTCTCTGTTGATTAGTGGCCATGGGACAAGCCCCTGATAGCGTGGTCTGCATTGGCCAAACACTGACACACCTCTGCACTGCTCTACTTACCTCAATATGTTTCTCATGCACTGCATGTGCAAGCAAACATAAAAAGAGGGCAAAGATCTTAAGTACTGTGTATCATGCTGACCTACATCACTCAAACACGGATTATAAACTATTTACAAACAATCTTAGCATCCCATCTGGAACAATCATTATCAACAATTATTCAGAAAGACAAACTGGATCTATAACAAATAGAAGCTACAGTAATATCAGAAAAACAATCAATGTAATACATCTTAATAAAGATACGGATGCAGTATTATTGGTACTAGATATCGAAAAAGCTTTTGATAGGGTTAAATGGGAGTGCCTGTTTTATGTTCTGGAAAAAGCAAATATGGGGGATAAGTATATTAAATAGATCAAGATGTTATATCATAGCCAGCCCACCAGCACAGCAGTAAGGCATCCATCTGGGGCACCGACATTCTGGGTTCAGGGACAGACCCAGGTGTCAGAGGACCAACTGGGGGGAAAAGGATTGAGCATCCCAGGGACTGCTTTCCTTCTCCAGAGGGAGGGGGAAGAGTGTCTGGCACAATGCAGACCTCTGGCAGAGGCTGGGAGTACTGCTGCGGCTGGCACCACATGTTGTGGGGTGGGGCAGACGCTGGTGTCATTGCACATCCCTGCCCCCAGTAAAAATAGCAGCAAAAAAATGATGGCCACTAATGATGGCCCCCCACTTCTACTCCACTCCCGCTCAGACAATGGTCCGCTGGAGTGGTCCCGCTGCCGTGACCCTGCCCTGGGGGGCAAGCCAGGGATAGAGTACCATGTTTCCTGGGAGGGGGCACATGCCTGGTGGCTCTACCCAGGGGGGTAAGCCTGGAGAGGAGGGGGGTAGTGAGCAGAGCAGGGAACCAGAACCCCCAGTGGGGGGGGGGGCTGGAAAAAAAGATGTTATAAGACAAAAGCAATAGTACTCACAAACCAAGAAATATTGCAGAAAATTAGTTTGAGGAGGAGTACGAGATAGGGATGCCCTCTTTCACCACTATTGCTTGCAACAGCAATAGAACAGTTCCATGTGATATGTGACAGAATAATAGCAATCGCAACATCAGTGAGTGCACATCATTGAAAACAACAATGGTGATGTGCACTATAGTGGAACCATTAACTGAGATGGTCCGCAACATTCTCTATGGGCGTGATATGTACATTTTTTATGTGCACTCCAATTATTTTTATAATCAACTCTGGGAGGGGTCTGACACTGGGGTACAGAGGACAATTTGGGAGGGGGATATTGGGGGTAGCACAGTAGGGTGGGGGACCCAACAGCACACACATTGGGTGGATGTTTGGAAAACAAAAAACACAAAATAAAACATAATTACCAACACTCCAAAAAAACACAGAATTAATTACACCCACCTAGCTCCAAACTCAGGTTGCCCACACAAGAGGGATCACTCATACCACAACACCAGATGGGCAGCTGGGAACTGCCTAGCCAAACATCTACTATGTACTCACTCAATATAGCTCCCTATCTCAGTTGCTCTTCTCCTGTCACCGTTTTCTACCTTCTCGCTCGCTGTAACTGCCCCTTGCTATACTATCATGCTCGCTGTATTCACAGGCAATCAAACTGAGTTGCTCAAAATTGATTTACTCAGCATGACTCACCCATATCATGGGATACCCAATAGAACCATTAGCAACCCAAATAATGGAAAACAAATTGAAGGAATCAAAAGCGGACCACACCAAATTAAGATATCACTATACACAGATGATATCATACTGTATATTGCAAACTCAATTATAGCTATACCAAAGCTAATAGAAATTATCCAGGAATCTGATAAGATTTCAGGATACCAGATAAACTGGATGAAATCAGAACTACTTAAAGCTAACCCAAATTAAAACATAAATGTGGTGACAGGGCCAACATTTAAAATAAATCAATAAATTGAAATACTTGGGAATGTTACTGACAAATAACATTAAGATACTTATGGACTTCAATTGGAACTTATTAATACAAAATACAAAAGAGAATTTACAAAAGTGGAAAATGTACTGTTAGTATTAATAGGTAGAATGCAGATTATTAAAATGAATATCCTATGAAGATTATTAAATGTATTTCAATCACTACCATTATCCTTACACAAGATAAAAGATGAAGATTTGGATAAACAATAAGAAATTTCTTATGGAAGGGTGGGAAAGCAAGACTATCCTTAAATAAGTTGCAAGCTAACTATAATCAGGTAGGCTTAAAACTTCCTAACTTTAAATATTACCATCAAGCAGCTATAATCAATCAAAATATTACACAAAAAAATCCACCATGGTGGGTGCAATCAGAGTTTGTACAAAATAAAGAAAATAAAGCTTATGATTAAAGTATAGCCAGCTATACCAACATTGAGGAGAGAGAGAAATAAACAGAATGGAGAACTTATGTACACAAGAAACAATAAGAGCATGGAAAAATTATCAAAATTCACAAAAGAAAACTTAAGGGTTAATAAACACAGTTCAGTTAGAATAGAGGTTCAAGGAAGGGGATTTATAAAACCTATACTGTAATATGTGGGGTTCAAAGGAATAAACACAAACATAAGATTTATATAACAGAGAAAGTTTTTCAACCTTTTAAGAATTTATTTATTTATTTATTTAATTTTGGTAACCGGGTAGGCCCACTGAGACCAGTAATAGTCCCTTTTTCAGGGGCGACCCAGGATTAGTTACACATAGTACAACAGGATAAAACATTTACAATAGATTTCAGGATACCAGATAAACTGGATGAAATCAGAGCTACTTAAAGCTAACCCAAATAAAAACATAAATGTGGTGATAGGGCCAACATTTAAAATAATCAATAAATTGAAATACTTGGGAATGTTACTGATAAATAACATTAAGATACTTATGGACTTCAATTGGAACTTATTAATACAAAATACAAAAGAGGATTTACAAAAGTGGAAAATGTACTGTTAGTATTAATAGGTAGAATGCAGGTTATTAAAATGAGGCAACCAAAACCTGCTGCAAGGCCCAAAGCAAGAAGGCTAGGGATAAGAAACCGAGCTGGTTGAGCAAGGAGGTCATGGAAAAGGTAAGGAGAAAAAGAGCTGCCTTTAGGAAGTACAAGAAAACAGGGAGAGTGGAGGACAGGGAGGAGTACTTGGCGGAATCAAAGGAGGTGACAAGGGCAGTAAGGGGAGCCAAGGCATCTACGGAACTCAGGCTGGCACAAGGCATTCAGAAGTGGGAGAAGGACTTCTTTAGGTACATCAGGGAGAAAAGGAGCTGTAAGGACCACATAGTAAGGATTAGGAAGGAGGGGGGGTTGGGTGGAAGCAGGGTGCGATAAGGCAGAAGCACTAAATGAGTACTTCTGCTCAGTATTTACTAAAGAGAAGAGGGGGGTGACACCCAAGGGGGGGAGAAATGGCAGAAATGGGGGGGAAGGGGTGACAGATGGGGAAATCATGGCGGGCAGAGTTCAGGAGGGTTTGAAGGCACTGAGGGTGGATAAGGTGCCAGGCCCAGATGGCAACCACCCCAGGGTACTGAAGGAGCTGGCAGAGGTCCTTGCAGGACCTTTGGCAGACCTATTTAATGTCTCACTACATTCAGGGTGTGTACCTCAGGACTGGAGAATGGCTCATGTGGTGCCCCTCCACAAGAGTGGCCCCAAGGATGAACCGGGAAACTACAGACCAGTGAGCCTCACATCCATCGTGGGTAAGCTAATGGAGACTATCCTGAAGGAGAGGCTGGTGGCCCTCCTAGATGCCAAAGGACTACAGGACAGCAGACAGCATGGCTTCATATGGGGCAGATCCTGCCAAACCAGCCTGGTGGAGTTCTATGGCTGGGTAACTAGGCAACTGGACAGGGGCCATGCAGTGGATGTCCTATATCTGGACTTCAGTAAGGCATTCAACTCGGTGCCGCATGGAAGGCTGGGAAGTAAGTTAGTAGGCACAGGGGTAGGTGCAAAGCTGGTGAGATGGGTAGGGAACTGGCTTCAGGGAAGGCAACAGAGGGTGTTGGTGGGTGGGTGGGGAGCTCTCCCACCCAAGGGTAGTGAAGAGCGGTGTTCCACAGGGCTCGATGTTGGGACCAGTGTTGTTTGGGATAGTCATTGCAGACATATCATTGGACATCAAGAGCAAGATCAGTCTGTTTGCTGATGATACCAAGGTAGGAGCGGTGGTGAATGGCAGGGGTTGCAGGATGATCTGGCAAAGCTTGAAACCTGAGCAGACACCTGGCAACTGGGGTTTAATGCCAAAAAGTGCAAGGTGCTGCATTTTGGGATGAAGAACCCAAGGAGGAGTTACCAGCTGGGGGGAGTGCAGCTAGCCCAGACAGAGGAGGAGGAGAAGGATCTGGGGGTGCTCATTACAGGGTCAATGAACAACTCGGCACAATGTAGGAAGACAGCTGCAAAGGCCAACAAAATGCTGGGTTGTATTGCAAGGGTTATATCCTCAAGGAGGGAGGAGATGATTCTGCCACTGTATAGGTCATTAGTTAGATCGCACCTGGAGTACTGCATGCAGTACTGGCGCCCGGATCTGAAGAGGGACATTAAGTTACTGTAGGGGCTGCAGCACAGGGCGACAAAGATGATCAAGGGTCTGGGGGACTTATAATATGAGAGGAGGCTGAGGGAGGTGAACATGTACTCACTGGAGGATAGAAGGGACAGGGGGACGTAGAAACAAAGAAACATAGAATTTGACGGCAGATAAGGACCGCTTGGCCCACCCAGTCTGCCCATTTCCCTACCTAATGGATAAGCTTCAGATCCTAGTTAACCAGCAGCCTACTTCTTCCTACCCCCAACCCCTAGAATTGCCTTATGACTGTCCCATGCATGCTTGAATTCCACCACTGTTTTTGACTCCACAACCTCCTCTGGAAGGCCGTTCCATGCATCCACAACCCTCTCTGTGAAAAAATATTTCCTTAAATTACCTCTGAGCTGCCCCCCCTCTATCTTCAAATTGTGCCCCCTTGTTCTTGCACAACCACAAATTTCGTATGTTCGTAACAACATAATTATTTACATTTCATGAGAGGCGGCAAACATATTATGAACAAACTACATAGTGACTAGTGTTGGTTCTCATATACATATTAGGTACGGTCAACTGTCATATTCCAGGATCATGCAAACAACAGGATAGTTGCCCCCCCTCCTCTCCAGGCTTAGCCCCCTGGGTAGAGCCACCAGGCAGGTGCCCCCTCCCAGGAAACATGGTACTCTATCCCTGGCTTGCCCCCCAGGGCAGGGTCATAGGAGCAGGACCACTCCAGCAGACCATTGTCTGAGTGGGAGTGGAGTAGAAGTGGGGGACCATCATTAGTGTCCGTCATTTTTTTGCTGCTATTTTTCCTGGGGGCAGGGATGTGCAATGACACCAGCGTCTGTCCCACCCCACAACATGTGGTGCCAGCCACAGCAGTAACCCCAGCCTCTGCCAGAGGTCTGCATTGTGCCAGACACTCTTCCCCCCTCCCCCCGGAGAAGGAAAGCAGTCCCTGGGATGCTCAATCCTTCTCCCCCAGTTGGCCCTCTGACACCTGGTTCTGTCCCTGAACCCGGGATGTCGGCACCCCAGATGGACGCCTTGCTGCAGTGCCGGTGGGCTGGCTATGATATAACATCTTGATCTATTTAATATACTTATCCCCCATATTTGCTTTTTCCAGAACATAAAACAGGTACTCCCATTTAACCCTATCAAAAGTTAAATTTAATCTCACGCCACACCTAGCACCACGCCGGCGACCTGGGTTCAGGAATAGATGAGGGTCATTGTGGGTCGGCCGAGGGGAGAAGGATTGAGCATCCCTGGGACTGCTCTCCTTCTCCGGGGAGAGTGGGGAAGGTCTCCTGTGAGGGTGCTGGCTCCTGGCAGTGGCTGGGGGGTAGTTTTGGTTGCAGAGTAATAGAAAGGACAGCGCGAGCAGACATCCAATGTGCAACACGTGGGAGCGAGTGTCACAGTGTCCTTGGTGTCCCTTCACCCCAGCACCATAAGGGAGAAACTCGGGGGGGGGGGAGAGACTGGGCTGAATCCACCGGCACTTGTGAGAATCTGCCTGCAGCACTGCACCAGACACTCCAGGAGCTCCTTCTGGCCCTGACCCCTTGGTATTCCACAACGGGGTCCACAATGTGGCCTACATAAAGTGAGATGGGAGGAGGTTGAGACTCGGGCATGGTGCCCAGTGCAGGAGCCACTGGTGGGATCTGAAAGAGGGACCATAGGATCACCCCAGCCAAGGAGGTAAGGCACATACATAAATAAATAAATAAAAGTAATCTCATGAAAAGAGAACACTTCACAAATTTAAGGATAAAATCTCATCTTACTAAAGTGTTAGCTAATAATCTATAAAGACCAACTGTTACATCAGCACAAGAGTTAATCATGAAACAAGAAACAAAAATGATATAAAAAAATGTGTACTAGAATAATGGAAACAGTAACAGGAAAACCAGAAAAGTTGAAGAATAGTTGGGAAACAGAGTTAGGATATGGTTTGACTGAAGGTAAATGGTCAGAAATAATAAATCAAACAAAATTGCAGTCAGTAATAGGTTGAATCAAATTCAGTTTAACAAACTTAATAGAATATACTATACTCCAAATCTTCTTAACAAAATGAATATGGTACTATCACCAACGTGTAATAGATGTGGCACCCAAAGAGGGACTCTTACACACGTGATTGCAATACACAAGTATATACTGCCCCCATGGGAGAAGGTATTTGATACACACAATAATATTCCAGGAATTCAACTGAATTATGAAGTAGAATTGTGTTTGCTAGGTATGGCATCAACAAAACAAATAGTGAAAGAGCCACTAAACAAAACAATAAATATGCTCTCGATCAATGCTAGGAGATGCATACCTAGGTATTAGAAAGAGGCACCAGACTACACACTGTGAAATAATATATTCCTAGAATGCGTGCAGTTGGAAAAGATACATTATTTCAATCAAGATCAGATGCATATTTTTGATAAAGTATGGGAACCAGTTAACACATTAGTAAAGGAGAATAAAATTTAACAGTAAAAAGTAGATATTATAAGGGTTGTGGGGAGATTATAAAGGTAATAACTTTAGGGAGTATAACAGGGTCAGGGGAGGAGATGGGGATAGAGAATATGAAAGGTAAAAATGAAGAGAAGCCAAGTACAAGAGCTGTAATGACTCTGGCAACAGAGCATGGTGAAACCTGATGAAGCAACTTGGTCTGTAACTGAACCTTCTGTAAGTAAATGAAATAAAACATCACCAGCTGTGCTAAGCGTCCTTTCAGATGCCACACACACAGTGGGGTAACTGATGTGTCTCGTAGCCAATTGCACCAAGTGAGGGGATAAATGCATGTTCTTTGCCCAGTAGCCCAATGGATCGATTAAAATGGCTGAAGAGACTCTGCAAAATAGCTGTTCAAGATATTTTCCACCAAAAAAGGCTGTGACTAAGTCCTCTTCTGTTGCTCTTGATGTAAGGACATGACGAGCAGTGCCCACTCACTCCCATCAGTGCTACTTTCAGTGACAGGTATTTTTTCCCTATCTTCAACAGTGGAACCATGGATGCCGGATGGAATATTCCTATATTTTCAGTCTCTCAGTCTCTCCTGTGCCAGCTGCCAGTGTCACCAGTTCCTACATGCAAACAATCAACTCATCACACAGCTCTTGTCAAAAATGAATCACTCTGTAGTTATACATACCCACGTGAAGGATTACATTTAAACTGGGATCCGGTATGGTTCGAAAAATGTGGCTGCGACTATCCAGGACTTTTGCAAACCTTGCATGCATTTCAACTTGCAGCTGTTCAGTGAGCACAGCTACCCCATCTGGAGTATCCCTGCTTTGCTCTACATATCTCTCCATGAATGTTTTTAGTATATACACTGCTGGGATCACTTGACTCAGAGTGGCAGTGAAAGCACTTAGATCTTGGGTATTCCTCTCAAATGGCCTAAGTACTCTCACCATGGCATCAGCCAGTGACCACTCATGGTGGCCTAGGACTCCTCAAATGCTGCACTTCATTGCCATGTCATGATGTGCACATTTCTTTTCTAGCAGTCTAGACAGCATCTGGTATAATTAATTCCATCTGGTATGGACATCCTGTATCAAGCAATGTTGAGACAGACCAAGGCATTGTTGCACTTCTCAGCTGGTTAGTCTCATTTACAGAGTGATGAAAATGAGCACAGATGGAACGTGCTGTAGACACACAGTTTTGCTAGCCGCAGTACTGTGACGTAACACAGACATGACCAATAGATTCAAGATGTGGGCAAAGTACTGAATGCTGACAACATTTCCATCAGCAACTGCTTCCACCATTTTGTGCTATCTGTGAGGAAAAAATCAACATGTACTGTAGATTGGTACCAACTGTCCATGTCTGCAGTATGTCTTGAATTAATGCCAGGATGTTTGGTGACCTGTGGTCTTTCTCCATTAACCCATTTAGAAGTGCAAACATGGAGTGACTGCCAGGTTGTGGAAGAATGAAGGGAGAGCCAGTGACACAGGGAGAGAAGCAGAACTCTGCAACAGGAGGCATAGGGGTTTGCACACATCAATGTGTGGTCAAGGAGAGATATACATGTATGAAGTTTGTACTGCTCCAGATGTCTGAGGTGCAGTGGAAAACCACCCACAGCCTCAGAGGGTAGTGTGCAAATTGTCATTTTCACACCCTCATATATCTTTGGCACTACAGTGTGTGAAAATGTGGAATATGATGGTATCTGATACTGTGTCTGCGAGTGCTGCAGATATCTGTGAAAGCCAGTGTCTTCCACAATTTCCACAAGTAAAAAGGTTTGAAAACCCAACACCATCATTTAGAAACATAGAAGCTGTTGGCAGAGAAGAATATCTTGGCACATCTAGTCTGCTCTATTTGTCTTGTATGTTTTTCTGTATTATTAATGTTTTGTATGTCCTTATTGTCTATTTGTTAACTTGTCGCATGTGAAAATGGGCAGCTTGCTCATCTTGCTAACAAGTATAAAAAATAAAAACGAAATGAAATATTTTCCCTACCTATTTTGTCACCGCAGACCCTACTCAATTGTTGGTTTTCCCCCTTGCCTTATTTCTAAGGCCCCCTTGTGTCTATTCCATGCATGCTTGAATTATGTTACCATTTCAGCCCCCACCACCTCTGCTGGGAGGCTGTTCCAAGCATCCACCACCCTTTCCATGAAGAAGTATTTCCTCACATCTCCTGAGTCTCCCCCCCCCCCAGCTTCATAGCATGATCCCTTGTCCTCAAGCATCTTTTTCTATGTAAAATGCTACCTTCATGTACCTCATTAATAACTGTGAGTTATTTGAACGTTTCTATCATATACTCCCTTTCCCTCCTTTCCTCTACAGAGTACATATTTAATTTCTTGAGTTTTTCCTCAGAGCTTTTGATGCAGGCCCTGCACCACTATGTGTGCCCTCTTCTGTACTGCCTCCACCCTATCGATGTCCTTCTGGAGATGGGGCCTCCAGAACTGGACACAGTACTTGAGGTGGGGCCTCACCATCAATCTATATAGGGGTAACACTGCCTCCCCTCTTTCTGCTGGTGATGCCCCTCCCTATGCACCTGAGCATCTTGCTAGCTTTCCCCACTGCTTTATCACACTGCTTTCCTACCTTCAGGTCATCAGAAATTGTTACCCTCAGGTTCCTTTCCTGTTTTGTTGTTGCCAACACCTCCCCACCTAATTGTTACATTGTCCCTGGGTTTCTGTGCCCCAAGTGGATGATTTTGCATTTTTTTTGCACTGATACCCAGTTGCCAAATCCTTGACTAGTCTTCCAGCTTTTTCAGATTGCCCCCTATTTTTTCCACCCCACCTGGTGTGTCCACTCTGTTGCAGATTTTTGTGTCATCTGCAAACATGCATACTTTCCCTTCTAGCACTTCTGTATAGTCATTAATAAAGACATTGAAGAGGACCAGGCCTTGTACTGACCCATGCAGCACCCCACTGGTCACCTTGCCTAAATTCAGAGTGAACACCAAGTACCACCACCCTCTGACACCTGTTGCTTAGCCAACTTCTTATCCATTTTACTACTTTTGGATCTACTCCTTGGCTGCCCAGCTTGCTCACCAGTCTTCTGTGTGGAACGGTGTCAAAGGCATTACTGAGATCCAGGTAGGCCACATCCACCACTCCACCCTGATCCACTTCCCTGGTCACCCAGTCAAAGAACTCAGTCAGGTTTGTCTGGCAAGATCTCCACCCTCTGTGAAACCATGCTGCCTCGGATCCTGTAATCCGCTGGTCACAAGGTATTCCCCAATCCTTTCCTTCAGTAGTGATTCCATTACTTTACCCACCACCAATGCCAGGTTGACAGGTTGGTAATTGCCTGCATTCTCCATATTACCACTTTTGTGAAGTGGGACCACATCTGCCCTCCTCCAATCCCCCAGAACTTCACCCGTATCTGTTGATAGGTTGAACATTGCTGTCAGAGGTGCAGCCAGCACCCCCTTGATCTCCCTCAGTATGCTAGGGGTACCTCATTAGGTCCCATTGCCTTGTCCACTTTTAGTTGTGCTAGTTCCCTGAGGACACGCTCCTCTGTAAAAGGACTAGTGTCTACCTCCTTTCCTTTAATGTCCTTGTCCATTATTTGTGACCCGTCACCTACCCCTTCCTCCGTAAATACTGAACAAAAGTATTTGTTCAATATGCCTGCTTTTTTTGGTTCTATTCTACACAAACCTCTCTATCCCCTTTTAGCCTTACTATCCCACCATTGGTATCTTTTTTCAATTGCCTTGTTAATCTGCCTGACACAGAGGTTTATTGCCTTCTAAGTGCCCTCCTTTATTTTGCCCACTGTTCCTCAACACCACCCAGTTTCACTATCTCTGCTAGGGAATCCCTGAGACATTCTCCCATTTTCTTAAAATTGGCCATTCTGAAATCCTGGACCCTCATTTTAGTGTGATTTGAAACTGGCCCAGTTCTTATATTGAACCACTCGGTACCATGATCACTGGTCCCCAGGTGGCTACCTATCGTGATGTCAGCAACACTGTTCCCGTTTGTCAGTACCAGGTCCAATATTTCCCGCTACGAGTAGGTTCCCTAACCAGTTGCCTGAGGAACACCCCCTGCAGGGAGTCCAGGGTGTCCCTACCTCTAACTGCTGATGCAGCTGGGAAGTGCCAATCCACATCCAGTAGACTGAAATCCCCCACCAGCAATACCGTCCCCTTGCTTGCCATCCTTTGGATTGCTTCCAACATATCCTTATCCACCTCTTCCCCCTGTGCAGGAGGTTTGTATATCACTTCTGTGCAAATAGCGGCCCCCTTCTGTGTCTCCAGGGTGACACCCAGTATCTCTGCTCCTCCTGTATTTCCATAGCTTTTATGTTTTCCTTCATATTAAGAGCCACTCCTCCTCCCTTTTTACCTAGCCTATCCATTCTGAATAGAGTATAACCTGGTATGGCCACATGCCAGTATTTCACCTATGAGCTGTGTGATGTGCTGAGCTGCTGGATGAGATGACTGGTACTTAGTTCAAGCCCGGAACACTTCCAGTATTGGCACTGACTGTGGATGGGGGGGGGATGTTCCATGCTTGCCAAATTGTTTGCAAATTGGAGGGGACTGGTGCCTGGCAGGAGTGCTTGCGATGCATGGAGGACCCTGGGGTGTTGAGGGACATAGAGTGGTAGCAGCAGCAGATGCAGCATTATTTTCAGAGGTAGAACATTCACAGCATTGTCAGATCCACCAGCACCACTGCCTGCTTTATCACCTTGAGATGGGTCTGATGGTACCACAGGCACAGACCCTGATGCTTTAAAAACCTGGGTATGTTTTACCTTTGAGTAGTTCATTAAGGAGATGGTTGTTAAATCTGACAGATTCCCCATGTCGATAGTCATACTTCATAGTGTGAACGCCACCTTTCTGTTATTTTCTCTCAGTATTGTGAAATGCAACCATACCATGCTCTGACACCACTCATGCAGCTAGTGTCACCAGTACTACCACCGCTGGTGTCCGTCCACCTGCTCTACTCATCTGTTCAGGCTGTGATGGAGCCTGCTGAGCAAAGTGCTGAAGGATAGCTTGCCAAGTTTTGTTTTAGGGGGGAGCAATATCCTTCCTTCTCCTGCCACTGCAACCTCGAGAGGTTGAGGTTTTTCCCACCCGACTTTCTTGCTTTACAACTCAAGGATATGCTGCCTCATCAAAACTGCTTAGGTTAGTATCCTCAGATGATGGACCAGTGGGCAACTCTCCTGTTGGAAAGTACTCAGATCCGACTGAGTGCTCCTCCTCCTCATCTGCACTAACAAGTTCAACAGTAGAGGAGGCAGGCCAAGAAACAAGAGTTGTCATGGTAGGGGTGGACACAGTACTGGAAATAGCTGTGCAAATGGCTGGGGCCACAGGATTAGTAGTATCCGGTGTCACCATAGCAGTACTGGTGGTCCCATGGTTATAGTGGCAGGTGTGGTCTGGGTCACAGGGTGTGCTGACCACACATCAAAACATTTTCAGCAAAATCCCCCATAGAGACAATTTCAACAGGTTTCCAAATTGTTGCTGTGGGGGACCTGAGGGCAAAATGTTGCCCTTTCACTGTGTGTGCCCCCCCTTCAAATCAACTCTGACTTGGGTTGATAATCGCTTAGAAGGGGGATCAAGGCACAGCCCCAGAGAAAACACCGATGTTCAGACAGCGCAAATTCCGCCTGTTGACATTGAGGATCTCGCTATGCCGAACTTCGACAATGTTGTTGATTTGGCATAGGTAAGCCCGGTCACAGTTGCTTGAGTGGTCTGGGTCACAGTGGCAGGATTGGTCTCAGTCATAGTGGCATGAATGGTCAGGGTCACAGTTGGAGGACTGATCTCAGTCACAATGGCAGCAGTGGTTGGCAGGGCCACTTTTGCAGCAGAAGTTGGCATACTAGAAGGTTCGGTGGATAGGTGGTGGATCCGAACAGTGGTGGTTATGAAGGAGGATGTCCTTGTCCATATGGTACTGGTGGCAGTGACAAGGAACAAAGAGGAGAAATCCCCAACACTAGTACTGTATCAGTGACAGTTAATGACAATGTCCTCCTAGCAGCACTACTAGTACTTGGAATGCTATTACGTTTCCCCCTGATGTCAGCTGACATCATACTGCTGCTGGTGGAGACTGCAAACCTTGATGGGGGAAAACACAATTTTTGTATGACGAATACACTCTGAGCATTGCTCTGCAATATGCTACTGCTCACCATCTCCTGCTGCTTGCTGCTCTAACACCTGCTGCAGCTTTCTTGGGGATGCTGGACCAAATATATGTTCTGGTACTACATTCTCTGTCTGCCATAGCTGTATTCCTAACAGGATGATGTATTAAATTTAAATTATAGTATTATGAAATATGGTCTCTCAAGTCACTGTAGCAATGCCGAGTTGACAAGCTTGCCTGTCAACTATTAATAGTCAGGCCTACTTTTTTCAGATAACAAAATTAAATCTCTTCTTGGGAGCATAGCCACAAACATAGAAAAATGTCTTGAGTGCACACACACACAGAACAGACAGGCAGCTAACTGAAGTGGTGGGAGTCAGCTGACTAGTCCCACGCCATCCCTGCTATGCTGCACTCACACTTGCTTAAGTGGCTGTAGAGGGACCCAAGCCTGAGTTCCTCACAGGAAGATTTCTGACATGAAATTTAAATTGTATTTATTATGAAATCAAGTTACTGCAGCAAAACTGAGCTGACAAATCTCACTCTCAGCTAATAACAGTCAAGCCTGATTTTTCTCAGAAAATAATTTTTTTTTGTTATTTCTTCTTGGGCACACAGCCACAAACGTAGAAAAATGTCTTGAATGCACAGCTATACATGCACACACTCACACACACACACACACACATATACACACACACACACACACACACACACACAACAGAAAAGCAGCTAACTGAAGTGGTGGAAGTCAGCCAACTAGTCCCATGCCCTCCCTGCTACAGTGCACTCGCACTTGCTTAAGTGGCCGAGGAGGGACCCAAGCCTGAGTTCTTTACAGGAAGATTTTTGACACGAAATTTAAATTATATTTATTGTTAAATGAAGTCACTACAGCAATGATCAGATGAGAAGTCTCACTTTCAACTAATAACAGTCAAACCTGATTTGTCTCAGGAAAAAAAATATTTTTTAAATATCTTCTTGGGCACACGGCCACAAACTTAGAAAAATGTTCTGAGTGCACAACAGTACACATACACAGAACAGAAAAGTAGCTAATTGAAGTGGTGGGAGTCAGCTGACTAGTACCATGCCTTCCAAGTTACAGTATACTCACAGTTGCTTAAGTGGCTGTAGAGGGACCTAAGCCTGGCTTCCTCACAGGAAGATATCTGATTTGAAATTTAAGTTATATTTATTATGAAATCAATTCACTGCAGCAATGCTGGGCTGACAAGTCTCACTGTTAACTAATGATAGTCAAGCCTGATCTTTCTTTGAAAAAAATTAAATCTCTTCTTGGGCACATAGCCACAAACTTTGAAAAACGTCAAGTGCACAGCCATGCACACACACAGAACAGAAAAGCAGCTAACTGAAGTGGTGGGAGTCAGCAAACTAGTCCCACCCTACCACCTATGGTGCACTTGCACTTGCTTAAGTAACCATGGAGGGACCCAAGCCTAGGTTCCTCACAGGAAGATTTCTGGTACAAAATTTAAATTACATTTAATATTAACTCAAGACACTGCATCAATGCTGAGCTGAGAAGTGTAATTGTTTAATAATAATCAATCCTGATTTTTCTCAGAAAAAAATTAAATCTGTTCTTGGGCACACAGCCACAGATTTAGAAAAAAGTCTTAAAAGCACAGCCGTGCACACACACAGAACAGAATAGCAGCTAACTGAAGCAGTGAGAGTCAGCAGACTAGTCCCACATGCTCCCAGCTACGGTGCACTTGCTTAAGTCGCTGTGCAGGAACCCAAGCCTGGATTCCTCTCAGGAAGATTTATAATATGAAACTTACATTTTATTTATTATAAAATCCAGTCACTGCATCAATGTTGAGCTAAGTCTCACTGTCAGCTAATAAAGTCAAGCCTGATGTTTCTCAGGAATTTTTTTTTTTAAGCTCTTCTTGGGTATGAAGTCAAGCCACCAACAATAGAAAAAAAAGTGTCTAAGCTAATTGCCTTTCAGTTAGACTACTTGCCTTTTTCTTTGTTTCAGACAAGTAAGTTACAAAAACCTTACATTTTTAATCAAAACAAACCCGCACAAAACCTTCCTCCCCTAAGCTGTTTCTCTTCTTCATTACACCACAGGTTTTAATCTAATTTGTTTAGTACACACATGCACTCACCCTTTGTGTGTGTGTGCTGTTGTGGCCTGCCTGACTCTCAGCAAAGGAGTCAAACACTAAAGAGCCTTAATATTTTACATTTCATAAAAGCCTAAAAAGTCTAATTCTACAGTGTTACAAAATCAACTCTCTCTTTCTTGGGATTTAGATATGGAACAAAAAATGCCAAGATTTCTAATTTTTCTTCTAGTTTTCCCAAGTGGATGAAAGTAGATTCTCTCTCTCTGCAGCAGCTTGACTTGTCTCTCCTGCCTAACGCTTCAGTGAGTGCTGGGTGACATGACCTGTCTTCAATGGGCATCCAAACTGGCTTCTGATTGGACATGAAGTCTTGGGAGATCTTGAACTCCTGCCAAATAGCAAAACACCAAATAACCACAAACAGCACAGATTATTCATTTTTCTTTCCCAGTAATGGATAGCCTGGTATTTGGGAAGTTTAAGTAAAGTAAGTTAATAATTTTATTTGTTCAACTGCAACATTTAAAATAATTGCAGTCATTTCAAAATACTATTGGGAATACAATGCAACATAATAACCCTAGTTTTATACACTTGCAAAACTCATTTTCCCATTATTATTTGTCTATTTAATAAGTGTCATATTTCTAGATTTATTAATAAAGTACTTAGATATTGTAGTTGAGGATGAAATTAGATGCAATGAATTAGCTAATGCCCTTCTATTTCAGGCATGTAAACCTACTGATAAGTTGTGGCAGTCTTGGGAACCCTCACCAGCAACCTTCCCCCAGCAGGTAATCCCTATACACACAGATGGTTTATATAAGCAAAAACATGCACTTCAACCAAGCTTCAGCCTCATATGTTAACTTCCACTTTTTTCCTGATTTATATTATGGATGAGAAAAACATTGCAGAAATGTCAGTGTCTTTTTTATCATTGGACTCGATATAATAAACAAGATGTCATACAAGGAATTAGCCTAGGTCTTCAGTAAAGTATTAAGATATTTGTCTCTTGCTTATTTATAAAGAGTGCACCCTACTGTTATATGGTAAAGTGTTTCTGTAAAGCCCATTTTACATGAGCAATTTTCTGGTATGTTTACAGTGTCTTAATATATTTTGTTTGACAAGTACTTAAGAGTTAAATATTTCAAATCTTGCTAATGTAATAATTCTCATTTGAGTTGGAGCAATACATAGCACCCAATAATCTTCCAAAGCATGTGAGAGTTTATTTATTTTGAACCATGGTTACATTTTCGGTCGCTTATTTTGTCCATATCCATTTTTTGCACCTTTTCATAAAATTTAATTTTGCTAAGTGTTCTACGGTGAATAGATATGTCAATTTTTCTGATGATCTGTCCAGAGATGGTGTAAATTAATTTTAGCTAAGGTCAAGATTAACACATTTAACCACTGGGCTTTCCTATTTAAATTTAACTACATTGTTTTTTCCAACAGGCAATCTAGTGCCAGTTTAATGTTTCTGTTGTTCATTATTCATATCCAATATGTGATCAATCTAAATTCTACTTGTGCTTGTAAATGTATTCTGCCTAGCACAGCCCTTATGATTGCTGTAGATGTCATCACTGAGACTGTTAAGAGGAACTTATAAAACTATAATAGAGGATTTTCTAAATTGTTTGGGCAGCTAAAGCCCAAACTTCTGCTCCATAAAGCAATATAGGGTATTTGGGAAATGCTATTCAGGAGTCGCACACCTCTAATACCGGGCATATAAAAGGGGCTGGTACCTACATATCACATCATGTCATTGAGAGGGAAGCCAGTGCCGTTCGAAACAGTACAGACAAAGCCTCAAAACATGAAACCACACATCCAGAATACAGACAGAGAAGGAATAAATTGTAAGTTACTTATTTTCACTAGAGTGGTGATCCATGGCGGCATGGTGTTGTAACAGTAAATCTTACTGTCTCCTAAATCCACACCGGTATTCTGTATGAGCAGTTTCATGTTTTAAGGGTTTGCCTGTACAGTTTGTGCCACGATGGATTTGTCCTCAGTGAGATCACATGGATCCGGTCCCTTACCAGTCCCTAACACTATCTGAAGCAGTGACATCAGATGCCAATCGGCAGCAGGGGGAGTCATCCTGGTTTTTGGGAGCTGCAACCTTGGGAGACCAAAATTTACCTATTAGGTATATTTTTTACAGATTGTATAAATCATTTTTGTGGATTTCTTGGGATTTAGAGCTAGTTCACTCTTGTGGCTTTTTCAAAAAATAAGAAGTGCTATACATTTTTACTCCCTGTGTGCAAAGTTAAATGAAACAACATCATTTGCTTTCTTTTTTTGTTTTTTGTTGCAGCCAAGTCTGGCTTCTGTCTACCACTTTTTGTTAAACAGCCACTGGGAAGCTTTGAAGATGCCTGGCCTGTTGATACACTGTTCTAAATTAGGGTAATTAGAAGAGTTTTGTTTATGAAGTAGACTGATTGAAATGTGAGTTGAATATATTCCACCTCTATGCTATTTTTGGAGAAGTGAAATTATTATATTACCAATGTTAACTGTTAAGATACAGATGGTTATCTGGGACTAACTTTTTTTTATCATGGATCTTGATGATTGCTAAAATCATTTTTACAGCTGCATGGTGATGTCACCATGCTGACATATTGCTATGAGTAGGAGAGATATAAGGGAATGTAACAGAATAGTAAGACTTTCTTCTTCCCTTCAGTGGTTCAGCTAAACATGACTCACAACTCTGCCATTGTCTCCATTTATGACAGTGGTACTTTTGTGTCTGGCCCCTTCTCCATCGCTGCTTGCACTAGACTGCATTATTTCATTGCTGGACTGTAAGTTTCAGTTAGGTACTTCAACCATCACGTTCTTTTGAGTCATTTTTACAGCCCCTTTAATGATTGTGCTTGTTAAGAGAGTTATAGGCAGTAATTGCTATGATTCCTATTGAAATGCATATTCATCATTCTGAGGGCATATGAGATAGATAGCTTTGTGCATAGTGCTAACTGCACTGATTTTCACAATGTATTTGTCTTAAAATGAGGGCACTTTCATATAGCAATTTGCTCTTAAAAATGAAGCATTAAACAGAGCATGCACATTACAGAGCACTGAGGAATGATACCTCTGGGATAGGCAAGCCCCATGAAGCTTTGCAGCAGAAAGAGCATGGAACAGAGGGGGTGTAGCCTGCCAAACTCTGAATGTTAACAACATGAAAAACAAGAACAAAGCACTCTGAGTTACTTGAAACTAATGCCTTTGTTTAGCATGCTCACCTCTCTCTCTCTCTCCTTCTCGCGTGCGCTCTGGTACACATACGCACACACACACTCACACACATATACCTCTTCTATTCTGCTGCATCTCTCTCTCTCTCTCTCTCTCTGGCTTGTTTGCTGACACACTGAGCTGAATCAAATTACAGAGCTGGTTTTCATCATTCACACTTTACTGAGGGAACTTTTAACCCTTGATCATCCTGGTAGTTTATCTTCAGCCACTTGTAATGGTATGCTTTTATTTGCATTTCCCTGTTCAGATCACACTTACAGTATATTAAAGACATTGTGTTTTTATAGAGTATTCATCACTTTTCTTATTTTATTATAAAATACTACCACCCCCCAATCAAGCTCACTAGGTTGCTGAGGTCTTCCAGCAGTCATTCTATTGTACTGCATCTAAAAAAGAATAACATGGTCTTCGATTTTATCTTGTGTATCTCTGCCTAGCACCCAATACAGTGCTCTGTATGTCTGGCACTTCTAATTGATTGATCCATTATACTGTACAAAATTTTACTGTGGTCTTAGAAACATAGATTTTGACAGCAGATAAGGACTGCTTGGCCCACTTAGTCTACCCATTTCCCTACCTTTTGGATAAGCTGCAGATCCGAGTTAACCAACAGCCTACTTCCTCCTACCTCCCACTAGAATTGCTTTATGTCTATCCCATGCATTCATGAATTTCTGCACTGTTTTTGATCCCACAACCTCCTCAGAAAGGCCATTTCATGCAACCACCACCCTCTCCATGAAAAAATACTTCCTCACATTGCCCCTGAGCCATCCCCCCCTCTATCTTCAAATTGTGACACCTTATTCTTGCACATCTCTTTTTCTGAAAGATGCTACCTTCTTGGACTTTGTTAATTCCCTTGAGGTACTTAAATGTTTTTATCATATCTCCCTCTTCCTCCTTTCCTCAAGGGTATTCATATTAAGCTCCTTTAGTCTCTCTTTGTGTTGCTTCTGGTGCAGACCCTGCACCATTTTAGTTGGCCTCCATTGAACTGCCTCCATCCTATGTCTTTGCAGAGATGGGGTCTCCAGATCTGCATGTAGTATTCCAGATGGGATCTCACCAATTGTCTGTACAGAGGGATAACAACCTCCTATTTTCTACTGGTGATGCCTCTCCCTATGCATCCCAGTGTTCCCCCAGCCCTTGTTACTGCCTTCTCACATTGCTTGCCTACCTTTAAGTCATCTGATATGACTACCCCCAGGTCTCTTTCCATTTTTCTTGTTGTTAGTACCTCCCCCATACATTGTGTGCTCTTCCCCTGGGTTTTTGTTTCCCAGGTGCATTACTTTGCACTTCTTTGCATTGAATCTAAGCTGCCATACTTTTGACCATTCCTCCAATCTTGCCAAGTCCCCTCTCATCCTTTCCACCCCCCTTATGTATCAACCCTGTTGCAGATCTTTGTGTCATCTGCAAAGAGGCATACTTTTCTGTACAGTCCCTTTGCAATGTCACCTATAAAGACATTAAAGAGGACTGGTCCCAGTACTGAACACTGTGGTACCCCGCTAGTAAGCCCCTTTCTTTGGAGTAGACTCTGTCTACTATTATACTCTGTGTCCTGTTGTCCAGCCAATGTTTTACCCAGGCTACAACCCTGGGACCCACTCCCAGGCTGACTAACTCGTTTATTAATCTTTTGTGTGGGACTGTGTCAAATGCCTTGCTAAAGTCTAGGTAGGCCATGTTCACAGCCCCTCCCTGGTCTACTACTTTGGTCACCCAGTCAAAGAAATCAATTAGGTTCATCAGACATGACCTTCCCACTGTGAATCCATGATGCCTTGGGTCCTGTGCCCCACTGACCTCTAGGTACTCAACAATTCTTTCCTTCAGAAGTGATGCCATTATTTTCCCTACCACTGAGGTCAAACAAACAGGTCTGTAGTTTCCTGCCTCTGTCTTGCTTCCACTTTTGTGAAGAGGAATCACATCCACCCTCCTCCAGTCCTCAGGTACCACACCATTATTCCATTATTTGTTAAAAAGTGTAGTCAGTGATGTCACTAGTTCTCCCCTTTTTTCTTTTAGAATTCTGCAGTGAATCCCATCAGGCCCCATTGCTTTGTCCACCTCCAGTTTTAGGAGTTCTTTCAGGACCCTTACTTCTGAAAATGGACTGGTATTGACCCCCCTATCCAGAGTGCTTCTATTCTTTAGTTTAGGTACCTCCCCCTCCTCTTCTTTTGTGAATACTGAGCAGACGTATTCATTCAGTATCCCTGCTTTTTCACTGTTACCCTCTGCCCACCCCCCTTCCCTTTATTAAGCCTCACTATCCATCCCTTGGTCTTTTTTCACTCCCTAATGTACCTATAAAAGGTTGTATCTTCCTTCTTAACTGAGTTGGCTATCTTTTTCTCCATTTGGGCCTTTGCTATTCTGACTGCCTTCCCCTCTTCCTTCTGCTTTAAGTGGTACAGTTCTCTGTCCTGCTCCTTCTGTGATTCCTTATACTTCCTGAATGCTACCTTTTTTGCCCTAACCTTCCCCGCCACCTCTTTTGAGAACCATAGTGTTTTTTTCCTTTGTTTTGTTTTGTTGATTTGTTTCACACAAAGGCTTGTTGCCTCTGATGGCTGTTTTGATTTTTCCCCATTGTTCCTCCACCCCACTTCTTGCCTGTTTGCTAATGCTTTTCTGAGGCACACTCCCCTTTTCCCAAAATAAGCCCTCCTAAAGTCCAATACTCTTGCTTTTGTATGGCTTGAGTCTATGGCTGTGTTTATCATCAACCACACTGGTGGTCACTTGTTCCCAGATGGCTACCCACTTCTAAATCCAAAATCATTTCTCCATCACATTTGAGAGTACCAGGTCTAAAAGTGCTCCCTCCTGAGTGGGTTCCAACACTAGCTGTCTGAGGCATGCCCCCCGTAGGGCATTGAGAATAACCCTGCTCTTGGATGTAGCTGCAGCAAAGGTGCTCCAGTTAACATCTGGCATATTCAGGTCCCCCATCAACAATATCTCCCCTTTCTCTGCTATTCGAAGGATGCCTTCTATCATTTATTTTATTTTAATTTATTTACATAAAATCTCAGAATTACAACCCTTTGAGTCAGGGACTCATTTACAAAGGCTCCACGTCATACATTGAATGTGGACAAATACAGAGTATGATAAGTACAGTGACTAAGTACAGAGACAAAATGGATAATACATATACAGAGCAAACACCGAAGGCATAAATTAGAATCAGAGTAAATTTAGCAATGGAACTTAGCCATTGCTAGAGGAGTTTATCTGCAGTCACAGTTAGAATTGGACATAATGTGGGTACGTAGCTAAGATTTAAAAGGCCCCAGCCTGGGAATAGATAAGGCAGTATTAGGGAGGGAGTTCATCCAGAGTGGTGCCCTGTAGCAAAAGGACCTTTGGCTGGCAGTGGTCCTTGCAAAAGGGATGTGAAAGGCAGTGGCAACAGAGTGTCTTGTGGCCCTCATTGGCAAGCACATCTGGAGGAGTGAGAGACAGCCAGGGGGAGCTTGCCCTAGTTGAATTTTTTGGGGCAATAAGCAGGTCTGATAGAGTAGACGCCCCTGAAAGTTTAGCCATGATGACAGTTGGCAGAGGTCACAAGTATGTGTGAGGTGATCGCAGCCTATGGCCAGTTGGCAGGCTTTGTTAAGGGGGCGCTTAATGCTGGTCAGGGCAGTGTTGGAGGTGGCACCATATATGACTATGGCATAGTCTACCAGGGAAAGAATGGAGCTAGAGATGGCTAAATGGAGGGCATCAGGAGAGAGACAGGGCCTATATTTATACAGGAGACCGATTCTAATGTTTACTGCAGAGCAAGTTGATGCTATATGCTCATGGAAGGTAAGGGCCGAGTCTAGGGTGACACCTAGATATTTAAAACTGGCAACTGATTCTAGCGTGATACCCTGGGAATTCAGTATGGATAGTGTGGTTGTGTTGTGTTTATGTTAAGGGTGGGTGAATAGCATGACCTTCATTTTTTTGGAGTATGGGACAAGTTTGTGGGAGGAGAACCATGATTCTATTTCTGTGAAGGAGCCCTGCAAGGATTGTTGGAGCTGGGTAGAGTCTGGGTGCCTGCTAAAGATCACAGCACCATTGGCTTAAAGGAGCAGGTGCCCAGAGGAGGCCAGAGGGAGGGAGTTTAGGTATAGAGAGAAAAGGAGTGGACCAAGGATGGACCCTTGTGGGACTCCTGACCAGACTGAGAGGCTAGTAGAAAGGGTGCTATTTATTTTTACTAGCTGGGTACGGCCATGGAGATAGTTGGATAACCAGTCAGCTGTCTCTTGGGATACATCAACAGAGAGGAGGGAGTTTATCAGCATACTGTGATTGACAGTATCAAAAGCCTTGGACAGATCAATATAGACAGATCCATCCAGGGCTCCCTGGTCAAGGGCATCATGGATAAAGGAGGTAAACTCAAGCAGGGCAGTAGTTGTGTTGTGCCCTTTCCTAAAGCCATGCTGCTGCTGGTACAGTAGATGGTGCGAGTCTAAATAGTCAGTAAGTTGATCTTCAGCTATTTTTTCCAGTGCTTTAGAGAGGGGAGGAAATATGGAAATGGGTCTATAATTACTACTAGAGGAACGGTCACCATTTTTATGAACTGGAGTGATAACCACCCTTTTCCATAGTGTAGGGAACTGCCCTAGGCACAGGGACATGTTGAGTATTTTTGTTAGGGGTGTTAGGACAGCATCCAGGGTTAAGGACAGCAGTTTTGCTTTGAGAGAGTCACCACACTGTCTTGTCTTTCCAAGGAACTTGGCGAGATATGTGAGAGCAGCACTAGGGGAGATCATTTTGAAGTAAAAAGGAGAAGCGCTGGGGGGTGGCGGGAATTGTCCAGTAGATGCAGAAAAGAAATCAGGAGAGAGGATAGAGCTGAGGTCAGAGAAAGATGCATTGAAGGCATTAGCTATCTTACTAGGGCCTTGGGTGGAAACACCGTCAATGACAAGCATGGAGGGAGGAGGAGAGGGAGATTTGCCACTAAGCTCCTTCATATTTTCCCAGAACCTCTTCCCATTTCCCCAGGTGGCAGTAAGGCTGGACTGATAGAAAGCTGCCTTAGCCTGGCGGATAGCCCAGGTGCATGAGTTACGGCAGCATGATATAGTTGGCAATCAGAGGGGCGACCAGACTCAAGGGCACGGTGCCATAGGTTATCAAGGGCCTTCATTTGGTCAAGCAAGGGCCGATTTACCCAGAGGGAGGATTTAGTCTTTTCAGTCTGCTTAACAAAGGGGCAAAGATATCACAGGTGACTTGGAAGGAGCTGATGAAGAAGGACAAGGCAGCACCCACTGATGACAGGTGATCTAGTGGAGACCAGTCGAGGTTGAGGAGATGGTTTTGGAGACGTGCCAGGGACCCCTTCTTCAGCTGGTGATACATGGCGATCCTCGGGGGGGCTTCCAGCTATTCGACCAGCGGCAAGTAACAGGTGAATGATCACTGAGTGGGTCTGTGAGGACCTGGACATCCTGTAAGTGCTCAGGATGGTTTGTGAAGATGAGATCAATGAGGGAACTAGTGCCCCTGTGGTGGTTTACTCCGATAAGGGTAAGGACCATTTGTGTTAGATTTTGGGCTGCTGCTGCATCCCTGATGGAGGATGTTTGGGGGCAAGCCAGTTAGTGTTGAAATCACCTAGGACAATGATTTCTGAGTTTTTTGGTAGCTGGGCGATGATATTTAGGATGGATGAGAAAGCCTCCTTTTGATTGCAAGGGGATATGTAGACTGACATTAGGTAGAGAGATTAACCTGAGTTGCCAACTGCTATCTTAAGGGTGAGGGACTGTGTACCCACCACAGGGTTCATTGTAGTAATTTTAAGACCTTGTTGGTGGTCCTGAAGTTACAGCACACTCCAACCACCCCGCCTATTCAGTCTGTCTGATCTGAACAATGTATAGCCCGGTATATAGGCAGCCGAGTCTGGGGTATTCTGAGTTAGCCATGTTTCAGTTACAGCTAGTGCACCGGGGTTGTGGAGGCAGACCCATGCTTGGAGTGGGGCGAGATTCTTTAGGAGGCTACATATGTTTATGGCAGCCAGCCGTAGCCCTTTGGATTGCATTCATAGGCAAGGGAGGGGGTAGAGGGGCCAGGATTGGAGTGTATATTGCCCATAAGTAGCAGTAAGACAATGGAGATTCAGGATAGGGCACTTTTTTTTTTTAACCCTCCTCTTTATCCTCCTTTCCTTACCCCGGTGTCCACTCCTTCAGACTGCTCATCCCCCTTACACCACTTACCCAGGATCTGCCCCTAGAGTGCCTCTCTCCTCCCTCCTTCTGCACATTGGGGTCTGTTCTGGGTTCGGTGGTCTTGGGTAGAGCTGTCTTCATCTAGCACCACCGGGGGGGTTATCTGTTTTCTCCCTCTACCTACTGAGGACATTGGCACGCAGGACTGACGTCCAGACAGATGGTGTGCTGATGCACGCTGTTGTCAAGTGCCCTGACATACTCCCCTTCCTGGCTCTTGGCCGCCTGTGCCCTGGTGCGCGTGCTTCCACTGGCCCCGGAGCATCGCGTGCATATAGCACCCCAGGAACCCACCCCTGGAGGAGGAGAGCATCCACTGGGATGCTCGATCCTCCTCCTCCCCTCTGACCCCTGGCAACCCGAGTCCGTTCCCAAACCCGGGTCGCCGGCGTGGCGCGAGGTGTGATGTCCAGCGCCTCAACCCTCAGCACCACTGGGCCGGTCGATAGGGCACTTTTTAGGGTCATCTTGTGAATACGCAGTGCCGGGCCTGCAAGTTGAGGTAGTTTGTTAACGAGATGAGAGTAGGCACAGTGCAGTATTTCTGGGCTATATATAAAGGAGGGTGCCGCAGCTGCAGGAAGCAGGTGGCTAGGAGCAAGTGGGAGGTAGGGTTGGTAGGATATGGTTACTGAAGGAGGAGTAATCATAGGGGCTGGCAGCAGAAGGTGCCCATGGGGCAGGAGGCTGGGTAGTGTGAGATTGAGCAGGGAGGGGGTGGGGAGTGCGCGAGGGAGAGTTATAGAGAGGAGGAGAACAAGCCAGGTCATCATTCTGTGTGTGTGTGAGAGACAAAGAGAGAGAGAGAGAGAGAGAGAGAGATAGTAGTATTGCTAACAGTATGTGGGATGGTATTTAGTATAGGATATATGGCTGTAAATGCTATGAGTAAAGGAAGACGATAAGCTTATTGTTGCTGTGAGAGGGAAGGAGAAATAAGGTAAGCAGATATAGTGGGATTATGAGTAAACTGAAATTTCACACACCAGACAGTGTGTAAGGGAGATTTGTCAGCAATAGCAGCCACTAGTGGTAGGTCCTGATACCCTACAGATGGGAAAGTTGCCTGATTGATTTCTGGGCATCACGTGTTTCTGACTATATAATACAAAGACGACCAAGGGTGGTGGTGGGGGTGGTGGGGAGCCGAGCAAAGCGACAGCGGGACTCTTCAGCCAGATGCTAAAACACCATGGTCCCAAATTGGATAGGAGCTTGTTGCTGCACACCTGGGCTGTTTGTAGGGGAGGTGTCCTTCTGCCCTCCGAGGTCCATAAAGGGCAGAAGGATGCCCTCCCCCACAAACAGCCCGGATAGGAGCTTGTTGCTGCACCTGGGCTGTTTGTGGGGGAGGGCGTCCTTCTGCCCTCATGGACCCTCGGGAATATTCTTTACTGAGGAGGGGAAGGAGAAGAACAGAAGAGTTAAAATCAGGTATGTTTTTGGGGTGGGACTGCTAAAACAAAGAGAAGGGGAGGAGGATGGTAGTGTGCACCAAGAGAAGCTGCGCAGCCTGTCCCAAGTAATTAATTCAGCACTACAGCAGGCTAGCCCTCTGATGGCTATGTAGTAATTTGAATTTAAAAGCAGTTTTACTGATTCGTACTAGTGAGTAGCACACAGTGTTTCATTGCAGACTATCTTGCCAAGAATAAAATTAAAACTAAAAGGGTCAACAGTAGCACATACTGTATAGTACTACTATGGCAAACAGCAAATTCAGACAGTAGTAATGCTCAACATTTGGTTGGCTTCACATGCAGTATACAGTGAGGATTTACATGCAATACAATCTAGTCAGCTTTCTTGCAATATTTACTTAATTAAAATTAAGGCTGCTAAAAGAAGATTCAGCCTGCCAAGCAGTGAAAATTCTATCTTCATTCGTGAGGCAACTTAAAATAAAAGTTAAAGGTGCTTGATATTTGAATAAATAAAAAGGCACCAAGTCCTCTTCGGCCAGATGCTAAAACACCACAGTCCCAATTTGGATCGTAGCTTGTTGCAGTACCTGGGCTGTCTGTGGGGGAGGGCATCCTTCTGCCCTCACAGAACCTTTGGGGATTTTCTTTACTGGGCTGTCTGTGGTAGAGTGCATTCTTCTACCCTCAGGGGATTTTCTTTACTGGGCTGTTTGTGGGTGGAGGGCGTCCTTCTGCCCTCACGGACCCTCGGGAATATTCTTTACTGAGGAGGGGAAGGAGAAGAACAGGAGAGTTAAAATCAGGTATGTTTTTTGGGGAGAGACTGCTGAAACAAAGAGAGGGGGAAGGAGATGGTAGTGTGCACCAAGAGAAGCTGCGTAGCCTGTCCCAAGTAATTAATTCAGCACTACAGCAGGCTCTCTGACTGCCATGTAGTGATTCTAATTTAAAAGCAGTTTTACTGATTCGCACTAGGGAGTAGCACACAGTGTTTCCCTGCAGATTATCTTACCAAGGATAAAATTGAAAGTAAAAGGGTCAACAGTAGCACATATAGTACTGCTATGGCAAACAGCAAATTCAGACAGTAGTAATGCTCACAATTTGGTTGGCTTCACTTGCAGTATACAGTGAGGATTTACATGCAATACAATCTAGTCAGCTTTCTTGCAATATCTACTTAATTAAAATTAAGGCTGCTAAAAAGAGCATTAAAAAAATCAAGGGATTCAGCCTGCCAAGCAGTGAAAATTCTATCTTCATTCGTGGTGTGACTGAAAATAAAAGTTAAAGGTTCTCAGTATTTGAATAAAAAAAGGCACCAAGTCCTCTTTGGCCAGATGCTAAAATACCACGGTCCCAATTCGGATAGTAGCTTCTTGCTGTACCTGGGCTGTTTGTGGGGGAGAGCATCCTTCTGCCCTCTTGGACCCTTGGGGGATTTTCTTTACTAGGCTGTTTGTGGAGGAGGGTGTCCTTCTGTCTTCACGGACCCTCGGGGAATTTTCTTTACCGCAGAGGGGAAAGAGAAGAACAGGAGATTTAAAAGTAGGTATATTTTTGGGGGCGGGACTGCTGAAACAAAGAGAGGGGGGAAGGGGATGGTAGTGTGCACCTAGAGAAGCTGCGTAGCCTGTCCCAAGTAATTAATTCAACACTACCGTAGGCTAGCTCTCTGACTGCTATGTAGTCATTCAAATTTAAAAACAGTTTTACTGAATCGCACTAGCGGGTAGCACACAGTGTTTCCCTACAGATTATCTTGCCAAGGATAAAATTAAAAGTAAAAGGGTCAACAGTAGCACATACTGTATAGTACTGCTATGGCAAGCAGCAAATTCAGACAGTAGTAATGGTCACAGTTTGGTTAGCTTCACATGCAGTATGCAGTGAGGATTTATATGCAATGCAATCTAGTCAGCTTTCTTGCAATATCTACATAATTAAAATTAAGGTTGCTAAAAGTAGCACTAAAAAATCAAGGGATTCAGCCTGCCAAGCAGTGAAAATTCTATCTTCATTCATGGGGTGACTTAAAATAAAAATTAAAGGTGCTCGGTATTGGAATGAATAAAAAGCGCCAAGTCCTCTTCGGCCAGATGCTAAAACACCATGGTCCCAATTTGGATCATAGCTTGTTACTGTACCTGGGCTGTTTGTAGTGGAGGGCATCCTTCTGCCCTCACAGACCCTCAGGAGATTTTCTTTACTGGGCTGTTTGGGGGGGCATCCTTCTGCCATCATGGACCCTCAGGGGATTTTCTTTACTGGGCTGTTTGTGGGGGAGGGTGTCCTTCTGTCCTCACAGACCCTCAGGGGATTTTCTTTACTGTCCTTGCCTCCCCCTGAGATGGGGGTCTGTATACAACCCCCATGTGGATTGTAGTGCCATTTCCTGTCTCTAGGGTGACACACAGTGCCTCCTGTACTCCCTGTTTACCTTTTAGTTCCATTGCTTTGATCCCTTCCCTTGCATAGAGAGCTACTCCTCCTCCTCTTTTACCCTCCCTGTTCCTCCTGTAGCTTGTGTACCCTGGTATGTTGATATCCCAGTCATGGTTCTCTATGTACCATGTTTCTGTGACTGCCACAATATCCAGGTGTCCCTCTTCCATCAAGGCCACCAGTTCAGGAAGCTTGTTACATAGACTATGGGCAGTGGTACTTATCACCTTCCATTTTTTATGGCTTTACCCCTTTTAGTCCTATCACTATCCTTACTGCCTTTGCCTTTTTCTGCATTTACCCCTGTCCTGCTCCCTATTGACTTCTATGCCTTGGTGTTTACCTCACTAACTACCATGTTTTGTGGGGGGAGACTGGTATTTCCCTGTTCCTTTTCAGTGCCCCCCCTTGGCTAGTTTAAATGCTTGCCAATGAAGCATTTAAACCTATCATCTAGGATTTTTGTTCCCCTCCCAGACAGATGCAGACCATCATGCCAGTATAGACCTGCATCCCTCCAAGGGGAACCCCAGTCCCCAGTGAAGCCAAAGCCTGAGCTCTGCACCAGTTTTTCAACCATTCTTTGAATCCCATGGTGTGCAGTACCCCAGCATCACCCTTGCCATAGACAGGCAGCACCTCCAAGAAGGTTACCGTATGAGCTACTTGTCTAAGGCCCCTCCCCAACTCTACAAACTACTCTTGCACTGTTTTCATCCCATTTCCAGCCAGGTCATTTGTTCCTAGGTGGACAATGACATCCAGCTCCTTCTCTCATGCACCGGCTCCCGCGATCCTGAGGATTAGCTCCCTGTCCCTCCAAGCCATGGTGCCAGGAAGGCACCTTACCTTGCTCTCCCCTTCCTCCCCTAGTTCTACCCCCTAACGATTGAGTCCCCCACCAGGAGTTGTTTCATTCCCCTGTGGGGTCCTGTGCCACCCTCCTGTGAATCTCCTTTGTGGAGGTTCCCAGCATCCTCCTTGGTCTCCACTGCAGGTGCCTCCATAGAGAAACCACTCTCTGCCAGAACAGCATATGAATTGTGAAGAGGTACAACTGGAAGGATGCACCTCTGTTCCACCACCCTCTCCCTCCCTGAGCCCACCTTGGTCCAACTGCTCCTCTTTCTTGGCAACCTCTGAGTTAGCGGCAGTGGCCCTGGTGGTGCCCGGGTGGGGGAGGAGTTTTCATAAATCCTAGCCAGGTCATCCTGAAGATAGGCAACCTACTCCCTCAGACCAGAGAAGTGCCTGCAAATAGGGCAGCATCGCAGCCTCCAGAATGTCTCCCGGAAGACTGCCACCCCACAGCCATTGCACTGCACCACTCCCATCATGTCTTATTTTGTGGCCCCACTCTTTTTGCTTTGTATGCTTACTCTCTCCTCCCTCTGTTTATTTTTCCACCTACTTTCCTACTGCCTATATGCCCTTACTGCTCTCACCCTTCCTGTTCTGGGACAGGAACTTCCTGTATTCTTCATTAGTATCCTTCTTCCTTGCTCAGCATCAGACCTCCAGCAGCTAGGGGAAGAGAGAGAGCTATTATTTTCCTTCAAGGATGACGAAACCTATGTGTCTCAGTGGTACTTCCCTTCCTACTGCCAAACAGGAAGTTCCTATTGCCAGTCAAATCCCATGCCTATAAAAGTAGAACTGGCTAAAGGTGGGAGGGTGGAGGGAGGGAAGGAGGGCAATTAGTAAGAAAAGTTCTAGCTTTTTAGTCAGCTGCTTCTTGCTCTGAAAGCAAGATTCCTGTCTGCCAAAAGCTAGTAGTAGGGAGCTGTAATTGGAGACACCTGGTTTTCTACTGCCTAAGCCACACCCCCAATTAACTTTTCTCCTCCCTGATACAGTCCCCTTTCCCCAACACAGAAAAACACATTGACTTTCTTTTTTTTATATACCCTAAATGAGACCCCCAACTTCTCATAAAGTATCTGTTTTCAGTAAGGACATAGGTTGGGGGTTTAATTACATTAGTTTATACTACACTGCACTGTTTGCATTAAAACAGAACTATGTACTTTAAATAAGAAATATGCCTACATATTTAAACACATAATAAGGCAAAAACTGCAGAGCAAAAACTTAGCTATAACTCCAGCATGCTCACTTTATTGCTCTCTAAAAATCTTCTAAATACTGACTTAGATCAGTAATTAAAACATCCCAAGACATTGCAGAGCTCTCAATCTTAAAGCTTTTCTCCAATCAGAGTAGAAAATCCCACTTCAGATTCATAGAACACATAGAGAATACTGGCTGGGCTACTGTGCGCAACCAGCCTGTGCTGCCACCGAGGGGTTCTGATTCTGTTTGACTTCAAAGAAGCGAAGCTCGAAGGACATTCGACGGAATCAGAACCGAGGTGGTACCACAGGCTTGTTGCACACAGTAGCCGAGCCTGTAATTTGTATAGTGTATGGAGACCCCTTGTTTAAATACCATGACAAATAAACATCCATGTCACTTAGATAGGAGGTGATCACTTTCAGATCACTTGTGGTTTTACATTTTATGGGCTTATTCTGCTGCTCGTCAATGAATTTCAAGCACTCCTAAGCCAGCTTTGAAAAAAATGTTGCCGCCATCTTGTCACAGTATTGACTGAATACTGAGATGTGCACACAGTGTTTTTTTCATTACTGGAAGTGCTGTCTCTTGCACTCAGAAAAACAGCCAAGATGCTGTACCACAGTGTGGTGTAACCGCATTCCATGAATTCTGAACTGTGGTACAACAACATTTGGACTGCGATGGAATTCCATGTGGAACAAGGGGTCTCCATACACTATAAAGTAATATAACATCTGAACATTTACAAAATGCATTTTACAATACTAAAAGCAAAAGCAGTGCTCTACATTTCTGGAGTAGCGTGTGCTTGTGTGTGGTTGTTAAGAGATATATAAACAGAGCAGTAAAAGATTTTTTTTGTCACTTAGTGATTCAAACCAGGGATGAGATGTGTAGTTATATTTGTAGGAAAAACAGAAGGTTGGCTGGCCAGCCAGTGTAAATGAGAAATTAGGCAAGAAAAGGTAATTAAGTATGTAGCAAATCCATTTATCCTTTGTCAATGATAAACATCACTGCTGGAATGGGGCACTGCCTCACATTCCCATTACTAGGATTACTAGGATTTGTAGAACATAAGGGGGCATTGGGCCCACATGTGGGATATTAAACCATCAAATGTTGGTTATAGTATAGTCTGTCCAAGTAAATTTTGAATGCATTTAAGGTGGTACTTTCAATGGCTTCATTGGCGACCTGCAACTTAATAAGTTTCTCAATTAACTTATAATGTAAGACTCTATCAAAGGCCTTGGAAAAGTCTAGCAGTATTACATCTGATGGGCACCCACAATCAAAACTTTTACTAATGGTATCATAAAACATGATTAAATTGGTTGTACATGATCGCCCCCTAGTGAACCCATGCTGGTTTACATCATTAGTCCCGGTTTGTTCTAAGTGGTTTTCTAATCTATTTTTAATTAGTCATTCCATAAGTTTACAGCAGTGAGATGTTAAACTTATAGGTCTGTAATTTTCAGTTTTACTTCTATTGCCTGTCTTGTAAATAAGAATGACTATCACCGTTTTCCAGTCATCAGGTACAAGGCCTTCCCATAAGGAGGCATTAAAAAGAGTGGAAGTGACAATATAGAGGTGTGTTTTTTTTTGTTTTTTTTTTTCAGAAAAATTGGGTGTATTTTGTCTGGACCAGGACTAGAGGTATTATCAAAATTTGTTATTAACTTAAATACATCCTTTTGTGAAATTGGTATCTGTATTGTTTAATGGTACAGGTAATGTAGTGTGTGTTGGGGAAGAAAAAACTGAACAGAAATAGTTGTTAAATGTATTGGCTATGTCCTTATCATTTTGAAGCACTTGACAATCCTCAGTTATTGGTCTAATGCTTTTAACTGTATTTCTACAATTAGAATTCATATAGGAGTATAGGAGTTTCCTATCTTTGGTATGAGCCAGTTTAAATTCTAATTTACTCCTAACTTGCCTAATGGTATTTTTAGATTTTTCTGCACTACAATATATCTCTCTCTCTATTTGGGGTGTTGGTTTTATTTTGTAGCTTTTATATGCTTTTTGTTTACCCTTAATTACTTTTTTAACTTTCTGACTTAACCAAACAGGAACTCTACCTTTATTATTTTACTTGTTTTTAATGGGACATTTGCATCTTCTACTTCACTCAGTATCCCTATAAAAATATTCAAGCCTCTGTAGTTGTTTTATGTTTAAGTGTAGAGTCCCAGTCTATCTCAGAGAGGCTATAACATATTCTATCGTAATCAGCTTTATGATAGTCTTTAAATACAGTACTAGAGATCTCCTTGGGTCTCTTTATAGTCAAGCTACATGTGATTACCAAATGGTCACTATTTCCAAATGCTGCTTCTGTATTTATATCAATAATCCCATTTTGGATATTTGTAAGTAATAAATCCAGAATATTGTTGTTCTGGGTTGGTTCAACAACTAGTTGATCAAGTCCATTTCTGATACATTGTTAAATGAAACACTTCTCAGCTGGATCTGAACTCATTTGATTTTCCCAGTTGATTCCTGGATAATTAAAGTCCCCTAATACAATAGTATCCCCAAGCACAGACATTTCCGCAATTTGTTGGTTAAGTGTGGTGTTACATTCTTTGTTGGATGAAGGTGGTCAGTAGCAGTTACACACAATCACTGATTTACGCTCTGTAAATATTAGCTTTACCCATATAGCTTCAAGCTGCGTACTTGGGTCAGACTGTGGCTTAATGGGAATGGAGGGGATAGAATTGTTTATGTACAGACATACACCCCCTCCACGTTTCCCTTCCTGGTCATATTTATGTAATCTGTATCCAGAGATATCCATTATTCCCTCTATGTCAGTATCCTACCATGTTAGGGTTATTGCTGCCACGTGTATATTTTATAATATCGTAAGTGCTTCTAATTCTGTTTTTTTAACTTGATTTAAACTTCTTGCATTAATTGCAAGAAAGTTGCAGCCACCTTTAGACCTGGTTGTTACCAGCTTATGTTTAAGTCCCACCCCCCCATCTCGTTTAAATAGGTGTAATGAAAGTTGCTATTTTCCTTCCAAGTAGGTTACTGCCCCTTTTATTAAGATGCAGTCCATCCCAGGCAAACAGATGATTTTGATCAACAAAGTCTTCCCAGTGGCGATGCATTTAAAGTCCTTTTCCAAACACCACTGCCTTAACCAATTATTGATTACTTTGATTTTATAAGTCACGGCTTCTGTAGCATGAGGGACTGGTAAAATTTTGGAGATAGAGACCTTGCAATCTTTAGTCAACAGTGTTTCTCCTAAGGTAATAAAATCCTTTTTTGATATCTTGTATAGAGAATCTATTTATAGTGTTAGTTCCCACATGTATTATAACTGGTGGTTTGATTCCACCATTATATAGTATATTGTTGGCCATTAGTGTAATATCTAAGATGACTGCACCTCAGTAGCTGCTGAAAGTCCTATTAAACTTATCAGGATTACACACATGTCTATCTATATGTTTTGTCATTGAGTCGCTTAGTACAAAAACCTGGTGTAAGGGGAAAAAACTGGGAGGGGCTATGTTAGGCTGGTTAACCTCATTCCCAACATCAGTGTCCATTTCACCATGATCTGGTGTTAGATTTAGACACTCATCAGTAAATTAAATTCTGGTGGTAAGGTTGTATTTATTAGTGGGGCATGATTTGTACAACCATTAGTATGCTCGGTGGTATCTTCAATATCGATATTGGAATTGATTATTTCTTGTCATGTACTTGGAATTAAACACTCTTCTACATTGTTTTCCCTAGAATAGACATCATCCTGAATAGTATGATTCTGGTTTTCAGTGTAAAAAACTACTGATTCATTAGTCAATAATGAATACTGATTTGTAAGTGATAAATCAAAGGCCATTGCCCTTCTTCCTTTTTTTGACTTATTTCCTTTAACAGTTGTCCATTTCTCACTGTCATCTTTTGACCAATCTTTCTCTCTATCCCCTTTTTTCAAGCTACTATTTCCTACTACCACTTTCAACATTGTATTAGCTACTTCATGGGGTGGTACAGAGATGCTACAAGAACAGGTAGGTTTTTTGTTACAGATTTGGGCAACTGCATAATTTGTGACTGTTTGTATCATTTGTTACATTTCATGCTGATTATCAATAACCTGATTTAGTTTTTTATGGAGGTTAGCTAACTCAACCTCGTGCTCAATAATATGAGTGCATTTTTCACATATTGAGCCAATTCCTTTGTTCTCCTCAAGTTGGAGAGTGCACATCAAACATTTCTAACACTTGATCACCCAGTCACCATCCAATGTCCTCATTTTATTTTCCATGGTAAAAGATTTAATGTGAGGCAGGCACCAATTCTTATAAGATGCTTGGAAATATATGTTAGTCTTCTATTTACTAGCAATTACTCCTTTCACTAATCAATATATGCCCCTATACCTAGATATGTTAGCGATTACTTTTAACTAGGAAGGAATTATACTGTACCTGTTTTCTCTTTGTTTTTGAATTTGTAGGCCTGGTTTCCTGCATTCCCTGTGGACACTGCAGACATGTGAAGATACATGTTGTGTGTCTTGTCAGCATGTCTTCACTTGCATCACACACTGATTGCTTGCTCTCTAGAGCACGTGTGTTTAAATGCTACAACAACCTGGACATTCAATCGGTGCCTGACGTCACGCTCAGAATGAGTGTTGCTGCAGAAAAGTGATTTAAAAGTATATTTCAGCTGACAATACAGGTCTCTACCTTCTCCCACTTACAGATGTCTATATTTAGGAAGGTATCATTAAAATAAAGCAGATGTTATATCCTCTGATAACTCAGTGAGTCGCTGTTTAAGAGGGAAATGTAGTTCTGGTGCAGGACTACACTTCCCAGACTACTCCCTGTCACAGCATCTCACAATAGTTTACACAATAGCCCAAGGTTTAGTTTTAAAAAGCAATATTCTCACTACAGCAGCGTTCTGTGACCCAGTCCGTACTGTCACACCACAAGTGCTGTGGTCCCACAGCTTAGGCAAAGGGCATATCACAGAGCACTTTCAGAGCATGTGTTTAAATTCTACCACACCCATAAGTTCAATCGGGTGCCTGATGTCACGCACAGCATGATAGTTGCCACAGAAAAGTGATTTAAAAGTATATTTCAGCTGACAAATACAGGTCTCTACCTTCTCCCACTTACAGATGTCTATATTTAGGAAGATATCATTAAAATAAAGCAGATGTTATATCCTCTGGTAATTCAGTGAGTCACTGTTTAAGAGAGAAATGTAGTTCTGGTGCAGGACTACACTTCCCAGACTACTACCTGTCACAGCATCTCACAATAGTTTACACAGTGCCCAAGGTTTAGTTTTAAAAAGCAATATTCTTGCTACAGCAGCGTTCTGTGACCCAGTCCGTACTGTCACACCACAAGTGCTGTGGTCCCACATCTTAGGCAAAGGGCATATCACAGAGCACTTTCAGAGCATGTGTTTAAATGCTACCACACCCAGAAGTTCAATTGGGAGCCTGACATCATGCTCAGAACAAGAGTTGCTGCAGAAAAGTGATTTAAAAGTATACTTCAGCTGACAATACAGGTCTCTACCTTCTCTCACTTACAGATGTCTATATTCAGGAAAATATAATTAAAATAAAGCAGATGTTATATCATCTGGTAACTCAGTGAGTCACTGCTTAACAGGGGAAATGTAGTTCTGGTGCAGGACTACACTTCCCAGATGTTGACTGGAGCACTTTTGCTGCAGCCACATCAAAGAGCAGGGCCATTCTCGATGCCCTACAGGAGGCATGCCTCAGACAGCTAGTTTTGGAACCCACTCGGGAGAGAGCAATCTTAGACCTGGTACTCTCAAATGGGGATGGAGAGAGGATCTCTGATCTTGAAGTGGGTAGCCATCTCAGAACAAGCGACCACCAAACAGTGTGGTTCACGATAAATTTAGCTGTAGAGTCAAGCCACACAAAAGTGAAGGTACTGGACTTCAGGAGGGCTGATTTTTTCAAAATGGGAGAGTGCCTCAGAAAAGCACTAGCAAACAGGCAAGAAGGTGGGGTGGAGCAACAATGGGGAAACATCAAAACCGCCATCACAGAGGCAACAAGTCTTTGTGTGAAGCAAATAAACAAATCAAAATGAAAGAAAAAACACTATGGTTCTCAAAAGAAGTGGCAGGGAAGGTAAGGGAAAAAGATAGCATTCAGGAAGTATAAGGAAACACATAAGGAGCAGGACAGAGAACTGTACCAGTTAAAGCAGAAAGAAGCGGGTAAGGCAGTCAGAATAGCAAAGGCCCAAACCGAGGAAAAGACAGCCAATTCAGTTAGGAAGGGGAATAAAACCTTTTATAGGTACATTAGGGAGAAAACAAAGACTAAGGCAGGGATACTGAGGCTGAACAAAAAGGAAGGTGGTTGGGCAGAGAGCGACAGTGAAAAAGCAGGGATACTGAATGAATACTTCTGCTCAGTATTCACAATGGAAAAGCAGGGGGAAATAGCTAATCTAGTCAATAGAAGCACTCTAGATAGGGGGGTTGATATTAGTCCTTTCAAAGAAGAAAAGGTTCTGAAAGAACTCTTAAAACTGAAGGTGGATAAAGCAATGGGGCCTAATGGGATTCACCCCAGGATTTTAAAAGAACTAAGGGAAGAACTAGTAACACCAATGACTGCCCTTTTTAATAAATCATGGGAGGATGGGTGGTACCTGAGGACTGGAAGAGAGCAGATGTGATTCCCCTTCACAAAAGTGGGAGCAAGACAGAGGCAGGAAACTACAGACCTGTCAGTTTGACCTCAGTGGTAGGCAAAATGTTGGAATCACTTCTGAAGGAAAGAACTGTTGAGTACCTAGAGGCCAGTGGGGCACAGGACCCAAGGCAGCATGGATTCACAGTGGGAAGGTCATGTCAGACAAATCTAATTGATTTCTTTGACTGGGAGACCAAAGCAGTAGACCAGGGAGGGGCTGTAGACATGGCCTACCTAGACTTTAGCAAGGCATTTGACACAGTCCCACACAAAAGATTAATAAACAAATTAGTCAGCCTGGGAGTAGGTCCTAGGGTGGTAGCCTGGGTAAAACACTGGTTGGACAACAGGACACAGCGGGTAATAGTAAATGGAGACCACAGTGAAGAAAGGAGGGTTGCTAGTGGGGTACCACAGGGTTCAGTACTGGGGCCGGTCCTTTTTAATGTCTTTATAAGTGACATTGCAGAGGGACTGGAAGGGAAAGTATGTCTCTTTGCAGATGACACAAAGATCTGCAACAGGGTTGATACACAAGGTGGGGTGGAAAGGATGAAAAGGGACTTGGCAAGGTTGGAGAACTGGTCAAATGTATGGCAGCTTAGATTCAGTGCAAAGAAGTGCAAGTAATGCACCTCAAAACAAAAACCTAGGAAAGAGCACACAATGGGCGTGAGATACTGACAACAACAAAAATGGAAAGGGACCTGGGGGTAGTTATATCAGATGACCTAAAGGTGGGGCAGCAATGTGAGAAGGCAGTAAAGAGGGCTAGGGGGATATTGGGATGCATAGGGAGCGGCATCACAGTTCTGGAGACCCCATCTCCACAAAGACATAGACAGGGTGGAGGTTGTCCAGAGGAGGGCAACCAAAATGATGCAGGGTCTGCATCAGAAGACATAAGAAGAAAGACTAAAGGAACTAAAGATGTATAGCCTTGAGGAAAGGAGGAGAGAGGGGGGACATGATAGAAACTTTCAAATACCTCAAGAGAATCAACAAAGTCCAAGAGGGTAGCATCTTTCAGAAAAAGAGATGTGCAAAAAACAAGGGGGCACAATTTGAAGATAGAGGGGGAACGGCTCAGAGGTAATGTGAGGAAGTATTTCTTCACAGAGAGGGTTGTAGATACATGGAACAGCCTTCCTGACAAGGTCATAGAGTCAAAAACAGTGGGGGAATTCAAGAATGCATGGGACAGACGTAAGGCAATTCTAGTGGGGGTAGGAGGAAGTAGGCTGTCGGTTAACTAGGATCTGCAGCTTATCCATTACGTAGAGAAATGGGCAGAAGAGGTGGGCCAAGTGGTCCTTATCTGCCGTCAAATTCTATGTTTCTATGTTACTTCCTGTCACAGCATCTCACAATAGTTTACACAGTGCCAAAGGTTTAGTTTTAAAAAGCAATATTCTTGCTACACCAGCATTCTGTGACCCAGTCCGTACTGTCACACCACAAGTACTGTGGTCCCACAGCTTAGGCAAGGGGCAATAATTCATTCCATTTCCTAAAAGAGTCACTTGCTACATTAAGTTTAACAGTTCACTCTAACTGAATTCAAATTAGGTCCTAGTTTTTTAATACATGTTGTTATTTGCACTTTCTGATTTGCCTTTCAATCACACTTCCACAATTCAAATTGCTCAGTACAATAATCCCAGGGGTCCAATGCCCTTGGGGCATCTTTACAGAACCCATTTAGCTTATGTTTAGCAAAAAGTTCTGCAATAATGACCTCCATACTGTTTAAGCTGCATGGGTTCAAGAACCTAAGAGCCACAATACCTCAATTGTGGGATTATGTCTGGCTCTTTAACCTAGAAGGTGGGGCATGGTTATAACCCTTTTAAAATACCAGCAACCCACCTGACTGTCCTTGGTACAACTGCATGTGGGTTTGAATCCCCCCTTTGTAAACTTCCTGGGGAGAACATGGCAGAGTCGTCATTTGTAAGGAAGGTTTGGTTAGTGTCTATGGAGGTAACAATTATGATAAAATTGCAGGACACAAATAGCTGGTATGCTTCCTTATAGTATGCAGTTACATACAGAAATCAGTACAAGGTTATTGGCACAGCCTTTCTATATGAAACATAACTGTCTAACAAGTGGCTACAGAAGATTAGCAATCTTATCACAGTTACCTTCTTCTGGGAGACGCAGGTATAGCTGAGGACTTCTTCCCAATGGGTTCCTGGATCACTTGCATGTTTCCATCGAGCCCCTACTTATACTGATATGGAAGCTGCACTGCATGACTGAATTCACAACTCCCAAGGAAACCTGTCTCCACTGTCTGCACAAGGTTTCTAGTCATGCAGCTGGACCAACTCCCATAACAACCTTGGTGAAGTAGAAGCTCCCATCACCCTTATCAGGAAAAACTTAACATTATAACACTTCTTTGTAAGAAGAATGTAAGAAAAACAACTAATTTCTCAGCATGTTTCTGCAGCTGTTAGTTGTTTACCTCCAATATGTGTGTGTGTGTGTGTGTGTGTGTGTGTGTGTGTGTGTGTGTGTGTGTGTGTGTGTGTGTGACTGTGTGTGAGAAAGGCTAGTGTAAGACGTCTCTGATCTCTGGATTTAGCAGACATCAGTCCTCCACTGTAACCTACAACCCAAAAGGTCCCTGCTTGCAAATGGTACAGTTGCTGATAAACAGTAATACATTGGTTATACCCAAGGCAAATACACAGCTAATAATGTTGCATTGTAATATGCATACAGTTGTAATAAGCTGGTAATTACATACATGGCATAGGCAGTAATAAGAATAATGAAAAACATTTCCCTACAACTGTCAGGATGATAAAAAAATAATCCTAGAAATCAGCTTGCGAGTGTTTGAATAGGTGGTTCCAAAGCAAGGTCCAGTTGGAGTTTTGGATTTATTTTACCAGTGATGACAAGTCAACTGAGAGAATAAATGCTGATGACAAGTCAACTGAGAGAATAAATGCTGATGACAAGTCAACTGAGAGAATATATGCTGATGAAAGGGCACCTGAGAGAATAAATGCTGATGACAGGGCAACTGCAAGAATAAATGCTGATGACAGGGCAGCTGAGAAAATAAATGCTGATGACAGGGCACCTGAGAGAATAAATGCTGACGACAGGGCACCTGAGAGAATAAATGCTGATAAAAGGGCACCTGAGAGAATAAATGCTGATGACAGGGCACCTGAGAGAATAAATGTTGATGACAGGGCAACTGAGAGAATAAATGCTGACGACAGGGCACCTGAGAGAATAAATGCTGATGAAAGGGCACCTGAGAGAATAAATGCTGATGAAAGGGCACCTGAGAGAATAAATGTTGATGACAGGGCAACTGAGAGAATAAATGGTGAAGACAGGGCACCTGAGAGAATAAATGCTGGTGAAAGGGCACCTGAGAGAATAAATGCTGATGACAGGGCACCTGAGAGAATAAATGTTGACGACAGGGCAGCTGAGAAAATAAATGCTGATGACAGGGCACCTGAGAGAATAAATGTTGATGACAGGGCACCTGAGAGAATAAATGCTGATGAAAGGGCACCTGAGAGAATAAATGCTGATGACAGGGCACCTGAGAGAATAAATGCTGATGACAGGGCACCTGAGAGAATAAATGTTGATGACAGGGCACCTGAGAGAATAAATGCTGATGAAAGGGCACCGGAGAGAATAAATGCTGACGACAGGGCACCTGAGAGAATAAATGCTGATGAAAGGGCACCTGAGAGAATAAATGCTGATGACAGGGCACCTGAGAGAATAAATGCCAATAACAGGGCACCTGAGAGAGTAAATGCTGATGACAGGGCACCTGAGAGAATAAATGTTGATGACAGGGCACCTGAGAGAATAAATGCTGATGACGTGGCAACTGAGGAATAAATTCCGATAACAGGGTACCTGAGAGAATAAATGTTGATGACAGGGCACCTGAGAGAATAAATGCTGATGACATGGCAACTGAGAGAATAAATGCTGAAGACAGGGCACCTGAGAGAATAAATGCTGATGACAGGGCAACTGAGAGAATAAATGCCGATGACAGGGCACCTGAGAGAATAAATGCTGATGACAGGGCAACTGAGAGAATAAATGCTGATGACAGGGCACCTGAGAGAATAAATGCCGATGACAGGGCACCTGAGAGAATAAATGCGATGACAGGGCAACTGAGAGAATAAATGCTGATGACAGGGCACCTGAGAGAATAAATGCTGATGACAGGGCACCTGAGAATAAATGCTGATGACAGGGCAACTGAGAGAATAAATGCTGATAACAGGGCAACTGAGAGAATAAATGCTGATAACAGGGCACCTGAGAGAATAAATGCTGATGACAGGGCAACTGAGAGAATAAATGCTGATGACAGGGCAACTGAGAGAATAAATGCTGATGACAGGGCACCTGAGAGAATAAATGCTGATGACAGGGCAACTGAGAGAATAAATGCTGATGACAGGGCAACTGAGAGAATAAATGCTGATGACAGGGCACCTGAGAGAATAAATGCTGATGACAGGGCACCTGAGAGAATAAATGTTGACAACAGGGCAGCTGAGAGAATAAATGCTGATGACAGGGCACCTGAGAGAATAAATGCTGATGACAGGGCACCTGAGAGAATAAATGCTGATGACAGGGCAACTGAGAGAATAAATGCTGATGACAGGGCAACTGAGAGAATAAATGCTGATGACAGGGCAACTGAGAGAATAAATGCTGATGACAGGGCAACTGAGAGAATAAATGCTGATGACAGGACACTGAGAGAATAAATGCTGATGACAGGGCAACTGAGAGAATAAATGCTGATGACAGGGCAACGGAGAGAATAAATGCTGATGACAGGGCAATGGAGAGAATACATGCTGATGACAGGGCAACCGAGAGAATAAATGCTGACGACAGGGCACCTGAGAGAATAAGTGCTGATAACAGGGCAATTGAGAGAATAAATGCTGATAACAAGTTAACTGAGAGAATAAATGCTGATAACAGGGCAACTGAGAGAATAAATGTTGATGACAGGGCAACTGAGAGAATAAATGCTGATGACAGGGCAACTGAGAGAATAAATGCTGATGACAGGGCAACTGAGAAATAAATGCTGATGACATGGCAACTGAGGAATAAATGCCGATAACAGGGTAATTGAGAGAATAAATGCTGATGACAGGGCAACTGAGAGAATAAATGCTGATAACAAGTCAACTGAGAGAATAAATGCTGATAACAGGGCAACTGAGAGAATAAATGTTGATGACAGGGCAACTGAGAGAATAAATGTTGATGACATGGCAACTGATAGAATAAATGCTGATGACTTGGCAACTGAGGAATAAATGCCGATAACAGGGTAACTGAGAGAATAAATGCTGATGACAGGGCAACTGAGAGAATAAATGCTGATAACAAGTCAACTGAGAGAATAAATGCTGATAACAGGGCAACTGAGAGAATAAATGCTGATAACAGGTTAACTGAGGGAATAAATGGTGATGGCAGGGTTATTGACAGAATAAGTTATGATGACAGGGCAACCTGTTTATTCTCTCAGTCGACATGTATTATGCAGAAATAGTATAATTTAGTTGGCAAATATATTCACACTGCCATTGCATAAATAGGGATCATCCAATGAGGTAGCTCAAAATAAATAGAATAATAGATAGGTTCTAGTATATTACAAGGTAGTAATTCCATTGAGAGGTTCTGGGGACACAGAGAACCTCGAGAGCAAAGCTCGAGAGGTTTCATGTGTCCCCAGAACCTCGAGATGGAATTACTACCTTGATATGCCAGAACCTATTTGTTATTTTTTTTAAAATATGGATACGAGGTGAATTGACTCACCTCCGTCTAAACAGTGGAGTCAGTGGGTCCATGTGAGTGCTGGCAGGGTTCCCTAGTGCTGTGTGGATGACCGGTGCTGTGGGCTTCATTTACTGCTGCTTTTTTTTAACTGTTTGTCAGCAGCGGTATCCCGCGAGCAGAGGAGCTCAAAAAAATGTTTCAAAACTGCAGAAAAACAGTTGTAGTGGCTGTTGTTGACTGTTCATTCGCTAAGCGAGCGAGCAAGCCGCCATGTTTTCCTACTCGTTGTGCCTGCCCACAGAGAAAAAGCTGCCAATCAGAGGGCACGCTTTGTAAAACGTCGAGGACACACTTGCGCATGTGCTCTTCAGCTTTCTTGATAATACTATCGATCGGGTGCCGAACGATACTATTACGGCACTCGAACGATAGTATTATCACTTACCAACAGTAGTATTATCGCTCCAGGAGCGATGGTATTACAAGGATTTTTTCGTATGCTTTTTAAGCATATTATTTTCACAATCCATATATTAAATGATTGTTATTTGGTGTGGAATGTTGATGTTATTGTTCCCTTCTATGAGTGGCTGAGCAAAGCAAAGTCATATCTGCAAGGAAGCAGTCACACCAGCATTTCATAGCAAATGACAATCATATTTTAAGCTACCTCATGGGATATCCTGTATATACTATCGGAGTTTGAATAAACCTACTTCACCATGTGATATGACAAGTAGTAAAATAACATAGCTACTCATAAAATAACATGCATTCCTAATGTTATTTTACTAGTAGCTATGTTGAGAGCTATAATAACACTTTTTATTATCTTTTGATGCTTTCCTAGGCAAAGCCTGTGAAAGCAAGGAAGAACTGATACTGTTGGGGGGGGGGATGTTAGCAATGTGATTTAAGGTATAAGATGAATGTTTATGGTTATTACACTTATATAGATACCAATTAAATTATGGGGACTAATACCAAAGTTCAGAAAAAGTTAACTTTTTTAAAACTGTCATGAAATTTATTTAGAAAGTATATTGACACACCTTATCATTATGGGGAAAGTATTTCAGTGACATTTATTTTACAACGAAAACACTACTATCATGATGTAAATATATTATAGGCGCCCATATATTAGGGTTGAGTAGCCTGTTTAATGTTAAACCCCTAAATTTGCACATTAATATATTTGGCTATGTTTTACTGAAATGAGCTGACATTTTGTATGTGTTATCTAGGAGATAATGTCTTAATATGTTGACATTTGTATGGTGGCAGCTTGTGCGGTTCCTGAGATCTGCATGTGTCATTTTTTGTAAATGTCTAACTTTTTTCCTATACTAAACATGTTTTTTTTTTTTGCTGTCCCCTACAGCCTATATGGTATAGAATTTTTTCCCCAAACTTGCAGGGGACATGTGTCATGTCCCAAAGTGGTGCCTTTGACAGGTCTGGTGAAAAAATATTAAAGGGTTCCCGAGTTATAAGGCTTTTAAATTTAGTGTTTTCTGACCTGCGCATGCGCTGCAGGGGTTTTCAGATAACGTCCTGCAACAACAATAAAAAATTGATAGCGCAAAAGCTGATTTTTGGTTTCATGTCATTGAATTGGCAGGGCACCAAAAAATTTTAGTGCCCTGCCAACCGCCATCTTGTTGATTTTTTTCCACAAACTAACAAGCGTGGAAAATACATAAAAATTGCTGGTATTTAAAAAAAAACAAACAGAACCTAGCTAAATGGACACCCTTTAGCTATGTTCTGTTGTTTGTTTTTTAAATTAAGGGCCAGAAATACCTTTTCTGGACACCTAAAATCCAGGGTACCCAGCTTATTGAGAGGAGCCTTTCGCTCACATTCTCTATATGAGAACAGCATAATTTTCTTGACTTCTGCACCCACAACTAGAACTCATGCTGCAGGTTGCAGGGAGAACAGTGAGCCACTGTTATTGTTCCATTAACATCTGCTGTAGACTACAGTGTCACTCCCCTCCCTGCCTCTGTCCTTGACATAGCACAACAAAGTATGGATTTTTTTTTCTAACAATGCTGTTCACAGTTAATGGAAAAAACAGAGACTTTTTTTTTTGTTGGCTCAGGGGACGGCCATTTCAAACTTGTGCTAGCATCCTCTAAGAATCTAGACAGCTCAGTTCAGTGCACTTTTTACTGTCTTTTGTAGATCCTAATGTCACTAACTAAAATATATTTTAGGATGCTGTCAACATATAAAGTGACAGAAAAAAAATAACGTTTTTTTCATTATTCGTGTTGTCTGTGTGATGTTTCATTTCTTTTTATTTATACCATCTGCATGCACCCTCACATGGACCACCATTGTAGTTTCAAAGGTGTGGGAACAGGCTAAAGCAGATTGGGATGCAGGAGAATTTTTTTTTTTTGCCTTCACACTGATGTCTTATCAACTACTTGTACTTCTGTTTTTCACACCATATATCTATTTTGTCAGTCATACATATAAAACCTGGATTTGTATATGGGTAAATGTTGCTCAGTAATAAAAAAAAATCCTTCATAGAAAGCACCTCTCGGCTTCAGATATTTCCCACTAAAATAGTCAGTTTGTGCTGCACCCGCAACTACGATCATGGAGAGCTTCATACAGCAAAATAAACTGTTACTCCTTAACATAAACAAGCATGTAATGCATTTCATTTTTTATGTGTAACTTCATCTGACTGACATTTTTATAGTGCTATTTAAATATATGCTCTGCAAATAACTTCCAATTGTCACACAATCGCATCGTGTGCTGTGACACTTTTTTAACAGATGGCTCTCGTGTAATGCAATTGCAGCGTTCATCTCTTTAAAATAACATCAGCCGCACATTAGATTCATAGTCTGCACAAGTTAGATTTATTTCTATTCAATTCATACAAACATAAATTTACTTCTTATAGAGCAATCAGTTCCCCTGTGCTCATCAGACAGCTTCCATACATAATGTTCATGGATGCACAGCCTATACTACAAGTGTGCTTCTATTTTCCATTCTGTATATGTTTGCAGTCAGTGTCTCTTCAGCGAGCTGTACTCATGGAGACTGACATTAGTTCATCTAGTTCCCTATCTACCTATAGGCCCTGTACACACTAGGGGCCAATTTTAAAACATTTTAAAGGACATTTTAAAAATCGGTCAATAGCATGGTTGTTGGAGCATCAACACTGCATTCTGACAACCGTGCTATCCCGGGTGGGTTCCCAGGCATGACTGTGACATCCACCTCAAAGCATTAAGGGTGCCACAGTGCATGACAGGATACCCATGATCGGGAGCTGAAAGGGATTGCAGAAAACAATACATCACTGGAATATGTAACCCCTTGCCGACTCAGCAGTACCTTTATTTTGTTTTTTAAATCCTGTCAGAAAGAACAAGAAAGGCTTTTCGCATGGGACGGGTTGGCTTAACCCATGTTACAGCACGATTTGGGTACACACTGCTGTTAACATGGATTAAGGCAACTGTATTTATCTAAAACCATGCTAAAGACTACCTTTCTAGCAGGATTTTAGCATGGATTTTGAACACAGCTGTAACCGTGTTACAGTGTGGATGCTAACTGTGTTCTGGGAGCTTAAGACGGTTTAAGGCAGTTAAACCATTTTAAGCTCCCTAGTGTGTACAGGGCCATAGTGACAGGTGGTGTTTTTTTTTTTGTTGTCAGCTCATGGGGCACCTATTTCAGTGCACTTCTTACTCTCTGTTGTAGATCCTGAAATCATTAACTAAAATAGCTTTTGGGATGCTGACAACATGTAAAATGACAGAAAAAAAATTACATGCTTTTTTTGTTATTAGTGTTGTCTGTGTAAAATTTCATTTCTTTTTATTTCTACCATCTGCATGCCCCCTCACCAGAACCACCATTATAGTTTCAAAGGTGTGGGGGTGACCCCAAGGCACCCCCCGATGCCTGTTGGTGTGTATAGGGTGGGGGTGGGGTGTTAGGTTTGGGAACCCTAATGCCATATTTCCCCACTTTTGTGGTTTTAACCCTAACTAGAACGTTAACACAGTTTCTTGCAATTCATATAGCTATAGCTAGAGAAAACTGCCTGTTTCTATATTGATAACATAATTACCACTGTTACATAACAACAATATAATAACGTAATTTCTTAACCACTGGACTCCAAGCATGGTATTTTAAAAAAATAATGTTTCTAGCCCCAGCAGCTCCAGAGTCAGACCTTTCAAAAGATATTTTCTTTAAAATGTGAAAACTTTAGAACTGTTAAGGCTAGACACATATATTTTTTTAAATGAAAGCTTGGATCAGCTTAGTACACGTATCATTAATATATCACTACAAAGATCATATTTCAGTCTAAAAATATAAAATGTTTCATACTGACATAAAAAAATACAAAATGGTCCATTGCATTTTTAAAGTCCTGTCATTTTTAACATATTATATTAACATATATATGCATGTAGCAACATAGGAGAACTGTATTAACTTTCAAATGTTACAGCTTTCAAAATGCAGTTTCAAGCATTCTAAAAATATTAAATAAGATTTTGTTTTGAAATAGTTGGAAGATACTAGTGGTTGATCTGTCTAAGAATAAACACATTTTTGCACTCCCATTGTGTGTGTATGTGTCATATATATTCTGTAATGGCTAGGAAATATACTCTTACTCCAACTGAACACTGAAGACTACTTTTTTTTTTACAAAATGTGTCATGGTATAATGTTTAGTGGTGTATAGTGGAACCTAGTTTACTGATCACAACCTGTATATAATCAATTGAAAACCAGAATGAATAACATTAAAAATGAAATATAGAGACAGGGTAACTAATTACCAGTTACAGTACCTCTTCAATAGGTTCTCCTCCATACAGCCACCATAAAGTGGAGTAGAGCAAGCAGGCAGTAGGATGCCAAGTGTAATTTTTCCACAACTGGGGATGCCCACCTTATGTTGGCTGAACCCACTCACAGTGTCACTCATCACATGTAAGGTGGGTTAGCGGGTTAGCGTCCATCACCGTCAATTCATTATAGTTTTGTCACTGCCACATAAAACCAGAACATCAGTAGATGACCAGGGATGAATACAGAACCACACAAATGCAGTGCACCACAAGGTCACAGGATCTGGGTAGAGTGGATGGGCCTGGCAGTCCTCATCTGCTGACAACCTCTATGTTTCTAGGACCTGAGGTGGTGAATATACAACCAGCTCTCCCAAAGGAAGGCAACACAGGGAGGCAGAGAACATCCTAAAGTTGTGAAATATAGAAACCATCCTTTAGGAGGTAGGATCCTTAAATGACCATGAAACAGAGGTCAGAGACCTTAGTGCATCATACTGAATTTCTCTCAGAGCTACTAGGACCAGGCAACAAGAAGGAGATGGTGACTGGGCACTATACAGAGACACCCACATGAGCTCTTCACCTCAGGAGGGGAACTCTAGCACCAGTACTGTAAAGAGATGACAGTGTGAAACAATAACTAGCATACCATCTGTGACTCCACGATCAAGGCAATAGCAGGAGATGTGTTTAATTTTTTTTTGGGAGGGGGACATAGCCAGAACATAAGCACAGTACCAGAACATGAAGGATATGTGGCTCACACTGGACACACAGTATACAAGCGGCAGTATTGACAATATGAACTCAGGTCTGCTTTAAGCCTAGCAAAAGTTGCCCCCACCACAGGATGGCAGTGCACAGAACAATGTCCACTTATGGCACACTAGGATGGCAACAAAATGGTCACCAAAGACACAGACTAGGAGGTGAAAATGTGACAAAAAGACTTACACTCATGGCCATAATTAAAAAAAAACAGCATATGTAGCACAGCATCTCAAATAGTGAAGAGAAAACAGTGGTGAATTACCACACAATCTTGACAGTAAAAGTCACAAAGAGTAAAAATTACATAAAAAGGGTGCAGAAGCCATTCCAGCAGTGAAAGGGATGACTGTGACTAAGGCCACAACCCATGACATGTGATGCTTTGAATACACTCACAGCAAGAGGAAAAATGGCAGGCATAATCCCCCAATAACAAGGGCAATACTGATAGAGAAACAAGACCAAAATTGGATTGCAACTCCATGAATAAATCCGTAAGTATTTTATTTAGTGTGTTCCACTGACTTGATAATATTCATCTCTTACTCTTCATGATTTTATTGCAGTAAACTCTTCGATGCCTTCAGTTTTAATTATCCACTTCCATAGTGTCAATTGTTATGCCTCTAATAAACATTTATACAAGTGGTAACATTTCAGGACTGTACATTCCTTCTTCAGAGCTAGTGGCAGGAAGAATTCTAAAAAATGGGATGAAACAAAAGAGAAAATACATTTCTCAGAGTCACACAGGCAAACAGCTGCAAAATAAGTGGTAAGATTTTATGACTCTACAGTCTTTCTTCAGAGCTACTGGAAGGAAGAATTCTAAAAAAGGGATGAAACAAAAGAGGAAAATATATCTCTCAGAGTGACACAGGTGAACAGCCTCAACATGGAGCAGTGAAGTTAGATATTTTCAGACAGAGCAGAATAAAATTACTGTAATCATTATTAGGTAAGAACCCACATTTGTAGCTAAATGTGAAAAAGTTTTAAGTGAGATTCAGACTCCTGCAATAAATGGTAATATTGGAAAGTGGAGGTGTGCAATGTATATCATCAGGATTTTGTTTAGGAACAACATGGACACCATCATTTTGAATGGCAAAAGAACTTACACACTCTTGTAAAAAAAAATGTAAGAAAAGGACAGATGTTTAAATAAAATATATGAGCTGTATTTGAGCATTCAGTGAGTCACATGTTTACAGTGTGAATACAGATTGTGAGACAGAAACATAACAAAATTGAGGAGGGGTCTATGGCAAGTAGTACAATCTGTTACCTTCTCAGAGGTGCTACCTGTGTATAAAAAGGGGGAGAACAGGAGGCTCTGCACCAGAGACTTCAACCTATGGTTGAGGAAATGGTGCAGAGAAGAGGGATTCAGATTCATTGGGGACTGGGGCTCTACCTGGATGTATAGAGGCCTGTACAGGGGTGACGGCCTGCATCCCTCCAGGAAAGGAACTGAGATCCTCAGTGAACAGTTTAAATGCTACATTAGGAGGCATTTAACTGAGCTGAGGGGGGAGGCGCAATGAGGCAGGAAGGCACAGTCCCCCCCCAACCTTTCAGGATCAGAAATGGGAAACCCCAAGGTGTGATGACCAAAAGGGAACAAACACAAATAGGTAACAATGAGGTAGAGGGAGGGGTAAAGAGGATAGAAAATAGTGGAGGAAAAGGGGGAGGGCAAAAGGACAAGCATAAGGGAAGTATCAGTACCAGATGGACAGCCACGTCTGCAAATGCTCGAAGTCTGGGCAACAAGATGGCAGACTTAGAAGCCACCAAGGCAACAGGGGACCTGGACATAGTGGCAGTTATGGAAACCTGGTGCAATGAAAACCAGGACTGGGAGGTAGCCATACCAGGATATGCATAATTCAGGAGGGACAGGGTGGGTAAAAAAGGAGGAGGGGTGGCTGTTTACGTAAGACAGCAGAAACGTCACAGATGTATGGGGGGACAGAGTAATGTGGAGGTACTGTGGGTCACCCTGAAGACAGGGAGGGGGACAGTTATTTGGGTAGGGGTGATCTACAGACTTTCTGCACAGGGGGAGGAGGAAGACAAAGATATTTTAGAATAAATCCAAGGGATTGCCAACAAGGGTGCGGTACTACTAGTGGAGGACTTCAATCTGCCAGATATGGATTGGAGCCTCCCTGCTGCAGCATCAGTAAGAAGTAGGGAAATCCTAGACTCCCTGCAGGTGGCGTACCTCAGGCAACTAGTAAATGAACCCACTTTGGAAAGGGGCAATACTGGACCTGGTATTGTCAAAGGGGGACAGTATGGCTGACATCACAGTGGAAGCCACCTGGGGAACAGTGATCATCATACGGTGTGGTTCAACATAAGGAACAAGCCAGAAACAAACCACACTAAAATAAGGGTCCTGGAGTTCAGCAGGGCTGGTTTCAAGAAAATGCAAGACTGCCTGTGGGATGCACTGGCAGAAATAGGGAAAATGGCTAGAGTGGAGGAAAAACTGGCAATAATAAGGAGAGCCATTGAAAAGACAATGAGCCGCTGTGTCATGCAGGCAAAAAAAAGAGCAAGGAGACCGTTATGGTTCTCCAAGGAAGTAGCAGGGAAAGTAAGGAAAAAGAAGCAGGCATTCAAAAGGTACAAGTCAACACAGAAGGAGGAGTATAGGGAGAGTTATCAAGAAAAATAAAGGGAGGCAGGGAAAGCAGTCAGGAGAGCAAAAGCACAAACTGAGGAAAACTTTGCCAAGGCAGCAAAAAAGGGGGAATAAAATATTCTTATGGTACATAAGTGGAAGGAAGAAAAGAGAGGCGAGGATAGTGAGACTAAAAGGGAAAGGGGGAGAATATGTGGAAGAGGACCAAAAGAAAACAGGCATATTGAACAAGTAGTTTTGTTCAGTATTTACAAAGGAAGGGGTAGGTGATGGGCCACAGATAGTGGAGAAGGGCATTACAGGAAGAGAGGTGAACTGTAGCTCCTCTGCGGAGGAGAGAGTACTCAGGTAACTAGAAAAAATAAGAGTAGACAAGGCAATGGGCCCCCGATGGGGTCCATCCAAGGATACTAAAAGAACCATGGGAGGAACTGGCTGCACCTCTGACACCCCTGTTCAATCTATCACTGGACATGGGGGAAGTACTGGGAGACTGGAGAAAGGCAGATGTGGTCCCACTACACAAAAGTGGGAACAGAGCAGAGACAGGAAACTACCAACCAGTAAGCCTGACCTCAGTGGTGGGCAAGGTTATGGAAACACTGCTTAAGGAAAGGATTGGGAAATACCTCAATACCAGTGGATTGCAGGATCCAATGCATCATTGGTTTACAGGAGGGAGATCTTGTCAGACTAACTGGATGGAGTTTTTTGACTGGGTCACAAAGGAAATGGATCAGGGAGGACTGGTGGAAGTAGCCTACCTGGATTTCAGTAAGGCATTCAACACCATTTCACACAGAAGACAGGCTGATCAGCCTGGGAGTGGGTCCAAAGATAGTCAAATGGGTACGAAGTAGGCTAAGGACCAGAACTTAGAGGGTGGTGGTAAGTGGTATTCACTTGGAGGAAGGTAAAGTAACCAGCGTGGTACCATAGGGGTCAGTACTGGGACTGGTCCTCTTCAATGTCTTTATTATTGACATCGCAGAGGGGCTGGAAGGAAAGGTATGTCTGTTCACGGATGACACAAAAATGGGCAACAAAGTGGACACTCCTGGTGGTGTGGAAAGAATGAAGGAAGATTTAGAAAGGCTATAGGATTGGTCAAGGGTTTGCCAACTGGGATTCAACACCAAGAAGAGTAAAATTATGCACATCAGGCACAGAAATCCAAAGGAATTGTATCAGATAGGAGGGGAAGTGTTGACAACCACAAATCAGGAAAGGGATCTGGGGTTCATAATAACTGATGACCTGAGGGTAGCAAAGCAGTGTGATAAGAGAGTGGAAAAGGCTAGTAGGTTGCTGGGTTGCATAGGGAGGGGTTATCACCAGCAGAAAAAGGGAGGTAGTTTTACTCCTGTATAGGTCTATGGTGAGACCCCACCTGGAGTACTGTGTACAGTTCTGGAAGCCCCACATCAAGAAGGACATAGACCAGGTGGAGGCAGTGCAGGGAAGAGCAACCAAGATGGTGCACAGCCTGCATTGGAAGCCATACGAGGAGAGACTCAGGGAATTAAATATGTACTCATTGGAGGAGAGGAGAGAAAGGGGAGATATAATAGAAACATTCAAATACCTCAAAGGTATCAATAAAGTGCAGGAGGGTAGCATATTGCGCAGAAGGAGATGTTCAAGAACAATAGGTCATGATATAAAGTTGGAAGGGGGGAGACTTAAAGGGGATATATGGAAATACTTCTTTACGGAAAGGGTTTTGGATGCCTGGAACAGACTCCCAGCAGAGGTGGTGGGTACTGAAACAGTAGAGGGTTTCAAACATGCATGGGTTAGGCACAGGGGGACCTTAGTAACAGGGTAGAGGGTGGAGGTAAGGCCATAGCTCACTTAGGGTCTATGGTGGCACAGTAGGTAGGGACTTCAGGGCAGACTAGGTGAGCCAGGAGGTCCTTTTCTGCTGGCAGATTCTATGTTTCTATGTAAAATAAGATATGTAATCCTGCAAACTAGGAATGGAGTAGAAACCTAAACACTTAAAAACATAGAAACATTAGAAGTTGTCGGCAGATAAGGGACTTCGGCCCACCAAGTCTGCCCTATCATCCTTAAGAAATGTGCTTTTTCAAATTCTGCTGATAATAGGTGGTCCCTCTCCACCGCCTACCAGCAGCCCGCTATGCCTATCCCAAGCTTTTTTTAAACCTGTAATCATTTCTGCCTCCACGACCTCTGCTGGCAAGCTGTTCTATTTGTCCACCACCCTCTCTGTGAAGAAGTTCTTTCTCATGTTCGCCCTGAACCTCCCTCCTTCCAGTTTCATCTTGTGCCCTCTTGTCCTTGAGTATCTTTTTCTTTGAAAAAATTTTATTCTCCTGCACTTTATTTATCCCTGTGAGGTAGTTAAATGTCTTAGTCATATCCCCCTCTCCCTCCTCTCCAAAGAATACATATTTAATTCCCTCAGCCTATCCCTGTAGGGTTTGTGATGCAGTCCCTGTACCATTTTGGTTGCCCTCCTCAGAATTGCCTCCATTTATCAATGTCCTTTTGTAGATGAGGCCTCCAGAACTGGACACAGTACTCGAGGTTTGGCCTCACCAATGATCTATATAGTGGAATCATCACCTCCCTTTTTCTGCTGGTGATACCTCTGCCTATACATCCTAGCATCCTGCTAGCCTTGCCTGCTGCTTTGTCACATTGCCTACTGACCCTGAGATCATCAGAGATAATCACCCCCAGGTCTCCTTTTTGTTTGGAGCATTGAATTTCACCCCCCCAGATGATACATTGCCTCTGGGTTTCTCTGCCCCATGTGCATTACCTTGCATTTTTTTTCATTGAACCCCAGTTGCCAATCCATTGACCAATCCTCCAGCTTCTTTAGATCTCCCCTCATTCTGTCCACTCCCCCTGGTATGTCCACCCTGTTGCAGAGCATGGTGTCATCAGTGAACAAATATATTTTTCCTATTAGACCCTCTGGAATGTCACTGATGAAGACACTGAAGAAGACTCAGTGTTCCACATTGCGTGAAAATATAGAGCGGTGGTAATGGGGAGGAGCCACAGGGGGCGGGGTCACCAGGGGGCAGAGCTACCAGTGGGCGGAGTCAGTCGGAATGCAATAAATGCATAAGAAACAAGAAATAAGAGTAATATGATGATCTGGAGGCCTCTGTAGTGTGCAGTAGCAAAAGAAAATTGTGATAAAACATACTGGAAAACCTCTGCATTCTAGTTGCAGGCCAGGCAACAGTTTGTGAGAGTCTTGACATTTTGGTGCAGCCATACTATATCTCTTTACTAGTGCCTGCAAGGCCAAGATCTCATCTTCGGTTTCGCAGTCCTGCCCAATGAGCTGCAGCTTCCAAATAAGGGAAACTGTCAATATCAGGGCCCTCAACTGAGATAAGCATAAGTGCATTTAGCACATTGGCACTTAATCTGTTTCGTTCCTGTGTTTTTATTCGATTCAGTGCAGAAAACCCCCTCTCACAATCTGCAGTTGACCTGGGTATTATCATTGCCAGTTCTGCCAAAGTAGATATGTTTGGATACAGGTCTACATACTTAGTAGTTAGAGCGTGCAGCACATCAGAAATAGTCTTAAAGGCCATCTTTTCTGTGAACATGAGACTACACAGAGAAGCCCATTCCAGTGCAGAAGCATCTACATCCACAACAGTAGCATACTGACCAAGAATAATCTCAAGGCTATCACTACTATAGCCTTCAACTCTTCAATATCAACTTCCTGTATCATGCTGGGGTCAAAGATACTGAACGCATCCAAAAGTTCTGTGCTTGGAAACCTTTGCTCAATTTGAGCAATTAGGGCCCTAATAAACTTGTCATGCACAGAGGTTCTGAAATTATTTAACTGTGGTTCGCTAAATGGCAAGTTCAGGCCATTATGATTCAGGAGTACTAGTTCAGGCGAAACGGAGGAGAAGTACTGACCAGGTACCAGTAGGCGTGCCCTAAGAATCTCTAAAGTGGAATGTAAATGTCTCTTTATATCAGTAAAATTCAGAGCTGATGTTTGGAAGCATTTAGATAAGATGCTAAGGTGTGGAAGTATGTCACACATCATGCATAAAATAGAGAAAAACTCCCAGTTTTCCACCATTTTTACTAGGCCCACAGCTTGGGGATCATGCCTTTCAGAGGCCTCTCTATGCAAGGACGTAACAACGGATGGGAAAATCTTCCTTAGTGTGTCACATGCTGCATCATGGGACAACCACCTAACTGCTTTTGCCTGTTTAGGCTTTAAAACAGGGTTTTCCATTGCCTGCTGAATTTCTTTCAGAGCAGCCATGCGAACAGCAGAGTTTTCATAATATCTGTATAAGTGATCTAGTGTTTGATTAAACTTCTTAATGGCGTTCACTTCATTTGCTGTTGCCTTTACAGCCAAGGCCTCCCGGTGAGCCATACAGTGATTTTCAACAAGAATTGGGCTGACTTCTTTCAGCTTTTTAGCCACCCCATTTTGCCTGCCCAGCATAACGGCTGCTCCATCACTGCTAACCCTGCAAGGTGATCAACCGAGATTTGATTGTTATCAGAGAACTCTAGCATTTTTTTAACAATTGTGTCTGTCTTTCCATCAATTAGTTCCTCAAGTCCCAGGAAAGAAACTCTGGGTTTCCCTTCTTTGCAGTACATACCATACAAAATGAGCTGCTTCATAACAGCAATATCAGTTGTTTCGTCCACCAAATATGAAAAAAAAATTTGACAGCCTTCAAATCTGTAAGAACTGATCTCCTGACCACCTCACCCAGAGAGAGAACCATTTCTCTGACAATTCGATCAGAACAATATTTAACAGCATCAGCAATGTGTATATTGTCTAGGTATTTGCATCCCAATGATTTGGCGAGATCCAACAGTGAGCCATATTTCGTTGTGTGAGGCAGCTCATTTTTTATTAGCCAGTACATGCAACGAAGGGATGCCACAAAAGCTTCTTGTTCCAGTGTCAGGGCCTGCTGCAATGCCTGCTCTATTCCACCTTTTGAAGCTGAAATTCTGCAGTTAGCTTCCAGTTCAGAAGCAACAATGTGAACTGAACTGTTCTGATGCCTTTTTATAGCATCTTCTCTGAATGTCTTGCACCCATTGAGTACCCAAACTGTTCCTGATTTGGGCATCTGTTTATGTTTTATGCAAAATGCAAAAAACATGCCATCATTTTCTTTGTACTGTAACCAACAGTATTTGTTAAGCCAGCTAGTATAAAAGCCTGTTGCTCTATGCTTAGAGGTGTTTTTTTCTGTATTACAGGAGGAGGTGCAGGGAGACTCTTGGACCTCGATAACGACTGGAACAACTGGCACTGTGATCTCACGACTGTCATCATGATCAGGTTCAGGATGTTTCCGTTTTTGAGTTAATTTGAAGCCAAAGTTAGTTAGTTTCTGCATTGTGGATTATTTCAATAAAGCTTTTTCCTAAGTGTGTTGTGTGTTTATTTTGTCAGTAAAACAGAATGAGAGTTTGATAATGGCAGAACAGGGACCGGCAGACGCACTGGATGTACCGTTTGGATTCCTGTTTTTTTTTCCCTCACACACAAGTTATTTTTTGTGGTAAACAACAATTAGCACACACAGAATGCCATAGAAAGGAACACAGCAATGGAGCCCTGTTTTTTTCCCCTCACACACAAGAAGTAATTTTTTTTTTTGTGGTCAACAACAAAACTTAGCACACACAGAAAAGGGACACACGTACTGGCAGGACAGAGACTGACAGACTGGTCACAGCAATGGAGCCCTCACACACAAATAATATTTCAAAATCCTGTTCCAAGTATCTCACCACCACCAAAACTCTACAATACTGTGCACTTTTTTTGGCCCACCCCAGTACATAACTTTTATTTTTTCCTTAATGCAGCTACCTTCAATAGCAAATGAATCAGGGCTGCATGGGTAGTGACTCTGTTGAAGAGACCATGCGATCTCCCTCCCCTCCCTCCCCCCTCACACACAGCACCCTTCCCTTATTGCAGTCTTCTTGTAAATATAGATTGTTTTCAATGAGAGTCCTCAGGAAAATAACTGTTTTTTATGATACTTTTGCATGAAATTAAGCTGGCTGCTGACAGAATTTCAGTCACAATTGCCAACTCAGAAATGATCGATCCTTATGCTTTCCACCACACAAACGCAATGGCAAAAATCTTCAAGTGGCAGCAGACTACCGAGATGGGACTTACCCCCAGTGGTGTAGCTGCTCCACTGATAGGGTGTCTATGCCATCACTCTTCGAGCATGTTCCCTCATTGGATCCTCTTCCAGTGGTCATCTGACACACCAGAAGATATCCCTCATGATTGCTGAGAGACTGACTGCATCGTCCCTTACTGCAACTGCGCGCATACACACAGATCGCGTTGGATTCCATTTGGCTGTTCTCGCGTGTGCACAGTTTCCTCAATGCGCGAGAACGCTGCCCCATGTTGCCAAGTGACCACTCCTCCATGTACCCTTGCTTGTGCGAACTCTGAGTGGATTTAAAGGGAATGTGTACCTGAGCTTGCCTTCTTTCCGTTGCCGATCCTCTGCCACCCGATCTTTCAATTTACCCCCTGCGGTGCATATTACAGCCATTCTGAATATTGAAAAAAACACCTTAGCATAATAAATGCAAATGAAACTATAAATAAACGATCTTTCAGGGATGAGAGTGATTCAGACATGGGCTATAGCTGGCAGTAGATTTGACATTAGCACTTCCATGAATTTAGGAACTGCATGCCATTCTGTCTGGTGATGACCGCATGACATGCGGCTCCTACATTCAGACAGTGCTGTTTAATGTCAAATAGACTGCCAGCTACATGCAAAATAAACATTTCTGGACTCCGTGGCAAAGTTCCTTTCTCTTTACAATACAACAATCACATGTTGCTTGTTAATTGGGCAAAACACGCATTCATACTGCCATATATTTTATTGTGCTCTGGTACTGTGGATGACCAACACTGGCTGGCAAGCAAGATACACACTGCCACATGACAGGCAAAGGGCTCCGGGAAAGTGTATTTTACAGGTAAATTAAAACAAACAATCAGCTATCATTGGACACTCAGGGAAAAACAGGATCCTAAGCTACCTTTACATTTAGTTAATCTGCTCCGCTAATTCGCCGATCAACATGGGCTGTCAGACCAAGATGCACGCTACCAAAATGACAGGCAAAGAACCCATGAAAACCATATTTTGCAGTAAAATAAACAAAATCAGCTATCACTGGGTACTCAAAAAACAATATCTCATACTTGCATTCCATTCAGTTATTCTGCCACGGTACTTCTCTGATGAACAATGTGGGCTGATGCACGCTGCCAAAAATGAGAAAGTCAAGAAACGCAGGATCAGAGAATTTACTTTTTACAGTAATAAACCCTAAGGGGAATGCCAGCATACTTTTACATTGGGGGTCAGTGCCTACAAGTGATATCTGGCCACCAATGTCATGAACCACACAAGACTCCAGAAAAGCACAGTCTCACAACATACAGTGCATTGACCGCAATTGTGTGCAGTAAAACCAAGCGCTGCTCTACGTGCAGGCACTGTGTTGTAGTGAGGCACGTGCATCATCTATTTTGCCGGGCGCGATGCTCGAGAGGTGAAAGGAACTATAATGCCGACACAAGATTTGGGTTTATTTAAAATACTTTATGTTGCAGGATCCTGACCTCCCGATAACACCAGTTGGTAAGTCCTTAATCCAGGAATGAATCCACTGCTCCAAAACAGACGCTTCGGTACACATTCCCTTTAAAGTGACAACACACTTAAAGTAAGAGAGGCGGTCATACAGTTTGAGTGGCGGCATTCTGAAATAGCGTGGCGGCCTGCCTCTCACTTTTTATGAATGGGGAACACTGAGACTGGACCCAAAACTGAACCCTATGGCACCCGGCTGGTCATTTTACCCTCTGCAGAGTGGATGCCATTTACCTCCACCGTCTGGGTCTAATGCAGCAGTTCCCCACCACCACCACTTCACTACCCTCTTTTCCCATGCCCATGTCTCCAGCATGTTTAACAGCCTTCTATGTGGCACAGTGTCAAAGGCCTTGCTGAAATCCAAATAGGCCATATCCACTGCCCCCCCAATCAACCTCTGTGGTTACCCAGTCAAAGAACTCAATGATGTTCATCTGACATGACCTTCCTCCCATAAAACCATGTTGCCTTGGGTCCTGTAGTCTGTTGACAACCAGGTGTTCCATTATTCTTTCCATTAGTAGTGTTTCCATAACCTTTCCTACTACTGAGGTCAGGCTGACTGGTCTGTAGTTCCCTACTTCCTCCTTGTTCTCACTTTTGTACAGAGGGACTACATAGGCCCTCCTTCAATCCTTGGGTACCTCCCCTGTTTTGAATGACAGGTTGAACAGGATGGTCTGAGGTTCTGCCAACACGTCTCTTAGCTCCTTCATTATCATAGAGCATACTCCATCTAGTCCCATTGCCTTATGGACTCTTTTTACCGTTAGTTCCCTGAACACCCTTTCCCTTGAAAATGGATCTGTGTCCATCTCTGTGCCCTTCATGCCTTTATCTCTAACTGCCAGCCCATTTCCTGTCTTCTCTTCCATAAAAAACTGAACAGAAGTACTTGTTTAGTATATCTGCTTTCTGCTGATCATCCTCTATACTGCTCCATCCTTCCCCTTCAGCCACACTATCCCTCCCCTTGCCTTCCTTTTTTTACTGATGTACCTGTAAAAAATTCTGCACCCCTTTACCACAGAGTTTGCTATGCATTTCTCTTTTTGAGCTTTGGCTACCGTAACTGCCTTCCCTGCCTCCCTTTGTTTTTCCTGATACCACTCCCTATCCCCTTTGTACTGTGTTCTTTTGTATTATCAAAATGCCACTTTTTTTGCTTTAACTTTTTCTGCTACCTCCCTAGTAAACCATAATTATCTCTTCTTTCTCTTCCCCCTTGCTTATCTGTTTGACACAGAGTTGTGTCACCACTGGAATCCTTGGTTTGATTACCTCCCACTGTTTCTCTACCCCATTATTTTCCCCTACTCCAACCAGTGCTTCTTCTAGGTGTTTTCCCATGTCTCTGAAATCTGCCCTCCTAAACTCGAGGATTTTTGCATTTGTGTGGCTTCATTCCACTCCCCAGTTATTTCAAACCACACCATTTGGTGATCACTGTTCCCCAGGTGCTTCCCCACTGTAACCCCCATTACACTGTCCCCATTAGTAAGTAACAGGTTCAGTAGTGCCCTTGCCCATGGTTGTTCCACAACCAGCTCTTTAAGGAATGGCCCTTGCAGTGAGTCTAAGATGTTCCTGCTCCTAGTTGTAGCCACTGCAATGAGGCTCCAATCCACATCTGGTAGATTGAAGTCGTTGACCAGTAACACCTCTCCCTTGTGTGCCACCCCTTCTATTGCTAGTAATATCTCCTTATCTACCTCCTCCCACTGAGCTGGTGGTCTGTATATTACCCCTGTGCAAATAATGTCCTCTTTCTTCTTTGTAGTGTAACCCACAGTATCTCCCCTCCTCCCTGTTCCCCTAGAATTTCTGTGACCTTTATGCTTTCTTTCACATAAAGAGCCACTCCTCCCCCTTCCTGCCTAAACTGTCTCTCCTGAATAGATTGTAACCTGGTACAGCTCTGGTTTTCATTACACCAGGTTTCCATGATGGCCACAATGTCCAGGTCAGATTCTGCCATGGTAGTCCTTGAGATCCCTATCTTTTTACACAGACTTCAGGCATTTACGCACATGGCTCTCCAGGTTGTGTTATCCCTCCCCTGCTTTGCTCTTTTATGCAACTCCCTTTTCCAATCACCCTCCTTGTCATTATGAATAGCAGACCCTCCTGACCCTCTGTCTTTGTGTTGAAATGCGCCCAATGTTGGTTTTCAGTCCACTTGGGTTCCCCTGTAGTTCCTGTGTTCTTGGGAGGGGGGACTTATTTTGTTTCCTATCATCCCTCCACATCCCAATTAGCTCATTAAAATGCTCACTGATGAAGCATCTAAACATTTCACTCAGGATCTTGGTCCCCTCCCTGGATGGATGTAGGCTGTCACCCTTGTATAAGCCCACATCCCTCCAGGTGGGGCCCCAGTCCCCCATGAAGCCAAACCCCTCCTCTCTGCACCATTCCTTCAACCATGTGTTAAAAGTCTGGATGTGGTGTCCTAGCCTCCCCTTTGCCATGGACAGGCAGTACCTCTGAGAAGGGTACAGAGCTTGCTACCTACTTGAGGCCCCTCTCCAACTCCTTGAACTCTTCCTGTATCTTCTCTAGCTCTTCCTTCTCCCCTGCCAGGTAATTTGTCCCCAGGTGGACAATGACATTCAGCCCCTTCATCCTTGCTATGGCCCTTGCAATCCTCTGGATTTGCTTCCCATCCCTCTGAGCTGTGCCTCCAGGTAGGCACTTTACCTCCCTCTCCCCCTCACTACCTTTTCCCAACTCAATCCCCTGGACAATGGAGTACCCACTAGGAGTTGTTTCCTCCTACTCTGGGGTCCCCATTGCCCACCCCCTGGGATCCATCCTGGATGACCCTCTCATCCTCCTTGGACACTCCCTTGGGTGTTGCCATATGACCTTTCTGTTTCTCCAACACAGTGTAGGCATTATATAGTGTCACTGGCTGGGGGATGTGCCTCTGTGCCACCGTCTAACCCTCCCTGAGCTCACCGTAGTCCATCCATTCCTTCTGCAAGGCAACTGTTGAGGTACTGCAGGCCGACTAGGTGGTCCCTGCATGGGGGCAAAGGTCCCCTGAATCCTAACCAGCTCGGCCCAGAGACTGATAACCTCCACCCTCAGCCCAGAGAGGTGCCTGCAGATGGAGCAACAGCACAGCATTCAGAATGTCCTCCTGAAAACTGCTTCAACATATGATTTTCAACATGTAATGTTTATTTGCTTTAGCTAGCACAGACATGCCAATGACCAAAAATTAATAGAATTAAAGATTTTAAAAATTTGTTTTCGCATTATAATTCAGATGGTACCATTGAGATATTTTGCTAGTCTAATATGAGTGAAGTAGAACACCGCAGTGATGAAAAAATGAAACTGATACACTTTTATGTTTAGTTTTTCAGTAATGCCATTCTTCTAAAAGAATTACACAATAAAATAAATATGTGGTAACTATAAAAATGTAAATTCTGATAAAAATTAAAAATATATTTGTTACAGATATAACAGAGACAAATTCCTTCTATTTGGGTTCTTAGACATTCATTCAATTAAAGGTCACACAGTTCAGTTCCACTGTTGAGCCTAATATGAAACAATGTAATATTTACCATTGGTGAACACACTAGCTCTAAAGAAGGAATGCAGAGTTCGGAAACTTAGCACTTATATAAATATTCATTACAATTCATGCTTTGGAATTTGATAATTAATAACTAAATGTGATGGTGTCACAAGAGGATTCTTCCTTTAGTGCTTTTCAGATTGGTTATTATTTGGAAGTGGCTGTGAAAATTAATAACTAAACTTGATGGTGTCACAAAATGATTCTACAATAAAACAACAGAGAGTATGAGATGAATATTATCAAGTCGCTGGAACCCACTAAATAAAACACTTGTGTTTTTATTTTTAGAGTTGCAGTCCAATGTTTGTGTTGTTACAATTGCTTGACACCTCCCAGTTATAAAAAAGTAAAAGGAACCCTGGAACCTGAACCTTTACTTTTTCCGATATTGTTACAGGACAGAAGAAGGGAAACAATTACCTATATTGATTGTCATCATAGTAGCAACTGGCTTGAATTGTTTTCATTAAAACCATCAAAAAAACACACACACACCACAGTGAACTGAGGATGCTGCAGAGTCAGAATGCCAGGACAACTCAAGTTTCATAAAATAGGCAGCACATAGGTCTGTTAAAACAAGAACCAATAACAGCAATGAAAAACAGAAGAGACTGTAACTTACAGAACAAGATCTGGCAGAGCCACTATGGCTGTAAATGCATTAACTAGATAAGGGTGTTTCATGGGCTTAAACATAAGCATGAATTGCCATTGCATACACTAACTGAATCAAAGTACAGTACATTGAGAAAGGGCAGATATAAAAATAATGCCACCATCTGTATTACACTTACCTATATGTTTCACATGTTATTCTATTCACTGTTATAGCAATCAACTCAACAGAACCGGGTCATCATATACATGAAGGTACTGTGCCTTAACTGCAAACATTATATGTTGTGACAAGGTGGAAGATAAACACAATGCTGAGACTTATTTAGGAAGACATTTGATGTGTTTAATTGATTTTTTAGAGATTGCTATACAGTACATACATACACAATTAGTATAATATAAAAGTGCATATACCCAAATGTCAATGTAAATCTTACGCATTTCATTACAAGTTGTTCTCTTGAAGGAAGATCTTACTGTACAAGGCCTAAAAATGGGTGACAGGTAAAAGTAAACTGGGTTAGGTGTGTTATTGAGGGTATTGCACAGTTTATCTTTTATTGCTGCTCCACCCCAGGCACACACAATATGAAAATCAACAACCCCTTGATATGACACAACAGGAATTAATTAGTACAAAGACAGAAACAAGTAGGAGACTGAGTAAGTGGATAGACAAGCATGAGTATGGTAAGTCAAATAACATTTCAAAAAGTCTCACTCTTAATATTCATCTTTTACAAATGCATTTGCACAGTTGACAATTTTTGTAAAAAGATAATAACAATGGGAGTTATTCCACATAACACATAATTTAAGTGAGAGGAATGAAGTTAATAAAAATAAAACAAAGTGAAATGGAAGAGAAGTAGCTATAAAATGAAGGGGGCAAATACAGAGCTATTATAGCAGCAACAGGTGATGTGTTCAACTGCTTTCATCTCAGGTGGATGCACAGGCAAAAATAACATAACATATATGGTAATAAAGAAAAATAAATAAAATACCTCTCATTGCAGAGCAGATTCGGAGCCACACAAATGTCCGTGGCTGAGATGTTTCTGAAACAAGGTTTAGTGCCCTTTCACTTCCCCCAGAAGAGGTTTATTGTACTTCTGGTAACAGAAAACAATGCAGTTTACCCATCATTTAGACAGGCACTGTTTTGAAACGTCTGTGCCCTGTCTTTTGGGTGCAAAGGAAACAAACAACTGATCGGAGTTACGAACATCTTTAGTTCGGTAAGTGTAGTACTGCAGAATTCTGTGCACATCCATAGTGTGCAGAAGAGTCTCTCCTGATTATAGTACTCAGGGAAGAAATACCAGCAGTTGAATTGTCTGATTCAACATAAACTCAGAAACCACTTTAGGTAAAAACTTAAGGTTTGTACAAAGAGGCACCCAGTCTCTGTGGAAAATCAAGTAAGGTTCCTTACACACCAGGGCCTGAAGCTCTGACATTCTTCCAGCTGAAGTAATAGCAACTATGAAATGCACTTTGCAAGAAAAATAGTGTATGGCACAACTTGCTGCTGGTTCAAAAGGAGGCAAAGTAAGTTTTTCCAAAACAAAATTCATGTCCCACGGGGGGGACTGGATTACGAATTGGTGGTTTCAGATGGAAAATTCTTTTCAGGAAGGTTTTGGAAAGCTTCAACTGAGGTATGGTTTTGCCATTCATGGGGGAGGTGGTAGGCTGAAATGGCAGGCAAATGAACCATCAAAGAAGAATAGCTGAGGCTAAGATCTGAAAGATGCAAGAGGTAAGCCATGACCTGGGGCACTGGGCAAGAGAAAGGGTCCCAACCCTTGGAGGCTGCCCAAATGGAGAATCTTTTCTATTTCATGGTATAAGTAGTTCTGGTAGAAGACTTTCTTGCCTCTATGAGGACCTGGGACACTAGGGTGGAAACTCCAAAACGTGAAGCAGCTATGTCCACAGGTGCCACGCATGCAGGAAGAGGGATTTGAGGCCCAGATGTACCAGTCTGCCCTGCTCCTCAGTCAGAAAATTGTGGCAGAGAGGCAGAAGTACTAGAGGTTCCATCAATAGCTGTTGAAGCAGAGGGAACCAAATCTGATGAGGCCAAAGGGGGGCTATTAGAATCATGTGAGCCCCTTCTGCCTGTAGCTTCAGGAGAATCCTGTGAAGCACTAGGAAGGGAGGAAAGACATACAAGAACCTCTCTGTCTAGCAAAGGGACAGTGCATCTCACCAGAAAACACAACGCCCGGGAACGAGCAAGCAAAAATTGGGTAGTTGTGCATTGGATGGGGAGACAAAGAGGTCTATCTTCAGCTGACCCCACAGGTCGATTAGCTTTCAGCCACCTCTTGATTTAGCTCCCACTTGTGATCCCTGACAGTGGTGTGGCTGAGACTGTCTTCCAGGATGTTGCTGACGCCCAGCACATGGACAACAGTCAGGCAGAGGTCATGCTGGACTACCCAGTACCACACTCGCGTTGCCTCCTGGCATAGAGGGTATGAGCGAGTGCCTCCCTGTTTGTTCAGGTACCAGATCACAGACATATTGTCGGTCTGAACCAGGAGTGTTCCCAGACATAGAAGAGGCTGGAACACCTGGAGGGCATACAGCACTGTCCTCATTTCTAACACATTGATGTGTAGAGATGCTTCTAGCTGAGACCATGTCCCCTGGGTCAGATGATCTCCTAGGTGGGCTCCCCAGCCTTAACATAAAGCATCCATTGTAAGGGTCATGGTAGAAGCAGGGGGTTGAAAGGGAACACCAGTGGAGAGATTGGACAGCTCCTGCCACCAAAGAAGATTCTTCTTCATGTACCCAGACACTAGGACCCTGTGGTCCAGGTTGTCCATATGCTGATCCCACTAGACCCGAAGAGTCAATTGGGGCACCCTAATATGTAGTCTGACTAGAGAAACTGTAGGGATTGTAGCTGCTATCAGCCCAAAATGACAGAGGATTGACAATGCTGTGGTCCAGCATGAATTGGCCACTAATCTGGCTTGTTCCTGCAGGGTCTCCACTCTGTCCAATGGGAGGAAGGCCCTGCCCTGGACCGTATCCAGCACCGCCCCAAATCAACTGTAGGCACTGGGAGGGGAGAGGTGGGACTTGGGATAGCTTACTGTTATTCCAAGTCTGGAAAAGAGGTCCACGGTGAAGGAGAAGGACTCCCTCAGACTGCTCTGTGATGGGACTGACAGAAACCAGTCATCCAGATACAGGCACAATTAGATCCCTCTGTGGCATAGGGACACAGCCACGACTGCTAGGCACTTGGTAAAAACCCAAGGTGCTGAGGATAGGCCAAAAGGGAGAGCCATGTACTGGTAATGTTCCCCCTTGAAGGCAAACCAAAGAAAGTGGCTGTGGGCCTGGAAGACAGGGATGTGCAGGTAAGCATCCTGCATGTAAAGCATACAAAGCCAATGGCACTTGTGGAGCAGGGGTAGAAGTCTCTGGATGGTGAGCACGCAGAACCTCTTGTACTAAATGTACAGGTTGAGCATGCTGAGGTCCAAGATGGGTCTTAGGTCACCCATCTTTTTTGGCACTAGGAAGAAATGGAAGAAATACCCTCTTCCTGTCTGTACTGGAGCCATGGGCTTTATGGCTGACTTTTGCAGAAGAGCCTGGATCGTGTTCCTTATCAGAGACAGGTGCCTTGGAGGATAATGGGAGAGGCCTGGGTGGTTGTCCAGAGGCCTGTCTAGGAACTCCATGGTGAGCTCTCTTGCTAATAACTGAAGGATCCAAGAGTCTGTGGTTATGTCCTGCAACCCTGGAAAGTGGAGGGCAAATCTTCCCCCCCAACTGGTTCCCCCAGAGGATCTGGAGGAGGCAGGGATCCTCCATGAGTCAGGCAGTCGAGGGGAGGGAGCTGGCAGCTCCTCCAGAGGCATTTGGGACTTGGCAGGTGGAGTAGGGGTTCCTGATGATGAACACCAGCATTTGGCCTAGTGTTTGGCAGGGGCCTCTTTGGTCTGGCATCTCTATTGTCAATGAAAAGGCTGTTAGCCTTTGTTATCCCCTCGGCACATGAAGCGGATGTCAAGGATGGATTTACCGCAGTCCTGCAATTCAGTGATAATATCCTTGGTGTCGCCTCTGAATAACATGGATCTCCTGAAAGGGGCATTCAGGATGGAGGTCTGGATGTCTTGTGCCAGGCCAGCAATCTTTGGCCACAAATGTCACCTAATGCAGACAGCAGTGACTGTGGTACGAGCAACAGAGTCTACTGTGTCATAAGTGGTCAGGAGGGCATGACAACAGGAGATTTTAGCCATTCTCACTGTCTTGGCAATCTTGGCCTTATGCTCCTAGTCCTGGATAGCTTCCAACTTGGACTTGAGTGAGGCCAGGGAAGAGTTCTGGTAGGAAATCATATGAGCCACATAATTAAGGGACCTGAGGGTGCAAGTGGAGGAGGAATGGATCTTGCAACCAGAATTGTCCAGCTGCTTAGACTCCTTATCAGGAGGAAACATGCTCAAATGTTTAAGTTTAGAGGATCGGTAGTGGGCAGCCGTGATGACAACCAAGTCTGCAATACAATGGCCAGTAGGGTGTGTGACCCCCATCTGGGGGGTGGTACATCCTGTCTGCCATTTTTGAAACAGCCAGAATGGAGGAAGGCTGTTGCCAAACAGTGGATGTCAGGTCTTCATGGGGCCCAGTCCAAGGCAATATGAGCATAGGAGCTGTGTCAGTAATATCTAGATTCTCCGAAAGCCTTTTCTGCTTTGGATCATGTTCCTGAATAGCCCAGCCACAGGCATTTTGCATAGTTATGAGGAATTCTGCAAAGGAAGGTTCCGCCGGAGTCGACTCCTTAGGCTGAGGCTCTATAGGTGTATGCATACCAGAGCTGGAAGATGAGTCAGAATCAGAGTCTGAAGAGAGTTTGTTGGGGGGGCTGAACCCATTTTAAAGGTGTGTCCTGGGTTTTATCCTTGATCTAGTGTCTAGAAGAGCCTTCTCTGAAAAGGTTGGAATCCACAGGAGAGGCTGATCTAGGTGTCGGAAATGAGGCAGGAGCAGAGGCCCCCGCTGGTTTCTGATGGTCAAGCTCCAAGGCTAGTTGAGTCCTGGCCTCCTAAATGAGGGTCTGAAACACTTCCTGGATATTAGCCTGAGGCTACTGTGCAGGCAGAGATTGAGGCTGAGGAGGAGGTGGTGGAGGAGGAGGCTGATACAGTCAGACCTGGTTAATCCATGCACATTTGTGTTTGCCAATTTTGTTACATAATACAAATCTATGTAGTAACCAGACAGTGATAATAAAGAGGTCATTAGGCCAACAAAAAATCCGTATGTAGTGTTTTTCATTCGGATAGTCAGACATATGGATTAACTAGGCATGGATTAACCAGGTCTGACTGTATGATGGATAACCCAGCATCTGATATTGAGGGTATCCATGAGCCTGATAGGACTGGGGAAAGCCAGAAGGAGCATACCCTTGATTAGATATAGCCCAGTGCCTGGTACATAATGGGGTTGATAACCAGGCACTGGATACCCCAGAGGAGGGTATATTGGGTATTGTGGGGGTAGATAACCCGGAACATTGCTCATAGGTCCAGCTGGAGGCAGAGTTGAAGGCCCAGTAGGAGGTAGGGCAGAAGTTCCAGCAGGAGGTCCAGAAGGATCAGGCATTGGCCCCGTAGGGACAGTGGAAGGGGCTGACACTGGATCAGGCACGGGAATGTCTGGCGCTGGAAGATTCAGCTCCTGGGGCCTGATGGAAGTCTGTCCAGTGTTTGAGGAATGGCCAGAGTGCCAGACATACTCTGTAAGTAAAGTAAAGCAAAATGTTATTTATATAAGGCACATTTCCAAAGCTCAGGGCGCCTTTACAATATCCAGTACAATACAATAAAATCACAGCATTATATTTAAAACCCAATAAAACAATAACAGTCACTCAATAAGTCCCTGCAAATGCCTGGTTGAACACGTAATTTTTCAAGGATTTTTTAAATCCTTCCACGGTCAGGCTTTCATGTATCTGGCAAGGTAGAGAATTCCACAGGGTAGATGCCATCAAGGCAAAAGATCTTCCTCCAGATGTTTTCAGGGATACCTTGGGAATCTATAGCAATCCCTCACTGGAGGATTGGAGTGAGCGGGGGAACAGTAAGAGTACAGGAGTTCTTTCAGGTAGTGAGGTCCTAGCTTCTGTAGGGCCTTATAGGTCAGCAGTGTGACCTTGAAAGTAAGTGATCCGCCATTGTATTAGCAGCCAATGCAGTTAACACAGCACAGGTGTAATGTGACTGGATCTAAGGGTTCCAGTCAACAACCTGGTCATTGAGTTCTGCGCTAGCTGTAAGCAGTGGATATTAACCCCCAGTAGCCCTAGATAGAGGGCATTGCAGTAATCAAAATGACTGGTAACAAAGGCATGGACCAAGGTAGGAAGATCTTCAGGTGGGACCAGGTGTTTCACCTGGGCTATGTTACTTAGATGGTAAAAGAAGATCTGACTACAGCTGAAACCTGCATCTTCAGGGTCAGGCCTTCATCAAATACCACCCCCAGGTTAGGCACCTGGCCCAAGGCAATAAGCAGGGTCCCCACAAGACATAAACCTGAGAGTTTCTCCACCCATGCCCCTGTCATCCTATAACCAGAGTCCACCACCAATACCTCTGTTTTACTTGAGTTCAACTGAAGCCAGCTAGCACTCATCCAGTTCTGTATCTCCATCAGGCAGTTATTAAACACCATGACAGAATCAGACTCCTGTTCAGGCACAAAAGACATGTAGAGCTGAGAATCATCGGCATAGCAATGACAACTGAACCCATAACCTCTTACAATGTTCCCTATTGGGAGCATATACACCACAAATAACATGAGGGACAGCACCAAACCCTGTGGAACCCTGCAGAGCAGCCAGTGAGGGGCCAAAGAATAAATGCCCGACACCATTCTTTGAGATCTGCCCTCGAGGAAAGATCAAAACCAACTAAGGACTGCCCCCCTCAGTCCACAGAATAACCACAGGCATTCACGCAGTACCCCATAATCCATGGTGTCAAATGCCACTGAGAAATCAAGGAGAACCAAGATGGAATGTGTTCTCTGATCCCTTGCCATCAGAAGGTCATTCAGTACCCATACTAAGGCTGTCTCGGTGCTATGCCTTTTCCTGAAGCCAGACTGGAGAGGGTCATAGATAGGGTCACCAGGTGAGGGGTCACTTAGCATTGGAGTGTAAGTAGAACTTGACAGAAGATCCACCATCATCTGGGGAGTCAGAGTGCAAGATGGTGGAACCTGGTTGTCCAAGGGGCTTGGGTTGAGGAAGTCCTGATGGAAGGTCCCCTGAGGGATTAACAATAGGCCCAGTGGGTGTAGCAGGAAGAGACTGACCCAGAAAAGGAAGCAGAACCTCCAGATTAGTGCCCATCTCTGGCTCTTGATCTTCAGGCAAGCCCGGAGAGTCCAGTTGTGTCAGTGAGAGTGAGGAACCCTCTAAAGACTGTTGCGTGTCCGGCAGCTGGCTCAACTAGATGTAGGGGGTATCCTGTGGTCCCAATGGGAGATCCTCAGCTGTACGGTCCCCAGAGGAACTGGAGAGCGACTTATCAGCCACAGCCGTGCAGACGTCAGAAGAGCTAACAACCAACTTATCAACCTGGGCCATGCAGACAACAGTGGAGCTGGAGTCCAGCTTGCTAGCTGTGACCATGCACTCTTTGGTGGGGCTGGGGAGTGACTTATTGACCTGGCTGCTGGTGATAGAACCTGAAGAAGATATAGGCCTAAGAAGTACAATAGGGCTTCTGTCATCCAAAAAGAGCCCAGACCGCACTGTGAGTAAAGCAGACAGGGAGGCTGTGGTCTGATCCACCAGAGCAGCAGGAGACCTGGCAGTAGGGGTACTTACCAAAGTGGAGGCTCCTCCAGTGTCAGTGGTGCCCGATGGTCACCGCCAAGTGGATGGAGACTTATTCCAGTCTCGGTGCCTCTCCTTGTCTTTTTTTCTTCTTTTTCAGTTCTGGCATTGTAGAAGGAGAATTTTCCCACAGATTCTGCAGCCCCTTTTCCATCAAAGCTAGATGCTGCTCCAGCAAGTGGACTTCGAGCATTTCATGGTGCCTAACCCGTGTGGTCTGGCTGAAGGATTGGCAGGCCACACAGTCCTTGACCGGGTATTTGGGTGCTAGGCAGATCACACAGCTGGAATGCTCATCCACATGCAGGATCTGGGTGCTGCAAGACTTGCACTTCTTCTTTTCAATGCATCACCCAACTGTTCATGTTCCTGAACTGTACCTCCAAATATATCCCATGCTGTAAATTTGTCACTGTTATTTGCTTCCCCTTTCTTCTGTATATCCCTCAAGATCTGTGTATTAGACCTGTTTATACTGTATTTTACTGTGTAATTGTTTGACTTGATGTTCTGTTCTCTTTTTATGCTGAACTGGACATTAGTGTAAATGTGCATTTTTGCTCACATACCTTTCAGTATAAAATAAAGATTGATTGATTGATTAAAAACTGGACTGACAGACCTGAACCACATCAGTTCTGTAAAAATTCACAAACTAGCCATAATGGGTGCAACTTGTACAAATACTGCTGATCCAGTCACTCTGGCTGCACTGTTCAGTCCAACTTTTACATATCTGGTCCACTCCTGGATGTCTGTTTTTTAGCCCTTCCTTGGCATGGTTGAAAACAGAACTGTCAGGACTAGACCAGATAGGTAAAAGCCAGACCAGATCATCTGGAGTGAGTGGATCAGCAATATTTGCACAAACTGTGCCCGATCCAGATTTTACAGCTCTGGTCTGGGTCTCATGATCTGGTTTTTACCCATACCCCACTGCATGTGTCTTAGTGACATAGTGTACAGATGGATGCAGAGTCTAACCACATCAGTTCTGTAAAAATTCACAAACTAGCCATAATGGGTGCAACTTGTACAAATACTGCTGATCCAGTCACTCTGGCTGCACTGTTCAGTCCAACTTTTACATATCTGGTCCACTCCTGGATGTCTGTTTTTCAGCCCTAAACAGTATAAACAGGTCTAATACAGAGATCTTGAGGGATATACAGAAGAAAGGGGAAGCAAATAAATAACAGTGACAAATTTACAGCATGGGATATATTTGGAGGTACAATTCAGGAACATGAACAGTTGGGTGAAAGCACAGCAGTTGGACCACAGTGGGCTCAGGGAGGGTGAGGATGGTGGAACAGAGGCACACCCAGTCAGTTGTTCCACACCACAATCCATACACCATTCTGGGGGAGCATAGCTCCCCTATGGATGCACCTGCAGAGGAGATTAAGGAGGCTGAGGACAACTGTCACAAGGGAGGCCCACAGGAAGGAGGCAGAGGACACCACAAGGAAAGGAAGCAGCTCCTGGTGGGGGACTCAATTATTAGGGGGATAGAACTGGGGGGAGCAGGGAAAACTGAAGTAAGGTGCCTGCCTGGTGCCATGGCTTGGAGAGACAGGAAGCGCATCCTCAGGATCACGAGAACAGCTGCACGGGAATCTGAGCTGGACATCATTGTCCACCTAGGGACAAATGACTTGGCTAATCATGAGATTAGAGCAGTGCAGAAGGACTTTGTAGAATTGGGGAAGGGCCTAAGACAAGTAGCACACACAATATCCTTCTCTGAGGTGCTGCCTGTCAATGGCATGAGTGAGGCGAGGGTACTTTGCACCATGCAGTTTAATGAATGGTTGAAAAAATGGTGTGGGGCACAGGGGTTTGGCTTCATTGGGGACTGGGGTTCCACCTGGAGGGACACGAGCCTATACTGGCAGGATGGTCTGCATCTGTCCAGGAAGGGAACAAGTCTTTTGAGCAATCAGTTTAAATGCTTCATTGGCAAGCTTTTAAACTAGTCAAGGGGGGAGGCACTAATAAACAGCAGGAAAATCCCAGCCTCCCCCTACAAAACAGGGTACTAAATGAGAAAAAGACCGAGGTAGACAGGTCAGTGGGGGATGCTGCAAAAGAAGGTAAAGCCATCAAAAAATGGACAGCAATAAGTACCAATGCCCATAGTCTGAGTAACAAGCTTCCTGAATTAGTGGCCTTGATGGAGGAGGAACATCTGGATATCGTGGCAGTCACAGAAACATGGTACACACAAAACCATGACTGGGACATAAACATACCAGGATATACTATCTACAGGAGGGACAGGGAGGGTAAAAGAGGAGGAGGAGTAGCTCTTTACATAAGGGAACTAATCAAGGCAACAGAACAAAAGGGAAAACAGGGAGGAGAAGAAGCACTGTGGGTAAATTTGGAGACCGGCAATGGCACCACAATCCGCACAGGGGTCGTATACAGACCCCCTTCTCAGGGGGAGGAAATGGACAAGGAAATGATAGAAAGTATACTTAGAATGGCAGAAAAAGGGGAGATATTGCTGATGGGTAATCTGAATATGCCAGATGTTAACTGGAATACAGTTGCAGCAGCCACTTCAAAGAGTGGGGTTATTCTAGATGCCCTACAAGGGGCATGCTTTAGACAACTAGTATTGGAGCCCACTCGAGAGGGAACAATCTTAGACCTGGTTCTCTCAAATGGAGATGAAGAGAGGATCACAGATGTAGAAGTGGGTAGCCATCTGGGAACTGGCGACCATCGAACAGTATGGTTCACAATAAACACAGCAATAGAGTCAAGCCATACAAAGGCAAAAGTACTGGACTTTAGGAGGGCTGACTTTGCCAAAATGGGTGAGTGCCTAAGGAATGCACTAGCAAATGGGCAGGAAGGAGGGGTGGAAGAACAATGGGGAATAATAAAAACTGCCATCACAGAGGTAACAAGCCTTTGTGTGAAGCAAATTAACAAAACGAAATGATGTAAGAAACCACTATGGTTCTCAAAGGAAGTGGCAGTGAAGGTTCAAGAGAAAAAGAAAGCATTCAGGAAGTACAAGGAATCACAGAAGGAGCAGGACAGGGAACTGTATCAGTTAAGGCAAAAGGAAGCTGGGAAGGCAGTCAGAACAGCAAAGGCCCAAACCGAGGAAAAGATAGCCAACTCTGTTAAGAAGGGGGATAAAACCTTTTATAGGTACATCAGGGAGCGAAGGAAGACCAAGGGAGGGCTAATGAGGCTTAATAAAGAGGAGGGAGGTGGGCAGAGGTGACTGTGAAAAGGCAGAGATACTAAATAAATATTTTGCTCAGTATTTACAAAGGAAGTGGGGAGGTACCTAAAACAAACAGTAGAAACACTCTGGATACAGAAGTTGATACCACCCATTTACAGAAGAAAGGGTTCTGAAAGAACTCTTAAAACTGAAGGTGGACAAAGCAATGGGGCCTGATGGGTTCATCCCAGAATTCTAAAAGAACTAAGGGTAGAACTAGTGACACCACTGACTACCCTCTTTAACAAATCATGGGAAGATGGGGTGGTACCTGAGGACTGGAGAAGGGCAGATGTGATTCCCCTTCACAAAAGTGGGAACAAGGCAGAAACAGAAAACTACAGACCTGTTAGTTTAACCTCAGTGGTAGGGAAAATGATGGAATCACTTCTGAAGGAAAGAATTGTTGAGTATCTAGAGGCCAGAGGGCTCAGGACCCAAGGCAGCATGGATTCAGCGGGGAAGGTCATGCCAGACAAATCTGATAGATTTCTTTGACTGGGTGACCAAAGTAGTAGATCAGGGAGGGGCTGTGGACATGGCCTACCTAGACTTTAGCAAGGCATTTGACACAGTCCCACACAAAAGATTAATATACAAGTTAGCCAGCATGGGAGTGGGTCCCAAGATGACAGTCTGGGTAAAGAATTGGCTGGAGAATAGGACACAGAGAGTAATAGTAAATGGAGTCCACTCTGAAGAAAGGGGGTTTACTAGTGGGGTACCTCAGGGTTCAGTATTAGGACCGGTCCTCTTCAATGTCTTTATAAGCGATATTGCAGAGGGACTGGAAGGAAAAGTATGTCTCTTTGCAGATGACACAAAGATCTGCAACAGAGTTGATGCACAAGGTGGGGTGGAAAGGATGAGAAGGGACTTGGCAAGGTTAGAGGAATGGTCAAATGTATGGCAGCTTAGATTCAATGCTAAGTGCAAGGTAATGCACCTGGGAAACAAAAACCCAGGGAAGAGTACACAATGGGGTGAGATACTAACAACAACAAAAATGGAAAGGGACCTGGGGGTAGTCATATCAGATGACCTAAAGGTGGGCAAGCAATGTGAGAGGGCAGCAAGGAGGGCTGGGGGGATACTGGGATGCATAGGGAGAGGCATCACCAGCAGAAAACAGGAAGTTATTATCCCTCTGTACAGACAGTTGGTGAGACCCCATCTGGAGTACTGCATGCAGTTCTGGAGACCCAATCTCCGCAAGGATATAGACAGGATGGAGGCTGTCCAGAGGAGGGCAACTAAAATGGTGCAGGGCCTGCACCGGAAGACATATGAAGAGAGACTTAAGGAGCTGAATATGTATAGCCTCGAGGAAAGGAGAGAGAGGGGGGACATGATAGAAACTTTCAAGTATCTTAAGGGAATCAACAAAGTCCAAGAGGGTAGCATCTTTCAAAAAAAGAGGTGTGCAAGAACAAGGGGGCACAATTTGAAGATAGAAGGGCGGCTCAGAGGTAATTTAAGGAAGTATTTTTTCACAGAGAGGGTTGTGGATGCATGGAATGGCCTTCGGAGGAGGTTGTGGAGTCAAAAACAGTGGTGGAATTCAAGCATGCATGGGACAGTCATAAGGCAATTCTAGGGGGTGGGGGTAGGAAGAAGTAGGCTGCTGGTTAACTAGGATCTGCAGCTTATCCAATAGGTAGGGAAATGGGCAGACTGGGTGGGCCAAGCGGTCCTTATCTGCCATCAAAATCTTTGTTTCTATGTTTCTAACCCATTGAAGACTGATGTTTCAGAAAACCATTATGCTATAAATATCAAGATTCACTCAATTCCTGATGATCCCCCAACCCCAAGTCACACTTAGTCCTCTACCAAAGTCATGCTGAAATATTGGTGCCTCTATATCCACACCATTAAGCTTTTAATGCCATCATGCCTTTTCTGCTGCCATGAGCTCCCCATCCATGAAGTCCCATTCTGCTTGTGGCAGCACGCCCAAAGAAAAGGTAATTCTCCAGGGAGCAGCTCTTTACACCACATCAACTAAATTATTGCTAAACTCCTTATTTTCAAACATTTTGTTGAGAAATTTTTGTTTTAGTATATCCATGGTCAGTAAAAATGAATTTGTAAAAGAAACCAAAACCCCCATTTATCAGTTCATTTAATCACAATACAGCATGTTATGAACTGATCAGATTATATGTGTAACCTAAGTCAAACAAAAATTAGACACACATGCCTACCTATTTGCAAGTGAAGCAAATGTGGTTACTATCATTCAATTGTAAACACCTATAGTCACAAATTGCAGGTTAAGAACATTCAGCAGAATATAAACAGTAGCCCAGAACTGCCTGCCTGAGGAAAAGAAGTTGGTGTATCATTTGAAAACAGACATCACTAGGACTCTTTGCTATGGAATGTCCTGCAAAGTAGTAGAATGACTGCTCTTAGGATGGTGGTGTCAAATGGCTTAATGAGGTGTTCCTAGGGGCTGAGGGCACAGCAGAGTTTATTTGTTATGCAGAAAGCTCCAGGAAGTGTTTAGCCCATTCTACTTCCAATAGCTTTCTATGATGTCTGTTATATCCATTGGTAATCTGACACAGAATGACTGCCAGAAGATAATGAGTTAACTTTCTTTGGCCTCAATTCACTCCTCAAACCAGAGGAAAAATAGTGTGCTACAGCTTCCTATACACACACATAGGCAGCGTAATAATAAGGTTTCAGCAGAGAAATCTATTTTTAACACTCTGTCATGTTGTTTAGTATCAAAAATGACATCAGCCCTTTTCTGAATGCAAAACATCTGCAGGGCTAAGCCCACAGCCATAAAAAGGATGCAGACAGAACCTAGGTGCAATAAAACCATGACTGAACCAATTTATCAAACTACAGATGGAAAAATTAACAACCTGCAAAGATAACTCAGATTAATTAACAATGTGCTGCTCAGGTACTAGCTTCAAACTGCAGTGGCGTACAGGATCCCAATACAATGTTAATGATCTGAAGCCCTTAAAAAACTGTCACTGAACTTTGAAACAGAACAAATGAGGGTATGCAAGAACAGAAAAAAACTCAAACTAACCAACTAGAATTGTTGTTTGTGGGGAAGAGAACCACCACCAAAAAACATATATGTAACCTCATACTGCAGAGCAGAGGAGGATAAGTAAACATAAAATAGGCACATAATGCTTAATCAAGTGACAAAAGGTTTGTAAAAGAAAAAAAAAAACAGGAGCAAAACCAGAGGGAATACTACAGTTAAAAAAAAATCAAAAACAACTAATCACATATTCCCATTAATCAAAATACTATTATTTATTAACTATACCTTAGACTGAATAGGCCTTGGAAAAAAAAAAGAACCAATATGAGAGAGAGCAGTTCATACCAACCACTGGCATGCATGCCATTTAGTGTGCCATAGTCCCTTATCAATAGTTTTAAACTCTTTCTGCTTTATGGTAAGAAATTCCTTGTAAATAATAAAAAAACAGTTCCAATGAAGTTATATGCTGTTGTTGTAGTACTAGTATACAAACGACTCTGCCAAATCCAAAAAAGAAGAGAAGCCATTAGGACCCTTACACTGCTGTCATTATACTGAGACCAGGCTGATGGTATATGACCTCTATATAACATAGCTGGGTTCACATTTTGCATTCTAAGATCGCCCCATTTATCAACAACCACATCCCATAGGTCTATAACATATGGGCAAGCAAAATATAAATGGTCCATTGTTTCTAATAAATTTTTGCAAGTATTTCTCAGACAATATCTTTCTACCACCTCTATATGTTAAGAGTAGGGGAATTTCCACGGTGTCCTAGCCAAATTTCCCTCATTTACTAAAATACCATTAACAGCTTAATCTGGTTCAATGCCAGTTGGCATTCATCTGTATCCCCGATGAGGCTGAAAATACGCAGAATTGTCTAGTCCTCCTTTCCTGGTCAACAAAAACAAAAATAAATAATAAATAACAAGGATTTAAAAGGAATCAGTTCAGAGAGGGAGAGAAAAAGAGAGACCAGACATTTCCGTGCTGGATGTTTGTGTCTGCCTGCAGGCTGCTGTGTGCTATATGTGTCAACATTTGCATTTCTGAAGGGTGTCTGCTCTGCTTACTTACCTCCCTTCCACATTAGCAGTTCTACTTTATTTCTTATACACATTATTATTTAAAGTGTTCCCTTTGCCTGTCAAATTTGATTACTACAGATGTTGCCCCTTAAAATGCTTTTTAACACATGTATTGATATATTTTTAAATAATCAAAAAAATAATTATCACTAATCAGACCTCCCTCCATCCCTCATGTTCTAGTTCTTATTTAATAAGAGTCAGAACTTCACCAAATTCTTCCAGACCCAATTTCAGTAATACATTATACACTGTTAAAAGTCACACAATGTTCTGGGATCTATTCAATAAACACTTTAGATGATATTGTAAAATGTGCATAGAACAAAGACAGTAACAAGTAGTTGAAGCAGTAATGCAACTCACTTGGCGATAAAGCATGTTCTCCAATATTTGTTTATGAGAACATATATAAAACATATGTGTTTGTGATGCTTACACATTCATTTTTGACATTTTTGATTATTTATTTTATATATGACTACAGGTTTTTAATCTTGAATGATTATGCTGTTGTAATGCAATTCAAAGATTATGATAGTGCTATGTTGTAGTAGTACACAATAACAATTACAGTAATTACTGTATATGTAACATGAGTTAAAAGATAGCATTTAGGTTCAGAACCTGAAATCAATATATCCATTTTATGCTTGCATGAAGTACTGAGACATGTAGCTATAATGATTATTAAATGTGATCATAACTTCTGTGTTTAATTTTTGAGTCTGGATAATCCAAGTTGCATAATATAATTATGTACTGTATTCTGTTTTTGCTACCTTTCAATAATGTATTGCAAATTTAACCCTTAGGCTGCCGACAGAATTAGAACGTATAGGAATTATGGACTGCTATATCAGTCCATGGCACAGCAAGGGTTGAATGTTTTAAAGTAGATGACCATCATCATTTTTCTACAGGAAACTGAATAAAAACATATTATTTACTAGATAGTTGAATTGTAACTACATATCCCTTTAACTTGCACTGCAACACTTTATAGTAGCACTAGTCAGTATAGTCACAACTCAGCACAACATCAGGAGCTAAATAAATGTATGTTCATTTAATAGAGGACATTACTGGACATAAATGTCTTACTTTGTAATGTAATATTCTGTAATGTATTGTTTTAATAGAGGACATTGGGTATTATATGTCTTAGATTGTATTATATTATTCTGCAATGTATTGTACAAGTATTCACTGATGTGTCCTCCCAGGTCATGTCAGAAAATATGCATTTATTGCTTAGTGCACTTACCTGGTAAACAACTAAATAACATAGCATAGTTACATCTGTATCCTTACTATGCAGACTTTAGAGCTGGCATTAAATTATAAGACATATAATGTGAAGGAGGTATTTATGTCTTGCCACTATGACCTTGCAAAGGACATTGCCAGTGCAAAAAAGAAATCAAATCAGATGTTTCTGCTTTCAACCCCTACCTACTATACATACAGAAGGCGAAATGAGAATTCAAAATGAGAGTGCCACTTTCATGAGAGTCAGGCATGTATCTTAATGGCAGTAAGTCTGCAGGCTAAATAATCGCTTGATTGTATCTTGTGTTGCTGCTTAATGGCCACTTATTTATTTTAGGTGGAAATTCTGCTACTGATAATCAAGGCTGCCTTAAACAAGAACCTTAGAAACACATACTTTCTTCTGGATGTTCTCTACCCAGAGGTATGATTAAACAGATTTTGAGTACAAACAAAAATAATAAAATCCAGTATTATAAAATGTAAAAATAAAATAATGTATGAATTGTTATTTACTTACAGTATAACATTTCATCCTGGAGTTTGCTGTGTGTCAATATAAGCTATAACACTAAAAGGAATAACAAATCTGTGACAGGTGTGATAAGTGAAAATAATTATTTTCTAAAATATAGTTGATTCTTCATTTTTCTATCAGGTAAAATATAAACACATTTCTGGGGAAAACAATGGATAAACATGTGAGAGTGCTAATTAATTAAATGTAATACATATATGGATCATCTACAAATGTTGTATACCATGACTGGTGTTTTGTACTGATAACAAATTAAAATTATTGTAATATATGGATAAGCCTCAATAATAGTATACTAAGTCATACAAAAATTTCCTGGTAATACACTACTGTTCTCTCAATAATACTATCCTGAGAAGTGATAATACAATCATTTTTGTTGATAATACTACAGCTCAAAGGTCAGCCCCAATTGTAGTATTATCAACAAACTTCTGCAGCACGAGAGCAGCTACCAGCGCACGCTGAGCATGAGCCGGCTTTTCACTGACACTGTTTTCTGATAGAAAGCCAGTTCACTGCTCACAGGTACTCATCAACCATCCCAGATGCACCCAGCAACACAGGTAAGAAAAGAAAAACTACCTATATTACAAAAAATAACAAATAGATAAGTGTGTTATAAGGCAGTAATACCATCTCGAGGTTTGGGGGACTTTGGGAACCTATCGAGCTTTGATCTCGAGGTTCCAAGTCCCTAGAATCTCTCTATGGTATTACTGCCTTGTAATACACACTTATCTATCTATTATTCTATTCTATTTTTTATATATGGATTTTGAAATTAATAGTATTCTAAAGTACTGTATATAAAACATTTCCAGTAATAAGCTCACTCCCAGAGCAACAATACCACACTTTCCTGACTGATAAAAGTATTGTTTGGATGTGGTAATACCATCATTCCATACCTGAACAATACTATTATCACCAAACCTCAGCAGCGCAAGCACAAGACTGCCACTCGATGCTGTCCTAAGCATGCATTCTGATTGGCTGCTTTTCCTGTGTGGGCAGGCAGAACAACTTCTAAAACATGGCAGCTTGGTCACTTGCTTAGCAAGAGAAATCCTCAATGCTAGGAGCAGCATTTTGTCTCTACTGCCTACTCCGGCTTCATCTGCCAGCTCTCAGACATGCAGGGCTCACTGATCCACCTTGCACTCACCCAGTTCCTCTTCTCACTACTATGGCCTGACTGATACCACCACCGATGGGGAAAAAAAGAATGGAGCTAAACAGAGCCCACACTGCTGCCAGATCCTTAAGGCTGATGCTCATAGGAAGACCACCAACACACACACGGACCCGCCGACTCAACCCATGAACTAGAGGTAAGTCAAATCACCTCGGATCCATATATTAAAAAAAATAACAAATACCTTAGTGTGCATCACAATGCAGTAATCCCATCTTGACATTCTGGGGATATGGGAACCTCTCAAGCTTCGCTCTCAAGGGTCCCTATGGCCCCAAAACCTCATCACGGGATTACTGCCTTGTAATGCACACTAATCTATTATTCTATTTTTCATGAATGATTTTCAATCAACAAATAAAAAGGAATGCATCAATATATGCTGGTCTGTTTTGGTACAATATTATTTGCTAATAGGTAGTTTGTTAATACACTGTGTACACAATAATGATAACCATAAGGTTGGCAAGCAATGTGAGAAGGTGGTAGGGAGGGCTGGGGAGATACTGGGATGTATAGGGAGAGGCATCACCAGCAGAAAACAGGAAGTTGTTATCCCCTGTACAGACAGTTGGTGAGAACCCATCTGGAGTACTGTGTCCAGTTCTGGAGACCCCATCTCCGCAAGGACATAGACAGGATGGAGGCAGTTCAGAGGAAGGCAACTAAAATGGTGCAGGGTCTGCAAGAGAAGCCATATGAGGAGAAACTAAAGGAGCTTAATATGTATACCCTTGAGGAAAGGAAGGAGAGGGGGGACATGATAGAAATGTTTAAGTACCTCAGTGGAATTAATAAAGTCCAAGAGGCTAGCATCTTTCAGAAAAAGAGATGTGCAAGAACAAGGAGACACAATTTGAAGATAGAGGGGGGGGACAGTTCAGGGGCAATGTGAGGAAGTATTTTTTCACAGAGAGGGTGGTGAATGCATGGAACAGCCTTCCTGAGGAGGTTGTGGGGGTCTAAAACTGTGGGAGAATTCAAGAATGCATAGGACAGACATAAGGCAATTTTTGTGGGGGGGTAGGAAGAAATAGGCTGTTGGTTAAATAGGATCTGCAGCTTATCCTCTAGGTAGGGAAACTGGCAGACTAGGTGGGGTAAGCAGTCTTTATTTGCCATCAAAGTCTATGTTTCTATGTTTCTTATTAGAATGTGGAAAGTAAATGATGATGTCATCAGAAAAGACTCAATAACCGACTGTCTTCTTAACACTGTAGAAAGTCAGCCACATCTCTATGTGTCGTCAATACTAATTATGTTGCACTTTTTTTTCTAAAAAATTCAGGTGACAAAAATATTTCAAACACATGAAGGATTCAACAAATATGAGGCAGAAATTGACCCCCTAAATGTTTACCCATATAATCTTTGATTGCAGAATGACACAGACACGTAAATGACCAAGCTCAATGAACCCTAATTTTGATTAAATGGAGAATAAAGTATAAACTGTAAAGGAATAGCAAAAAAAACACTTGAAAAAGAGTAGGATGAATATGGGTATAATACTGAGAGAAGAACTCACTTACATAAGGACTTGCAAAGGATCACTTATAAAGTGTTTAAGGATAAGAGTGCCACTCGTGTGTATCTGTTCCAAAATAGCAATCAGATTGAAGTTGAGATCTTTGTAACTTGATGGTCAAGTTGAGCACATATTTGCAAAGGACCAAGGACAGGAAACTTGTACCTGAAGTTGTTGATGCGTGTTTCCAGTTGTAGACATAAATGCACACCGGATATCAAGCTGTGCCACAGCACCATGAGGGTGGTGTCATTAATGTTTCATTGGCACAGATGTAGACTTTCACAAACTAAATGAAAAGGTCAATGTCCTGTAAGTTATACATGGTTGTCTGATGTAGAAATACAGTACAAATCCACTGTGGTGATTTTGATTTAACTACTGAGAAAATAAAAAGATATTGCTTTTTTAAATACGTCAATGACCATGGCACCAATGTCTAGGCTTATATGGTAAAGAAAGTGAGACATTAAAAATGTACACATGAGAGAATTTAGAATTAGTAAACACAGGTGAATATCAGGTTGGTTGGATTACATCATCATTTAGGCTAGCATGAACTTCTGGCTGGTGCATTTAATTTGCACATTACAGGCCTGTGTTTTCTCTTAACCTGATATAACAAAATTCTGTCAAAAAAATGTTGTATCTACAGGCATGTGAAACTGAGAGAAGGGATATTAAAGCAAAAACTAGTACTGATATGAACGCCCATGAAGAGTTTGGGCTGAAAATTTGTAAACATGCTGGGAAAAAAAAAAGAGTATTTATCTTTGAGTAAATTTTACTTATTTGTTAACTTGTACAAAAAGAATCTAGAAAAAGCAGTTGCAAATGACTCACGAGATGAAAATAGGGAAAACAGGTCAGGTACAAAGATTTTCCTTCTACATGTGACAGTCCTATATTGGCATTTTCTTTATTTACAAACCAAGAGCAACAATCTCTGAAGCTGGCTTGCGAGGAGCAGAGAGCTGTAGATGATGATATGGATGACTAAGTATCACACAACTGACTGCTTTCTTTTAATGAAGGTGTTTATGCCACTTATCACCACCAGCCCCTTTGGCTGTCTAGCCCATCACCCACCATCCCCGGTATTCAGCTGGCTCCAAAGGTCCCCTTCAGATTACCCCATGGCGAGGACATGCGGGACAGAGCACTGTCTTCCACACCAGCAGAGTCCCAATCCTGATACTGGAGCCAGGGCCCTGTCTGCATTGTGGGACCTGTGGGAGTTTGTCTAGCGTCATCCTGCTGGGGGATATTTCTGCTTGTTTTCCCTTGTCCTGCCCCCCTTCCCTACACCAGGCAGTGTGTTTTGATGTGACCTTGCATGCTGCAAGCATACTCCTGAGTGATAGGCAAGCTCTCTGGTCCTCTGCAGGACTCACTATAGTGGTAGATCCTGGTCCCCTCCCTCCCCAGCTGGGAGCACTTCCTTGCAGCAGGCCTCCCAAACTGGCTTCCTGGGCTTGCTTCTGAAACCAGGTCAGCAGCGTGGAATTACATAGCACTACCCACTGGGCCATCAGCTGGCCCAAACAACTGACATTTTATCTTTTGATATAATTCTGGTTTATTAATTTACTCAGCCAATGCTGACACTGTTTGCAGTTCAGATGACTAATGATACTGAGTTTGTGGGATACAGATCAGTTTTACTGAATATATCAGGTGTACTCCATGCTCTCAAAGTTTTTTTAGTTTACTAGGTAACATTCATGCACAGTGCATATCACAGATTGAAAACTCATGAAACGTTCATGATAATGAAGTCATAAGATGATCTGTAACTCTCAGCACTCTGCAGATATGGAGCTTTGTGATAGTGCAGGAACAAGTGTGGACTGCCTACATACAGTTAACCACAACTTATTCAGACATGACAGAAAAATGTTCAATAAAACTCTAATCATGTGATATCACTATTAAACACACTTAGGGATATATATTTTCGTGTGCCAAAAGCTACAGGTAAGAAAGACCTCTTTTTTTAATCAGTGATTGATTATGCACCCTTGCATAAGCAGGAGTACCTTCATTGGTTATAGCCAGGATTCCACCAACCAGACCAATAATTTTAAGAAGACAATGACTGTGACCAGCTCTAGGCAAACAATACATACATTACACATTGTCCATGCCCAAGATAGTGTAGTCATGCATCTTTTATTTAATCACAGTCACCATCCTTCTTCATATATGGTACACATTCTTTCATGAAATAAAAGGCAACAGAACAACAAGACGTTTCATCTTAAGTCTGTTTGTTTTTAATATAATGTATGGTAGAATGCGGTTAACCTTAGGAAATCATCATTTCCTAAGGTTGTTATACCATCATTGTGACATAGAATTGTTGTTAATCTACTGATGTTACGTCACATCAATAGGTTAACAACGGGGAATTTTTCACTCGGGAATTGACGGATGCAGGCAGCGGTAAGGGGACGACTGAATGGGCGCGGCGGTGACTTTATTTTATAAACAAGGAGCCGTTTTCATTTTTGTCTTGGGACCATAAACTATAAAAAATAATGTATGGTCCTTCTATCAGCAACCGGTTTCTGTTAACCGTCTCGAGGTTGCCATGGTGATGTAAACCTCTCAAGCTTCACTCTCGAGGTTTACATGGTCGCCCTGATGACCTCTCGACGGTTAACAGACTGGTTACCGATAGAGGACCATACATTATCCTCTATGTGTAGCCTCCCTAACTGCACAAAATAGAGTCACAGCACTCATATGCTACAGGTATTTTGCTGGCAAGCTGCCAACAGGCACGGAGGACATGGCTGCACAGTTTTTTAACCATTACCTGCCACCTCGCGGGTACTTTGAGGAGAAAGTCAAGTGAGTGTGGAAATTATACTTATAGCCACTGTGTTATTCACCAATACCCAAAATCAGTAATTCACATCCTACTGCACATCATATGTTCTGGTAGGTGAAGCATAAAAAATAGCAATAAAAAAACACACATCAGTAAAGAACGTGTTTCATCAGACTGCACAACATTTTCACACTGTCTCCCTGTGTGGAAATTCAGTATGGTGAGATGGGAAATACCATATTGGCATGGGTACGGAGACACCATAAAGGAGACAGTGGGTGTATGTAGGCCTTGACTGACCACCTTCAAACTCTCTGCCCCCTCAAAAGGGGATGATTCTGTGTGATGTATCATTTTTTGCAATACTGTAATGGACTTTAAAAAACAGAATGGCTGCAGATTACTCTACATTTACAATACATTATTTTAACCACTCTTTCTAGTTTCAAAATAAAGAGTAAAGTAATCATTAGAAAAATTGAAGGAGACTTTATGGACCTGGCATATCGTATGGAATGCCAGTGCAGGTGCCAGAAACATGAAACCTACAGCAATATGCCAGGCAAGAATGGTATGCCAATCCAAGTGCTTAAAACCCGGGACACAGCATCATGCTGGACCAGTTGCTGGATTCTGGCACCTGGACCAGCATGCTGCTACAGGTGCCTGGCATGCTGCTGTAGATTGTGAGTTTTACTAGCATGCCACAGTAAGTGCCAGGTTTTGGCATGCCACTATATGTGCTGAGTCTCCATTACCTGCACCAGCATGCTGGTGCCAAACAATGCTGTGAGATGGGGAACAGGAATGCAGCAGTCATACCTAGAAAGGGGGAGTAAGGCTGCACTAGTTATAATCAGGGTGACTCCACTGAGGGCAATGGAGTGGTGAAAGCCCCCTAAAATTCTACATGTTAATTAAATTAGACCATTGCACTTGACCATTAATGACTTTTTAATTAAATAGGCCACCCTTGTTCATGAGGTATAGAGCCATTCATGGTTGTACCAGTATAGATGACACAGAGCTGTACTGGTTATACTGAGAGAGAGAAAGCACCCCACGTGTGGTCTGGAAGAATGATGGTACTTGAACCTGTGACCAAAACATTATTCCACCATTGGCATTAAAACAATGTGAAGTTAACCAGAAGCAACAATTATCTGCAAAACACACCACCCCCAATATCTGAAAGAGAGAGGAGCATGATGATTTCAAAAAATGATCAACACAAGTATGTTAACTTGCTTTAGTTTTTGAGCATTGCAAGCCAATGAATGCACTTTATGTTGAGATTGAGATTTATAAGGTAGCATTAACACCATTCTTGACCAAGTTCATTAACCAGTAAATGGGTTTTGCGCAGAGTTCCCTATAAAGAGTATAAAACAAAATTGTTTTGCATCTGTTTTCCAAAGCAAAAACTACAGCTTGAGAAATTCATTGAGTTACTGAATGAACTGATCTATACTTTTATAAAGCAAACCAGAAAGTAAACAGCAACTATGCACAACTGGGCACTGTGCCTGCAGGCTGCATTTAGTTAGTGTTTATAACCCGGGGGGAGGGGGGATAGTTAAAGCAGTAGGACTAAATATAAATACAACATAACTATTCTTGTGTACTGTTGGATGGCATTAGCTTGTATAATAAGCTCTGTTTTAAAGTATTAAAAAGAAGCATGCTCGGTTCTGCATTGACAGGTTTCATATATCTTTTATAATAAAACATTAATACATATTTAAAAGACATAATCATTCGAGCAATTGGAGCAGTAGACTTTACACACTCAGAATATCTTATTGGTGTGCTGGTCCAAGTGATGGGTTTCCAGCACCTTGCATGACAGGCATGTGCAGTGGCACGCTGGTCCTGGTCCCAGGTTTCCAGCACCTAGACCAGCATGCAGCTGCATGTAGCCAACATGCCGTTGTAGAAAATGGGTATCCAGCACATGGACTGGCATACAACTGTAAGTGCATGGCATGCTGCTGTAGGTGTTGCATTTCTGGAACCTGAAAACACATAAGCACAGCATTACTGATGAAAATCAGTCAAGAAAAAAAATGTGCCCAAATACTACACAGAGCTGTTTATTAAATGACTTATGGACTGGCTAGGATACCAAAGAGCACTGTTGCTTTGCCTCCCACTGAAGATTCTTATAGGGGTGTCACTTGCTGAAAAAAACAACATGTGTTTTATTGTAAAATTGTAATGATATAACAAACATACAGAATAACAATTTAAATGCATACAAAAAATATAAGAACAGTTTGAATATAGTGCAACACAAAAACTTTATTTATTTAAAAATGTGTTGACCAGGATAGGCATATTGTGTTGGGGTTCATTTTCAGGTGCTACCTGGTGAGGGGATACAATAAAGAGTGAAACAACAATAACAAAGTGACCACAATAGGTGCGTGAACATGCAAAATAAAATTACAGTATATGTAATGAATTTCACAGCAAGACAAAAACAATGTAAAATGTGTGCATGCATGCTGGTTATGGGGAAGCCATGTTGACAGCCTTGAGACATATATAATACCAACTGCATATTTTATCTAGGTTCAGAGCCTTAAATGAATTGCTTTAATCCAATAAATGCTAATACAGAAAGAGGGAGGGAGAACCACACATGATTAATCTGTGACATGGGAAGGAAAATATATTTGATTTATTTGATTTCTTTATTTAAAATCTGGAGAATCCATGAGCATAAAGCCCATTTTCATGGGCAAACAGACATAACAAACTTAAACATATACTATACAATAACAGTAACACTTGCGTGTTAAGTAAATCATTGTGCATATTGCCAATAAACAATATATCAATTACATTGACAAATATCAAGGTCACACAAGGACTGGGTCCTCGCTTCTCATCCCCACCATGTAGTGGACCATGAGGGTAGAGTTGGAATTCAAGATGGTTGCTGCACACCATGCAAGCTGAGGAGTAGCTGCACTAGCAGTAGTAGTGAAAGACTTTTTACTCAATTTTAAAAGGTATCCCACTATTGCCTTAAATTGTGGTTGCTCACTGCTCTTTCCAGACTTTCTTGTCTAGCTATCTTGGATTAAGGGTTTGGTTGCTGTTTTTGTATTTTTGTTTCCCCTACAGCTGAATGGAGCGAAGTCTGTGTGGTGGGTGAGCTGCAAGCGGCTGAGGAGAAGCAAGCTTCCCTGCGGAGGGTCGTAACGGCCAGCAAGAACCTTCTGAGTTTTGTGTTATCTGCTGAAGAGTTTTAAATCTCAGCTTACTGCTGTTAACTCTCTTATAACCTGACAACTGGATTACTAAGAGGACAACGGGTTATTGTGTGAACTGAGAAGTGCTGAGAAGTCCTGAAGCACTTTGAGGGACCCCTGAATCCCCAGACTGCCAAGAAACCAAAGGTCTTCCCATATTTGATTGGAGCATGTGTGAGGTTACACAGACTCTTTTTTAATATATCTCTCTGGATCAGTGCCTTTGAGAGAGGAATTTTGTGTCCTAAACTTTTATTATATTTTTTTATTTTATTTTAACCCACATCTCTAGTTTTTCATTTCCAGTTCTTTTTCTTTCTCTTACCTTTTCTCTGATAGTGCCTTCACGGCTGCTTTTCTTTTCTTCTTTTACCCTTTTTTGCATTTGTCTGTATTCCCCTTAGATTCCTTGTTATCTCCCTGTAGCTTCCACGTAGAGCGTGTATTACCCTTCCCTACTTCCTGGATTCGACTTACTAGCTCCCCATTGAGTGAAATAATCACCTGACCAAAGGTTTTAATACGCATGTGTGGCATCTTTTGAGCATGACACCATTTTAGCCTTTCTGTGCTGCTCTCACCAGTTTTTTCGGTATGACTGATAAAATACTCTTGCTGTAACTGAGAAGCAGCAAGTTCCAATGAATGTCCACTATAAAAAGATTGGAACAAGCACATTTAGAAATAGGGATTCAGCTTACTGCTACCTAAAAGGTAATTTTATTCACCGCTCCCCAGGATTTAACGCCTTTAGTCATTTGGAACCTTCAGCTTCCTTTTTATTGAAGTTACCAATTTAATTTTTCTTTATTGCAGTTAACCTTATTTTAGGGCTGCTACAAACAAAATGGTTTCCTCATTCATTACATCACCACTTCTTTGGTGGCACTGGAGGCAGAGATAGGAAATTAAAAGGGGAGAGATGTCTTGTTGTTAAAAGGAATTAAGGAGCATAAGTAAGTTTTTGCACTGTTAATAACTGCACGCTTGTTTTTATCATACACAATAGACTTTTTTTCTCTCTGTACTAAACCTTATATAAGCCTGTTTTAGGCTAAAGTTCCAAACCTCATTAAGACCTACTAACTCTTGTTAAACTTTGTTGAGTCTTGCTAAACCAGTTAAGAAGCCTAGAGAATCATTGGATTCTTCTTTTGTAGATTTATATACCAGAAATATGCAGTATACCATTAAAACAAATCACAAATAACACTTGCTCTTTTTACTTTAAAAACAGTGATGCCCCTTTTAAAACAACTTCGGATTAGCCTAGCTTTTTTTGACTGAATATAGACTACTTGTCTTTCTCTTTGTTTTCTGCTTATTTATTGTTTTATTTTTGTCTAATGTTAACTTTACCTACAGAGGCAATTTTGAAGAAGGGGCTAAATTACAGTCACCTGCTGTCTGACGATGATCACTACAATATCATATTAAGGAGTCAGCCTCAACTGTTCTATTCTACACTTTGGGACACTGTAGTACAACTGGATCTCGATTTAAGACTGGTTGTATATCTTTGCATAGACTTTTGCCATTCTCCTTGAAAGAAGGACTTACACGATTACTGTTTGGATGATCATCCTGGGTCATTTTCTGGCCTAATTGGTCTGTGCTTTGGATTTAGCATTATCTTGTCCTTAAGTCTTGTACTATTTAACTAATGTATACTAGGAGTGGGAAAATATTAATTGCAAAAAGGAAGAAATCAAATGGAAGTGCATTTAATGAATCACTGCATATCACTACCCCAACTCCTATTGACACAAAAACAGGAAATAAAAATATTTTTTCCTATGCAGAGGTAATGAAAACAGATCATAAAAAGGTCTCAGATATTGAGAAAGGGATTAAAAACAGAAATTGCAGCTCTGAAGAATTTGTAGTAACAGACAAGCAAGAAGGGGTAGAAAAGGCTAATAAGATTTCTTTGGCAACTGTACCCAAAAAGAAAAAAAAAAGAGAAAAGAAGATTAAAAGTAAAGATCAGGAACCTACTGAATAAACACAATAAAATCTCACAGAAAAACATGACAGAATTTTTTTCTCCTAAACAACATAAGAGCAGTGAATCAGGGAAGTTGGGAACCCTCAAGTCTCTGTCACCAGAAGGTTAAAAAGATGGTAATTTAACTCCCTCAAATAATTTACAGGCTACAAAACTGGTGTTTTTCAACCCTCTAGAACTCTCCTCATGCCTCTCTAACCTAATAAATCAAGAGCCAGTACAAAAGAAAGACAATTTATTTATTTTAGCTGGATCACCTACTGCAATTTCCCCAAAATTAGACAAGGAAGTTGAACAAATAGAACTGGAGGAAGAGTTTTTTTGCCCAATGCCCAGACACCATGTCTAAATATACAATCAAGGCATTGGCACATCCAGTAATGGCTAATGGTGTCCTCCTTGAAGCTATCAAAGAATTGAAAACTATCATGGAAGACTTTATTCATCCAATTTATGCCAAGATTCAAAATTTGGATAATAAAATGGAAAATATTATAGAATGGATGAAAACAGAAAAACTGTCTTTCTCAACAATTTATATTCCTGACACTCCTAAAAAACAGTCTGGAAAACAAAAAGGTTTCCAGAACAAAAACAAGAAAAAAAAGGGGGAAGAGAATGAAGAAAAATACACAAAGACCTTTAATGATCTTAAACTCTGGTGCAACTGGTAGGCTAAGTTAAGAGGGAGAGCTTAAACCAGTTATCAAAGAGCATCAGCCAGCTGAATTATCTAAACAGAGGGTGCAACAGAGGGAGGAGCCTGGTAAAAGTGAGATAAAGGATAAAACAAAATAGGCTACAATACAGTCAGGAAAAATTATTATTCTAATATAGAGCAACCTAATGATACAAAAATCTGGACTCTCACTGGCAGTGAAGTATGTCTAAGAACTGATGGAATTTACCAGAAAGACTATGAATCCACAGAATCCCTTTTGGACTTAATTGAATACCTCATAACAGAAGAACTAGGTATCCCCCAAGCTAAGGGAAGCATCATTATGACATGTAGAGACTCTAACAATCAGTTTAAACCTGTGTATCCCCTAGTCCCTGATATGAATTTAGAAAAAGAAACCTGCACTAAATTTCCCAGATTAAATCAACTGGGTATAAGATTATGGTCACCAGTTACTTGAAAAATAATTACTTTACAAGTGTCACATGGGGGAACCCCAAGCTTATTAATAGATCAAAGAATTTTTATGAAAAAACCTTTTGATACTGAAATGGGACTTTAAGACAGCCATCTCACCTAAGAGGGATGAGGAATTTTACATATTCTAACTATTTGGAGTTGATAGATTCCCAGGAGAAGATGAAGAAATTCTAACTTCATATGTTAACTCATTGACTGCATCAAAGTTAAAACTGAAATCTGAGAAAGAATATATTTTTTTCACAGAGAGAGAGAGAGTTTTCCAGAATGGTCAGGGAAGTCAAATATTTTTTTTTCTGTGATAGTTTAGATATATGTTACCAACTGAAGAGCAAAACTGGGGAATCGTTCCCCAATAATATCTGCAATGATTATTGAACCATTGGCAATAGCAATAAGGGAAGCTATGAAAATTCAAAGTATAAAAATTGGTGATTGGGAGCATAAAATTGGTCTATATGCAGATGATATATTGCTTTATTTGACAAATACTGCTTCCTCTATTCCCTGTGTGATAGCAAAAACTACTCAGTTTGGCATATTCTCGGGATATAAAATAAACTGGTTGAAAACTGTTATCTTAAAAAATAATCAAAATGTTCAGATTTAACAACCAACTAAACTCCAAATCCAAATATCAACTACATCTATTAAATACTTAGGAGTAAATATAACGGCAAGTATTTTGGATTTGTTTAAGGCTAACTATGAGTGCATTATTAAGACAGAACAAGATCTTTTAAAGTGGAACTCATTATTTCTCATGTTAATAGGTAAAATACATTTAATAAAAATGCAAATACTCCCTAAGATATTATTCTTATTTCAAGCATTACCAATATACTTGCTTCAGAGTTTCTTCAATACGCCTTAAAACGGCAATAGGGAAATTTCTGTGGAAACATTCAAACTCTAGAATAGCTTGGAAAACATTAGTATTACCAAAAGCTAGGGGAGGTCAAGCCCTACCTGATTTTTATCATTATTATTTGGCAGCCCAAGCAGCACAGAGGTGGAACTGTATAAAAAAGGAGAGAGGACCATGCCCATATCAATGTTAATAGAAAGCACAGTTCAACCATATCCAACATTGATAAATTTACTGTATTCTTCTATTCCAGAGAGAAAAATAAAGGAGCTCCCAGAAACCACCAAGGCAACATATTTAAGTTGGATGGCTTTATTTAAAATATTTGGTGATAAAGGGGTAATTACAGAATATACACCTATTTTAAACAATTTGATTTTCCTCCATCTAAATCAATGCAATTTAAATTGTGGACTCAGAAAAGGATATGTCAGATAGGAGATGCATTGGAAAGGGGACATTTGAAAACATTTACTAGTCTGGTGAATCAATCTGATGTTCCTAAAAATCATATTTTGCAATATAATCAGCTGAAAAGCTATCTGAATAAACAAAAGGGATTGAGTAGATATGGACATACATCAATATTGTTAAAAAAGATCCTAGAGAATTTAGATGGGAAAAAATGATCTCACTTATATATCAGGGAGTGCAAGAAACAGCCGGAGGGGATATTATTAAAATAGAAAACAAATGGGAAAGAAATTTGGGAGTGAATCTAATAGAGGCCTTATGGAGTGACATAATAGATACATATATACATAAATTATCCTCAGTTAAAATGCAGCATATTCAAATGAACATGCTACACAGGATTTATTATACACCAAACAAATTTAATCAATTCAATTCAACAATCTCAGACTAATTTCCAAGATGTGTAATTACTTCAAGAACATTGATTCATCTGGCAGGATCATGTCCATATGTGACTAATTGCTGGTCTAAAATAGAAGAGATATGTAAATTAACCTTTAATAAAGATAATAAGTTAGCAGCTTTAACTAGGCTGCTGAGGATTTACCCCGATCGAAATATACTTGATGAGTTCCAGAGAAGATTAATGGCTTTATTTTCGGTAGTAACAAAAAACAATCTTAATGAAGTGGAAAGATCCAGATCCACCAGTATTTAAAACGTGGTTGAACTTAATAATAGATTATATCAAAACTTGAGCAAATATGGTATAGAAAAAATGGAAAAACTATAGAATTTGGGAAAATGTGGACATCATTTCTAATGGCAATAGATAAAATCGTGATTACTTAGTTATTATCCAGCAAATCTGGTTGTGGCTGGATGCTCTGTCATGGAGACAAGTGGATTAGCTCCCGGATCCCCCTTCTTGATAAGAATGACAATGTAAAAGCTGAGGCTCTGTCAGAGGTTTTACCAATGATTGATAAAGAGACTCAAGTTGGATATCTGAACCAAGGGGGAAAAAAAACTGAGGAATCTGACAAAGATGGCATTTTGATTGTTCAAATTGTGAAGTTACCTGAGAGACAGACACAAGACCTAATAGCAGGACAATGACTGGAGTTAGATAACAATAGCACAATAGAAACTTCAAAAAATACTGTAGCCAATGATTTATATACATATCGTTACAACTTTTTATCTTGGAATATTGTGGGGTTACTTAACAAAATGTCAGATCATGAGTGTTTATCATTTATAACTATACATGATATAATTTTTTTCCAAGAGACCTTGGCTAAAGAGGTTATAAATACGGATGAGTATCAGGTGATGTCAAACTCTGCTATTAAGATAAAAAAGTCTGGCAGGCCAACAAGGGGGTTGGTCATATATACCAAACTAGACCCCACTCTTACTGTAATTTAAGTTTTTAAAAATACACAAGATTATATAATTATGGTAATATCTTGGGACCAATCCTTTTTTTGTTCTTGTTAATGTTTATATTCCTCCCAAAAACTATTTGCAAAATTCCAATATAATATGGGAATCACTTGATGCAGACATTGACCTCACCTTTAAAAGATACCCACAATGCACTGTTCTGATAGCTGGTGACTTCAATGCTCATATTGCAAAATTTGACAGTCTACCCATTTTAGAGTCACAGTTAAGTCTTAAAGACTGTAAAATTAGACAAAGCAAGGCTAAAGGGGTTAAAGAACAAGGAAGAGAATGTATGAAATTTATTGAAGAAAATGCTTTCTTGTTGTTGAATGGGAGAATGGAGGGAGATGAGGAAGGGGAAACTACTTTTTTTCTCATCAGTAGGGCAAAGCACAATTGATTATGTGCTTATTAATCCAGAGAATCATGGGATGTTTGTTTATCCTCAAGTGCAAATGAGAACTCAGAGTGATCATGCCTTCTTGAGCTTGCAAATTAAAACAAAAATGGAAAATGAAAATATTCATGAGGATGCAAGACATCCCTTGGCATATCTGAGTTCCGAAGGAAAACAGTGACTAAAATATAACCAAATTAAGGGTGGAGTATTAAGAAATGTATAATTTTGAAGGTTGCCCAGTTCTGTGAGAAGAGAATTACCCAGATGGTACACAGTTATTTGAACTAAAGTTGCAACAAATAAATCAAGAAATAAGAAATAAAATGTATGTCCACAGCAATGGTAATGTAACTATTGAAACCAAATTTTGATTTGACTTTGATTGTAAAAAAGAAAAAACGAATTTAAGAAAACTAATAAAGTGGACTAAAAAACATCCAACAAGGAAAAATCACAATATGTTAAATAAAGCCAGGAAACAATATAATAAATTTCTTTAAATAAAAAGATTAAGCTACCAACATGGGACAAGATGTACCAAATAATTTTGGGGAAAGACACAAAAGCCTTTTGGAATATGGTAGCTAAGGAAACCAATCAATACCAACCCTCTGCGGCAGTTTATGTTCTGAAGGAATCCTGGATCAAGTACTTAAAGGAGAGCTTCTTTAAAATTTATTCCATTGTGTTAGATAATAATAATTTGATAAATAATGTTATGGAACAAGGGCCCCCTATAGCCTTTTCAATGGAAGAAGTTGAGTTGGCTATATTGACATTAAAACACTATAAAGCTCTGGGCCCTGACTTCATCCCTCCCCGTCTATAAGGAGGACAAAGACTTCTGGGTTCCAACTTTGACAATTTTCTTTAACTTACGTTCATCTCAAAATTATATTTCTATTTCATGGACTCAGAAAATATTAGTACTAATACATATGAAAGGTTCCATGTATAAGCCTATAAACTTTTGACCAATAAGTCTTTTAGACATAAGTTCAAACATTTTTTTGCAAGATTGTTATTAAATAGGTTCATTCAATGGTCAGATTTTACTAACCAGATTTCCCCATTTCAGGCTGGTTTTAGAGAAGGTTTTTCAACTGTAGATAACATATTTTGCCCATCCCATTTAATAGAAAAATATGTCCATCTTAAAAAAGTCTAAATTATTTGCATTGTTTATAGATTTTTCCTCAGCCTTTGATTCTATTAATAGAGAAAAACTATGGGAAACATTACTTGCAAGAAACATACATAGAAGTTGACGGCAGATAAGGACCGCAAGGCCCATCCAGTCTGCCCATTTCTTTTTCTACCTTATAAATGTGCCATCGGCCTTTGCTCTGTCAGTGACCTATCTATTCATAGTCATTTGTATTGCTCCTTTATGCCTATCCCATGCCTGTTTGAAGCCCTGCACTGTATTCATAGCCACCACTTCTTGTGGTAAGCCATTCCATGCATCTACCACCCTTTCTGTGAAAAAATTTCCTCACATTCCCCTTAATCGGCCTCCTCTAATCTCATGCTGTGTCCTCTTGTCCTGCTATTTTTCTTATATTTAAACATATTAGACTCTTTCACCTTGTTTATGCCCTTAAGGTGTTTAAATGTCTCGATCATATCACCTCTCTCCCTCCTTTGCTCAAGGTATACATATTGAGCTCCGTTAATCTGTCCTCATATGTCTTCTGATGCAGTCCCTGCACCATTTTGGTTGCCCTTCTCTGGACTGCCTCAATTTGAGTTAATGTCCTTGTGAAGGTGTGGCCTCCAATACCTGCATGACAGTACTCCAGATGAGGCCTAACCAATGTCTTGTACAGAGGGATTATTACCTCCTCTTACGACTTGTGATACCCCTACTAATACACCCTAACACCCCCTAGCCTTACCTACTGCTTTAGAGGTCTGCTTGGATGATTTTAGGTCATCAGTGATGATGATGCCCAAGTCTCTTTCTTCCTTTGTGACTGCTAGCAACTCCCTCCCAGCCTATAAGTGGCTTCAGGGTTTCTCTTCCCTATGTGCATGATTTTGCACTTCTTTGCATTAAATCCCAGTTGCCCTCTTCAGACCATTTTGCTAGTTTATCCAGATCTCTTCTCATTCTGCCCACCCCATCTGGATCATCTACTCTGTTGCAGATCTTGGTGTCATCTGCAAACAGACAAGCCTACCCTCTAGTCCATCTGTGAGGTCACTAATGAAGATGTTGAATAGGACTGGCCCCAGGACTGATCCTGAGAGTACCCACTTGTGACTTGCATCTCTTCTGACTGTATACCATTTACCACCACTCTCTGTTTTCTGCCAGTCAACCAGTTTGCCACCCAGTTGACCAACTTCTGACCCACCCGAGCCTACCTAGCTTATTTATCAATCTTCTATGTGGAACAGTGTCAAAAGCTTTGCTGAAGTCAAGGTAGCGACATCAACTGCTCCCCTTGGTCCACCACTCTGGTTACCCAGTCAAAGAAATCTATGAGATTAGTTTGACAGGACCTTCCTTTGTAAACCCATGCTGTCTTGGATCCTGTGCCCCTGGATTCCAGGTGTTGCACTATCCTTTCCTTAAGGAGTGCCTCCATAATCTTGCCCACTACTGAGGTAAAACTGACTGGTCTGTAGTTCCCGCCTCCTCCCTGCTACCACTCTTGTGGGCGGGATCACATAAACCCTTCTCCAGTCTTCTGGGACCTCTTCTGTGCTCAGAGACTCACTAAACAATTCTGCTAATGGCTCTGCTAGTTCCTCCTTTAGCTCCTTAAGTACCCTGGGATGTATGCCATCAGGTCCCATTGCCTTATCCACCCTGAGCTTAGCAGCTCTTGTAGGACCCTTTCTTTTGTGAAGGGAGTAGTGCTCACCTCCCTCCCCTGTGTCCATGATGCTGAGCTGTGGGCCCTGCCCTACCTTCTCTTCAGTAAATACTGAGCAAAAGTATCTATTTAGGATAGATGCCTTTACAGGGTCCTCCTCCTCACATGCTCCCTTTTCTCCATTAAGCTTAGTAATACCCCTCTGGACTTTCTCCTTTCACTAATGTATCTATAGAAAGTCTTGTCACCTTCTTTACTGTTCGTGCTAGTGTTTCCTCAGTTTGGGACTTTGCCTGCCTTACTGCCTTCCCTGCTTCCCTTAGGGCAGTTTGGTATGCCTCCTATCTTCATCCGCTGTGTTCCTTATATTTCCTGAAGGCCAGCCTTTTGGCTCTGACCTTTTCTGCTACTGTATTTGAGAACCAAAGTGGTTTCCTTCTTCTTTTGCACTTCCTTTTCTGTCTAACACAATGGGATGTTGCTTCAAGTATTGTATCATAATGCTTGCCCACTTTGCCTGTACCTCCTCACCTGTGTTTCTTTTGCCAGGGCTAGCTTAACTCTGTTGGCCATCTTATCAAAGTCAGCTCCTCTGAAGTCCCATATTTTTGCCTTGGAATGGGATGATTTAGATGTAGTAGCCAAATTGAACCATACCATGTGATGGTCACTGGCCCCCAGGTGACCTTCTACCTGGAGATCTGTGATCCCTTCTATGTTAGTCAGTACTAGATCTAGGATAGCCCTGTCTCTTGTGGGTTGCTGTACCAGTTGTTTGATGCCCTCCCCATGCAGGGAATCCACTATGAGTCTAGTTCTGGCAGATGTTCCTGCTGGTATTGACCAATCTGTATCTGGCATGTTGAAGTCTCCCATTATCAGAACCTCCCCTTTAGCTGTCATGTTTTGTATATCTTCTAACAGTAATATGTCTATGTCCTCCCTCTGGTCTGGGGCCTGTAGACAACCCCAGTTCTTATGGCTGTCCCATTTCCTGTTTCCAGGGTGACCCACAGTTCTTCTGGCTCCTTATGTGTATTCTGAATTTCTGTAGCTTTGATATTTTCATTAACATACAGGGCCCTCTCCCCCCCTTTTGCACCTCGGACTCTTCTGAACAATACATAGCCAGGTACTGAAGTCTCCCAAGTGTGGTTACTGGTAAACCACTCTCACTAATGCTACTATGTCCAGTTTAGCCTCTGACATTATTGCCTGCAGGTCTGGGATCTTATTTCCCAGGCTGTGAGCATTGTGTACATGATTTTCCATTGGCCAGATTTTGGTGTGTTAGTTGTTGGGTGAAGTTTGGCATTACCCCTGTGCATCGTATGGGGAGACAAACCTTTTTTCTTACCTGGTGATGCAAATGAACGGCAAACACGCTGAATTCCTGTTTGACCACTAGCTGAGGGGGGAAGGGTGTTCCTCCCATTCGACGTATGGGGTGCTGCACCCCTCTCCCTAGAGGCATAAAGTACTCCCTATTTAAGTTAAGATGTTGCACTCGGGTACTACTACTGCAATCAGATTTGATAATAAAGGCACATTAACCCAATTTTTTGGTACAAATAGAGGAGTAAAACAAGGATGCCTCCTCGGTCCAGCACTATTCAACATTTACATTAATAACTTACTTGAATACCCTAATAATGATTTACTTGACTCCCCAAAAATAGATAATTTATCATTGCATTCAATGGCATATGCAGATGATTTGGTTTTGTTTTCTCTCACAAAAGTAAGCTTGCAAAAAAAAAAAAAAACATCAGAAATGTAATTATTTAGAACTTAGGGTAAATATTGAAAAAAATAAAGTAGTGTTTTTTGACAAAAATCTCAGAAATTTTAATAAACTTAAATTTACTATTGGTTCAGAAAATATAGAAGTAATTAGTGAATATTGTTATTTTGGAGTAAAATTTGTTTAATCAACCTCTTGGACTAAACATACAAGAGAACAATTGATGAAGGCAAAACTGGTAACTAAGGCACTTCTAAAATTTAATTATCAGTATGACGGGAACTCAATAATTCCAGCACTAAAGGCAGGGGAGGCAAAATTACATCCTTTACTTTTACATGAGTCTGAAGTGTGGGGATATGTAATCAATGAAAATTTAGGCCAGCCCAGTGACTCTGCAGGTTGAGACGCTGGACGCCACACCTCGCACTGCACCGGTGACCCAGATTCGGGAATGGACTTAGGCATCGGGGGTCAGCAGGGGAAGGATTGAGGACAGAGCTCCTGCATGGAGCTCTCCTTCCCGGCTACAGGGGATGGGGTGGCCCAGGAACCAGAGACCCCCGGTGGAGACCGGGGGTACTGCAGTGACCAGGGGTACTGCAGGAAAGCACATACTGGTGTGGCCGATGCTGGCAGGGTTGCCGTACACCAGAGCATTGGGGCATACTCATACATGGGAGGGAAAACCGCAGTGGAAAAAAAGGAAACCCTCCCCGAGGGCCGGAGAGGTGATGGCATCCTGGTGCCTCAACCACCACATGCCCAACACTGGGTCTCTGCCTCCGCCCCTTGATCTCCATGTGGGTTTGAGTGGGGGGCCCATGGGAAGCATTAATGACTTTGAGGGGGCGGTTGGTCACAGTGCGCAGTAGAAGCAGCAGGTGTGTGGACTGCCTGAGAGAATTCCAGTTCTCGGGTGATATAAATAGAGTAAAAAAAACAAACAGTGATGATTTAGAAAAATCTTTATCATATTTTTATAAGGCATTACTACAGGTCCCTAACTCAACATCAAATGCTATGACTAGGGCTGAATTGGGAAAGATCCATATTAAATACTTCAAGGACCTCATGCTTATTTCCTACTGGCTCAAAATAATAAATTGCAATGGAACATTATGCCCAGGAAATGCCTTAGGGAAAAAAATGCAATGGCAGGAAGATGGCTTTTCCTCCTACAGGCTTAAGTCTCTGTTAAAAAATTAAAATAAAATAAACATGGGGCACTTATGGAACAGTTATAAAAGATAAATTTTGATTCCTACTCAGTATAGGGAAGACATTTTAAAAAATTGCTATGGTCGGCCCACCAGCACAGCAGCAAGGCTACTGCTTGCAACACCAGTGACCTGGGTTCAGGAGTGAACTCAGGCTGCTGGAGGTCTGGCCAGGGGGCAGAGGGATCAAGCACCCACAGGCTGCCCTCTTTCTCCAGGGAAGGCGGGATGCCCGTCCTGCTGCTATACTCTCACCTGGGTGACCACAGGTGGAGGTGTAGTGGGATAGCATAAAGGAGGAGGGAGGATGTTGACTGGGAGCCAGGATGACAGTGCATGGTTATGTGCTCCACCCCTTGGCTCTCCTAGCACATCAGCATCCTAGGGATGGCAACACAAAAAGAGAAAAAAAAACCTGCACCAGATGCCTGGAGATGGGACCTCAGCTGTCCAACAAAATCCACAACCAGACTCCATACCCAATGCACACTAATGGATTGTAGAGGACTAGTGGGGGTCCCTCTCCTCCCCGCCTGGGGAGCAAACCAAGGTTGGATGGGGGTAATGCTGCTGAATCCCAGACAGGAGATACCTGGGGAGGACCTAAAGGAGCACGCCAGCTTAGGGGATCCCAGAGGATAGGGTTCAGTGCAGTGAGTAAGGGACATAAACAAAGAATATATATATATATATATATAAAAAAAATTGTTACAATTAGGAAAAAAACTGACATGAAAATCATAAAGAATCAGAAGTGTGCCACACAGTTCAAAGAAAATAAAATGGATCATTCATTAGAAAATTATTTGACTCTTCCCTTAAAACCAGAACATAAGAAATTATTCACATGGGCAAGATTTGAAACAATCAATTCAAAATATACTTATTATAATACAAGACAAAGAATTGAAAATGATAATTCAAAAACTTTGAAACATTTATGCCCATGTAATAGGGGTTTCCCAGAAACTTCAAAACATATAATAATGGTGTGTCCTCTATATGTAAAAATAAGAAACCAATTCTTGTTAGATCACTTAAAAAGTTGTGCAGATTCAAATTATGATTTGGTCTTTATTTTATTTCATCCACAGTTTCAAAAAGATGCTAAATTAATATCTAATTTTCTTGCGTCTGTTGTCAAACTTAAAAAGAGAAAGTACTGGGTAAACATCAAATCCTGAAAGCTCAATGAGACATGACACTGTAAAATGGTTATAATAACTGCAAATTAATTATATCAATCCATACTTGAATAATTGTCTGCACTTTATATGACCTACTGTATATTGGATATTATATGATTTATTATCCTTGCTCCCGATGTGAACATTGTTCAATCTGTAAAGATTTTTCTGTAACAAATGGCTGTTATATATTGTTATACCATTTTTAACTTGGAAAAAAAACATGATAGTTGTATTATTTTGGTTGATCAAATAAAAACAATTGAATTGAAAAAGGTCACACAATTTTTTAAGACTTGTTTTAAAATTCAAAAAGATGAGTACAAACTATAGTAATGACTTGAGGCAAAGATTTATAAAACTGAGGCAACTGATTTAACAAAGATGTCTGCCCTAAGCAAATTTTCATGGTTGGGACAGCAAAAATATGAATTAACTGCACAAGTACAATCTTATGAAAAAGAAAAGTACTTTTCTCAATACAATTTTCCTCAATACAATTTTACTAGCTAGCATATCAACATGCACTTTAGACCTCTGTTCTAATGAGGGCCAATCAAATGTATTGTACAAAGTACAGTGGTGAGTTTGGACAGGAAATTGTGATGCAAACCTAGCAATTTGATTGTACAATACCCTCATCCTGGGCAAAAAAAAAAAAACAAAAACAAAAACCTCTCCCACAGAAAAGTAAAATAAAAATCCATAATCAATTATGGGTAATAGAAACCTTTGTGCCAGTAACAACCTAGTGGGTGATAGCCCAAATGAATTTAATCTATAAAGTACACCTAATATAATCAAATTTGTGATATATAAGTCATAAGAAAGTGTATTGTCCAAAGTCAGGCCAAGATATTTAAAAGTACAAACTTGCTCAATTTTGGGAACCTTGAAGGGTCTCCAGTTCAGGAATATGATCTAATAATAATTTTTTCCTAGCATTGTAGAAAATCATAGAATTTGTTTTTGACAAATTCAATACCAATCTCTGAGACAAAAACCATTTCTGGACCAAATTAAAATCTTCCTGTAAGGCAGAGTTTGCAGGAAGATCTGAAAAAGCTGGAGACCTGGTTGGACACTTGGCAGCTGGGATTCAATGCCAAAACATGTAAGGTACTGCATTTGGGGGCCAAAAATCCAAGGAGACGCTACTAGCTGGGGCAGTGTAGCTGGTGAGACTGAGGAGGAGAAGGATCTGGGGGTGGTCATCACGGGATTAATGAACAACTCGGCACAGAGTAGGAAGGCAGCAGCAAGGGCCAACAAAATGCTGGGTTGCATCTTAAGAGGAATAACGTTGAGGAGGGGGAGGTGATTCTGCCGCTGTATAGATCATTAGTTAGAACTCATCTTGAATACTGCGTGCAGTACTGACACCCATACCTGAAAAGGGACATTAAATTACTGGAATGGGTACAGCGCAGAGCAACCAAAATGATCCAGGGACTGGGGGACTTACTGTATAAGAGTAGGCTAAAGGAGTTGAACATGTACTTGCTGGAGGAAAGGAGGAACATAGGGGATATGATTGAGACATTCAAGTACATCAGAGGGATAAACAAGACTGGTATAGAGGGGCTATTCAGGGTAAAGGTGGGGAGGGACACTCAAGGCCATGACATGATATTGGAGGGGGGAAGGTTCAGGAAGGAAATGAGGAGACACTTTTTTACAGAGAGGGTGGTGGTAGGGTAGAATGTGTTACCAGTAGAGGTGGTACCCTGTAAAACAGTGGGCTGTTTCAAAAGGGTCTGGGACAGGGCAAAAGGGATGATAAAGGGAGGGGTGAGGAGGGAAGGGCAACTGCAGAATAGGGCTGCTAGCTGCAAAACTGAGCAGACTTAATAGATCAAATGGCCCTCTTCTGCTGGCAAATTTCATATGTTCATACATACTTTCAAAGCAGTAAGACTATTCTCACTAGAGAAAATAACAGCATCATCAGCATAAAGCAAGATATCAGATTTTTTACAAACCGTAGGAAAGGATTTTAAGAAGAGACTAAACAAAAGGGGTTCCAAAATGGATCCCTGTAGGATACCCACTGTTACTGAAGCAAGGGAGGAAAGGACATTTGAAGTCTTAGTTGTTTGTGACATGTTCTGAAGGTAAATTTAGTACCAGCCCAGGACACCTCTGGAAAATCCCAGGCCACTGAGAGTTCCGATCAACAATTTATGGTTAAGTAAATCAAAAGTCTTTGTGAGGTTCACAAACACAGCCATAGAAAAATGACCATTATCCAAGGCTTCATGGACTGTCTGTGTGAAGCCCATGATGGCAGTTGTAATACAGTGGCCTGGATGGAAGCCATGCTGCTCATGTGACAGAATCTCATACTTACTTAAATAGTCCCAACTTTGGTCAGAAACAATCCATTCCAATACTTAGAAATTGGGGCAAGAAGTGAGATTGGGTGAACATTTTCTGCACTTTAAAGAGAACAAGATTTACAAATAGATACAACAGTAGCAGTTTTCCAAACAGTGGGAAACTGCTTTAAACACAATGAATTATTGAAAGTGTTGGACAATGGATAATGTAATATACTGCACCAGTTTTCACCAATCTATAATCCAAACAATCAGGAAATATTTTTTCATGGAGAGGGTTGTGGATGCATGTAACAGCCTTCTGAGGAGGTAGTGGAGTCAAAATCAGTGGGGGAGTTCAAGAATGCATGGGACAGACATAAAGCAATTCTAGTGGGGGGGGTAGGAGGAAGTAGGCTGTTGGTTAACTAGGATCTGCAGCCTATGCATTAGGTAGGGAAATGGGCAGTCTAGGTGGGCCAAGCGGTCCTTATGTGACGTCAGATTCTATGTTTCTATGTTTCAATTCCCACAGCTGGTCTAGGATTCATTTTCAAAAGATATTTATGGACCTTGAATGGAGAAAGTGACCTAAAATAAAATTTAAGAACATTCTCACTAGATGTAGCTAAAGTCTCACCCTGATGAAAAGAACTATACTCCTGATCTATTGGTATGTATCTAGTCAGATCATTAAAAAGTATTCTTCAGCAATACTTAGTGGGTCTGTAATATTGTCTGTTTCTGATAAAAGTGTATTTGGACTACCGTTCTGACATTTACCCAGTAAATCATTAACAAAGTTTCAACTTGCTGTAATATTCTTCCCAATTATTTTTTTCTTAATATTCTTCCCAAGGAATCTGTGTTGTTTCTGAATTAAAAATTACTGCTTTAGTTGTCTGACCATAGATTTATACTTAGTTTGCAGTTGTTTATAATGAATTAAAACAGATTAATTACGAGTTCCTCTGAATTCTTTCCATCTTTTGTCCCTTTTTCTCATTGAATCAATCAGTTCTTATGTAGTTCACATCTGTTTATTTCCTCTAATTCTTATTCTTCTCAGAGGGATAAAAACATCACACACTGAATTAAACAGGAAAAGAAAGTCTGAAAACGCCTCATCAATAGAAGTAATGTTATTCAAGCATGACCAGTCAGATTGGCTTAGAGCTTCCAAAAATTTAGGAACATCCAGTTTTTAAAAATTCCTTGAGAACATGTACACCAGGAGAACAGAAAGTTGTTCAGCACTCCAACAGCAAAAGGCAGTACTATGGCCACTGACTCTATCTGGAAGAACACCAGCAAATTTCATCTTTGACATGTCAGAGACTAAGACTCAATCAGTTACTGAGGAACTATCTGTTTTGTAATTAACCTTAGTAAGATTGTCAATATTTTGAGTGAGCCTAGAAGAAGTTATCACTTCCCTTACCCTAGCATCAAGTTTGGTGCTCCAATTATAATTTATGTCACTCAGCAAAATCTGTTCCCTATTATGAGCCAAAATAAAAATCCTACATTCACAGACCACATCCAAACCATCTAACTGAAACCCAGGGGAGACATAAATAACAGCTACAATGTTTTTTTTCAGTACAAGCCAGGGTTAATGCAAGTGGAAGGAACTTACAGTTTGAGGAGGGATTTACAAAATTACACTGACTTACTGAAAAATAATCATTTGCATAAAACGACCAACCACCTCCCCAACCCTTTCTATCGTCCCAGAATGTATTATAACCATTTAAGTTAATTGTGAAATTTAGAATTGTTTCTGAAAGCCAGGATTCAAACAGAATGATAAAATCAAACTTGCTAATAGATGCCCATACTTCAAAAATATTTCACTTAGCCAATACACTTTGCACATTCAATGAAACAAAACTAATAGCATGTTTTGGTACATGTAGATCACTGCTCAGATGCAGCTCACTGACTTGGCCATGGGCAGGGTGAATTACTCCAGAAATTAGAAGTAATAATAGAATCAATATTCTTTTGAGATATGATACATGTTTTTTTTATATTTGACTTACCATAGAATCATAATGTACATTTCATATACCATCTTATACAATAACAGCCAAAGAAACCAAAAATAAATAATTATAATGCAGGAATGGTACAATTAATAGGCTATAGATATGAACTGCAATAAATCACAAACTGTAGTGAAAAAGAAAGTACATCATTACAATGTGTGATTTGAATAGCTTAGCAGTGGCTAATACTGTACCCAAAAAAAAAAAAAAAAACTACAACAAAAGGCAAGCATGTAAGAGAACATGGATGTGCTATTTAGTGATAAGAAATTGTCTTTGGTTACCACTGGAATGATCTATAAAATTTATCAAATAGCTCTACCAATTATAATTGTGAAAAGGAGCAAAAAGCATAGAACCAATATTATTGGATCTGTGTACCCAGATGTTCTGGGAACCCAGGAAACCATATTTGCCTACAGATATGTTCCTGCTCACTTACTGTTACTGAAAAAAATGGGAGTACACTTACACTTGAAACATATCTGTAGACAGGTATGGTTTCCTGGGTTCCCAGAACACCCCCTTCCCATCTTTGCTCGATGTTTAAAAATCAGATTTTGACACAGTAAAATGGACTGTGCTCATACAGCTTGTTACAGCTTCACAGGTCCCAGCCTTGGTAGTGCAACCTCCGCTGATGGCAAAACTGCCTCCAGCATCTGACTTGCTCAGCCCTTTTTACTCTCTGTTCCTCTACACTTTACAATGTGTCTGTCTGCAGTGTCATTGCTGACTGATGATGTTCCTGATGGCACATGTCTCCCATGCTTCAGCTGTCTCCCCAGTGGTGAGGCATGAGTTCTTGCACCAGGACTGGTGTTTCCAGCACCAGGATCTACAAGACTGAGAGACATGCTGTGTTTGGAAAGTCCTGTTTGAATGCATTGCATGTAACTAACAGGATTTTCCGAACACAGCATGTCTCTCAGGCATCCAGGTCCAGGTGCCGGAAACACTGGTCCTGGTGCCAAATTTTATGTTTCACCTGACTCCCTAAGCCACCAGAAGGCAATTGGCATTGGAATGGCAATTTTCACTCTCCATGGGAGTTGAGTGTATGGGTAGATGCTCAGGTAGTGTTTCTTTTAGGCTGAAACAGGAGCTGCACTGCAAAGGAAGGACAGCAAAAACAGCAGGAGTGTTAGAAGCCAATCAGTTCTGTAGACAGGAGTGACACATCAGCCTACATGCAAGCATCCAACACATGATGGGGTGTGCCTTATGTTTTGATAAATGCATGACTGGGGTGTAGTGAGGCATGAGGCCAAGTGCCTTACTGCCTCTAGAAGTGCATTTATCAGAGCATAAAGCACACACTAGCATGTGTTATTGTGCTTATAAAATGGATATATGTTTAGAAACTGTAGTTTTTTTTATTCAGTAAAATATAAAAAATACCTAATTTCATGTGAAATAGTCCTTCCCATTTACATAAATTATTAGGGGCACTGTAAAATTAATTGGTGTCATGAGGGGCATTGAAGACAGCTCCTCAGGTCACTATTTCAGGCTGCTGGAAAGACTGCAATTTTGTTTTGGTTTTGCTGGCAGCATGCTACCATCAACAGTAGCAGGTGTCACTACAGTGCTGGTGTTCTCACTGTGCTCGGGTTATGAGTTGTGGTGGAGGAGCACGAACAGCTCAGCAGTGTATGCAATTTGTGTCTTAGCCAGGTGTTAGAGACAGAAGGTCAGGAGAACTGAAGGTAAAATATGTTTTTAAAGTGTGATTTTTACTGTTTGGGACTGTAAACAAGCACTCGCTTAGAAAATGAAGATGGCAGTTTTCAAAGCTTAGCTCAGGCAGCACATGAATATGGTTGCTTCTGAGTCCACAGGTACTGGCACTTTTTATTTTCTGTGCTATATGCACAAAAATAAAAATAAAAGATGGCTAGAATCCTGTTCCAGGAAATCAGATTCTTTTACTGTTTATACCCGTTTTATCACCAGAGATGTTGTTTCAAATTAGCTTGAGCATATTAGTGGTGAACAAAGTGTGTGCCTCATTACCCAGCTCAAATTATCACACTAAAACCGTGATTTGGGCATTGTTTTCAGACATTCCATCTCCACATACTGAATTGATTTTTCCTTATTTGCTAGTTGAAGAAGCTTTGCAGAGCCAGCTTTTGCGGTTTACAAGTTTTGGAGGGTGGGATATTACAGGATCAACAGAATTGCATCCAGCTATAAAAGTCAAAAAAAAAATTAACGTGGCATTTCACAAGTTTGAGATATTAGATGTTGTGGGGGATGAATCTGCAGGACTATATTGTTGTTGTTTTTTTGAGGGGGAAGTGATATACCGCTCTTTAAAGGTGATTGCAAACATGTTTTACACCTCTATATGTTTGTTGTCCTTTTTGTATCTATCCAATATTCTGATGTTTTTGACATTTTCTTTGTTAAATTAATAATACAATTTTGTTGCTTTTGTAACTACACTAAATCTCTCTCTCCTCAGCAGTTGCTGCTCTCTCTTTTCATACTGCCTGAACATTCTATGACATCAATAACACCATCTAGGCCATTCTGATGAACAGCATGAATGGTGTTATTGATGTCATAGAATGTCTTAGAAAAATGAAAATAAAGGGCAGTAGCTGGTGATGTGAGTGCAACTCTATGTAGATATGAGGGCACCCCAAAGCTACACCATTTGCTTATCAAAAATTGGTCAAAGAATATCAGAATACACGACTGGTATGGAAAGGAAGAGGAAAGGGCATTTAACTATAACATCATTTCCTATCTCTTTTAAAGATTCTTCATGAAACTACACATTGTGGTGATTGCAGTCGATCTCAGCTGCTCTGAAGTGCAACCTCATTTTTGTGGTGGTTGCATCCTGCTCAGGCTGTCTTTATACTATAATTACACAGTTTAGTTTTCATTGAATTGAAAAAGGATTTTCCAGACCCAGCATGTCATTCCAGTTCAGGTCCCAGAAATCCAGCACCTAGAACAGCTTGTGCCACTGAAGGTGCCAGGTTTCGGGAACCTGGACCCACATGCCAGTGCTGGATTAGGCTCCGACCCCCTTCCCCAACTAGAGTACATGGACTGCAGTATGCCAGCACCTATCAGATGACTTTGCTTTTAATCCCCCCTCCACTTTCTGTTCCTCCAGAAATTGATGCTTCTTTCACTGTACATTTTATTCCGACGGCTTTTCCCCTTATTTTTGGATCAAGAAGATGCCATACGCTCTGTGTTGGTATAACCAAGGAAGTCATATAGAGGTAGCCAGGGATTGCGGTGAAGACCCTATGATTTGTTTGCAATCCCTATGATGTCAATTGCAGCCCCCTAAAATCAGTTTTTTTCTAGCATTTACTTATATAACATTTGGTGTGTGGTGGAGCTTTGCAACCCCTAAGGTTCTAGAGAAACGGGCTTTTGCAAACCCAGTGATTCTGGAGAAATGACGCAACTTGGTGTAACATTTATGTCAATATACATTCGTGTTCTTTTAACGCTGTGTACACTGGAATCGGTTATTTCAACAGCTTTCTGAATAAGTATTACCATTTGTGTCAGGGACCCTAAATGTAGTCTTTTGCCTCAATTTTGAAGCCAGTAACCGTCGCTGATTTGTGAAGCAGGAGAATTGCAAGGTATCTTTGGAAACTTAATGATACTAGAATATTGCCCCCAAATGTGTTCTTAAATATTAAAGGGAGCACTACTGTTTGTGATAAATATTGCAACACTAGCCAGTCGATCACTTCCCTTCACGCAGACATTGATTTCCTGCTTCCCACAAAAGATGGTGGTTCGGCTATGCGGAACGTGATGATGAGAGGTTAAGTTTCAGGCCGGAACACTGCAGAACCGTGCTGTTGGTGCAGCCGGCGACTTCCCTCGACGTGGAGCTCTTTGCAGTACAGTTTCAATCATGGCTGATATCAGAGCAGAAATGCCTTCAGATGGGCAGAATTTCCTCAGTAATAATTCTAATAACAGCAGCAGCAGCAGTGGCAGTAGTACCACCCCGCAGACTAACAACCCGCTCTCTAGGAAGCTCAACAAAATACTTGAAACACGGCTTGACAATGACAAGGTAAGAACTTTATGAAATGTACTCGTCCAGGTGCGTTGGCACAGCTGTTCGTTCACCTGTTATGACAGTGAAAGGGGCCGGATTTTGCTGAAGCCTTTTCAGTCCAGTAAACTAGAACATGATGATTTAAGCTGTGACTGTAGTGTTACAACTGTTAAGTGTTGAGGGAGAAAAAGTTCATTTTTAACAAGAACTGTGCATACATTAATTTTATAGCCTGCTCATATTTTAGTTGTTACCAAGCATTTTCAAAGTGCCATTCCAGCAGCTGCTGTAAGTCTCGCATTAAGACGAGCGTTTACCTGACTGGCGCTTCCATGCAAATGACAGCATCAGTTTTTGTACTTGTTCTGTTGGGATATGCAGCTTGTTTTTATTCCAAGATAGTGTGCAGTTTTAATTGTGGACGATTGCTGAGTTTTCCTTTTCCCTCGGTGCCCACATCTGAAGGATTGGGTATGAGTCTAGGTTCTACACTAGGTCTAGAACCATCGCCTCTTTGGATCAGAGGCAAGTGCCAGCTAAGTCATATTGACTCAGATGGTTACTGAATTTGCGCATGCTCGATCAAAGTTGTCATGATTTTCAGCAGTTATTGCATTTAGTATAATATTGGAATGATTTTTTATTTACTCTTAGGGGGAAAACCGGACCTCCCACGGCCAGTAATTAGGGATTCCATAGTAAGAGCAACAAAGGGTCCCAGGTTGTCAAATAGCTTTTCCAGCTATTCTATGGGGCTCATTTAAGTAGAAGTGCTACATATTGTTTCTGTTAAGGAGTATTTTCTACATGCACAGCCACTCTATGGCATCACAGATCACAACTCTAGTGAAATTCCAACTGAAAATCTTTTTGTTTCTTTCTTTTTTTTTTCCATTAAATAAAAAAAAGTAGAAATCCTTGTAATGATTGGAACTTTTCTGTCTTGCAGAGACTATAAAGATGTTATTTTCCTAGCCAGATCCAAACTCCTGGTCATTTGCTTGCTAAGCTAAGAAACATGTGGTATGCCACTGAACTGTAGTGCAGTAGAGGCTAATGTGGAATAGAGGTCATGTCATAACATGTGCAGCAGGATTCCTGGGTTCTATTCACAGTAGGGGCTTTTATATTACAAGCTGTATAAAAACACAGTTGTCTTGACAGGAACATTTTGGGATGCCTTTTACTATGAGAATTTTTGTGGTACCATCACTTGGCCAAGCTGAAGTGAGCAGAGCTCCCATTCCACACTCTGCAGTCCGTATTTCACCATTTCATAACTGCAGCTACTGTTGCAAATAAGTAGTTTCAGCTATGACTCTTAAAATGGGGGATTTTTAATCTTAATTACATTTGTACTTGTGGATTTCATGGTCAGAATATTGTTTGATGTGGGGCAGAGAGAGTCCTGATCATGTTCTGTATCAGTCATGCTGGTGCTGTGTCATGCTGGCAGTAGGGGAAGTGGTGAAGCACAGTGACAGCACACATATGGGGTCCAGTAAGTGAACTCTGAGTAGTAATAGTACTGCGCAGATGTGCACTGTGGGGGCATATATGGCTAAACCGTTATGACGCGCACACATTGAACAGCAGCAGAACAGCTTTAAACGCAGATGTAGGAAAGACTGCTGGCAGAGTCAGTGAGATGACTGGGAGTGCAAGTGAGGCATGACCGTAGTAGCAGTAGTTTGCTGTGCCTTCATGAAACTGTAAGTATGAATGATGGACCCCATTGTAAATGAGCCATGGCTCAACTGGGCAATTCTTTTCTTGATCTACAAGAATAAATGACTTACTCTTCATGGATAAGAATTCCAATTGTGGAACTGAAAGGAAAAGTGTGACTCTCATTGGGACTTGAACCAGTGATAGCACTGGGGGGTTTAAAACATGGGTCGAGTTGGACTTACTGATGTAAAAAAAAAAAAAAAAATGTGGGTCTAAAGAGGAACCTACTGGGTCAAAGCATAATCAGCGACATGTTTTGAATAGTTTGTGTTCCATTCCTTTAGGTATTGTTACACAGTATGTGCATCAATTTGGACCCACTGTGTAAAGGAAGAGGGATCATTTCTGGGCAGGATGCAACTTTTGCCCTTTACTATAGTCTCCTGATGAAGACCTATAGCAGATTGAATGTTGGGATGTACAGTCCTCCAGGCAATTTTTCAAAATAAAGTGTTTAATTAGACTTTAATTTGCAAGTTTGTGTGTTTCTTTTTGTGGCTGTTGAGTGCAGTTTTCTTGTATACTTGTGTTTGCTGAGGTTGGTAGCCTCTAACTGCACCACCGCCCTACCAGAATGTGTTGGTTTCTTTTTCTGGTTCTTACAGGCCTTGTTACACTGGCTTGATTGACTGAGGGAGCCACTAATGATGACTCCCAGGTCCCTTTCCTCTGCCATAGAGCTCAGTTTAACCCCTCCCATCTAGTACTCTGTCTTATTTTTTCGCCAGGTGCATAACCTTGCATTTTGTGGTATTGAATTTTACCTGCCAAATCTTAGACAACTCCTCATTGTCCACCATGAATTACCACGTTTCAAAGGGGTTGTCCCCAGCAGGTGGTGATGGACCTCTTGGGTGTTATGGCTGCACGTGTGGCAGGATCTGAGGAAGCGGTGATGGCCTATAACAGGGCTATCACTTTGGCCCTTGATACTGTTGCAGTGGTTTGCATGTGGCCCAGAACTTCTCACTTTGGATCCCTGTGGTTCGATAGGGAGCTTAGGGAGATGTAAGCTCTGGGTCAGAGATTATACCATTGCTGGTGGAAGTTCAGGACCGAAGAGGACAACTTGGCTCTGAGAACTCATTATGGTGAATATCAGAGGCAGCATTCCTGTCCAGGGAGACTGCAACAGGGAAGCACAGACTGGCTCAACTTTTCCAGATTGTGGACAGGCTATTACATCCTGCCTGTCTTCAACCAGTTAAGGCAGTTTCATCCGACAGTGTGAAGAGTTTGCTCAGTTCTTCTCTGACTGAGTGTTCTCGATCAGGTCTGGGATAACCCCAGCCGTGCTGCTGTGGCCCAGCAGAGGAGAGCTGCTTGTCACTGGGGCACTCTTCCTGTTTCGGATAAGTTTAGGCCTGTATTGGTGGAGGAGGTCCCTGAGGGGATCTCTGATTTGCAGCCCACCTCCTGGGAACTGGACCCAGGTTCAGCCATCTCCTAGTGAGCTGTGTGGGTGTCCTGGGTCCAGTGTTCCCTGAGATAGTGTGGTGCTAATTTTTGGAGTGGTCCCTTCTGAGTGTGTTGAAAGATGCACTGGTGAGGCCCTTTTTGAAAAAAAAAAAAAATCTCTGGACTGGGATTGCTTAGCAAATTATAGACCCATCTCTGACCTTTCTTTTTTGGGAAAAGTTATTGAGAAGATGGTGGCTCTGCAGCATAGGGCACATCTTATGACCTTTAACATCTACCAGCCACTCCAGTCTGGATTTAGGTTGAGGCACATTTCAAAGACTGCATTTATCAGACTGCATACTGACCTACTCAGAGCTAGAGATTGAGCTGAATGGTTAGTTCTCGTTCTACTTGATCTCTGTTCAGCATTTGACACCCTAAGGGAGTACTGTGGACTTGACGGCATGGTCATCAACTGGTTTGAGTCCTTTCTTAGAGATAGGACACACAGGATGTTTATGGGGAATTTTTCCTTACTCCCAAAGCCTCTGGTTTGTGGTGTTCCCCAGTGCTCAGTCCTCTCACCTATGTTGCTTGTGGTGTACATGCTGCCCCAGGGAGAGATCTTCAGATGGTACAGTCTGGGTTTTCACTGCTATGCGGATGATACCCAGCTGTACTTGTCATTTGCACCCGGGATGCCTGGCATGGCTGACATACTTAATTTGTTCCTGGCCAAAATTCAGGACTGGATGTCCTTCCTCCAGCTGGCTTAGACTAAACCTGAACAAGATGGCTGCTGCAGTTTCCTTCAGGTATGTGGATCAGTGGGTTATTGGGAGCAGTGCGCACTAAAGTGCCAGTGTCATATTGCTTTGTCTTGGGGTGTTTCTCTTGTTCTGGTGCCTCCCTTTAGAAAGATGTCCACTAGGGCTCAAGTGAATAAATAGCAAAAGTGTGTATAACAGGTGTACTGGAGCCTGGTTGTGTGCCTTTACTGTCACTCCTGCTGCACTGCCACCTGTGGTCATTTAGTTAACAGTATGGTAGCGGGAAGCACAACCCTTGCTTCCTGAAAAAGGAGAGCATCTTCAGGAATGCCTTGTTCCCCCACCCCCAACCCAGCCTGCCCTCGGTAACCTAGGCTTCTTCATGAACCCAGGTTTCTGGTGTCATGAACAGTAGCTGTTGTGCTGTGCAGGCAAACTGGCTATGCACTTCATATTTTTAATGTTTGTTTTATTGTTTTCTATCATTAGCCCCCCCATATTTATATTTTATACATTGTGTTAATGTTTTAAATATTGCAGTGTTGTCACTGTTCTGGGCTTCCGGCCTGTTTTAAAGGTGCTTCACCAAAGACAAAGAACAACAGTAGGGATGAACAGACAGCACCACAGCTCCAGTGGCAGCCAAGAAAGCTGCTTTAGCAGTGGTGGCACCCCAGTTATCAGGAGTGTGTGTTTTTGGCATCAGATACCTACTCTTCTGGTAGCCAGGAGAGAGCTGCACTAACAGAGCACACATCTCCTCATTTGGCAGCCAGAAGAGAGTTAGCAAGGTAGACAACAACTCCACTGGAGGACAGAAGAGCAACATTTGCAGTGGCAGACATCTACACCAGTAGCGGCCAGTAGACAGATTTATTTTATCCAGAGTTTGGGCTTCAAGCCTGACTCTGTGCTGAGGAGTATGACAGACTGATTTGAATGCCTTAACGGCGGAGCTACCAGCTGCCACATTAGCATCAGTGGGGTGAATGGAAGCATGCAAAGTAAGGCTGAAAACCATTACTGTAAATGTGTGGGTCCACTTCTCCATAGACAAACCTATTCATTGCTACGACATATACCAATTTAATTACATCTGCATAATTATTAATTAAAACTATATAAAACAGCAGTTAAAGCTGTATTCGGAGGCAGTACAATGATGGGTGAACGTGATGATCCAGGGACAGCAGGAAAGGACATACTATGAGAGGTTGACAGATCTAACAATTAATTGTTGAGAACATGACTAAAATATTTTGTGCATTTTGCACTACTGTTAAAATCAAATACGAATAAAATAGCAAGAAAGTTGTGTCTCATCCCCTGCTTTGCACAGGGCCCGCTGGGCCTTTCGCAAAGAAAGCCAGGACTGAAAGTTAGGATTCGCCTCCTACTTTGCACTGGGCAGGAAGGGCCCTTGGCAAAGCAAGTTACACCTCTACTTTCTTAAAAGAATAAGGAAATTAATTGCCAAAAACATTGTTAATGCACCATTAGGGTCCCAGGGCCAGATAAACAGGAAAATGGGGCATTAAGGTTTAACACCCTTCCCACCGTCCCCGCCCCTAGTCTTGTGACTCAAGGCCAAGTTGTCGGTCCACAGCCATGCCTCTTTTACAGGAGTGACCTAGGGTTATTCATTGTTTATCAGTTCAGGTTGGGTATAATTGTTATGTAATAACTGGGGAGTGTTTTCTCCCATTGAGAAACTGGGTTATAATTTGCCGTTATAACCCGGAGGTTATAGCGGCGAACACGCGCCAGGTTTCTCACATTCTGCACATGTCCACCCTCCTTTTCCTCGCTCACCGATCCCAGAACTGACGGGTCATGAACTACAACTGTGGCGCACAACAAAATCGGGACTTGGGAGGGATTACACACTTGATCTTAAAACAAATTGACACTCCTACATGAACCTTTCTCATAGAGTCTACCTCAGAAATAGCCACCTTCCCCGAATTAATTTCGAGAAGAAATGAGCGAGGATCATTGCTACAGCACGGACATGGCCATCTTATCCCTGCTCACTCACATCAGGTAGCAAACCATGAAACCAGGTTATTTTTTTCCTTTTTTGTATTGGTGAAAGTAAAATAAATAAATAAAATCTAACTCCTGGAACTCAAAACAGCAATCAAATTTTTTTTTAAACAGCAGCTGTACACAAGTTACACTCTCACTGATTTTAACACACTGATGCTGGGAAGACACTCCCCAACAATTACATAAAACAGTGTATGGGGGCGAGTGAATAAATGAGAAATTATGTGCACCCTCGGTGTGGGATGCCCATATAAACCCCTCAGGCTTCGCCTTCGGGGTTTATGTAGCATCCCACATTTCGGGTGCACTTAATTTCTCATTATGTGCTCACCCCCATACATTATTGTATATTTTATTGGCATGTATTCATCCACAGCCACACACTTGCTTTGGTACAGGCACATGCCCCCTCACCTTGTACTTAGCTGCCACCGGAGTATGCTGCTAGTGTTTCTCCAAGAATTTGGTTGCTTTTTTATGAATTTTAAAAGTTTTCCATTTATCTTTCATTTTTGCAGCATTGGGATATGCACTGCTACCTTACCTTGAAAAAGTTAATTTTGATTTCCTATAACTTTAGTCATTGTCACTGAAGAAGTCCAAACTTGTTAGTTCAAGCCATGTGCGTTCTGCCACAAATCTATACTTGTATATCTTGATCCTAACCACCTATTTTAGGACTGCGGTGAATTAAGAACCTATCTGGCAGGTCTCTACAGTGTAGGCAGGCCTAGATGAGCAAAGCCAAGTACAACTCTCTGTCCGAGTCTTGTTCACCAGTCTCTGATATGTCTACTGAAACTGGGCTTCTCTACTGGTACCAGCACAGTTCCAAGAGCCCTTCGACACCAAGTGAGTGACAAAGTGACCTTCATGGGGTCCTGGTTCTGGCACGCCTTGCAGAGTAGGAGGAATCATTTTAGTTGGCAGCCGGAGACAATGGAAATGGCTGTTCGGGCAAGTTAAATGTATTTTTGGCCACCCATGGGATAACCAGCAAGGCTTGGACTACCAGTTCTCCCTACTGTGCATGTGTGTCAGGATGCAAGGACTAGTACATATATTTTTTAGTAGCCAAAGTGATACATTTGGTATTAGAGATGCTAGTTATGTCACATTATTGTGGGTGGGCTTATGGTAGCTGTGCTGACAGCCACAACCGCCAGCAATTCCGGAGTACAGAGGGAGTGGCATCTTGTTGCTCTCCAATAGTTATGTAGCCCTCTTGGCCTTCAATCTTCCCTCCCAATGAGCACATAAAATGCATGCTGTCTTTGTAGTGGGCCACAATCTTGGGTCGAGATGATAAGAAAAGCTCTTTTAACTCATTTGCTCCCGGTGGCCATTTTGGGTCGGATCCATCAATGGATGGTTCTGACGCCATATGGTGTATGGGAACAAATGAGTTGGGAACAGTCCAGCACCAAACATCTTTTGGTTGCTGGTCCTGCTGTCCTCCCTGGGCTAAGTATAGTCACAGGGGACGGTACCTAGGCCCTGGAGTAAGGCAGACCCATAAACTATTTGATTGGAGGTTAATAAAAGCTCTAACATAAAGCTCTAAAACTAGCAGTCAGTAGCTCGATCCTGTCCATTATCGACTATGGCTTGATTATTTACAGTGCAGCGTTTGAAACCACCCTTGAATGACTGATGATCACACTTAATATGGCTTGCAGGCTTGTAACTGGTGCTGACTTACACACTCATACCTGTGAGCTTTATGTGCAGTCCGAATGGCTGCTCTTGCAGGAAAGGATCTCCTATCAAACCTATTTGCCCCAAAAATAAGCCTCTCCTTTACTCTGCCCTCCACCCAATCCCTGCTTCTTCCATCAACTAACCTACAGTACACACGGAGTACAACCAAACAGTCCTTCCTCATCACTTGCTGTCGGATGTCACAAGCTCGGCAAACTTTCAGCTATAGGGCACTGTCCTTGTTTAATTGCCTGCTGCACACAGTCCTCTCTGAAGCTAAAATAGGCACTTTTAAATCTAAGCTATACCAACACCTCACAACACAAGGTAAATGTGACTGTGTTCACTAGGTTACTTTGCCACTCCCCTGTTCTATATCCTTACTTAAGTCACCCCTTCCACCCCTGCTTCTGCCTTTCTACTGTGTTCCTCTCCAGTATCAACTTCATACCTTTCTCCCGTCCCTCCCCCCGTCTGTCCTCCCCCATCACCTGCCCCCCTGCAGCTTTCTTCCTCACTTAAATGAACCCGGCATAGCTCTTAGATTTGACAGTCTATTTTTTTGATTGCACTATCCCTGTTGACCAGTGTGTGTTTTACACATTGTACCTAATGTAACTTTCTGTATTACTGACTACTGTATCTACATTGTACCACGTAATTGTTGTTTTGTTCCACCCATGTTATCTTGTTCTGTTCTTTGACATGGAACCTTTGTAAAAGAACCCCTGGTTCAAAGGTATTTGTAATCCTAGTTATCAATAAATAAAAAATAAATAAATAGCATGCATTGCAGGCTATTGAATCTCCCCACTGCTTTGATGTCAGCTGCAGGGGATTCTGAGATTTGTAGTAACAGAAGATGTCACCCTAGAACTAAGCTAAATTAGTCTGATAAATCTACTATACTACAGTAAACAGTAAGTAAACCAAGATGTTTTTGCATACAAAGTTCACATTGGGACCAGCCCCACACTTGAATATGGGGCCCTTTATTGAGGTTTTTGGTAACCAGGTAGATTGCACTAGGCAGTCACTACCTAATTTTCAGGCACGACCTGGGAGGTTACAGCATCAATGATAATGATAATACATGAGTGACAAAGAATACAAGGCAGGTTTTCACATACAGTCATACCAACTAGTGGTAATCTTTAAGCTGTGCAGGAGAGCACAAAGATATATACAAGTGACACTGCATAAAAAGGAACAGTTTGTTTTTACAGATATGTTGTTGAGCAAGCAAAGTAGTCATTTTAGTCTTAGACATGTGGTAGCTCAATGTTAGGTGTTAGGACAGATACATTGGGAGCTTTGCAGTAGGTGATCTTGGAAATGTTGACCGAAGGAGCTAGCTGTTTTGTTCTGTCACACAAGTGCTGGTATGGTATTCCACAGCTTAGGGGTAGTGGTGGAAGAGGATATCTCTCTGTACCTAGTACATAACCTGGGCATATTCAGTTGGTCAGTGTTTGAAGATCTTACAGAGTAATAGCTAGTAGAAAGTGAAAGGTATGAGGTAAGGGATAGAGGCTTTTAGTTGTCTAATGTACCGTGGACAGTTTTCTGTAGTGTAAGGTCCATTAGGGCAGGAGGGGATTGCCAGCCTAGTTTGCTGTACTGGAGCTGACTGTTCCCCTTTAAGGGCTATGCGGCAGCCTTTAGTATTAAAAATAAAGGCCATTTTAAACTAAGTGATATGATGCCTATGTTTGGCAAGTCAGGTGTGAACACTCTTGGTGTTAGTTCTGTTGTCCCTGCCAGTGGGACAGTCTGAGGCAGAAGCTAATCACAGGGGGTCTTCCTAGACTAGGCTGAGGCACAGCGGGGATGGTGTAATGGTGTCTCTCAAACAACACAACTTTTAAACTGGATTTAGTAAAACAAAAGTTGTGAAATTCCTCTGTTGTGGAAAACTGCTCACATACTGTAGTTCCGCTATTTAAATCAGGAGACAAGGCTTCCTTAAGTAATTATCAGCCCATCTCCATTCTACCAGTCCTTGCCAAATTACTTGAAAAACTGATAAATAAGCAGATTAGAGATTACTTTTATACATTTAATATCATCACTCACATGCAGTTTAGTTTTAGAGCTAAACACAGTACAACAACTGCGTTAGTTAAGGTTACCAATAATTGGTTCATTGCACTTGACCAAAAACATACTAATGTGACAGTATTTCAGAGCTTAGCAAAGCTTTAAATACCATGGAGCACAGTGTTCTGGTGAGTGAACTTATAACTATTTGCTTAGGTCCAGATGCTGTTGCCTGTTTCAGGGAGTATCTTACTGAGAGATGCCAACATGTAAGGATGGAAGGATTATCATCCTCCTATGCCTAAATTTGCAAGGGAGTGCCGCAAGGGTCTATACTGGGACCATTGGTATTTATAATTTATACAAATGAATTGATTGCTAACACTGTAAATATTAAGCTGCACTATTATGCAGATGATACTGTACTTTATGCTGTGAGTCCTATACCTGAGATGACTATGAATGTTCTTCAAGGAGCATTTGATTAACTACAGATTCATTTATGTGCATCAATACTGGACCACGGAATCGCTATATGGGGACCTATTACTAAAGGAATTACTGAAAAAATAGGAGAGAGTACAAAGACTGGCAACTAAGTTAATATATAATATAATAAATTTGCCTTATGGTGAATGTTTACAAAATGTGAACCTGTTGTCACTGGAGACCAGACGAATAAGAGGTGCCTTACTATTACGCTACGATATCGTGCATGATGATTACTTATTGAGTGAACTGAGTTTGGAATTTAAAAATGACAAATGGGGCACAAGAGGACACCCTTTACAACTAAGACCTCAAAAATGTAACACAAATAAAAGAAAGGCATTTAATAGAGAGTTATAAATCCATGGAATAAACTACCCCTAGAGATCATAATTAGTAAGGATAAAAAACAGTTCAAAAACAGACGAGACACCTATATACTAAAAGAAAACGCTCTTTTTTTATTATGACTAGACCAACAGGAGCGCTAATGGGCAAACCGCCTTCTCAGTTTCTTACACCTTAGTATCAAAACTCTTTCTAGATGCCACAGAAACTAAATACATGGTATTCTCTTCTAAATCCTTCTTGCCCACTTCCACCTTAGGCATTACAACTGTGACAGGTGAAAAGCTGGAAATGGTAGACTCTGAAGTATTTAGGATTGTGGCTTGATAATAAGTTATCATTCCTTGTACACATTGATAATCTCTGTAAAAAGCTACGTCAGAGACTTGGGTTTTATTATAGAAATAAATTCTGTTTTAGCTGAGAGGCAAAGAAAAGACTATATTCCAGGCAACTTTTCTCCCCCTATTAGATTATAACGATATCATATACGGAAGCATTGTATTTCTCAGCCAGCTAAACTAGATGTGATTTGCCATAGGGCACTCTGATTCGTTACTGGTCTACAGGCCAAAACCCATCATAGTCTTCTCTATATGGAAGTGGAATGGACTTCACTTGAGACCAGAAGGCTTAGAAATCTTATCTTCCTGGTCTTTAAAAACTTTTCAGAATTCATTGCCACCATACAGTACATTTCAAGTCTCCTTTTGGAGATCTAGGAGGTTGTACAGTCTAAGAAAGCACAGTGCTATTCTGCTTGATGTCCCAAGGCACTTCTCAAAATATGATAAAATTACCTTTAGCTGGGCTGCTTCCTCAGCCTGGAATGCCCTGCAGGAATCACTTAAGCTAAATTCACTGGCCAGCTCCTTTTATTTCAAGGTTCTCCTTGGTCAATTTTGTGTTGACAAATGTGTATGCTATTAAATCACTATGTAAATTGTGTTGTACTATTTGAGAATCACTGCATTTTTGTCATATTCTTTTTGCTGCAAAATCTGTATTTATCTGTTACTATCGTCACTAGCCTTTGTATTAGATTATACCTGGTGATCTCTTTTATGATCTAATTTTAGCCTCTATATTATGCATTTTTTGTATCACATATACTCTCATTTCACATTTTTGTAGTGTTACCTGTCCTAATCAGGACCTCCTTGTAAATGAGCATTGCTCAACAAAGCTTTTTCCGGGTAAAATAAATAAATGCAAATACAAATACAGAATACAAAAAATGGGTACAGACTACAGTGTCAACATTGCTAGTCAGTCTAAAATAGTGGACAGCTGTATTTTTTTTCAATGCCCAAGTTGAGATCCAAATTGTCTGTGGACAAGTAATTTGAAAAGAAGTTCCCGTGCTGGTGCCTCGTGGGGAAAATAAAAATGAAGTTTCCTTTTGAGCACCTGTCAGCTGACAAAAGGGAAAGTTCACTAAACTAGTTGAGTCAAGGCTGAATATATCTAAAAAGCAGTTACATATGGCTATTGATGTGAGTAACATACCAGCTATAGGCATGACTTTTGACATCTTCCTTCATAGACATGTTTGGCTACGCTGCACCTCGTTCTCACAGCATCTTCAGTCGAAGGAAGCTATTTTGCCTTTTGAAGGCGACAATCTGTTTGGCTGATTGAGTCCTTTCCTACAAATTTAAATGAGGCTAAAAACACTGTCAACTCCTTGAGTTTCACTGACTCCTAAAAGGTCAACCAGGGATTCACTAGGGGCAACCACAATTCAGAGGCCAGAAGTCCCTTAGTGTTCCCACAAACCTTTCTTTTTTGGTGACAGAAGGGGCAAAGGGTGGGGGGAATCTGTCTTCACTCCCCTGCAGACTGGTGGGCCAAGCGGTCCTTATCTGCCATCAAATTCTATGTTTCTGTGTTTCTGACTGGCCGTGGCCAAGCTACCCAAGTCAAACCCCTGACGGGTGAAGGGAGAAGGGGAGGGTCAGGGATGGCGGGGGGTTGGGGCCCTCTGTTACTTCTGGAGCAGGAACTCTGCAGTCAAGTAGACTCGATAGACCAAAAATTCTTCTTCTGCTGGCTAATTTGTATGTTCAAGTAACTGGTTTCACCAGCCTCTCTCACCTCCAGTAATAGACCAGTTTCTGATGGAGGGCCAGTTATTACACTGCACCCACCAATCCACCAGTGGCAGTCCATCACAAAAAGGGTAAGCTAGGAGTATACCTCCTTTCCCACATTACTCTACATTGTGTATGGGCTTCTTTGGTCAGATAGTAATTTGTTTGGGCCATCTTGCCCTCTCAGCTGGGACAGATTGAAAAATCTGAGAGTCTAAGGCACACACCTTTACCCATCCACCCTCAGTCTTTTCAATCTGTGGTTAGATGAGTGCTCAGTGTAGCGGAAAAGGGTACGTCTGGATGGAGTATGCCTCCATTCCCACATTACCCTACTGAGTACAATCCAGAGACATGTCCCAGCAGAACCGGTAGTGTTTATTTATTTAGACTTTGGTAACCAGGTAGATACCAGTTGGATGAAGGCTATTTACAGGGTGACCCAGACATTATATGAACAACAGAGGCACAGGTGATAAGTGAATGAACAGTTACATTTCAGATCAAGTAAAACAGGAGTAACAGGACAAGGGTCATACACTTCTGGATCTAGAAGCCATGGGAGCACATTCCACAAAACTTTAAAAAAAGAGATTTTTCTTCAAGTACCTTGTGACACAATGAAATCTGGAGACCGACATTAGACCTGAGGTTCTTGAACAGTTTCATAACATATCCTCATTTTGGAATGGTATTTCTTCAAACTAACATCCTCACATTTTTTTTTTTAATCAAATACACTCAAGTTTTATATTTGATATGGGTTGCTGGACATAGCCTGCTTTCAGTACTCGTCCTGTGGGTTGCAGTTGCAAATGTTACACAGTGGACAACGAAAATTTGTTTTGTTCCCTGGACCACAAAGATGCTTACAGTATGTTCATATGCTAGTCAGCCAGCTGCATTGAAAATGAATATTCTTTTCCAGAAAAACTAGGAATACCAGTGCTAGATTTTCCCATATGTGTTCACAAAAATGCTTGGATGCAGCAGCTGCTCCCCTGTGCAAACAGTTTTATCATTAATCCCCTTTTTGGATGATGTCTTATAAAAGCCAGCTCCAGTTTAGAAGTTTCACTCTCTGAATCTAGCAGCTCACACCTTTTTCATAGAATATAGAACAAAGAAATTTCCAAACAGAAAAAAGACATAGTTCATGAGTGTGGTTTGGTTCCTGCAGAAGTCCCCATCGGTCTAGCATTGGCAGGTCCTTAGGAGAGCCCTCATCCCCATGGTTCTGCATGGCTTATCTCATTGCTTACATTAGATCCATCCCTTCCACTAGTCATTTTCATCAATCCCATGTACCTAGCCTGCATTTTCTTAAAAGTAGCAACTGTCTTAACATTGTCCATGTCTTCCACTTGGCAGTTCCACTTTTCCACTGCCCTCTTAATGAGGACATTCCTCTTCACATCTATTCGAAATTTTCCCACCCTCATTTTAAAGTTGTGGCCCCTTGTACTGGAACCTTCAGTAAGTCTAAACACTTTGCTGGTTGTCCACCTTGTTTGTACCTCTCAGGTACTTGAAGGTTTCAGTCATGGCCTTTCCCACTTCTGGCCTCCAGGTAGTACAAGTTGACCCTTTGCGAAGCTTTGTGTCTTAGGGCACTTCCTGTGTCCTGCTTGTATGCACTTGCTTGGTTGCTTCTAGATCCATCTTCTCTGTGGTCTGTTCCAGCCTTGCCTCCCCTCATCCAGTATTCAGTTCTCAAATTCCTCTTCTCTAAGTGTACAACCTTGCACATTTTTGCATTGCCACATTTGGACTATCTAACACCCTTATTACAGTCCACCGTGCCACCTAACTTAGTAAGTAAAAAGTTTATTTTTAGACAGGAAAGATCTTATTTACATCATTGGGTCATAGACCCATTTTCAAGATGGTCCTAATTCAATTCTTAGTGCCATCATAAAAAGAAGACACTAATACAAAATATATAAACATGCATTAATCATTACCACATTTCATATGGGGGATCACAACTATCACAACTATCATACAGACAATTATAAAATACATTCAATTAGCATAAATTATACTAAATTTTATGTTTATACCAAATTAAATATTTAAATACTTTGGTAGTTTATATTTCTTTCAAAGCAGATATACTTTAATCCCATCAGGAAATAAGTGTATAAAATGTCCATAATCTAAACAAGAGGCTCTAAGTCTATAGTTCAATCAGTGAAACTGGGAAGCCAAATTTTTATTTAATATTATAATCTTTTAATAATTACCACTTACTATTTGTAGCAATTACGATTCCAATCTTGAAGTTTCTTCAACGAACTCAAAAAGAGTTTAGTACTTTGTTGTTTTTGTCTTAATTTAATATCAATAGGGTCCCAATATTGCCTTACCTTAGCTACAAAGGTCATGTTCCCAAATCTGTTTTTAATTTTGGTTTGTAAATACTTATTGTTCGAATCTCATAAGTTGTATTTTGATTCTTTAATTATTAATTTATCTATTAAATACTGTTTTTTTTTTTCTCTGTATCATTGAGTGAATTTGTCCCATCCATTTTAAATCCCTTTTGTGGTCCAATGGTAACCAGTTTAATGGCTGTAACATTTCACAGTGATATTTATGGTAGTCACATTTCAAAATGAATCTAGCAAGATTATTATAGACTATATCCAACTTTTTTAGATTCATTCTACTTGTTAGGCCATATATATGGCTCCCATAGTCTAAACATGGAATAATTAACCGGTTTACTATATTAAGCCTCATCTTTTGATCTAAACAAAATCTTGATCTACGGAAAGCACCGAGTTTTCTATTTATTTTCGTTATTAGTTCATTTATGTGGAAGTCAAATTTCATTTCCTCATCTAACCAAACTCCCAAATATTTGTAACAAGTTTCCTACCCTAATGTATCATTTTTTTATGTTCTTATTGTGTTTGTAAGTCTTCCTTTCTTCCCCCGTTTGATTTGAAAGTCATTACTTGTGTTTTCTTACTGTTTAATACTAAGCTTGATTTTTGCAACCATAGCTCCAAATTTGTAAAATCTATCTGTAACCTGGATTCCATTTCTTGAAATGTATTCCCTTGAGCTAATAAGACTGTATCATCAGCATATAATCTCACTTTTGTATATTCAAGTATTTTGACCAAATCATGCATACATATATATGTGTGTGTGTGTGTGTGTGTGTGTGTGTGTGTGTGTATGTATATATATGTGTATGTATATATATATATATATGACAAAGAACCTCTGTGCGCAAACACTGAGGCAAGGGTTACCACAAAGGGCATTTGGCTGGGAAGCCAAGTTTCAAGAAAATACAAAATCACACATGCCCCCACAATGCAAAGCATCATGGGCTGCATATGCAAATCACCACAGAATGTTATACTGGTCCAACTTTTAAGCAGAATTGCATGGTGCCAAAAGGCCTGTCACACAGTTTGCAAGAGGTGTTAACAAGAACATGGATGTTTATGGCCCAACTTTTAAACAATGAAAAGCATACAGTCTATAGCAGACCATAACTTTATTCACAATGATGACTTACATATAAACCCTGCTATAGTCTGTATTTTATATCTATCTATATCTGTATATATATATATATATATATAGATATAGATAATAGACTATATATATATGTATATATCTCTAGATATATGAAACAATGGAGGCCCTAAAATTGAGCCTTGTGGAACTCCTCTTTGAACTTTGGCTGGGTTTGATAAGTACTGTCCCGACTGTACCTGTTGTATTCTATCTGATAAGTAAGACTGAAACCAAGGCAATGTTTCTTCATCTAGACCCATGGTTTTTAACCTACCCATTAATATTCTGTGGTTCACGGTGTCAAAGGCTTTAGAGAGGTCCACGAACACCGCACCCACCAACCCTCCCTCGTTCATATGGGTAGCAATAATATTCACTAAGTCGGTGAGTGCGGTGTCCGTGGAATGGCCCTTCTGGAATCCTGACTGGTAATAGGTCAGGAGCGAATTCTTCTCCAGATACTCGCTTAGCTGATTCTGCACCAACCTCTCCATCACCTTTGACACTGTGGACAACAGAGTAATAGGTCTGTAATTTGTAGGTTCTACTACTGAACCCCCTTTATATATGGGAATTATCTTTGCTTTCTTCCAAAAAGCAGGAAATATTTGATCTGTAAGGCTCCAGTTAAATATCTTGGTCAGTACTGGTACTATCATTTCTGTTGAATCCCTCAAAAACCTGTTCTCTACATCGTGTAGACCATATGCTTTATTTATTTTTAACCTTCTTATTTCTAACTTAACTTTATTGCAGGAAATAAACTTAAATCTAAACTTACAAGTATTTACATTTTCTTTTTTGAGGTTTTTCTGGGCCCCTCCTGTACTATCTTCGCGCAAGTCAATATCTGGTAGTATAGTGAAATATTTATTTAAACATTCTGCTGGCTCTTGAAGTGACAGTATTTTCCCTTTATCTTCTATCTGAATAGGGGCTTTATCATCTATTGGTTTCTCGAAAGATTTCAACAATGTCCAATAATTACGGGGGTCTTTATTAGCATCCGCATTTACATTATAATAACAAGCCTTTGATTTCCTAATTTTGTACTTTACCTCATAAGTTTTTTTATATAGGTTCCAGTCCTCAATATCCAGTGTTTTTTATTCGCCTTTTTCCAAATCTGATTTTTTTTTTTTTTTTTTTAATTCGAATATCCTTTTTCAAATTTTTTGTAATCCATGGCAGATTTTTTTTTTTTTCCAAAAGTGGTTATTTTGTACGGTGCTACTTCATTACAAGCTTTTAGAAATAGATCAACAAATTATTTTACAGCTAATTCCAAATCTGGGATTAGAAAGAGCCTATCCCATTTTATTTTTCCTAAAACAAAATTTAATTTTTCCTTACTATAATCTTTAAAACATATACGTTTAGTGTATTGAGAACTTTTTCTTATTCCTTCTTTTATTTTAGAATTTAATTCAAGGGAGTATAATATAGAGCAGTGATCTCCCAAAGTAGGATCTTTCACCTGTACGGATATTGCTTTTATACCTTCTGTTATGAATATAAGGTCTAAAATAGTTCCTTCACTACTTAATTTAGATTTCCTAGTACAGGTAGTTATTATTTGCTTTAAGCCCAGTGGATGCAATTTACTTTTTAATGTGATGCCTCTTGGTTTATTCCAAGTGGAATTGAAATCACCTAGTAAAATCAAGTCAGTCCCCAAAGTGTGCTGCTGCAAGATTTGAAAAAGATCATCAAAGTTTGTACATTTTACTCTGGGTGGTGAATAAACTAAACCTATAGAAATATGTAAGTTTGCTATTTGTATTAAAATACATTCAATATTTCCTATTACTCCTGAGAAAAGAACTTTTGTATGACCCAAGTTCCATTTAGTATAAAGTACAATGCCCCCTCCACATTTTCCCTTTCTATCTTCTCGGTATAAATAAAATTCCTGGAGTTCTATTTCATTAGAATGAATTTTTGGAGTCAACCAGGTTTCTGTTAATGCTACTGTATCTGGTGTTTCACTCTCAACCAAGGTCCCCATTAAGTCTGTTTTATTTTTTTTAACTTTTAGCGTTATCTAGTATTACTTTTACTTTCTGTAAATCATTTGGACCTGGGTTCAGTTCTATATCCCCTCCAAGAATCAAAAACAACATCCAGTAACTACTACTCTTTTGTAGATATAAGTACAATTTAATAGCTATTTTTCCACCTTTATTTATCCCCTGCCTAACTCCAGCAAATGAATTCCTTCTAATTTGCTTACTCATCATTGTAGTGCATCCACCTATACTCCAATTTCCTGATTGACTTAATATAGTAAATGTGTCTGCCACATGTTTTGTTCCATTAAAAATCAGTACAAGACTAAGTATAGACATAATAGTATACAAACTAACCCCCATTTTTATAAAAAAGCCCATGTAGGAGCTTATTACTTAATCCTTTTCCTAATTTAAATACCTTTACTGTTTTTTGTTTATTAATTGTTCTAGGATCAGTCCTGCACCGGTGCACTGCAAATACACTGCTACGTTGTCAACTAAACAATTAATTTAAACATATATACTGCTCACCAGTGCACACTGGTCCCAGGACAAACCAAACTAACTCCAACAAATCTCAACTCCGAGTGGCGCTCACGCACCGCTTGCGCTAGTGCGAGCGGCGTGTTGTTTTAAAGGGTGTAGCTTCTAGTATCATATGCAAAATAGACACATCTTGCCTTGGACATCTTCTCAAATTTCAGTGAACTGAATTGTATTGGACCCAGGACCAACCCCTGTGGCAACCCATTAGTTACATAGAAACATAAACATAGAATTTGACTGCAGATAAGGATCGCTTGGCCCACCTAGTCTGCCCATTTCCCTACCTGATGGATAAGCTGCAGATTCTAGTTAATCAACATCTTACTTCCTCCTACCCCCCACTAGAATTTTCTTATGTTTGTCCCATGCATTCTTGAATTCTCCCAGTGTTTCTGACTCCACAACCTCCTCAGCAAGGCTGTTCCATGCATCCACAACCCTCTCTGTGAAAAAATACTTTCTAAAAATTCCTCTGAGCCGTCCCCCTCTATCTTCAAATTGTGCCTCCTTGTTCTTACACATCTCTTCTTCTGAAAGATGCTACCCTCTTGTACTTTGTTAATTCCCTTGAAATACTTGAAAGTTTCTATCATGCCCCCCCCCTTTCCTCAAGATTATACATATTAAGCTGCTTTCGTCTCTCCTCGTATGTCTTCTGGTGCAGACCCTGCACCATTTTGGTTGCCCTCCTCTGAACAGCCTCCACTCTGTCTATGTCGTTTCGGAGATGGGGTCTCCACAATTGCACGCAGTACTCCAGATGGGGTCTTACCAACTGTCTGTACAGAGGGATAACAACTTCCTGTTTTTACTGTTGATGCCTCTCCCTATGCATTCCAGTATCCCCCCAGCCCTCCTTACTGCCTTCTTTCATTGCTTGCCCACCTTTAGGTCATCTGATATAATTACTCCTAGGTCTCTTTTGATTTTTGTTGTTGTTATTAACTCACCCCCATTGTGTACTCTTCCCCCTTGGATTTTGTTTCCCAGATGCATTACCTTGCACTTTGAATCGACTCTGAGCTGCCATATATTTGACCATTCCTCCAACCTTGCCAAGTCCCTTTTCATCCTTTCCACCCCGCCTTGTGTATCAACCCTGTTGCAGATCTTTGTGTCATCTGCAAAAAGACATACTTTTCCTTCCAGGTGCTCTCCAATGTCACTTATAAAGACATTAAAGTTACCCCCTGACCTTTGAGCACGAACCACGCTTTGGGCTCTCACCCTAGCCAGTTCTGCACCTACCTCATGACATTCGCTTCACTCCTAAATCTCCCTAATGTCTTGGGGGCACAGACTCTAAGGCCTTGCTAAATTACAAGTACAAGATGTTCATCATTTAGCCCTTGTCCAGTGCCTGAGATCTGGAATTGAAGTATTCTTTGAGATTCATCTGGCAGGACTGCCCCCTTACACACTCATGCTGCTTACTGTCCTGGAGATCTCTTTACTCCAGGGAGCCGAGCAGCTATTCCTTGACTGTAGACTAGAGGAGCTTCCACACTATGGAAGTCATGCAATCGGTCTGTAGTTCTCTGGTTCTCTCCTATCCCCACTGTTGTGCATAGCAACTACATCCACCATCCTGCAGTCGCTGGGGACATTGCCTGTCTCAGTTGAGCAGTTAAATAAATCCACCAGTGGTGCTGCTAGAGCTAGACCCACCATCCAGAGCACACATGGGTGCAGTCCATCCAGTCTCGGGGACATACCCACTTGTAAACCTCTCAGACCCTTGAGCACCATGTATTTTGGTAATCTTCATTGTAATATTTGTTTTCTTCCCTTCTTTTATACTGCACTTCACCAGGGGCCCTCTCTCTTCAACTGTGAAGACTTAGCAGAAGTTTTCATTCAGAATATCATCTTTTTCCCATCTTTCTTCATCCATTCCTCCCTTTCTCACCTCTCAGTTTCCATGTTGCTCTTTCTTTTTTATTTGATATACCTAAAGAAGGCTTTATGATTATCCCTCATGTCTTCTGTAATTTTTGTTTCTATAATTAGACTTTTATTTTTTTGCATGGTTAATACAAACATTTGGACACAACACTGATACAAAGACATCAGGTGTGGATATACAGTGCATCCACCTTCTGTTACAGTAGAGTAATATGGTGCATCTCTTCTTACTTCATATAGAGTAGGGCAAATATGTTGGGAAAGGAGAAGGGCAAAGAACCCCACCAGTCTGCTCTCTCACCCTAATAGTCCTCTCCCCTCCATCCTACACAGCTGAACAGGTCTTCCTAAGGCACAAATGTGAGTCTGTCTCCGTGGCATAGGGAAGCTATCTACTCCACCTGTTCTGGTATTTATCTCTCTGTTGGGAGTCACTGCCTTTAGGCGGTGCTATCCATTCCTTCATTATAGGGCCCCCAGTGTAAGCCATTTAGTTTTTTATACTTTTTCTTTGCTGCGTCTAACAGTCTACCCATTAAGTATCTATTCGTGGACTCCCTTGGTCACTGTGGTTTATAATGAGAAAAGGAACATGTTTTTAGTAAGTGAGACAGCGGACTGGAAAATTTATGCCTTCTGCAGCTTTAAGCTCCACCTCAGCTTAGGCTCGCCTAACTGCATTACTGACTTCCTTTGCCTTGCTGAGATAGAATTTCCTGCTTGCTTCCTTCTAGTTGGTCAGCAGGCTTGTGCTTCTTCTGAATCTAGAGAAGTCTACTTTACCTCAGCACTGTGACAGAGTTTGGTAAGACCTTGTCTCATTTGTTATGCAGAGAGAGTTAAAAGCAAGGATCTATTTTGTCCTCTGCTGTTGTGCCACTTGTCTGTGTTGTGCCTGTGTAATTGCACAATCAGATTTTCTTGTGGCACCTTGGAATTGGCCACTCGCATGATCCCACAATTTTACCTTATCTCCCTTCCTTCACTTGTTTATATTCTTTCTTCTGCCCTTGCTTCTCTGTGGTTAAAAAATATATGTGAATCTTTATGCAAAAGTAGGGCCTCTTGGTTTGGATTCCCTGGGTCTAGGGAAGTTGGCGGGTTGCAGCTGCATCTGTTAATGCTGTCAAACCAAAGAAAATCCAGGAGGAATAATGCAGAGGATTGATTCACCCAGGGCTCCAGATAAGGGGAGTACTGACCTGTTTTACTCACCTCGTTTTAGGAAATACTCTTCAGAAATCTTTTTCATGAGTACCAATACTCACCCAACATTTGTAAATACTCCACACCAAAGAACAGTGCTTCATAACATAACTGGCGATTCAAAAGGAGCAGTTTTTTTTTTTTTACAGATTTACAGCACCTGTATGTATCCCAATTTTATTTTCTCACTGTATTTTAAAACTGGTGAGTAAATTATTCATATCTGCCAACATTATCTGGCATTACTGGCACTTGATCAGTTCTCATCTAGAAAAGCTTCATTGTTTTTAAAATGTACTCCTTGCTCCACTCTGTTCAGACATTTGTACGCATCTGAATTTGGTTTTACTCATCTCACTTTCAAAATGAGGAGTACAGTACTCATCCCCAAAAATCTTATCTGGAGCCCTGGATGCACCCCATCTGTAAGAGGGCATTAAGAGCTGAGAACAGAAAATCCCACAGTTAGGGAGCAGAGGATAGTAGTACCCTAATGGAGAGAGGACCTAAAAAATTAAGGGTTCAAGGGTAAGGGGAAAAATACACCTTATGAGAGAATGAATAAGGTAAGAAAGCGATTGGAAGCAGGTCTGATGAAGTAGAGTGGGCTACAAAATGTCACCCAATAGCCAATGTGTTATGTGAGTGGAAAATAAATTTGAAAAAATAGTAAACAGCAGTGAAACATAGAAACATAGAAGCTGACGGCAGAAGGAGACCACCAGGTCCATCTAGTCTGCCCATTGTCTTTTAGCCCAGCCATCTAACTGCCTTTGGGTTTGAGGGCTCCATTGTATCTGTCCCAAACATTCCTGAAACCTACCACTGTGCTTGCCCCCACCACCTCTGCAGGCAGGCTGTTCCAGGCATCCACCACTCTTTTTGTGCAGGAAAAACTTCCTGATGTTGGTGGAAAACTGCCCTCCTTGCAGCCTTAGATCATGTCCCCTGGTTCGGCTGCCCTTCTTAAATTGGAAGAGATCATCTATCTGCACCTAGTTTATGCTTTTTATGTACTTGAATGCTTCGATCATGTCACCCCCCCTTCTCTGTTCCAGAGAATACATGTTCAGTTCTTTCAGTCTGTCCCCGTAGGACATCTCGGAAGTCCCTGAATCATTTTTGTTACCCTTCTCTGCACTGTCTCCACTTGGTCAATGTCCTTTTTGAGGTGTGACCTCCAAAAGATGCTGTACTTTGGGTGAGGCCTAACCAGTGATCTGTACAACGGCAGGATCACTTCCTTCTTCCTGCTTGTGATTCCTCTCCCAATGCTTCCCAGCATACTGCTGGCCTTTAATGTTGCCTTCTTGCACTGTTTACCTATCGTCAAATTGTCTGAGATAATGATTCCCAAATTGCGTTCTTGGGTGGAGACAACTAGTCTTTCCCCTCCAAGGTAATATGCCTTATTTGTATTTCTTTTTCCTATGTGCATGACTTTGCACTTTTTGGCGTTGAATCTCAACTGCCATGCTCCAGACCATTTTTCCAGTTTCTTGAGTTCAGCTTCCATCTTGTCCACTCCCTGCTGGGTGTCAACCCTGTTGCATATTTTGGTGTTGTCTGTAAACAGACACATCTTTCCCTGTAGTCCATTAGCTATGTCTGATATGAAAATATTGACGAGTAGGTGCCCCAGTACTGAACCTGGGGCACACCGCTGGTTACTCTACCTTCTGATGACAGTGCTCCATTTACCTACACTTTCTAGGTTCTGCCCTGCAACCAGTTTTTAACCCATCTAACTACTTCTGATCCAACTCCTGTGTGGTCTAGCCTCTTTACTAGCCTTCTGTGTAGAACCAAGTCGAAGGCCTTGTTAAAGTCTAAGTAGACCACATCTACCACCCCACCGCCATCTGTAACCTTTGTAACACCGTCAAAAAACTCAATCAGTTTTGTCTGGTATGACCTACCTGGTGTGAACCCGTACTGCTTGGGGTCCTGATGGCCGCTAGCCTCCAGGAATGCCATGATCCTCTGTTTGAGTAGTGTCTCCATTAACTTCCCCCCCGATGGATGTGAGGCCTATGGGTCTATAATTTCCGGAGTCCTCCCTGCTGCCCAATTTGTGGAGCGGGACCATGATTGCCCTTTTCCAATCTTCGGGTACCTCCCCACTCTTTAGGGTTTTAGTGAATAGTTCAAACCAGTGGGGCAGCCAACTCTAATCTCGGTTCTTTTAAGATCCTTGGGGGCATTTCATCTGGCCCCATGGCCTTGTCAACTTGCAGTTTATTTAGTGCCTCCAGTGCTTCGGTTTCTGTGAAGGGGTTAGTGTCAACCCCCTGTCCAGGAGTGTTACGTTTTGCCAATTCTGGGCCATCTCCTGGGCCTTCTCAGTAAGTACCGAGCAGAAGTACTTGTTCAGGATTTCTGCTTTTTCTGGGTCGTCTTTTGTTGTTTTCCCTTCTTGAGTTGTAATCTTGACTATACCCCTTTTGCTTTCTTTCTGCTCTGGATGTATCAAAGAAGGATTTGTTTCCTCTCTTTGCCCTCTCTGCTATACTTGCTTCTGTGTGCGCTTTTGCCTGCCTTATTTTTTTGCTGGCTTCTTTCATTTTCTCCTTGTATGACACCCAGTCTTCTTCCTTGTTTGTTCCCTGGTATAGCTTGAATGTCTACCATTTTTCTTTCACTATTTTAGCCACTCCCTTTGAAAACCATAAGAGGTTTCATTTTCTTTTCGCTTTGGTAACCCTTCTGGTGCATTAGTCAGTGACTGGATTGCATTCTTAAGTTTCCCCCACATGACATTGACCTCGTCCACTTGTAGATCAATTAAGTTGTTTCTTACGTTGGTCATTTGGTTGAAGTCCACTTTTTTAAAATCTAGTACTTTTATTTTTGAGTGGCACGTGTCCTCAGTTATGTTCACCTTGAAACTAACCATGCGATGGTTACTGTTACCCATATGGCATCCCACGTTGCGTTCCTTGATCTTCTCAGTGTTTGTGAGGACCAGGTAAAGTATGGCATCTCCTCTTGTTGGTGTTTTGATCAGTTGACTTAGTCCTGCTCCCTGTAGTGCCAGTAAGAAATCCCTGCTGCTTTTTGTTACCGCCATTGGTGTACTCCAGTTTATATCTGGAAGGTTAAAGTCCCCCACCAGTATCACCTCTCCTGTCTGAGTCATTTTGTGTATTTCTTCTGTCAGGTCTTTGACCCCTCTTTGTCCTTGATTTGGAGGTCTGTACATGACGCTGATCCTGAAGGTTTTTCAGTTTCCTGTATCTGTAGTAAGCCACAGGGACTCGGTGTCCCCAGGGTGACTCTGCACCTCTGTGGCTTTTATGTCTTCTCTAATGTAAATGGCTCCTCTTCCCCCTCTTTGCCCCTGCCTATCCTTTCTAAACAGATTGTATCCAGGTATAGCCGTGTCCCATCCGTGGTTTTCCATGAACCACGTTTCTGTCATAGCGACCCAGTCCAGTCTTTCTACTACCATGATGGCTGCGAGTTCGAGTAGTTTTGTTGCAAGGCTTCTAGCATTTGCAACCATCACCTTCCAGGAATGTGTACCTCCTTTGATATGGGGCTGCATCCTCTTCTTTGACAGTGCCAACTTGCTGTTTGTGCCCGAGTGATTTTTGAGGTTGCCATCTTATTGCGGAATGCTAATCGAGACCTCTGTGGTCGAGATTCCTGGGTTCTGATTTTTTTTTCTGGGTGTGTATGTGCTCCTTTGGATTTATGGGGAGTGGCGACAAGCCAACCGATGGTGGTGCTGTGAGCTATCACCATAGCCTTCCAATCACAGCCTCCCCCTCCACTATAATCTCAGTACCATCCCCCCTTTTCTGTATCTACCCCTGTTGTACTTTACATCAGGCCCTCCTTTTTTACCTATGGCCACTCCTTGCTCATGGCCATGCCTGTTTCCTTTAGTCTGATGTTGGGGAGTTCCCTTCCATTTGCCAATCCCCTTATTTTCGTATCTTTCTGCTGCGTCCTCATTTAGGTCTTCTTCTCTGTGCTGGAGACCTCCCAGTTTAAACCCTCCAAGAGGATCTCCAACTTCTGCCTTAGTGCTTTCGCTCCTTCTCTAGTGAGATGCAGACTATCATGCTTGAAGAGCTTCCTGTCCCAGAAGGTCCCCCAGTCTCCAATGTAGTGCATCCCATTGTCTGAGCATCAACCCTGGAGCCACTGGTTGAATTCTCTGATCTCTTTGTTCCTAATCTTGTCCACACTTCTGCCCTCCCTCGAAACTGGTAACACCTCCAAGAAGGCCAGATGTGTTGTGTACTTCTTTAAGCTCTCCCCTAGGGTCTTCATGTCTGCCTTGGCTTCTTTCAGTCCTATTTACCATGTCATTTGTCTCAAGGTGGACAATGATCCCCTCAAAATCCTGATCTCTTCTCACCAGCCATCCTATTCTGTCCTTAGCTCTTCTTGCTGGTGCTCCTGGCATGCATTTCACCATGGTTTCAGATCCCTTCGCACTGACGGACTGTGACTCCATGTCTCGCAACATAGAGTCTCCCACGACCAGAATACTCCTGTTGCTCTGTGTATTCTTCATCTCCTTCCTTGTACCTCCTTCCTGCTTTCTTGTATCGGGTTTGTCCAGCTCAACTCTTCCTTTTTCCCTCCACTTGGTTTCTGTCCCCTGGCTGGGTGAGAGGGGGGGAAACAATTCTGCATGTGGATAGCGTTTGGCTGGCAGTGCCCCATGTTAGCTCTAGGTGCCCCGCTGCCCCCTATCACCACCCCTCCATCCCCCAAGACCCGTGGGCCTTTGGGGAGTGGGTGGGTAAGGGGGGGGTGGTGGTCATCCACAATCCAGTCTCCTCTGCAGCCTCGTGATCTCTTTTCTTGCCTGCCATAGCATCCTCCATAGTTCCACAGCTGTCCTGCAGAAGGGGAACCTGACAGATCTCGATGGCCATGTCTGTTTTCCTCCTGACCTGTAGGTGTCAGTTTTTCTTTCTCCCTTCACTGTGTCTTCTCTATCCTTTCTTCCTTTTCTCATTGGTGTCTTCCTCTGGTGCCCTGCAGGAAGTTCCTTTGGCTTCTATAAATGTAGAAAGAACCTGGGTGGGTAGTACTATTACCACCCCTTAGCAGTAACTGTTAGCAGTTAAGTGATGGGGGAGAGGGAGGTTTAGCTGACTCCCCTCTTCCTCTCCAAAATGAGGTACTCTTAAAAGCAAATGCTAGCTCCCATTTAGTTGCAAGCTTCCGTCTCCAAAATGAGGCGCTTTCAAAAGTAAATGCTATCTCCTTTTCACCTCCTAGCTGCTGCTTTTAAAAGCTGAAGCAAAATGGAGCTGCTGCACAACTGACTCTGCTATTGACAGGTCACAGATCCCTCCCACTTAGCAGTAGCTGGTAGCAGTTAAGGGATGGGGGAGGGGGAGATTTAGCTGACTCCCCTCTTTCTCTCCAAAATGAGGTACTCTTAAAAGTAAATGTTTTCTCGCTTTCAGCTGCTAGCTGCTGCTTCTAAAAGCTGAAGCAAAAGTAAAGGCTAGTGGAGTTCATCACTGTTTTATTATACAAGCCTCTCCTATTTTGCCCTTTGTCTGTCTCTTGCCTGTCTGATTGCGCAGTCAGATTTTCTTGTGGCATCTAGGAATTGGTCACTCCAGTAGTCCCACAGTTTTCTCTTGTTATCTCCCTTTCTTCCTTCACTTGTTTATATTCTTTCTTCTCCCCTGTGGTTAAAAAATACATGTGAATCTTTATGTGAAATTGGGGTCCCTTGGTTTGCAAATGTATATACTTACATTGTTGAAATGATTGCAGAAAACTATTTGGGTTTCTTAAAAAGATTGTCTGTAATACAGGGGGTTGACCTTGAGATGTATTTGACCTCCACATGCTTGTTTACAGAATTGTCAACAGTGGAACAGCTGTGGGACAGAATGTTCTATTTTGTTGCACCTGTTAAAGACTAGATATGCTCTTTAGGCTGGACTCTGGAAATACATTGACAAAGTTCTGGTATGTTTTGTGAGAAACAGAAGTGCAACTTAACAGCAATCAGGATGCATAGTATAAACTGCCAGGAAAAGACATCTTGTAAAAAGAGAGCAGTGCTTTGTTTAGAGAGAGATAGAGAGACTGATTTAAATTTGAGAAACTCTCCGATGTAGTACTTTTTTGTACTGCCTGCATGAAGAGCTATCCTGTGCAATTTTATTTTTTTATTTTATTATTGATAAAAAAGTGCTGCTTGCAAATTTTATAACTTCTTCTGGTTTGCCAGTGCTTCCTGACCTATGGCCCTATGACAGTTGGTGTTAGCAGTGGGCTTTAAACCATGAATACTCTATGCCTGGAGTTGTGTGTATGGGTATTAGACCTGGTGCCAGGGAAACACAGAAGAAAGGTATGGGTCCTGCAACAGCAAGCCCAGGAGTGATGACAAGAAGAATGGCAGCCTAACTAGAAGCAAAATCAAAAATCTAAACTGAGACTATACAGCGGCACCAGTGATGAAAAAAGAAATCGAACAGGCAGGGACAGGTTTGGAAAGATGTCTGCCTTCTTCAAATGGTGGGCTGTACAATAAAGAAAGATGGACAAATGGAGAGAAAAAGAGATTGTGTATAGAGGATCAGAGAAGAGAAGAGATGCAGTGACGAGAAGCGATGGCTGGATGCCTTGCAAGCTGTCGATGCTGGATGGTCTTGTACAGGTCTAGCAGATCAACAAATCATAGACAACTTAAAAGACATTAAACTCACCGAGCTGTGCCCCTTGGATGATGTTGAAGTACACCAGACAACCTTTGAAAATGTTGCCAGAGTCTGTCTGTGGCCAAAATAGCAATGGGCAATCAGGATTGTACCTTATCTGACCGGTGAAGCCCAGCTTGCCTACAGCATTATTGACTCTGCACAGTCAGAAAACTATGACCTTGTGAAGAGAAAAATCCTTAAAAGATATGACATCTTAGGAGAGACCTGCATGCAAAGATTCTGGTCCCTAAAACACCACTCAGTCAACAGTCCTTGAGAAGTCTTCACCCAACTCAGAGAACTCCTTATTAAATGGCTCTAACCAGAGGGCAGAACAGTACAACAGATAATCAGCATATCTGCAGTGGAGCAATTCATCAACATCCTTCCTTCAGACGTGCAGCTTTGGGTAAAAGGCCACTGACCAGAAAGTGGAGAAAAGGCCTTTTCCTTGGCTGAGGACTATCGAAGGCCAGACAGACAGACACCACAGAAGCGAAGTAACAGCCGATAAATGGTAAGACTCTTTTTCACAGTTTAACTTCAGATCAGATAAGAACTCTGGTGAGGGTAACAAATCTGCACCCAAAGACTTTATTTGCAATAACTGTAATAAGCCAGGACATATTGCAAGAAATTGCCATAAAAATGAAGAGGGGAATACTGGAACAAATTTGGCCTTAGCAAATTGGGGCAAGTGTTTAACAGATGTCAAGGTGGGAGATAAGACTGTGAAGGGACTTACCGATTTGGGAAGCATACTGACCCTGGTGCATTTAGGAGTTCTTAGAAAAGACTGTTAAAAAGGACCAGGTACTGGGGTTATCTGCATCCACGGGGACACTGGATACTATCCCACCACTCAGATGAGTCTGAACGATAATGTGGATGTCGAACGAAATGAAAGTGGGGTAATACCAATGTTACCTATACCTGTGATTATTGGAAATGACTTTCCAGGTTTGCTAAGTTATTCACAGAGGGAGTAAACTGCTGTTTCAGCAACTGTGGTAACCTTCCTTTTGGTGACTTTGATTAAGACTTGTTTGAGCCCAGCTGCATGATCCAGAAGTCCAGGAAAGAAAGGAGATGCCTGAAAAAAGAGTGACAACAAAAGACTGATGGTCATAAGGGGATGATATATGAAAATGCTGGAACTAAACTGATTTTGTTTCTGAGCAATCTAACAATGCTTCTCTCCAAGTTTATTTTAAGCATTCGGGGGTGAAACAAAGTCTGGGTGAACCAATGTTTAAACAAGGTAATGGGCTACTGTACTGAATTTAGGTTAATCCTCAGACACAGGAACAACTAAAACGGTCATACCAAAGAAGTATATAACTGAGTTGTTACAGATAGCACATGATAGTCCAATGGCTGGTCACTTGTTTGGGGGGGGGGGGGCACACCCTTGCCAGATTGTTATACAGATGTTACTGGCTTGGATTCAAGAGGATGTTGCAACCTTTTGCAGTTCTTATGCTGAATGTCAGAAAGTGGCCTCAGTGACTAAAAAAGACAAGGTGTGCCTACCCTGGATAGATGTGCATTTTAAGAGAATTGCAGTGGATGTGGTTGGCTCCTTATACAAAAGTAAAAAGAGCAATCATTTCATTTTGGTAGTGTGTGACTTTGCTGCTCGATACCCTAAGACAATTCCATTGCATACTGTCATAGCCCCAACAGTGGCAGCAGAGCTTGCCAAAATTTTTAGCAGGGCGGGCATAGCTAAAGAGATTATTACTGATCAGGGTAGTAGTGGTGGTGCATTACTGAAGGAGCTGTACCAGCTATTAGGTATCACTGCTGAAAGAACCTCTCCTTATCTCTCTCAGACAGGCAGCCTTGTTGAGCATTTTAATCAAACCCTAAAATGCATGTTTAAAAAGGTTTGTAAAAAGTTAAGGGAAAGATTGGGACCTATGCTTACCTTACCTGCTTTTTGCTTACAGAAGGGTGCCACAAGCATCAACAGGTTTTTCATCCTTTGAAATGCTGTATGGGCTTCTAGTTGTAATAAAAGAAATATGGGAAAATAACCTCGTTCAGAAATAATCTGTTACATCTTATATGTGTGCCCTGAGAAAGAAATTGGCAAAATATGTTGAAATTACCCACAGTAAGCAGGAAGAAACTCCAAAACAGTAGAAGATGTATTATGACCATAGAACAAAAGAAGTTTTTGAGCCAGGTGAAAAGGTTTTGTTACCGTTAACCACTACAGAAAAACTGTTAATGAAGTGGCAAGGGTCATAGAAAGTGGTAAGACATAGTTAAGTGTGAGATTGATAGCCCTTTTACACGCAGTGGTCTGTATCGGAATGACCAGTACAGACACACTGTAACATTACCTGTTTTTTTAATTTTTTCAGTTAATTTATTTTTCCTCCCAGTCCCTGGTGGCAGTCCTTCCTGTCAGTCTCCCAGCCCCATCCCCCGCTCGCAGCTCAGCCTCCAGCTGCCCCACGGCTTGCCCCCGGTGGTGGGGCGGCGGGGATCCCTTGACCCGCCTCTCACACAGATTCAGTGCTGGAGGTGTGTTGCTGCCAATTGCGGGGGCGGCACCTGCGGGCACCGACCGCCATGAAGCACACCAGGACCTTTTTCTCCTGATTTTTGTTCCCTCAAGCCGAGGACAGGCAATGACGCCCAAGGAGCAAATGCGCATGCTCCTGTAAGCGTTCCTCCGAATGTCTGCCTTGGCTTCCCCTGCTGTAGCCTCAGCGCCCTAGCCCCAGCCTCCACTAGGAGCCAGCAGTGCACAGAGTGCTGGTGTCCCCCCTACCCAGAGAAGGAGAGCAGTCCAATGGACGCTCGATCCTTCTCCTCCACGACGACCCCCAGCGGCCCATGCTTGTTCCCGAACACAGGTCGCCAGCATGGCGTGAGGTAAGGTGTCCAGCGCCTCAGCCCTCAGCACCACTGGACCGGTAACATTACCTGTTTTGCCATGTAAAGGCGTTCCCTGCCTCAACCAAAGTGAGTGCTCTCTTAAAATACGTTCCCTGTTTTCTTGGGTTTGCCGGCTTCTATTGTGTTTTGACAGGCTATGTAATCATGCCGTCCCTGTCATTGCAATACATTTGCCTATCTCCCTAATGTGTTGTTGCTGTTCCGGTGCACTCTAGCACATGCAGGATAGGTAAACACAGTGAAACATGCAGTGTGTGTGTGTGTGTGTGTGTGTGTGTGTGTGTGTGTAAAATGATTAGATGAACTCGGCACACAGAATAGATTGGACTGGTGACGGAGAAGTAAGCGGCTTGCAAAAGCACTATGAGACCCCTGATAGGAAAAATCCTACCAATATATACCTTGCTAACTTCCTGAAGAAAGGGGTTGAGAACACCATATTCGCCTTGATTTTAGGAAATTTATCAAGTGTCTGTATTTGACAGCTATCATGTGCCTAAGACAAAGGATGTGGTGGACCGATTTGGGAAGTGCCAAGTACATTAGTACCCTCAATCTCACCAAGGGTTACTGGCAAATTCCCATACCTAAAGAATCCAGAGACAAAACTGCATTTTCTACTCCAGCTGAATTTTGTCAGTTCACCACCATACCGTTGGGTTTACATGGAACACCTGCTTCATTGCAGTGGTACGTGAATGTAATTCTAGCCCCTCACACTGGTAATCAGTGGTTGAAATAGTGTCTGAAAGGGTACATTTCTACCGGAAATGTGGATGGTTCACCATATATTTCCTGATCAAACTGTACATTTCCACATTAAAAATAATAGAAAATGAAAATAAATTAACAGTGAAAACAGAGTTGTCCAGGGAACATAATTTATGCCTCCCCTTCACTGTCTCCCTCAGAGGAACTACTTGATAAGTTGCATTCCATGTGTATTTGTAACACTGTATGTGTTCTTTTGTACTTTGTAGTCTCTGATCTCCTCTCCTTCTCCAGTGCCCACAGGGATAATGCACCAGTTACATCAAACTCCTTGATTTGTGTTGGACTTAGTTTGACATTTGTTAAATGTCCTAATATCTCTGGTGTCGAGCATGATCTTCAGTCAGTTTTAATGTGTTTCATGACTGAAAATCCAGACTCAGCAATGCTCAAACTGGAACATAAAGCTAACGTAATGCTCAGCAGAGCCATGATGTTGGTTGGGCAAGTCATCCTGTTTCCTAAACAACTTTTCAAGTAGTGCAGGAGGATTGTTAGCCAGTACTGGTTCAAGAGCAAGCAGTCGGAGGGCATATTTTATTAGCAGACAAAATTCCCCAAAACATAATGTTGGGTTAAGGCCTTGGCCTTCAAGGGCCTTAAAAAAGTGTTCTGCTAGGAATGTTGCATCTTTTCTGCCATATGCAACATCATCACTGCTGTCAGGATGCACTGCTGGCCAGTTGATTGGATTGCAAATTTGACAGGCTTGTACAACATTAAGTTGTTCATCACAGTCTTCCCCTGGTGACAGACATCATGTTACTGAAGTGCTGTTTCATGGACTTCACAACGTCATCTATGAAATGGGTCATCTCCTTTGTAACAGAATGGGGCAACAGTTCACTGGCATTACACCTACTAACTCAAGTGCCTCATCTTTGAATTCCATTCTGTCAGCAGAAATGTTGTCGACAACAAGGAAGTGCTCACAGGCCTGCTTTATGTCATAATGTTCTAATGAAAGAACAGCCTCAACTCTTTATGCAATTTGGAAAATTAGCAGCTTTCTTGTTGAACTGCCAAAGATATAGACACAATCATCTGTAAAAGTTCATGAATTAGATGTATTGCAATGAGGTATTTAAGTCAGACAAGACCTTTTCTCAGCTTAGCAGCTTTCATTCGGGTGTCCACATGGCCACTACTACTGACCTGACCATTACTAACCTGTGACATGCACAGCAATGCTTTTCACATTTTAATGAGCACATTTAATGCTCAAACTCTGTGGGCTAGCCATCTAGTTCCCAAAACATTCATAGGCACAAGGTACTGGAGACCCAGAACAGAAGATGTTTGTTTTAGTCCATTATGCATCACTGCTGATGAATGGTAGTACAGGAAAATCAGTTGTAATAGGTAATCAGTTTACTGTACTGAAGAGCAAGGCTTGGCTGCATCTTGCAATGCCAGTTCAAAGCAATGGGCTGAGCAGTGGACCGAGACAGCATGAGGTACCTGATCCTGAACTTTTTTGGCAACCCAGTTATTAAGTCCAGGAGTAATCCTCGAGTTTTGCATCTTCTTTTATGCTGTTCATAACTGCATGGAAAATATCAGAAGTAGGCCTGCCTATGTCTACGATGGTGAGAAATTTTGTCATAGGTTCACTATCCTTCACATTGCTTATATAAACTAGCTCTTCCTCTATTACAGCTGAGTCGGAGCTACCATCACACAACACTAAAAAATATTTGGACTGCCTGACCTCCTCTGTAAGTTGTGCATTAGCATCCTTACTGATGAATTTATAAAAACTGACACAGACCTTGTCACTGGTGTACCTCCACCCAATCTTTTCCTGTTTCCCTATCCGTGACAGTAGTTCCATGTCTTGTACGAAACTTGTGAATGGTTGCCCTGCTTTAGCAACCTTAAAAGCGGTCAGGAACCTATAGGTCATGATTTCTGTTGTCTCTTTATCCATTGATAGCAACACGCTGACAATTGGGCTTTTGCTAGGGTGCCGTTGAGCAGCAATAGCAGGGTCATTCTTGATGCCCTGCAGGGGGCAGGCCTTAGACAGCTAGTGTTGGAACCCACTTGGGAGGGAGCAACACTAGACCTGGTACTCTCAAATGGAGAGAGGATCACAAATTTAGAAGTCAGTAGACATCTGGGAACAAGTGACCACTACACAGTGTGCTTCACAATAAGCACAACCATGGAGACAAGCCATACAAAAACAAGGATACTGAACTTTAAAAGGGCCAACTTTGGCAAAATGGGTGAATACCTGAGGAATGCACTAGCAAATGGCCAAAAAGGAGGGGTGGAAGAACAATGGAGAAAAATCAAAACTGCTATCATAGAGCAACAAGCCTTTGGGTGAAACAAATAAAGAAAACAAAGCGGATAAAAACCACTATGGTTCTCAAAAGAGGTGGCAGGAAGGTTAAGGAGAAAAGGCTGCATTCAAAAGTATAAGGAATCACAGAAGAACACGATAGGGAACTGTATCAATTAAAGCAGAAAAAGTGGGAAAGCAGTCAGAATAGCAAAGGCCCAAACCCGAGGAAAAAATAGCCAACTCAGTTAAGAAGGGGATAAAACCTTTACAGGTACATTAGGGAGCATAGAAAGGTAAAGGAGGAATGGTGAAGATTAATAAAGGAGGGGGAGGTGGGCAGAGGAGACAGTGAAAAAGCAGAGATACTGAATAAATACTTTTGTTCAGTATTCACAAAAGAAAATGAGGAGGAGTTACCTAAACTAGACAATAGAAGCACTCTGGGTGGGGTTGACACCAGTCCATTTACAAAAAAAGAGTCCTGAAAGAACTCCTAAAACTCAAGGTGGACAAAGCAATGGGGCCTGATGGGATTCACCCCGAATCCTAAAAGAACTAAGGGAGGACCTAGTGACACCACTGACCACACTTTTTAACAAATCATGGGAGGATGGGGTGGTACCTGAGGACTGGAGGAGGGCAGATGTGATTCCCCTTCACAAAAGTGGGAGCAAGGCAGAAGCAGGAAACTACAGACCTGTAAATTTGACCTCAGTGGTAGGGAAAATGATGGAATCACTTCTGAAAGAAAGAATTGTTGAGTACTGAGAGGCCAGCGGGGCACATGCAGCATGGATTTACAGCAGAAAGGTCTTGTCAGACGAATCTAATTGATTTCTTTGACTGGGTGACCAAAGTAATAGACCAGGGAGAGGCTGTGGATATGGCCTACCTAGACTTTAGCAAGGCATTTGACACAGTCCTGCACAAAAGACTAATAATCAAGTTAGCCAGCCTGGGAGTGGGTTCCAGGGTGGTAGTCTGGGTAGCAAACTGGTTGCACAACAGGACACAGAAGGTAATAGTGAATGGAACACATTCCGAAGAAAGGGGGGTTACTAGTGGAGTATCTCAAGGCTCAGTACTGAGTCCAGTCCTCTTTAACATCTTTATAGGTGACATTGCAGAGGGTCTGGAGGGAAAGGTATGCCTCTTTGCAGATGACAGAAAGATTTGTAACAGAGTTGATACACAAGGGGGAGTAGAAAGGATGAGAAGGGACTTGGCAAGGTTGGAGGAATGGTCAGACATATGGCAACTTAGATTCAATGCAAAGAAGTGCAAAGTAATGCACCTGGGAAACAAAAACCCAGGAGAAGAGTACACAATAGCAGGGGAGGTACTAACAACAACAAAAATGGAAAGGGACTTGGGGGTAGTCATATCAGATGACCTGAAGGTGGGTAAGCAATGTGAGAAGTCAGTAAGGAGAGCCAGGGGGATACTGGGATGCATAGGAAGGGGCATCACAAGTAGAAAAAGGGAAGTGGTTATCCCTCTGTACAGACAGTTGGTGAGACCCCATCTGGAATACTGTGCGCAGTTTTGGAGACCCCATCTACGCAAGGACAGAGACAGGATGGAAGCAGTCCAGAGGAGGACAACTAAAATGGTGCAGGGTCTGCATCAGAAACCATATGAAGAGAGACTGAGAGAGCTTAATATGTATACCCTTGATGAAAGGAGGGACAGGGAGGACATGATAGAAACTTTCAAATACCTCAAGGGAATCACCAAAGTCCAGGAGGGTAGCATCTTTCAGAAAAAGAGATGTGTAAGAACAAGGGGGCACAATTTAAAGATGGAGGGGGGACTGCTCAGGGGTAATGTGAGGAAATTTTTTCAGAGAGAGAGTGGTGGATGCATGGAACCGCCTTCCTGGGAAGGTTGTTGGGTCTAAAACAGTGGGGGAATTCAAACATGCATGGGACAGACATACGTCAGTTGTAGTGGGGGGGTTGCAGGAAGTAGGCTGTTGGTTAACTAGAATCTGCAGCTTATCCAATAGGAAGGGAAGTGGGCAGACTGGGTGGGCCAAGTGGTCCTTATCTGCCATCAAAGTCTATGTTTCTATATAGTACGGCTGCTTGACTTGCGATGAATGTGGCTACTTTCGTGTGTTTTTATTGTGCCCAGCATCATGGTTTTGCAGCCAACCACAAATAAACCTTTGTCATTTGGAAATATTTTTCTCCAATACTTGCAGTACATCTCAGTTTGGTCATTATTTACTAAAAGCCATTCTCTATTTTTTTTTCCATGATTCTTGAAAGTGTCTGGTTCTTTCTTTTTCATACTCTTTCTTTTTGTGACATTTTTCCTTGGTTTGCATGCCCAAGCATTATTATTTTGGGGGGGGTGAAGGGGTTTCCACTGTACTTGCCTCCACAAAAGGCACGGAACTACTATCAGGGATGCTTTCAGGTTCGGTGGAGGAAGATGGACCTGGCTGTGGTAATTTCACAGTATTTTTCTTGGTAAAACCAAATCTAAGAAGAGACATGCTTTCATGTGCGAAACAGAACTTGACTTGTTAATAAAGATTTCTTAAACTGACTTGTGTGAGTCTCTGAGTCTCTTTTTTTTTTTTTTTTTTTTTTTTAGTGAGAACAAATCAGAAATAGGTCAGTCAGAGAGCAGTCATCTCTCACAGGGGACTTCCCTTTACTGTAGGGTAAATTAACGTGGCAGCACAGAACAACACATTTTTTTTTTTTTAGTCCAGACGCTAGCTCCGACAGAGGTTTTCCCAGTGATTCCCTTAGTGTAAGGCAGGGAGCAGAATAGAATGCAGGAATCAGAGATTTATTTTTTTTAAACACACAGAAAGCTCTGAGATAGTGCCACACAACTTGGATTCCCTAGCGTAGGGCAGGGAGCGGTTTAGAATGCAGGAATTATGTTTGTTTTTTAAAAACTAGATTTAGTAGTTGCCGTATTGGTCCTTGCAAGAATAGATCCAGAAGCAAATGATTTGATACCTTTTAATGGACCAACATAGATGTAACAACAAGAACAAAGTGCTCTAGCTTTTGGACCAACCAGTCCTTCCTCAGAAGCTCATGGCAGTTGTTTAGAAAATACAATACTTATAACAGCTAGATAATGCAGAGAAAAACAGAAAAAAATCCCCATTGGTTTAAAATATTCATTTAAAAATAAAAAAAAACAGAAGATGATGTCAGAGAAGTTTAACAGTACAATACTGCCCTCAGTCCGAAAGAACCTTGGGTTCAGATGTGTAGTGCAACACACAAAGAATCCTACTGCACATAAATTTAATTGACAAAAGATAACACTGCTGAAGCAGATAACTCCAAATCAAGCCATGAGTGTCACAGTCAGTATAAGGATGTGATTACTGAAAGAGCAACCCCACCCAGCTTAAAGACAAACTAAGATAGTTATAGGGCTCATGAAATTACAATGTATGCATTAAAGACAAGAATTACCAGTAAAGTTGTCTAAAAAACAAAACCTCAGTGCACATTGTGTGATATAAAACCTAGCTGGACATGTCACCCAGCTGTATTCTCAAGCTAAATAAAGGCCCAAGAAATTACAAAACCTCAGGACTATATAAATGATAATTTAAATATAAATTGATAATATTAGTGTCAAACAAAACCTCTAGTCGAGGAACCTCAAGGAATTAAGACCATGCAGCCTGATATGTACTGATGTCAATATATACTGAGAATGTAGCAACTTGATGTACCACAAGTGTCTAGGAATCTGAAAAGAGATAAAATGTAATTTATCTCCTCCTGTTCATACAAAAAAATACAACCTAACCCACCCCACATCACAATAATGTGGGTGGGGGAGATATATAGCAAAGGAGATGTTGTCTCTCTCTCTCTCCCCCCTCCTTTTCTCTCTCTCTCTCTCTCTCTCCCCACACACACACACACACACACACACACACACACACTCACTCTCTCTCCTAGTGAACCTATATTAACTTCAGTCACTGCAGTTGTTCCCCAAAGGAATACAACTTGTCATGAAATCCTGAGTAAATTACTACAATATTAGCCTAATGTAAAAAGATCTGTGCAGGACCCCCAAGCAAATGAGATCACACATCCCAATATGTACAGAGTTACAAAATTATATATAACAGTATAAGATAACACCTGTATGTACACTAGTAGGCTGGGTAATCTGAATATGGTGCAATGGAATCATTCTGCCCTCCCCCACAGGCAAAGATAAAAGTAAGGAGAAATTCTTTATGTGTGTGAAATAAAAATAGTAACACATTATAACTCCATATAGCTAAATAGAGACTTACCTCAATGTGACAGCAAGCCCCGCATCTGTTATATCACATACCTCACAACACATACCCATACACATACATACACACATGCATCCACATCTCACACATGCTGAAGTCCAATAAAATGTCAGTTTGAAGAAGAAAAGGTATCAATATGGTAGCAGATGGGATGAACGTGGATCTTGGCTTTATGGGACACTACAGAAACTAACATCCACAGACCTTTTCTTCTTCAAACTGACATATTATAGGACTTCAGCATGTGTGAGATGTGGATGCATGTGTGTATGTATGTGTGTGGGTATGTGTTGTGAGGTATGTGATATAACAGATGCGGGGCTTGCTGTCACATTGAGGTAAGTCTCTATTTGGCTATATGGAGTTATAATGTGTTACTATTTTTATTTCACACACATAAAGAATTTCTCCTTACTTTTTATCTTTGCCTGTGTGGGGAGGGGAGGGGGGAATGATTCCATTGCACCATATTCAGATTACCCAGCCTGCTAGTGTACATACAGGAGTGTTATCTTATACTGTTATATATAATTTTGTAACTCTGTACATATTGGGATGTGTGATCTCATTTGCTTGGGGTCCTGCACAGATTTTTTACATTAGGCTAATATTGTAGTAATTTACTCAGGATTTCATGACAAGTTGTATTCCTTTGGGGAACAACTGCAGTGACTGAAGTTAATATAGGTTCACTAGGAGAGGAGGTGTGTGTGTGTGTGTGTGTGTGTGGAGAGAGAGAGAAAAGGAGGGAGAGAGAGAGAGAGAGAGAGACAACATCTCCTTTGTTATAGAGTTCTCCCCACCCACATTATTGTGATGTGGTGGGTTAGGTTGTATTGTTTGTATGAACAGGAGGAGATAAATTACATTTTTATCTCTTTTTCAGATTCCCTAGACACTTGTGGTACATCAAGTTGCTACATTCTCAGTATATATTGACTTCAGTACGTATCAGGCTGCATGGTCTTAATTCCTTGAGGTTCCTCGACTAGAGGTTTTTGTTTGACACTAATATTATCAATTTATATTTAAATTATCATTTATATAGTCCTGAGGTTTTTGTAATTTCTTGGGCCTTTTATTTAGCTTGAGAATACAGCTGGGTGACATGTCCAGCTAGGTTTTACATATCACACAATGTGCACTGAGGTTTTTTTTTTTTTTTTTTTAGACAACTTTACTGGTAATTCTTGTCTTTAATGCATACATTGTAATTTCATGAGCCCTATAACTATCTTAGTTTGTCTTGTTGTGGGGTTGCCTTTCAGTAATCACATCCTTATACTGACTGTGACACTCATGGCTTGATTTGGGAGTTATCTGCTTCAGCAGTGTTATCTTTGTCAATTAAATTTATGTGCAGTAGGATTCTTTGTGTGTTGCACTAAGACATCTGAACCCAAGGTTCTTTCGGACTGAGGGCAGTATTGTACTGTTAAACTTCTCTGACATCATCTTCTGTTTTTTTTATTTTTAAGTGAGTATTTTAAACCAATGGGGATTTTTTTCTGTTTTTCTCTGCATTATCTAGCTGTTATAAGTATTGTATTTTCTAAACAACTGCCATGAGCTTCTGAGGAAGGACTGGTTGGTCCGAAAGCTAGAGCACTTTGTTCTTGTTGTTACATCTATGTTGGTCCATTAAAAGGTATCAAATCATTTGCTTCTGGGTTTGTTTTTTAATACACACACAGTATCTGATAGAGATCTCCCCACAAGGGTCCCCTTACGGTAGGGCAGAGAGTAGTTGAGAATGCAGGAATTATGTTTGTTTTTTAATACACACACAGTGTCTGATAGAGATCTCCCCACAAGGGTCCCCTTATGGTAGGGCAGAGAGTAGTTGAGAATGCAGGAATTATGTTTGTTTTTTAATATACACACAGTGTCTGATAGAGATCTCCCCACAAGGTCCCTTATGGTAGGGCAGAGAGTAGTTGAGAATGCAGGAATTATGTTTGTTTTTAAACACACACAGTGTCTGATAGAGATCTCCCCACAAGGGTCCCCTTACGGTAGGGCAGAGAGTAGTTGAGAATGCAGGAATTATGTTTGTTTTTTAATACACACACAGTGTCTGATAGAGATCTCCCCACAAGGGTCTCCTTACTGTAGGGCAGAGAATAGTTGAGAATGCAGGAATTATGTTTGTTTTTTAATACACACAGTGTCTGATAGAGATCTCCCCACAAGGGTCCCCTTATGGTAGGGCAGAGAGTAGTTGAGAATGCAGGAATTATGTTTGTTTTTTAATACACACACAGTGTCTGATAGAGATCTCCCCACAAGGGTCCCCTTATGGTAGGGCAGAGAGTAGTTGAGAATGCAGGAATATGTTTGTTTTTTTATACACACACAGTGTCTGATAGAGATCTCCCCACAAGGGTCCCCTTATGGTAGGGCAGAGAGTAGTTGAGAATGCAGGAATATGTTTGTTTTTTAATACACACAGTAGCTCTGACAGAGTGTTCCCCACATGGATCCTTTTACTGTATGGCAGGGAGCTCAGATTTAAAATGCAGGAATTTTTTTAGACCACATCCAAGCTCAGACAGAGATTAATCCTCATGGGACTTCACTTTCCCTGACTAATGGTACTAGGGCAATTAAAGTCAGTGAGCTGAGCCAGTAATTTTAGTTGTTTACTCAGTAATAATGCTCTGCACCTCACACAGAAAATCCCCCAAAAGGAGTCTTTCCTCCTTATGAAATTGTACTTTTAACTTGTAAGAATTTTTTTTTTTTTATTCACAAGCTCAAGAGATTTCCTCACAGGGATCTCCCTTCTACTGTACAGTTATGAGCTGTGGCAATTTCAGTTCTCTTTTGCAGACCAGCTCACAGTAATCTGCAATAAATTTAAGGCAGTCTGCTTTACTTTTTATGTTTGCTTGTGCGCATGCGCAAGAAACATTATGCGGCAGCTTAGGAGAGAAGCAGGTTGTGGAGGCACGGCACTGTGGCAGCCAATGGAGGCATTGCATTTGGGGGCTTGGCACTGGTGGACCAATGGAGGCACAGTGTGCTGATGACACTGGCTTCCAAAAGTGCCACCAAATTGTAACGTTTTCACTGCAGCAATCAGGGGCCGACTTGTCATTGCAGCATCGGACATTCCGCTGCAATGAGGGAGTGACCCGTCATTGCAGGGCGGTACCTTGCCTAGTGTAATATTGTTTGTGAATGCGGACGTCACGCCATGTTTGCAAACAGTATTACACAGCCCCCAGATAGTGATGAGGGGGTGCCCAATCCCATCTGCATCATGCACCCCCCCCAAAAAACAGTCTTTGTTTGCTGACAGGGTCCCAAACCCTGTCGGCTTCAGTCCCCCTTCCCAGTTTAATTTGCCAATGGGGAGACCAGTCCCCATTAGCATAATGTCCCCAAAAAAACATTTGATTTGGCACGAGGGTGCCCAATTCCCGTACAAGCCCCCAAAAATACTTAGGACGCTGGGGAGCCCACCCAGCGTGCCAAATGTCCTTTTTTTTTTTTTTAAAGTCCACGATATTTAGTTATTTATTTATTTTAAACCTGTAAAACATAAAACGGTCTCTCGTTCAGACTGGTGGCCCCTCCCCCAACCGCGTCCACCCTCTGTGCACCCTGCCTCCCCACGGCCCCCATACTTGCCTCCGGAGCCCAGCGCGATGATCTTTGGTGGACTGGGAACACATCTGCACTCTTCAAAGCCGACCGTGAAGTGAAGAAATGCCGGTAAGCTGTATTATGGCATAAATAGGGTTTTTTCAACTTTGGTGCATATCTTAGGCATTGCTGGGAATTTTGGCACCACATTTTCAACATGGGGTTATTGAGTCCCCTCCTGATGAATTCAGCCACTGTCATGGTGTTATTCGGTCCCAAAAGGTGATTTTGCGGTCACCTTTCGGGACTGATTAACGAAATGACAGTGCCAGTGTTCATGAGGTGGGCTCTCAAAACTGTGTTGCAAATTTGGTGGAAAAAATCCGAAAACTGACTATTTTTTGAGTGTGCGTTGAGCAGTTTCCATGCACGCTTGTAACTTCACAAATTTGTAGTATTTTCACTCCAGATTTTCAACATTGCCATTTTCCACACCTCCTTATGAACAGTACAGCTGTCATTTTAAACATCCTGTCTGAAATGTGTTTTTGCTCTTCCGGTGCAGAATAGCGTGGTCGCTGTGGGAAATCGGTGTTCGGGACACATTAAGGAAATCACAGTGACACTGTTCATGAGAAGAGGTCCTAAAATGCGTATGTTGAAAATTTGGTGACGAAAGTCCATAAAATGACTGTGTTACGCGCATGCGTTGCGCAGTTTCCGCGTGTGCTCGGAAGTGCGAGCATTTTTAAAATTCCCACTACAGATTTTCAACATTGCCATCTCTTCACACCTCCCTATGGACAATACGGCTGTCATTCTTCACATCCTGACTGATCTGTGTTTTTGTACATGTGGCGCAGAATGGCATGGTCGCTGTTGGAACTCAAAGTTCGGGACACATTGACAAAATCACACTGCCACTCTTCATGAGAAGAGGTCCAAAATGCTTTCATGAGGTGGGGTCACAAAAAGGCCATGTTGAAAATTTGTAGTGCAAATACCAGCAAACGCCCATGGTGTTAGGGTTTCTAACCATAACGCCCCACCCTGTACAGACTGACAGGCATCGGGGTGTGCCTTTGGATTGCCAACTGTACTGCTCATGCCATCCCAGTGACAGGCATCGAGGTGTACCTTGGACTCTTTGGCCTCAGAGTTCACCCCATTCTCCTATGCTGCACCCATTTCAGCGTATGTCCTTATGGAATGGGGTGACTGTAAAGCCAAATACCCCAAGGCACACCTCAGCACATGTTGGTGTTTGCAGAATAGGGTAAGGTAACATAGCATGAGCGTCATGGGCGATGACCCAAACACTTACCCCAATGCCTGTCCGTCTCTACAGGATGGAGGTGGGGTTGGCGTGAAGTTCAATACTTCACTGCCGTTCCTATTCTGCATCCGTCTAACTCCTGCATTTCCAATGCTAATACCACCAAGCAAACGTTCGGCATTGACAAATGCTTGTTAATTATGCTGCAGTGCTTTGCTTTCCTGGCTGAGGACTTTCCCTACTGTATCAGTCTCATTTTTTTTTTTTTTTAAACACAAAACTGCAGCTAACAGACCACAGATGGTTTCCCTAGCTGTAGGGCCAAATTAAGTATTATTAATCTGAAATACACACTGCAGATCCAGAACCTTGACTGCCACACAGTGAGGTGTCTAGGTATTCGTTTTATACAAACAATTAGATTACCCCACAAGGTGATGAACTGAATAGGGTAGTCTGCTGTTTCAACTCCCTGTAGAAGCCCTCGGTTTTTTTCCCAGTGTAAGCCTGAGTCTGTGTAGCAAATAGAAGCTCACTCTACTGCTCTAATTTTATTAGTTTCTGCCAAGAAATAGTGGCTTGCAGCAATTGAACTATCTGCCTGCAGTCATTTTTTTTGTTTGTTTTGTTTTTTTACTCAGCCCCAGATTAATTTCTTTTAAGTGGCCAAGCAAAAGCGCCACGTTTTTGACCCCAGACAAACTGAAAAAATAAGGTAACTGCAGCACTGATTAAATCTTTTTTTAGCCCCAAAAACATAATAACTGACTGCAGCACTAATCTTTTTTTTTTTTTGCCCCAAAGATGTTGAGTCCTATTATCACTCTGCTCCTCATTTGGATAATGCAGAGTTATTTTTAATTTTTTTGGCCCCAACCCCCCTGAGATTTGAGCAATTATATTTTGTCACTCTCAGCTCCTCGTTGCTAAGAAATGCTCTTTCCTGAGCTGCAGTATTCTTTCCCACACAACCCACTACAGTTTTTAGCACTCGGCTCCTCCTAGCTAAGCAACACTCTCCTTCTCTCACTGCCAACTGTCGTCTGAGAAGATTCACGGTCAGCAAAGCGAGAAGAGAGCGCAACCAGCCAATCATTGTGGAAGCAGTAGGTCATGCTGGTCGCGCTCTGGCAAAGTCCCCAACATCACGTGCTGATCGGTTTGCTTTCGGCCCCTGCCCCCCCCAAGGACATTGGAAGGCAGAAGTGCAGTTGTAGATCCACTGAAGAAGGGGAAAAATGCTTCAGCGCTCCACCACTAGGAAATATATGGCACTACACAATTTTTAAGGTAACAGCCTGCAGGCATTTCCAGACAGAAATGCTGAACTTGAATTTATATTTCCTGCAGCCTAATTTTGAGCCCTGGTAATTGTGCTGTTTACCTGGATTATGTTGTGGTGTACAATCCAGACTGGAAAAGCCACCTGGAATACATATGAGCTGTTATCCCAGCTATCAAAAATGCAGATTTTACTATTAATCCCATCAAATGTGCATTATGCATGCAGGAACCCAGATATTTGGGTTATAGTTTGGGAAAAGGATAAGTAAAGCCAGAGATTTCCAAGACAGAAGTGAAAGCTAACAGTTTCGTCCCTAAAACAAACAAGTCACGTCATTTATAGATCTAGCTGCTTATTACTGGACATTTTTTTTTACCAGCTTTGCCCAGTTAGCTACTTCCCTCACTGAACTCATGAAAAACAGTACCCAAATAATGTGAAATGGTCCCCAGAGTGTGATGGGGCTTTTCAGGCCATCAAGGCCGCCTAATGTTTAGCCTCTGTTTTAAGAAGTCTAGACTTAGAGAAACAATTTATGTAACAGACAGATGTATCAGAGGTAGGCCTAGGTGTAGTCTTGAGTCAGAATATAGATGGGAAGGAACACTCCAGCCTGTATATCAGTAGGAAACTGCATGACTGAGAGAAAAAATACTCCACTATTGAAAAAAGAATGCCTTGCTGTGAAATGGGCAAGGGAGTCACTTACATTTTATCTGCTAGAAGTTCAAGTTTATTATAAAAATATGTATTTAACACATTGTGACATACAACATTATTTAAAAAACAATAAATATAGAGCATCATAAAAAAATCGGTGAAATCATACAATCAGTTAAAATGATACAATCCACTGCGCCACCACTGTGTGCACTGCTGTAGAGGTTAGGTGCAGGGGGGGGGGTTGCAAACCCCAAAACTCACATTAAAATGTCCAAGAACACTCTGCACTCCAGGCAAATGATGTGAGGCATACACCTGTTCCAAGGTAAATTCCAACACTTTATTGGTACATGTAAAATTAATACAGGTTGTCCTCACTCCAACACTTTATTGGTACATACAAAATTAATACAGGTTGTCCTTGCTTGTGGAGCTGTGCTATTTTTTGTGATGTGTATGTGTATATATATATATATATGTATGTGTGTGTGTGTGTGTGTGTGTGTGTGTGTGTATATATATATATATATATATATATATATAAAACTTTCAGCAGTCATAGAATGCTCCCCTTGAGAATAATATTCACAATTGGATAATGTTCCCCTAGAACAATAGCTTTCACTACTGTCTATTTTCATTTTCTGTACTTAATTTTATGTATTCTATGATCTTGGGTTCTAATCCTCCCATTGACACTTATAAAATAAAGATTTGCTTTTAATTAAAATTTAACCATAGGGGGAACGTAGGGTTTGATTAGAAGTTAGCTATTTAAGGGAGGCTACCTGTAATAAAACTCTACCCCCTTAGGAAGATCACACCTCGGTCGAAGCACAGGGGAAGAGTTGGAGGGAGCAGCACAGCTCCATAAGTGATTACCTTTTGCAGTTAAAATGATAAACAGGTAAGCATAGATATGAGTCCCCATAATACACAGTTACTTCTAATTTCTAAGTGCACACCACGCATATTGAGCAAAATTAGCAGTTGCAAAGATCACTGGTTTAAGTGAAGTGAAGAGAAGAGAATAAGTAATTTTCAACAACTTTGTCTATATTCTATGGTGTGTCCTTTTTTTATAAAGTTCTAACCATTTTCTACATGCAGAAGCTGAGATTGGGCAGTCTAGTAGTAAGCTGTTGTATAGTCAATCTTGTATTATACAATGGCAAAGAAAAATATTAGCCTCTGATTGGTCAAGCTGGCACTGGACCCGTGATGTTATCCTGGCATAACATCACGGCTCAAGTGCCAGCACAGTAATGACCGCATTCAAATTTAAAAGACAACATCGCTCCGCTGCCTATGAGCAGCTTCACTGGTCTCCGCTTTCTGACAATCCCGCTCCCAACCTCCGCCGGAACTGCTGTAAACACACACATAATTCAGCAGTTTATTTTCAGTAAACCAAAAAAAAAGAAACACAAGAGAAACAAAACATGACTTCCCACCCATAAAATTATATCAGACCCATTCACAGACCGAGGACCTGGCGGCCCGGCAGTGAAAGGCTATGCAGTTCGAGACAGATCCTGCGCAGCTGTCCCTCGCTCACTCCTAAAGTCACTTTCCTCCTGTTCTTTCTTTAACAAAACCTTCAGAATTTTCTCCTACTTCCTATCCAGTTATCCTCACAGGACTATGTCACCAGCCGTAACTGCGGAGGGCAGGAGGCAGTGCATGCGGCAACCTTCTCAAAACAGCAGCAGCATTATTAGCCAGTTAGGAAAATAGAAACAAAACCTGTAAACTCTGAACATAAACCATGACGGAATAAGACAAATTCGAGAGGCTAATTTACAAAGACTAGCATTAGTGGCAAAGATTGCTATCGGGAGACCACAGCCACACCAAAACAGAGCAGCTCCATCTACTGGCTGTAGCACTATTTTTTTATAATGTAATCCTACCCATACCAAAAATTACAAAACATCTACTTTTAATCTATTTTTTATTTTAAGTTTTGTTTTACACTTGAGCCATTGTATAATAGGAATAATGCACTCCAGGGTGTGTGTCGTGCTGGGATAACATCACTTCTGGGGCGATTAGTCGCACTCGGCCTGCGGCCTCGTGCCTAATCACCCCAGGCGTGACGTTATCCCAGCACGACACACACCCTGTCGTGCATTATTCCTTTATTATATCACATTTGCAATGAATGTTATTATTCACTTTTCCATTTCAGTATAATGCTTGACCAGTCTATAGAATGCGTAGTCTAAATCTGCATAGCGTGGATCTAAATTTCATCTTCTCACAGAAGCCTAAATACACTTCTGCATTTTTAGACAATTAACCATCTCTGTATAGTGACAGACCTGGAATACATGATAGTTCTCCATATAGTGACCGGAAGTAATTATCCTTCAATCCATTCTTTACTTCTTTGGCACAAGTTATGGAATGTATTTTGACTATATGCATCCAATATGCTAGGCATTCCCACTATCTTAACAATATAACCAAATTGGAAAACAATTTAATATGGTCAGTATGTGCTCTCACCTCTAGCCAAATGTTGTGCAGTGTGGAGGCAGGGTCAGCTTCAATTATTTTTTTCCACCTTCAAATTGCTCCTACATAAATTTTACATTCCAGCGATAGGATATTTGCTTTAACATATAAAAGTGCTTTTAGGGTATCCAGAGGTAGCATTAGTATTTTCCTAATAAATATATTTTGAAATGCTTCAAGGTTTTTGATCTCCAATTTTTTTTTTTTTTCACACAGCATGCCCCAAATTTCAGAGACAAACCATACTTGACTATAGATTTGCCTCAATGTTTTTTGTAGGGCTATATACAAATGACCTGCGAACTGATGTCCAAATCTGAGTACTCCTTTGCTAGATTACATAACTTTCCTCTTTGTTATATCCAAGGGGGTGCTCCCACCTCTTTTATTTTCTAATAGCACAGTCCAATTTTTATATTCATGGGTTGTATTGAAAAGAAACTGGTCTGTTTCCCATACTGCATCTACCACTTTATGATTACCTAAATATATAATGTTTGACTTATCCAGGTTTATGTTGGGTTTCAAAGTAGCAAAGTGTTTAATAGCACAAGATAGAGCTTTCTTGAGTCCTGCTAGAACCAGAGAAATAAGGACAGTATCATCTGTATAACCTAACAATTGTATGTGAATATTACCTAACATAGGAGCAAATATATCCACCTTCTGCAAAGCCTTGGTCAGAGTGTCTGTATATATGTTGAATAAAAATAGAGCTAAGAGACATCCCTGCTTTACAACCTTCTCAATATTAATGCTGTTAGACAACATACCATCAGTGCTCACTCTAATGTATGCCATGTTATTTTTGTGTATACATTTTAACACCTCGAGAAGCTACTGTATAAGGTTGGCCTATCAGTGTTGTCAAAGGCACTATTCAAATTCAAAAAGGCCAGACATAAGTTTTGCCTCTTACTTGGAACATATTTACTCCACAGAGATGTTTTAATAAATAAACAATCGCAGGCTGCTCTCCCCTTCCTAGAGCCAAGTTGGTATTCTGAGAAAATGTTTTGCTCTGTCTCCCCGTCTTGCAATCTGGCTAAAATTATTCTTGTTAAAACTTGAAGTTCAGTACACAGAAGAATTTTATTGACCTGTAGTCTGAAGGGTCTTGTGAATCACCTCTTACAATTACTCCCATATACCAATTGTCAGGTACTTGTACACTAGTCAAAATATAGTTAAACATAGGTGAAAAAAAAATTTAGCCGATAACTGAGGTACTGCCATGTATACTTCGGCTGGTATACCATCAATGGCAGGGGATTTATTTATTTATTTTTTTTTGGGCTATATCTTTCTGCTGCCAGCTGTCATCCGGAGGGAGCCCCCAGCTCCGTCACCCGGCGTTCACCATCCGGCACTGGCCCGTACTCCCAGGGCTTGCTCCCCCCGGTGGGGCCGGCGGGGTTCCTCAATCCCCAGAGGAGACCGGATTCAGTGTGGCCAGCACCGTGGCTGGCTGGGAGCAGAGCCTGCGAGGCACCCTCCACCATTGTGCCATGGCTTATTGCGTGTCCTGGGTTTTCTCCCCTAGGAGTTGAGGCATGCAGTGACACCTGCATAGAGGAGCGCGCATGCGTCAGCATGAGCTCCCTCCAAGCATCTGCCCCAACTCCTCTCCCTTCTGCGGTGTGGTGCCCTGTCCTCCCAGCCTCCGCCTGGGAGCAGGCAAGCACCGACCACTGAAGACCCCCTTCCCTGGAGAAGGAGAACAGTCCATCGGACGCTCAATCTTCTTCCGCCCTTGCTGACCCCTGGCGGCCTGTGCTTGTTCCTGAATATGGGTCGCCGGTGACGCACAAGGTAAAGCATCCAGCGCCTCAGCGCCACCGGGCCGGCTAGCTTTATTATTTTATGTGCATTTATAGTCTCTGGTATTTCCCCTTTGGTTATTCTAAATGTTGATTCTTCAGGTTGAACTTAGCTTAAGTTGACATCTCCTATTAGGGCACTTATTTCCTATAGATTGGAAGCCTGAGGAACAATCCTATATTTTTCCCTGAAGAAATGTTCCCATATCTTACTGTCAGTTGTGGTCAACATATGTATATCTCTGTTGTTAGTCCCTTCTGCGACCACTTCCCATAATATTTCAGTGTCTCTTTTTATTGAATAGCATCCTGCAGTTGGCTCCATAACTGTATATTATAATCCCTTTTTCCCTTTTTATTAACTCCCTATATATTCCCATAATAGGAATAATGCTTTATAATATTCAGGATTTGGATATCTCCTTGTATTTCTCCCAATGTTTTTGCACAATTTTTTTTCATTGCCATACATTCTTTGTTGAACCATTTATTCCTATTGTTAAGTGGTCCTGATTTATATCTCCTAATCTCTTTGGCAAACAAATTATGAAATCCATCTACAGTATTTGCCCAAAAAAACTAAAGTCAGAAGATTTGCTAATTGTACTGTCCTGCAATGTTACTTGTGTTTGTAATATGTTTGCCAAATAATCATATACTAGATCTGGTGATATAATAGTCCCATCTTATTTTCTTTTTATTATAAATCACCATATCTTTGTTAGCTGTCCCTAGATTATATGTACAAAAATCTTTAGGCATAGGTCGGATAAGATTTAGCCATACATTCTAACAGAAAGTGGTCACTGTCACAGCAGCCTTTAATAGCCAAACTGGACACATATGCAAAATGGACTATATCAACTGTAAACAAGTCCAATAAAGTACCTCCTGTTTTTGTGGGGAATATGTATCTGCCATCCCAGTCATCTTTGATCCTACAATTGACATTTCTCAGTAGATTTTCCCCAAGTAGGGACATTAGAACTTTGCCCATTTGACTAACTTTTTTGTCCATCGAGGTCCTCATAGGAATATTATACATGTCATCTAAATGCCTGTTCTGATCTTTCACTTCATGACACTCCCCTATTTTCACATTAAAGTCTCCAACTAAAAGAAGCATAGCTTCTGAGAATTCTCCCTGAACAAAATCTAAAATGTCTGTCAAAATTACCAGAGTCACGACCTTTATATGTGTCACTAGGAGGAGGAATATAAGAAGTAATAATTACTAATTCTGTCTGATCGACGGTTATAATATGAACACATAAAAAGTATGGTTCCCCAGTCTCTAATTTATTGGACTCTTTAAAGAGCATCTTTCATGATGGTCCAAAATGTTACAGCTTGTAGTCATTATATGCAGTACTAGACCTGAAAGGGCGTGTGCAATTGTTATTTTTGGCAAAGGATTACTCTGCCTTCCATATTTTGCATTTGTTTTTTGAGCCCTGCTTTAGCTCTGCTGCACTTGCCTTTGCTGTTCAGCTGCTGGGCTGCTGGCTCCCACTGACATCACTGTATGGCAGAAGAGTGAGTCATACTGTGCAGTAGTACAGTGGAGCTGCAACAGTTTTGCAAGGGAAAACTACCCGTACTAGGTGTACTTACTGTTCCCTCTTCCCCCAAGACACCCTGTTAGCATTGCATTATGCCAAAATCCAAATGCCTTGTCAGTATGTTTTTTTTTCATAAAACTGACTGACTTCTGCTTCTGTAACAAAGCATGGGGATTGAGAGAAGATCAAGTTGTTGTCAGCACCTTTCCCAGTCCTTTTGATGTTCATGCATAAATTACTCCTTCTTGCATTGATTCTGGAATTGTATTTCATTGCTGTCCTCTGCAGTTACTTTTTGCATTTCAGGGTTTTATTTAACTCTAAAGATTGATTAACGTTTTGCTCATAAAAGTGCTAAAACATTGTGAAAATACATAGCACTTGCCTCACTGTGTTTAACAAACATAACACTTCTAGAAAACCTATATAAATACTTTCTGTACAGTTAGTATTGTCCCAAGAAAAAAAAAACTGCTAATCAGTTATTTAAAACCCTGCATTTTGAGCTGCTAAAAACTGCAGGATGTACCAGAGCTTCTGCAGCAAGCCTGATGTTGCTGTGGACCCAGTGCTGTACTGCTGACATCACTATATGGCAGAGGAGTGACTCACACTGCAATACAGTGAAGTTGCAGCAGTTTTGCAAGGGAAAACTACATTACTAGGTGTACATACTGTGGTCCCGCTTCACCAAGACACCCTATTAACAATGCATTATGCCAAAGTCCGTTATGCCTTGTCAGTATGTTTTTTTGTAAAACTGATGTACTTCTGCCTCTGTAACAAAGCGTGGGGAGTGAGAGAAGATAGAGTTGTTGTCCCCTGAGACAGCTCTCAATTTATGCATCAGTGTGATTAGTGTCTATACTGCGATCATTTGAAAGCAGTAATGCCTCCTTACCCATGCCATAATGGTGCCTTCCATGTCTTTCTGTAGTAAAGCTCTTGGCAGTCACTCCGATCGAAAATCCCTTATGCTGCTCCATCCTGCGCCTCCTAGACATCAGCATGGAACCACAGAACGTGGAAGACTTATTTTGGTACCATATACTGTAATACCACCAGCCTGTGCATGTGTGGAATCCCAGTTTCACTTTTCAAATAGGAATTTCTCTGGAAATATCTCTCCATTTTTAAAACCACCTCTGCAGTGCATATAGCACGTATATAAATACATTTTTTTGTAGTATATGGTACCAAAATCAGTACTCAGCATTCTGCGGTGCCATGCTGATGTCGGGGAGGCGCAGGGTGGAGCAGCAGTAAGGGATTTTCGATCAGGATGACTGCCAGGCACTTTGCTATAGTCACCAGGCACCAGTATGGCATGGGTAAGGAGGAATTGCTGCTTTCAAATGATCACGATATAGACACTAATCACACCAATGCATAAACTGACAGCTGTCTAGGCTGACAGCAACTCGATCTTCTCTCACTCCCAGTACTTTGTTACAGAGGCAAAATTTGTTTTTACAAAAAAGCGTATTAACAAGGCATTTGGATTTTGCCATAATGCATTGCTAACAGAGTGTTTTGGTGAAGAGGGACCACAGTATGTACACCTAGTAATGTAGTTTTCCCTTGTAAAACTGCTGCAACTTCACTGTACTACAGTGTAAGTCACTCCTCACTCCTCTGCCATATAGTGATGTCAGCAGTATACCCCTGGGCCCACAGCAACACCAGGCTTGCTGTAGAATCTCTGGTACACCCTGCAGTTTTTAGCAGCTCTGAATGCACAAACTAACTGCAAAAGACCATAATGAAATACAATTCTAGAATCCATGTAAGAAGGGGTAATTTATGCGTGAAACTCAAAAGGACTGGGAAACGTGCTCTTTAAAGAGGGGTGTATGTGACAGGGTTGGGTACGATCCCATCCAGTTTGTTATACAGATAGATTTAAAAGTAAGGATCTATTCTGTCCTTTCCTGATTTGCTACTTGTCTGTCTCATGCCTGTCTGATTGCATAATTTTCTTGTGACACCTAGGAATTGGCCATTCTGATGGTCCCACAATTTCCCCTCATATCTCCTTTTCTTCACATGCTGTTTATATTCTTTCTTTCTCCCCTTGCTTCTCTATGGTTAAAAATATATATACACAAATATGTGACTCTTTCAGTGAAACTAGGGTGTTTTGGTTTGCAAATGCATGTACTTATATTGTTGGAAGTATTACAAAAAGCTATTTGGGTTTCTTAAAAATGTAACTGTCTGGAATAAAGGGAGTTGACTTTGAACTGTATTTTGACATCCAGAAGCGTGTTTACAGAATTGTCAACAGGGGACCAGCCATGGGACAGAATGTTCTATTTTGTTGCACCTGTTAATGATTAGATGTGCTCTTTAGGATGGCCTCAGGAAAGAAATCAACAAAGTTCTGGTACATTTTGTGAGAAACAGGATATACAACTTAACAACAATCAAGATGAAGAATTTAAATTGCCAGGAAAAGACACCATATAAAAAGAGAGAAATGTTTTATTTAGAGAGAGAGACTGAGAGATTGAGATTTAGATATATATAGAGAGAGAGACTATCAGATGTAGGACTTTTATAAGGAGCTATCCTGCACAATTTTATTTTTTTTAATTTTATTGTTATTGATAATAAAGTGCTGCTTGCGAATTTTATAACGTCTCCTGGTTTGCCAGTGCTTCCTGACATATGCTTCTACGACAAACACAGACAATAATATTAATTGGGACTGAACTATGGTTCAAGCTAGGGCCATCTTGCTGCTACTACTACGAGCCAAATACTTGGTTTTATATACAGAATCTTATCAGGTACAGCAAGTTTACCCAGCCAGAGATTCTCTCAGGCTTTTGGGCCTCATGGCTAGTGGTCCCCTGGCTCAGATTCCACATGAGACTGGTTCAAATTATATCTGAAGAAGAGGTTGGTTTCAAGGAAAGTTCCTTCTGTCCCACAAGGTTCCAGTGTGGCAAGTTGTAACACTAACCTTACTGTGATGGTAGATGTCCAGTCACAGGGAAGGGGTCACTTGTGTGACAGTTATTCTATCTTGTTATCTGACAACAGATACCTCCCTGTGAGTTTGGGGAGGACAACCAGAACTGCAGACAGTGCATAGTCTGTGGTCACATCAGGGAACCAAGCAGATCATAAGTGTACTGGAACTCCGGGCCATAAAGCTAGCTCCTTTGGCCTTTGCCAGTCTGTCTTGGAATCGGTCCCTTCTGGTAATTTCAAACAACACCAATGCCATGTTTTACTTCAACAGTCAGGGAACATCCAGATCTTCAAAGGTACGCAGAATGTTTATATTGAAGAAGACTCAAATGCTTTACAATTCCTACTGCTGTTCTTATCTGCCTCGTGTCCTGTTTCACTTCTAAATTTAATTGAAATGTCTTGGCATTTTCACCCTAGAACTTTTCCTGCTCTTCTGGATGCACCTGTGGAATCTCTTTTCTGAGAGTAATATGCACACATTAAGGAAAGACCAATGGCATTAAATGATGAAGTAAATTAGACATTTTTTTTTATCATTCATCTGGAAGCACTGTAGGCTGGGATGACAGTCCTGTTTGTAGCCACTTCCCATGGCATTAATATTTGAAAATACAGTAGCATACAACCAATCACTGTACATTTAAAAATAAGTTTCTAATACCTTATAGTAAGAATCCCAGGACCCCTGACATTTGCTTGATACTCTTGATTAGAAGAGCCAGGGGTCCAGTATTGTACCATTATAATAAAACCAAATTTCAAAATTAAGTTTCCTAGTCCTATTTTTTTTTTTAATAAATGTGTTGTACCAGAAAGAGACTCCTAAGAGTGAGACCTGTTAAAATCTACAAAGGGGAGGAAAAGAAGTCCTAGACTCTTCAAACTGCATACTAGAAACTATGAAAATAATTGATGATTAAAACAATAGAAATATAGAAACGTAGACTTTGATGGCAGATAAGGACCGCTCGACCCACCCAGTCTGTCCATTTCCCTACCTATTGGATAAGCTGCATATCCTAGTTAACCAACAGCCAACAGCCTACATCCTCCTACCCCCCACTAGAATTGCTTTATGTCTGTCCCATGCATTCTTGAACTCCCCCACTGTTTTTGACCCCACAACCTCCTCAGGAAGGCCATTCTATGCATCCACCACCCTCTCCCAATGAACAACATAATTCAGAATTAAGTGTTAGGCTTCATATATACAGATTCCAAAATGAACAATTTTGATCAAAGCCATTTATTTTCAAAAATGTTTAACCTTAAGTAAGACAATGGTGTGATTGTTCCACAGGCAAGTGGCATGATGGAATACAGTTTTGATTTCCAACCTGGTTCTGGCCTTGTAAGTGAAATGGAGGAGTAGAAACAGAAATAGAACAGAACTGGGTAAGGACAATTAATAGGCTGTAACAGCATAAAAAGAACAGCTGGTGTCTCTAGTCAGGCATGTCACACCAACTATAAGTACATCTGGTGCATGTTGATAATAGACTCTCACTTCAAAAGGTATAAATGTAGTTCCTTTCTGCCTATGCTGCAGTTAAGTTTTTAAATTAGATTAGCACCCCTGCCTCCTAGTTTATCAGTATTACTCTAACAGCTGTGGAAATTATACAGTGAATATCAATTTCTGTCACTGGCTCCATGGTGATGAGAAGTGGAGGACAGCTCTGGCATGCTGGTGACCTGGGTTCATCCCGAGCCTTGGATATCAGGAGAGGAAGCCGGCTGGCAGGAATTCTTCCCGGGAGGGTGAGTTAAGCCATGCTGCTTATTAGCTATTCCTGATGGTGGCTTGCTGACATGCCGTGGCAGGATGGCTAACCACTAGAGATGCAACAAATTAAAAATTTGACAATGAAGTCCTGGTGAAGTAACAACCTTTGTGTTACATAGAGCTTTGCAAAGACTTTGGCCACTAGACAGCCTTCACAAAAATGGCCATTTTGCCATGAGAAGGGCCACTTTGCAAAGTCTGTAGCTTAGATCTTTCCTCTACTTATGTAGCACTCTGTCCCACTCTCCTCCCTCCAGCCATGCAAAATTTGGAAATTCACAAGAGTAGCATCCCCATTCCCCCAACTTGCTCATAGCCGTATCCCACACTTCTCCCCAACAGTCATTCACACAGCTTGGGCAGTAATCAATAGATAGCCCACCCCCCCCCATGGCTCAGCACCCCACGCTGCTCTTCTCTTCCCAGCAGTCACTCACACAGCCTGTGCGGTAATCATTAAATAAACCCCTTAACCAACTCTGTACCCGGTCCCACACTCCTCAGCCCCGGTCACACAGCCAAGCAGCCACACAAATAGTAATTAAATAATAAAGAGAGAAGACTGTGATGAGTTCAAAACCCTTCTCATTATACCTCAGCTGTCCAGTGTCCGTATGAATGCACTTCCATCACGCAATGCAAGTCCTTTATCAATATATTGAATAAAGGTACTAGTATATCGCTATAGTGCTTGTATGATTTTATGTAAACATACTCAGTTTGATTCCATACAGAGTTCTGTTATTCTTTCCTGTTTTCTGTTGTTAACCAAATTCCTTGATCAACACATACCATGCCTAAGCTTTCTGCTTATCCATGCCACATCCATAGTTTGCTACTAGAACAGCATACAAGAGTGCTACTTGTTTTTTTATTTCCAGTATAAATCAAGGGAGTGCTCTTGATCTGTTGGGAGTCTTCCTTTTCCCTGCACGTGAGACACTCTTATTCTATCCCAACACCACCGCCACTACCACTTTGATCTTTACTCGTCCTTCAACTGGCCATCCCTGCAGAGTGCTGTCACTTGCACTCTGTCCTGCAGATCTTCAGATTCTGGTCCCGCACCCTTTCTGATTACCTAGCCACTCTTCTCAAACCTCTCCCAGTCTATTTTCTAAAGCACTGTAACCCTTCTTTTTTCCTTACTCTTAGATATTGCCTGTCATTTGGACACACAGCATCTTACTTCGAGAGGGCTCTTGCAGTAGGTAATTACATATAGGACTGAAGCCGGCAGGCGTCGGGACCCCACAGAAAAATTTCTAGCTAGCAGTCTCTGGCGAGGGACCGTCCCCACGGCGGTCCCTCATGCCCGCCTTCCAGTTCTTTCCTGCCATTAGCTTATGCAGCCGCCCGCTGTAAAGTTCATCGTCAGCCTCAATCGTCCGGTAGTTTTGACCAAGTTGTTTCGATTTTTGATCTATCGTCAGGTGTTCATCGATTATGTTGTCCCTATACCCTCGGCACAAGAACAAGTGTGGCTCGTCACGCTAACTCCTGCACAAGGATGGCCATTCCCAGTGCCTCTTTGCCTAGGCCCTGCTCCGGCAGCCCCCAGTTCGCGGTATCTGACCTCGTCGTATCGATGCCGTACTTACCTGGGTCCGCGGTATCCGACACCCCAGTACCCGGCGGCTGGCCTATCCGACGCCGCAGCACTCGCCGGCTTCCCGCTGTCGGATTACAGATGCGCCTGCGGGTATAATCCATACCCATATCCCCCTCCTCCTCCTCCACCTCCACTGCCCCCTCAGCTGTCTGTGGACTTGCAGGAGACTCTGGCCTCCTGGTGGGCTGAGGCCAAGGCTCAGCTCACCAGAGAGGTGGAGAGTCGTCTTACGACGATGGTGCTGGTTCCGGTTCGCGTACGTCCACGACGACAAACTCCCTCCCCAACTCCGGACACCAGGGCAAAACCCTCTGGTTCCAGGGAGGGGTAGGACACACTTTCCCGAGGGCTTTCCAAGGGGTCCGTTCCTCCTCCACATTGGGAGAGGGAGTCTTCCTCATCACCATCTTCTTCCTCCTCGGACGCCTCCAACGGTTGTTCCGAGCCGGACGACGAGCCACACTCTGTCTAAGCCCAGGCCAAGGACTCCTCCAAAGTCTCCTGCGGAAGATCCTTCTTTTATGGAGTTGCAACACAAAATCCAGGAGGTTCATAAGTGGCAGTCCTTGGAGCCGGATCCCCAGCATAAGAAACTCTCTGAACATCTGGATCTGCCCGTGACAGCTCCCACCTTGGTGCCACCCTGGATTGAGCCTCATGCCGATCTTGTACCACTATTTGGAAACAGCCGTCGGCTTTAGCCCCACTTCCTCGGAAGTCGAACAGGCTATATCAAGCTCCCGAGGGTGTTGAATTTTTAGACTCTCACCCTTGAGTTGATTCGGTCATGATTAGTGCCACTCACGGTCAGTCAGCTAACCCGAGGCATTTGAGCTCGTCTCCACCTGACAAAGAATCCCGTCTTCTGGACCAGTATGGTAAGAAGATCTTCGCTTCTTCCACTCTGGGTATTAGGGCCCTGAATTATGTCGGTCACATGGGGGATTACCAGAAGGCAATTCTTAGTGAGGTGGAATCCAAATTGGACTTCCTTCCGGACTCTCAAGTCAAACAGGAAGTGGCTGACCTTGTCTGCTCTGCACTTTCGGCCAGTTGGCACATGCTTCGTGCGACTTACGATGCAGTGGACACTGCTGGTAGGAGCTCAGCTTTCGCCGTAGGCTTACGGCGTCATGCCTGGCTCTGTGTGTCAGGGTTGATCCCAGAAGTAGAGTCCGCTATTCAGGAAGCACCCTTTCCGGGGTTCGATGCTGTTCGGTGGTGATGTCAAGGACATTATCACCGATCTGCAGGAGAAGGGGACGGCACTGAAGTCTGTGGACTCTATGTACCATCCCCATCAAATGTAGCGCCGTCCCTTTCGTAGACTGAATCGGCCAAAGGTGAAACCCCAGGAAAAGCAGGCTGCTAAAACGCTGGGCTCCTCCAGCTGCCAAGCCCCCTCCACCCAAAAAAGCAGCGGGAGCTTCAGCTGCGATGCTGCCCCACACCACCCGACTCCTTCCCTCTCTCACAGCCTCTGGGCCTCCCGGAGGAACCAGTGGGAGGGAGGTTTTCCCTCCACCTCCCGGGCTGGGAGAGGATAACTTCAGATTCCTGGGTGCTCCAGCTGAGCGCAGAAGGACACTCAATAGAGTTTTCTACAGAAACCACCTCGTCACCCTCCCCCAAGGTCGTCGTACTCTCGGGAACACATTCTTCTGGTCCAGGAAGAGATTTCAGCACTTTTGCTGAAAGAGGCAATAGAGCCCGTCCCCCTTTCTCTACAGGGAACAGGTTACTATTCCCATTTCTTCCTGGTTCCGAAGAAGACAGGAGATGTAAGGCCGATACTAGATCTCAGTTCCCTGAAATTATTTGTGGAGTACAAGAGGTTTAGGATGCTCTCCCTGCAGGGCCTCCTGCCCCTCCTTCGCTCGGGACAGTGGCTGTGCGCTCTGGATATGCAGGACACTTACCTGCACATCCCTATCTGCCCTTCTCACCGCAGATACCTCCATTTTGCTTTCCAGGGGGACCACTACCAGTTCAAGGCCCTCCCATTTGGTCTTTCCTCAGCACCCTGGTGTTCACCAAATGCTTTGCGGTGGTAGCGGCCTACCTGTGTACCCAGGGGGTGCAGGTTTTCCCGTACCTGGACGATTGGCTGCTAGCAGCCTCATCCAGGGAGGAACTCCTGCGCCTCCTCTCCCTTACCCAGCAGGTCTTTGCCTGCCTGGGTATTACCATCAACCATATCAAGTCCCACTTAATCCCATCCCAGAGGCTTCAGTTTATCGGGGCGATCCTGGACACGACCTCTGGCCGGGCCTTCCTGCCACCGGACAGGGCGGCCACACTCCAGGATCAGGTCAGCCTGTTGTCCGGCTGCAGGTGGGTCAGTGCGAGGTTGGTCCTTCTCCTCCTCGGGCTTATGGCGGCTGCTATCCTAGCAGTCCCGCGCACTCGGCTCCACATGAGGGTCTCTCAGTGGATGCTTCGGTCTCAGTGGGATCAGGTCATGGATGACCTGGACCAGCTTGTCCTAGTCTCCTCCCCCATGGTTCGGGACTTGCAGTGGTGGATGGTTCGAGAGAATCTTTGTTGGGGAGTTCCTTCTGCCTTTCTCCCCCCTCCCAGACTCTGACCACAGATGCCTCGGGCGAAGGTTGGGGAGCTCATCTCGGACCTCACAGGGCCCAGGGCTCCTGGTCCAAGCTCGAAAAAATGCTTCACATCAGTGTGTTTGAGCTTCGAGCGGTGCTTTATGCTCTTCAGGCTCTGCATCTGCATCTCCTTCCCGGCCACTTAGCCGTGCAGATGGACAATATGTGTGTGGTATGGTACATCAACAAACAGGGAGGGACTCGTTCCTACCCTCTTTGCAGGGAAGCGATGCGAGTTTGGGATTGGGCAGTACAGCACAACCTACACCTCATAGCAATTCATGTCCCGGGAGTTGAGAACACCTTAGCAGACAAACTCAGTCGCTTGTCTGTTCAAGCTCACGAGTGGGAACTGGATCAGGGGGTCTTAGACGATCTCTTCCTACGTTGGGGAACGCCACAAGTGGACCTGTTCACCTCACCTCTAAACGCAAAACTTCCCGACTTCTGCTCGCTCACTCCAGAGTGCAGCATTTTTTGGAGAGACGCTCTGTCTCTAGATTGGAAGGACAGATTCGTCTATGCCTTCCCCCCCGATCCCTTTGATTCCGAGAGTCTTACAGAAACTTGGTTCAGAAGGAGCATGAATGATTCTGGTTGCTCCTTTCTGGCCCAGGCAAGTTTGGTTCTGTCCTGCAGCAATACTCAGAGGAACCTCCTCTTCCTCTTCCTCTGTTGCGACTTTTACTGACCCTGGATCAGGGGACCCTGGTCCATCCAGGTCTCAAGTCCCTCCAACTGCACGCATGGCTCCTGCAGACATAGCTCAAGCCCGATTTGGGGTTTCACCCCGAGTGGCTGAGATCCTGGTGGAGGCTAGAAAACCCTCCACTAGGTCTACCTATGCCATGAAGTGGAAACGGTTTACAATCTGGGCTGCTTCAAAAAGATTTCGAGCCTTTCTCGTGCTCTGTTGGGTGGCTGCTGGAATACCTGTGCCACCTCTTTGATCTGGGTCTTAGTCACTCGTCCCTGAAGGTACACATGGCAGCCATTTCGGCCTACCATGTCCCTTTTGCAGACAGGACGTTTGCTCAGCTGGAAGTCTCTAAGACTTTCCTCAGGGGGGTTCTCCAGTTGAGACCCCCTATCCGGGTTCCCGCCTCTCCTTGGATTTGAATTTCATCCTCGAGAAGCTTACTCTGCCTCCTTTCGAACCAGCAGCCTCAGCAGACATGAAGTTCCTTTCATAGAAGACTCTCTCTTCCTAGTGGCCATTACTTCTGCTTGGAGGATTTCCAAGCTCAAGGCCCTGATGTGTAAATCCCGTACTTGATTTTTCACAAGGAACTTGTTGCTCTGCGCACCAATCCTAAGTTTCTACCCAAGGTGGTAGCGGAATCCACATTGAACCAGTCCATAGAGTTACCCGCTTTCTTTACGCAACACTCCAATCAAGGGGAGCATCTCTTACACACTCTGGACGGTCACCAAATTCTGAGATACTGCACTAACAGAATTAAAGATCTCAGAAAGACTGATCAACTGTTTGTCTCTTTAGCCCACAAAAGAGAAGGCAATGCCGTTTCTAAGCAATGCCTGTCCAAATGGTTAGCTCATTGCATCACCTTCTGTTATGACAAGTACAACAAGACTCTTCTGGGTCAAGTGAGAGGCCACTCCACCAGAGGAGTCGCTGCCTTGGCGGCTTGTTTCAAGAATGTGTCAGCTGCAGACATCTGTGCTGCCGCCACTTGGACTTGCGTCCATACCTTTACAAAACATTACAGTTTGGATATTGCCTCTCGTAAGGCCTCCTTTCTTAAGGCCTTCACGGCTAGAGGATCTACTTTGAGTAGCTTTTCTCCTCCCATTTGCTTCTTCTTGTTCCAGACTGCTTGGGACTCAGTCCTATATGTAATTACATACTGCAAGAGCCCTCTCGAAGTAAGATAGTACAGTTATGTAAGAACTTACCATAACAGTAGATCTTTGAGAGAGGCCCTTGCAGTAGGTAATACCTTCCTGCCCTCCATCCCCCTAAGCTTTTTCAGCTCCTTTTCCAGTGAGGAAAATATCCGCTTCTCTCTCGTCTGGCCTTTTTTGGCCTTTGGCGGGAAAGAACTGGAAGGCGGGCATGAGGGACCACCCCTTTATACCAACATCTCCTGACATGGGGGCGGTCCCTCACCAGAGACTGCTAGCTAGAAATTTTTCTGTGGGGTCCTGACGCCTGCTGGCTTCAGTCCTATATGTAATTACCTACTGCAAGAGCCTTTCTTGAAGATCTACTGTTACGGTAAGTTCTTACATACTTTTCTCTTGGAGACTCCCTGCCTTCAAGAACTTCTTCCTTCTTCTCCTCCAGTCCTCGGTCCCTTTTTTTTTTTTTAAACTAATTTTTATTGTTTGACAAGAAAAAAAAATCACATTAAAGGAAAATAAAGAATTAACATGAGAAAAAGAAAGCAGCCTTAATTGCCACAATGCAGATAAGCAATACATTTACTCTGTGGGTATTTTCATTGTATGCCTCACTGCTGTCTCTTACTGTGCAGTTTTTTTTTTTTTTGACAAACCTTTTGTTAAACTAGCTCCTTGCCCTGTACCACGACTAGCCATACTGACTGTCTTCATTTGCCACCTGTGTCCAGGTATGGCTGTCTATAATAAAAAATTAAAATAAAAAAAATCCTGTAACTTCAATGGGGACTCAACTTGAGTCAACAAGTTTGAGTTGAGGAGACCATGCCGTTTTCTCTTTTTGTACTTCCTGTTTGGGAGGGGTCCCTTTATCTGAGGGGTGGAATGGGAGGGGTCCCTTTATCTGAGGGGTGGGTAAGTTATCACTATTTCCTTTTGGCGCAATCCAGTGAAGTAGCCTGGTTCGCCCCATTTCTTTGACCTTCTCCTAATGTCTATTAGTATCCTCTCCTGGGTCTCCCATCTGTGCTGGGGTAGCTAGTCTGTCTCATCTGCTCTACTGCTTTTTTTATTTGTCGGTGGTAAGTCAGAGTTTTGCTGTCAGCTCTTCCATCCACTTTATATTTTCCACCCTGACTCTCCATGAATCGGGGCGGGGGGGTCTTTATCCAGTTGATTGTTGTTTCTTTTTGTGCTGCCAGGCCTAGTGTCCTGAAAAGGCCCTGTTGCCTGCTGTTTTCTAATATTGGAACTTTAAAGCCCAGGATCATCGTATTAAAGTTCAATGGTATTTGCACCTCCTTCATACTGTTCAGGGTTTGATGAATTTCTGCCCCAAAAACTACCACTGCGGGGCAGGACCAAAATATGTGGAAGTGGGTTCCCACTTTGCCGTAGCCTCTCCCAACACATGTCCGTGTTTCCTCCTGTGAAGTGCGTCGTGATTCAGGGAGTGTGGAAGAAGCGAGCCGGACACTTCCAGCGGAACCCTCTCCAGCCTGGGGATGCCGTGGTCCTCGACCCCCTCTCCCAGGCTGAGCTGCACTGCTCCTCTGGGATTAGGAGTCCCTCTTCCACCTCCCATTTCCTTCTAAGGTCCCCAAATTGTGCACAGTGGTTACCCAGGTGTGCTTTATAGGCCCCTGAAATCAGTTTACCCTTTCCTGTTAGCCGGACTGACCAGTATAGGAAATTTTCCAGCTCTGTGAAGTCTCTCCTTATTTTGGGTATAAGGTTGTTTGAAACAGGTAATGCCTCACCTGTAAATACCTATGGAAGTCCGCTATATTCAGAGCATATTTGCCTTGAAGAGCTGTGAATAAAGCCATTGCCCCCGAGTAAGGTTCTGGAATCTCACCAGCAATAGTGCGTTCCAGCTCCAAAATCGGGCATCAGTCTGTGTGTGTGTGTGTGTGTGTGTGTGAAATGGGGGTCTCCAGTTATCATGGTGAATGGGCCTATCCCCTCTGGGGTTCATATTTGATTTTTTGCCTTCACCAGGACCCTTAGTGCATGTTTAGTCCAGGGGTTCTGTAGGCTCTTCCAGATTTCTGGATTGAGCAGGGCATGTGGAAGAGAGGCGAGGGAGATCAACAGGGCCTCTGTGTCTAGCCACCCCATGTTTCTCCTTTGCTTGACCCAGGTGACCACTGGGACCAACTGCGCCGCAATGTAATGTAGTTGGAGGTCAGGTAGGCCAGTCCTCAGTCTTACGTTGGTCCCTAAAGAGGTAAGCCCAGGAGCTGCACTGCATGCTGCACTTCCTGTGTCTGCTACCTTTCCACTCAGTAGGTTGCTGTACAGTTCTTACCCTATGCCTTCCAGTTGGGCTCATGTTACCTCACCCCTCTCATTTGTCCCTGAGCTTATTACATTATCCCAGTTCCTGCCAGCCTAGTTGGATATTGTAACTTGTTTACCTTTAAATGTATTGTTTACTGCTGTTGTACACACCTTTCTCTGTTGCTCTATTTTAAACATTGTTTTCCATTTTCATTGTGGTCTCATCTACTGATTTTGCATTGTTGTACATTACTGTGTCCCATGTACTCCCACCCTGCAATGCATCTAGAAATAAGTTGTTACAACTTAGTGTACCTTCCTGGCAAAATCTCATAACTCAGTTAATCATTCAAATAATAACAGTTCAAAGGATAGCTAAATTAACGAATTAAGTTTAAAAAAAAAACAACAACAAAAAAACGAATGGGTTATTAGATAGCAGCCTTACCCACGTAATGCTGGCATTTGTTTTGTTCAACACTTTGGTCTAATTTATCAACAACAAAAATATAAACGTGCTGTCCTATTCATTTGACATCCACACTCCTGCCCACCTTAAATGGCTGTGAAATTGATGCTTGATTACGTCACTGGAGCGAGAACATTTCAGCATTATCACTGTATCTCAGTGGTACAGTATAAGTTTATTTGGCATCCATCCTTTCCTTTGAATAAAGCATCATAAATCTATACTTCATCTCCCAATTTATTTACCAAGGATAATCCAGCTGAGATGCGACATCTGTCCATTGTATCCATTTCCGTAGCTGGGTGAACTGGAGCACTAAGTGGTTTAGTGGCTTGCCCCATGGTCACACAGTATTTGGCTCTAGTAGGATTTGAACCTGCAGTCTCCTGATTCTTGATCCAGTACTGTAACCACTAGACCTCATTGCTTCTTAGCTTGTGTGTTACAGTCTTACACAGGAATCCTTTAGCAAACACGGACAATATCAGCTGTGTGGATACCAGCGAAAGGAAGAAACAAGCGTGTCATTCTGTGGTATTTAAAATAACTTCCTAAAACTAACCAGCTCTCTGACTGCTCCTAACAGCTGCAGTATTAATCTCTACCCAGGCGCTCTCTCTTTCTGCACTGGCTTCTTCGTGAACAATACTGTAGCCGCTAGGAGCAGTCTGAGAGCTACACAGAAAACCATAAAGGATGAACAAAGTGAGTTTACTAAGAATAGGAAATAAACCTGTTATAGTGATTCTTGAGCATTAAACAGGAACATAAGTAGTCACTGAACCTACTAAAAACTGTGTGGAAAAAATATCTTAAAATGAGTGGGTGACGTGGCTTGGCAACTAAAGTCCTATCATCCTGAGGAGAGTGATACTCTGTGAAACGTTGGCATCAGTAAGACTTAGATTTTTTTTATCCATTCATACTTTAATAAAATAAAAAAAAAAACATATATAGGGCCAGATATTCAAACTGCGCTATTTTGTGGAGCAAGCCCTTGCGCTGCACAAAATAGTTGCGCAGAGGTGTGTCCAGAGCGATATTCAAAGGAGTTGCGCCCTTGAGCAACTCCTTTGAATATCACCCCTCGGCCACAGCCACTGTGCATGGCGCAGTGGAACTTGCGCCACCGCAAGTTGTCAGAGTGGAGCATTCTACTTGCGCCATGCGCAAAATCCCGATATTCAAAGGGCGACATGCAAATGGGGCCATAATTCATGCAAGCGCAGGGGGGTGCCATTTGCATCCTGATTATAGCCCCATTTGCCTCTCGATAACTGTCTGGAGTCGCCAATCCCGAGGACTTGCGCCTGGCGCCCTGCCAGGCAGCAGCCGTCGGGGACCGACTCCCTGCAGCCGATCGCAGGCAAAACAGTGTAGAATCCCGCACCACCGCCCCCACTGGCCCGATCGCGGAGCCTTAGTGTAATTCCCCACCAGCCCGATCGCGGGCAGCAATGTAATCCCCCCCGAGCGTATCCCTGGTGGTCAGTGGACCGTACATCCCGATCGCGGGATGGTGTGAACCACGAACACATCCCTGGTGCTAGTGTCACCCACGAAGCCCCACTCCCCGTTCCCCCCTCCCAGGCGGCATCACCCCGCCTGCCGCCCGCGACCCAGCTGCCGGTAGGGCTGCGCCCATTGGTGCAGGCAAGAGGCAATGGCGGTCGCCATACCGTACTAAAGTACAGTCCAGTTTTGTGAATGAATACATTCATTCACAAAACTGAACTGTCTTATCTGTTATAGACTGCAGCCAATGAACCTTGCGCCGCAATAAGCGTACAGCCAGGCAATCATCGGCAGCAGTAGCACCGACCCTGCCGGGGGACCGGGGTGGTGAACCGTCCTAAAATGAGCGGGACACTGGGCACCAGGGATGTGTTGGAGGTCTCGCTCGCGATCATCACGGACCTGAACCAGAATGTCGAAATTACCATCCACGGTCGGGTTTACGGTCCACTGGACCACCAGGGATACGCTTGAGGGGAGCCACATTGCTGCCTGCGATCGGGCTGGTGGGGGATTAAACTATGCCCGCGATCAGGCCAGTGGGGGTGGTGGTGGGGATTCTACACTGTTTTGCCCGCGATCCGGCTGCAGGGGCACAGGGAGTGGGTGGGGGCCAGCCACAGGTGGCAGCTGCTGTGTTGCGCCCTGCAGTGCAGCAGCTCACCTGTGGGTGGCCTCGACTTAAGCCTTTTTTGGCTCAAAGTTGTGCAGGCGCAGGTTGGGGGTTGCGCCTGCACAACTCTGCACAGCCCGGCTGAATATCGGGCTGTGCAGTTTATGCATGGTTCCTCCCTCTCCAGTTCAGCATGCATTCATTTGCATTGCGCTGTTGCTCAGCCTGTTTTCAGTGGCGCAACTGCCTCCTGCTGAATATCACAGAATGTAGCAAGTTCGGACTTGCGTAGGCACAACTCTATTGCGCATGGCGCAACCCTTTTGAATATCTGGCCCATATAGTGTATTGCAGAACATTGTTCTACCCTGAAATCCATTATTAGAATGAGCTTGTTGTGCTGCATTAGTGATGTTGCAATGTTGTACTGCACTGAGGATGTCACTACTGCAGCACAACATTGAACATCTCCATGTGCCTCATTTTTTTCAGCCTCCATACTGATGAACAAAGAATCTTGTTTTTTTTCTGTTAAGTTTAGCGTGAAATGTAGCCAGTCATGCCCTGCTACCTCTGCCCTAAGTTAGAAATATTGGCCGGCAGAAATATGTGGGCAGCGGGTTTCATTTTTTTTCTATCCTTACCTCTTCTCAAGTTGTAAACAGGCTGCAATGGTGAGAGTACTTGATGTGACTGGCCACAGAGGTGAGAGAGAGAGAGATATGCTGAACCCGTGGAACATCGGTGTCTGGGTGGTGGAGCAGCAGTCATAGCACCATCCCACAGCAGTGTTTTCTGTGGTACCCATACACTATAAAAGATGGTGTATGGACATTCATACACGGACAAGCCTGTGTCTGAATCGTGAGGTTGTCATGGCAACCAGGAGACCATTCTTGATTGCCATGGCGACCTCTTGAGTTATACACAGACTTGTTGTGTAAGGATTCCCATACATAGTCTACTATATTTTGTGTTGGCTTCTCTGGGCAGGCAATAATTGGTATGTGCTGTCTTCTGTTCTCAGATGGGACAGACTGAAATGCCTGAGTGTTTAAGTCACGCCCCATTACCCACACACCCTCAGTCTTTTCAGACTGTCTTAAACTGGAGACCGCTCCCTGCCTAGCAGGGAAACTGTTTCTGTTTTGGATAGTTTCTTTTTTGAAGAAGTTTAGCTCCTGTGGCCAAACTGTGTTCTACTAGTCCTCATGCCAAGGAGGAGGGATGTCTTGTTCTCTTTTTCTTCTCCCTATATAAACCTGTTGCGCAACAGTGCTCCTAAATACCTTTCCTATTCTTTTCTACAACTGACATAGGTTGGCCACCTATGACGGTCCTTTCTTTGTCTTTCTAAATCTTTTTCCATCTTTGATATTTCTTTTTCACCTTCCGTCTCTCACCTTGACCCCCCATAACCTTGCTTTAAGTGAAGAAAACACAGAGATGGCTAACTTGCAAGACTTGTTGGCTGGCTGATCAAATATAGTACTGTATAGCATTTTAAAAGTGCTAGTAAATAAAGTGCTCATGTGCAGCAATTAAGTGTCAGGTGTTTATGTGCAGATGTAAACTACATACAAATGCTATGCAAAATGAACATTATTAAAGGGATATTGTCATAATTAATTAGAAATAGATGCTGAGAAAGGGACTTCTGGCTGGCAAGTAGAGATGCAAAGAATTATTACAATTGAAGCTTGCCTTGTGCCCGCTCCCCCCTCACTTATTTCCCCTCATATGTCTGAAAATGAAGTATTATATAAAGTGACTGGGTGGACATGAGCAGCAACCCCTTTTTCTTTCTGTTCCCTTCCCTGCTGCCCTCTGTCCTATCTATGGGCTCAAAAGTAAAGAGGAGCCATGAATAATAATAAAATATGAGGTATGTGGCTCTCTTGCCATTTGTTTTCAGAAGCCCCAAATCCAAAAGGGCCAAAATGAAATTTTGGGCGGACGGCTTGCAATAGTAGCCACCGGTAACTCACAAATGCCTCATTTTGTTTGCCAGTGTTCAGTATGAAGCTGCAAATAAGGCAGCTTGTGAAGAAACAGTACAAGGTTTTTTTGTTATATCAATAAATAAAGAGGTACAAGAGCTATATAATTAGCTGTGCTCTGAACAGGGATAAGGAGCAAAGGCTTCTGAACATGTGATACTAATTTAAGCATTTAAACCTCCATTATTGTGTTGCAAAATGTTTTGCTGTAAACCATCAGTTTTTCTGCACCCTACCCATGCACCTGTGCAAGGCTTACCTGTAGTCAGGAGCTGATGGAATGATTTCCTATAGGGAAGGCAGCATCCTCTAATGCCCTATTTTATACTACAAAGTGCTGTCAGTCTCAGGAGAATGGGTGTGGCTAAGGCTCATTAGAACCTAATTAATTATTAATGGGTGTTTTAGTAGTCCTAGATATCTGTTGTTACCACATTATCTGTCTGATGGTAAAACTAATACAGAATGGTTTATGCTCCTGGCTCATTCTGCCTGATGGTATCAAGTTAGAGATAGAAAGCTAGAGAAACAGTTTAAATATCTAACCACCTGACTAATGATGTAATGAGTAGCAGAGTATATAAACTGGCCACTGGGGTGAAATTTAGATAGGTGGGCCAGTGTGTTGCTGTCCTCAGAGAGAGGGTGTGTGTTTCCACATTGAGTTTAAAGCTAAGTTAAGACCAGAGAGGAGTCTTTAGGAAGTGGTATTGCTGAAGAAAGCTATAACCAGGCTACGTAGGTGTGCTGAATTAACTCCGTATTTTCTTTTCTGTAAATATTTATTTTATTATTTGAATTTTCTACAAAAAATAAAATGCTAAACGCTTTTATGCATTTTTTTTATGCACTTACCATTTTGTCTGCCCGTTTGTGTGAAATCCCATGTCCCTACAACAGCTGCCCCGTAGCACAGAGGATGAGCCCATATCAGATGAGGACATTTTAGGAGAACTTCATTGCTGTGCTGCTCAGGGTATTATTTTTTTATTTTTATTTTATTTTATTTGAAATATCAGATATACCTCTGAGCCAGAGGCTCCTTTACAGAGGTTCCACGTCATACGTAGAACACAGGACATTGTAAAGGTATACACAGGGTAATAACTTTGAGTTACAGCAACACGGTGATGCAAAATGACATGACTTCAAAACAGAGATGGAGGAGCCAAGATACAGTGCATGGGAAAGGCTAAAGCACTAACAGAGATGGTATAAAAATACAATTCAAGTACGTAAAGATTATATTTACAATCAGGTGCCATCAGTGGGCAGAAAAGTGCATCAGCAGGGTTTTAAATAATTAATTAGCAGTTTTTTTCCTTTGGACGATGCTAACTGGACAGAAAGTATTTATATAGGTTTTCTAGAAGTGTTATGTTTGTTAAACACAGTGAGGCAAGTGCTATGCAGTTTTACAATGTTTTAGCACTTTTATGAGCAAAATGATAATCAGTTTTTGGAGTTAAATAAAACCCTGCATCAGGGAGAGAGAAGAATACAAAGGCAGTGAGAAAAAGGCAAGTGGTATTTAATAAGCTAGCATGTAAAAGTGCTAATTAGTTGTGAAAATGCATAGCATTTGCCTCATTTTAATTGGCAGAATTTAAAATGCATATACATATAGTTTAACCTGAATAAAATCCTTTCATAAAATTAACTCTGTCTTTGCTGTTTCAGTAACTCCCCCAAACACATACACACACACACACACACACACACACACACACACACATCTGTCTCTCTCTCTCTCTCTCTTGTTTCCGGGAGATGCAGACCGCGATCCAGTACCCCACCAAATCTGATGAGGGTCCTGGTGATAGCAACCCTCCCATCCCATGTGTGGTAAAACCCTTCCTCCACCCTTCTGAGTACTGCCACCCTTTCCACCCATGTCCCCATTGCCAGAACCACACAAACCGTCCTCCACTCATTCTACTCCTCTGTCTCCCCACCATGCCACTTTTACCAAGAACACCAAAACCCTCCTCCTACCCATCTCAGTGCCTAACCAGCCTGTGCACCCTGTCCCCTTTGTCAGAATACCTGTCAAAACCTCCATCCATCTCAGCCTCCCACCCATGTCCCCTTTGCTAGAAACGTGAGTTATCTGCCAAAACCCCCCCCACCCATCTCAACTGTTGGGCACGTTTGCTCCGTGATTCATTGTCTGTGTGACCCTTCCTCTCCCATCTCAGCCTCACCACCCTCCCCACCTGTGCCCATTTAGACACAGATAGACTCACCCACAAGTTAGTATTTCTGTTGCAGTGCACCGCCGATAGTGTGCTAACAGTCTCACTGCCGCGGACCTCAATGCCGGTAATCACTTCCACACAGGATAGCGCAAAGCACTACTGCAAGCAATTGCTGACACTTGGTCCCGTGGCGGTGAGACTGTTAACCTTTCTATTGCAGTGTGCCACTGACAGTATGCTAACATCTGGATGAGTCTGTGTCTAAGAACCACTCCACAGGCTCCTCATTTCTCTGGGTGACAGACGCCATCCTCACTGGCGTGGACCTAGGCCACCTTACCTCAGCTATATTCATAGACCTAGCCAAGGCCTTCAATTCTGTCTCCTGTCTGTGCCTACTCTCCATACTAGCCCCTCGGCCTCAGAGGTGTCCTCTCTACTACAGTTGCATTTCAGTCGCATCCTGAACTGATTCCAGGACAACCAACTAAAAGTAAACACAACTAAAACAGTCTCCATGAACTTTGGCACCCCCCAAAAACTTGCCAAACTTCTCCTCCCCTTTCTCCATTTTTGATGGCACTACCTTGGACATAGACCCAGCTTACAAGTACCTAGGAGTCTGGCTGGACAGCTGCTTATACTTCACAATGCATATCAACCATATTCACTCCCAGCTCCACCCCAAACTTGATGCTCTTTACAGAAATAAAAATGCCCTCTCCCTCTCCGTTTGCTGGATCCTCCTCACCAGGACAATCCTACCACTTTTCAGTTACGCCGACGTTGTATACAGGTCTGCCTCTGCATCCACCCTCTCCAGATTGGATGTCCTTTTCAGTGCCTTTTGTTGTTTCTCCTTAAATGCCCATCCCAGAACTCATCACTGCGCCCTTTACACATCCCTATTGCTCCCCTCCCTAGCCTCCCGCCGTAACCACCACACCTCCATCATCTTGGCCAAGTATTGGTTTGGCTCACTCACCCCTGCCTCACCTCCCTCCTATCCCCTTCTTCCTCCCACACTTCCTACCACCTCTGCAGGCATGACCCCCACTCCTTTGCCCTTTCTCGACCTCACTCTAGCTCTGGTAAGGCCGCCGCCTTCTTCCACTTCCCGAACTTGTGAAACTCCCTTTCCTCTTCACTCTGAATGCTACCGTTGCTAACCCTTTTTCCACTGACCCTTTGCCACTCACTGCCTCCACCCTGCTCGTGCCTCCAATCTGACTAACCCTCGACCATAGTCCTGTGCCTCCAAAGTCCCAAACAATTACCCCCCCCGATTCCTGCAATTTATTAAAGCCACCTCTAGCTTACAGCACTTTGATCGTTTGCACCGCCCTTTGCTCAAGCCAGCTATATTTTGTGGAAATCCTGCTCATTGGCATTCCTGTCTCACTGTATGTAAACCTGTACCTCTTACCCAGGCAATTTTTGTACCCTTTTCTGATTTGTACCCATGTATGTTTGCTTTTCTTATTGTAACCTGCTTAACACTATGCATTTATGTAATGTACCTCCTCTCCCGACGCCAGAGAAGCGAGCCTCGACTCAGTGTGCCTCTCCCAGTTACCAACTTTACATACATGCTGGGGGCCAGGGAGGGTCTTTACAGTCTTCAGAGCAGGCTTTCTTTTTTTGTGTAAAGAGCATTGAGTGCACTGTGTGTGTCTGATAACGTTTTCCTTCATTTGGTAGCTCCTTTGACTCATATCATTTTTCATTCGAGGGCGTCTTTGACTTGGTACAAATGCATGGGTGTGTGATTTGCTTAGATTGCTGGCTGTTTTCTTATGGTGGTTATCTGGCCTTGGATTTGTGCCTGTTTGTTACTGGGTGGTCGGTGCCATGTTCATTGTAGCTGCGCATGTCCCTGAGCATCCTTGTATATAAGTGCCACACATGTGGGTTATGGCAGTAGCCTTTTGTTTTGATGGAGCACAGTCTTAGTGCTGCACTAATATCATTTCTTGTTTGTCGGCGCTCTCTTTGCAGCTGCTTCCCCCCCTTTTTTTGTGTTTCAGAACTAATGCATTAGTATCGGGGGTCCACTGTGCATGTGTCCATAGCACCACGCTAACTCTGTAAGTAGCGTGTCTGCACTTGCTGTGCAGCCTGTCCCTCATTTTGCCTCAGGTTTTTTCTTGCCTTATTGCCTGGGTGTCACTGTACTCCAGGTCTTGTTTGGATTCCACCTGAGTTTGGCTGTGTTTCTAACACACAGAGGCACACACACACACACGCACGCATTTGTTTACTTCATAGCAGCAAAGGCAGCTACATAAGGATTAGACAGCTCCTTCTCCAGCTTACTATAATAGTAACTGAAAAGGGGAAAAGCTCCTTCTAATGGCCCTCAACTGCAGGTATACCATCAGACTACACACCTTGGTGGCAGGCTCCTAGTTTGCGTGATAGCATCATGGGAAGAGTACCCCCAGGCTTTATACCTGGGTGGCAGACTCCTAGTGCACTTCAGGCGTCAAAAACTCGAGTACCACCAGGCTGCATAGCTCGGTGGCAGGCTTCTTCTATGCATCCTGCAACAACTCCTTTTTGAGGCATTTTGAAGCTTAAGACCCCTCCTGCTCCCTCACCGAGTCTGAAGAACATCATGATCCTCAGATGCAGCCTCTAAATCCACTCCCACTGGACTTGTGACATAATTTCTGTCAAGCCTCAGACCATCAGTAGTTTCCACTGGGTGACTGTATCAAGAGTCTTCTCATCCCTGCCTGGCATTTTGTCCTCAAGAGATGGCTTCCTAAGTGTGACTGCTATGCAGGTGACTCCAGACTGAAGGTTTTACCTTAGGACCACACAGTGAGGAATATCTTGACCTGACTTGGAAAAAGATTGTCAACCTGGTTGAAGGGTACAAGCCTCCCTTGTTGGGCAGAGCAGCTTTTCTGTGTCTCCTTCCCACATGGTTCAAGCAAGCAGGCGGCTCGCTAGCCATCTTGATGAGTTTCTGCTCGGACATACCAGTAAGAGGCTTGGCTACATGCATTATGCCTGTAATGGATTACCTCAGACCAACAGGTGGTGGCTACTCAACATAAAAGGTGCTGTACAGGTCAGGATGTGCAGCATCTGACAAGCTGAACAAATGAGACCTGTCACAAATGCACTCAGCAGGTCAGGCCCTCTGCTCCCACAGTGCCAACCTCAGAGCGCAAGAGTGTGAACAGGTAACAGACAGGGTAATCCTCCTGTCTGCTTGTGGGTCCGAATCACCTTTAATCTCAAGTTCTGGGGGGATTCAAACTGTGAACTTTATGCTAGCATACCCAAATGTACAGGCTCAGATAATATTCTCTTCAGGGGAATGCACTATATCTTTCGCCTAAGGGCACCTAACCAGGTATCCAAAATGAACCCTTAAAACTCTATTAAAGACCTTAGGTATAGTCTTACCTTTTCTCAGTTTAGTAACACCATCAAGCTTTTGAACAGTTTTTGTGGATCTTAACCCTGTATACATCACATGCAAAAAAAGAACTGGCAGACCCAGGCAATCTTTTAAAATAATATATTTACTAAAATGGATAAACATATGGCTAATGTAAACACAGAACAATATATTAAAGAGCATACAATCAGTTAAAAGAAAACAAGGAAAGGTACAAAACAAAAACTCCTACCACAATACATTTAGACTTTTTCTATCTAATGTATTATCTCTTTAAGTGCTTATCAGATCTGTGTCTTTCTACAGTCCCAGGATTGTATATATGACAAAAAGATCAGACACCAGTATTAGTTTAAACTGTGTCTCTCCACATCCGTTCTGTGAGTCATCTAGCTCCTCCTTTAGAATATAAAAAAATTACAAACAGGATGTTCTATCAGGTGGTATATTAAATAAGGTGACATCAGTAAAAATTCCACTTCCTAAATATGACTCCTTAATTAAACATTTTCTCTTTTATCTTGAGCAGCTCCTATTCCCAAGGCATATCAAAGGGTTTTATAACTTTTAGCACCATGGTGGTATAACATGTTCTTCCTCTCAAGACATCATACAAGTTTATTAGACTCATCCCCTAGCAGACTCATAAAGTCCCATTTCGTTTCCACTTCGAAGAGCCTAGGCATATCATAAAAAGTTAATAAAATGCCATTCTGAAGTAAGTCAGTTAATTAAATGGTTCCTGCTTCACTGAAACCTGGGGGGGGGGTGCACTCATGGAGCACAGACTCACATACTATATTTCTATATTACAAATATCATACAGCAATCATAACCAGCTGGCCAAGTGTCACAAGACCCACCGTAGTACCCAGTGCTTCCTCTGACCTATGTTTCGGGGGATTAGGTACTAAATCCTGTCACACGCTTGCCCGACACTCAAAATCCTGTCACCGACTTCCTGACTTCCCGACTTCGGAAGTGCCCAACTGCCACAAATACTGTCAACCGAAATCCTAACTACTGCTGCTGCGTTACAGCAATCCTCATGGGTAAAAGTAATCCTCACAGAAGCAAAACATGATTCCTCAACTGATTATGTTGCAGTAGTAAAAGTGTGACTTACTGCAGTCTGACAGCTGATTCTGACTTTTTTAGTTTTTAAATCCGGATTCCACATTATACAGTTTCACCTTACAGGCTTCATCTGCATATCATTTCCCCGAAGCAACCACTGAACCCAGGCTGACTGGCGTAATGCTGCTCACTACCGATTGCTGGAATCCTTGTTTTGTTTTTTTATTCACAAACTTCCTACAAAGAAACGCTATGCTGTCCAAGAGGCCAAAATTGCAAATGTGGTCAGTGTATGAAGGGGGATTCTGACTGCCATTCGTGAATGGAAGCTAAACGAGTATTACAGCAATCAATAATGTGCGCAAGTCATCCTGCTATGGGGAAATGACATGAAGCTCCAGCCCTTTTATGCACTGATCCGGATCAGCTGTCAAACTACATTTTTTTGGCTTATGGCAAGTCACACTTTTATTATTAAATATATCCTCTTTGCTGGCAGTGCCCTCTTTGTGCACTCTAATTGCCCATAATGTGAAAATGTTTACTTTTATGCACTGAACCTTGCAAGTCACCCTAAGTTATGAAAACGCTAAGAGGAAATGAAATCAGATGTCACTGTCTGCTTGTCAGGATTTTGAATGTCGGGCACTTGAGATATTGGGATTGCGTGATGTCGGTCTTTTAGTGACGGGATTTATTGTGTTGTGATTTCGTGTGTCGGAATTAAGTACGGATCCTGTTTCTGGGTCCATAGCCTATCCGTTCCTGTTGTGTTTATGGCTTGCTCACAAAACATGGTGTATTTTTCAGCATTCTGCAGATTACCACCTCACTCCTTCTCTTCTGCTGCCAGGCCAAGTGCACTCATTTTGGGTGCCAGCAGCTGGCATTTCCTATATAACCTCTGTGCTCTATCTACTTATCCAATGAGGTCTGCATCTTGGGCCAGAGCTGGAAGTCTCATCCAAAAAGACGTAGTTTACCCCTGGGTGTGTTGACAAATTCTTTCAACCAGGGCTCCTCCCATCTCAATAGCTGAGGCATTGTAGAGACCCAAAGTCCACATAGAGAATCAGTCATAGAGAGATAAGGCTAGACCTGGTCTCTCCCAGTCTTAAAAGACTTGTAATTTGCAGGTCCCTGGGCACAGACTACCTGTAGACCAATGTGTACGGGTGATCGATAACCAATGGCTACTCCTCCAGCGTCTCATGACCCTGTTAAACAACTAAGAATGCAGGTCGACATATAGCACTCAATGAATATCTGAACCACACAAACAGCTCCGACTACTCAACCGGAATTTCAAGCACCTCAACACTCTGATCCAAGTGACACACCACAAAATGGATTCCCTCTACTCCACAGTGTCTGCGGCATGTTCAGGGTTTTTTTCCCCCCAGTGTGTCTGATTCTGAGCACAGCAGCCCTGTATATCACTATTTATCCTTCGCACAGACAGTACTTGAGATTTTACTTCGGGGCATGACCTAAAAGCTCACACCCTTGCCAATCAGACTATTGCTGGCAACCCAAGTACTGTATTCATGAAAGTAATATCTTTCCTGACTTTGCAGTTTTGGGAGACAGAATTCCATGTTCACCCTATCTGGACAACTGGCTGATATGGGCATGCTCTCTGTCTCTCTTAAGGGTTGATTATCAATCACAAGTAAAGCTCATTACTGCTGTATTGACACCTATAGCATCGAGGAATGGTCTTCGGCACAGCTGCAACCACAGTGGAGGCATGTGAGAGACTCCAGCAAAACCCAGCAAAGATTGCCAAAGACATTCTTGACATGCTCGGAATCTTGGTGACATCAAACTGATTCAGTGGGCTGGCTACGCTCCAGTCCTCTGAGTGTCAACTGTGTTGTTCATCGGACCTCTGGATAGGGGTGGTATCAGACAAAATTCTATTAATCCCAGAAGTGCAGTGAAGTCCTGTATTGCCTATCCATGGGAGTACCTCTAAAAGTCATACAGTGGGTCCCACCACGGATGGACACAAGCCTCACAAAGTGGGGCGCAGTGCAGTGTGCCTGGACATTGATGGTGGAAAGTGGCCAGTCCACATACTCAAAATGAGGGTGGTACTTGGGGCACTGTTTAGTCTTCTGGCACAAGATATGAACTCATATGTTCTAATCCATTAAGAGAATGCTGTTATAGTTACCTACATCAGCGAGCAGGGCGGGACATGGATTATGGCAGTGATGGCCGAGACATTCAAGGTTCTTCTCTGGGTCAAGCAAACCTCCTATCCTTATTGGCTGTTCACCTTGCTGGGTCTCTGAATGTGCAGATTGACTGACTCATTCATCATATCCTCTGTCTTGGGGAGGGAGCAATCCTTCTCAGCAGTCCTGCCTCATGAGCTACTCCATGCCCACTGCCACCAATGAAAGCCTCCCTCCCTTCCTTCCTCTGGGCAGTCCGCCCCTATGGAGCTGCTCCACACCCACTGCCACCAATGAAGGGTATGGACCTGTGCCCTATCTTTTGAATTCTGGTGCCATTTTTAGGCTGCGCCCTGAAACGCTGTTCTACAAGGACAGAGCCAGCAAGTAAATTAATTGCAAACAGACAGAATCTAGCCACTAGGCAGCATTTCAGCTACATGGTTCTTAGCTGATTACTGGCTTTATTTGTAGCCTTCAGGCATTTTCAGGCTGATCACTGGCATTTAATTTCTTTGAGCCAGTACAGCAAACTAAGCCTTTTCTTTTGGCCAGTGCAACAAGCAAAGCCTTTTTGTTGTATATTCAGGCTTAACTTAATTTCAGCACCTGGGGGCTTCCACCCGGAGTCAGTGTGTGCTAAGGTCTAGTCACACAATTCTGATGACACTAAGCAGCATCTCCCTGCCCACCTTATCTGAACACTTTGCTATACACAGCATGTGCACCAATCACAATAATTTTCTGTCTACTTGTTTTCCCATTGGCTCATCATAATCCTTTACCACTACAGGTCCTTAATTGCATGTCTCTGTAACCAAACTCTTAAACCCTCTTCAATTTAACCACCCCTTGACCAATATCACAATTCTATTACATGAAACTATATTCTGCAGTAGTTCTTAGTAATTTATCTCCAGTCCTTCACCAGCTGCTTATTTATTTTCCCAGGCTGCTAGAGATCACTGTCATGCATCTCACCCTTTTATAACAACCCCATGGCCACCATCGGTGTTCTCCCCTACCCTATCTTACCCTACTCTATCCTTGCCCTCCTTCTCTTTATTCCTACTTTTCCACCTGTCTCGCATCCACCACATTCCAGTACCTCCCCGCTGCTACCTGCCTCCTCTGTGACATATCTTCCCCTCCACTCTCACCCCCACCCTCCCATCCTCAAGCTCCCATTCCACACTTTTCCAAATTCACCCTGGGCCCTCAATTGCTCCCTATAAATATAGAAGCTATTCGCCATTTACGCTACTCTCCACACCCCTTCGCATTTCCCACCCCGAAGCTACTGACTTCAGCATAAAAAAATCATGCCCCTCACATTCACTTTTTGGTCCTTCTCCTACTATTGGCCAGTGATATTGAACTAATCCTGGCCCCTCAAATCTTATCCTCCCCCTCGGCACACCAAAAAGGACTGAGAATCTTCCATATTAATGCCCACAACCTACTTCCTAAGCTGGATGACTTTAAAAGTATGGGCCACTCAGCACTCTCCTGACATACTAGGTATTTGTGAAACATGGCTTTCGTCCCGTATTCCATACAGCCAGCAGGCCCTTCCTGACTTTAACCTCCACTGGCAAGACTGTGGAAAAAGAGGAAGTGGTGTTGCTATTTACTTCTGCAACTCCATTTCATGCACTATTTCCCAGTAGGAAGCTATCCCTCATTCCCACAAACTCCTCGTAGCCAACGTCCATTTTCCATCCTCAACACCCATCCTTGTGGGTGTTCTTTATGCCTCACCGAAACTTCCACCATCTTCCCTTGTCTCCTGTGTTACTGCAGTCTCTACCCTTGCAATAAGGGCGAACTCATCCTCCTTGGAGACTTTAATCTAGACTGGCTTTCACCCTCATTGCTCAACTTCTGTCACCAGATAGATGCATTAAATTTGACCAAATTAATAAAAGAACCCACTCGCCCTAATCTTCACTCCCAGTCTCACTCCCTGCTGGACTGGGTGCTCTCATCCCACCCACACCACATCTGCTCTAGTGGTATACTATCCAACGAGCTCAGTGACCACTGCCCCACCTTCTGTATTAGGAAGATTCATCCTCCTTCTAACCCCCTGAAATACATCCAGTATCGGCCCCTCGGATCCCTTGATTCGGGCAGATTGCTTCATGACCTGGCCTCGGACAACTGGTCACCTGTCTTCTCCTCCCTCTTCATTGATACTGCACTCACCCACTTCACATCCATCTTTGTAAATGTTTGGGATTATCCATTTCCCTCTAAAAACAGTCCGAGTAAAGCACTCCCACCATCTCTGGATTACCCCTGAAATTTTGGCCAGGTGCAAATCCCATGGCCTCTCGTGGCACCGGTTTAAAACCTCATGTGACCCAGCCGACTTTCAGACCTACTGCACCCTCCACAACAGCTGTACTAAGTGTATACATCAGGCCAAATTGGATTTTTTGTTTGCAAGCTTCGACAGACACTCCGTCCTCCTTTTTGTGTGACTTCCGATCGCTCATTCACCCCTCCTACACATCACTCTCGCCCACTCTTAGTGAGGCTGGATCACTAGTTTCTGATCCTACACTTGTAGCAGAAGCTGTAAATAGGTTCTTCACAACATGTGCCATTCTGCAAGATCCCCCTACTTCTCTACCCTACACCCCTCCTTCTCCCCCTCAGCCATCTGACTTCCAGATACTGCTGGTATCCCCCTCTGAAGTCCTTAGAGCTCTTGTCTCACTCAACCATACTAAACCCAGCCCTGATGGCTTGCACCCTAAGCTCCTCATAATCTCTGCTCCCTCTATTGTCACCCCCTTAACCTTCATTCTTAATCTGTCCATCTCCTCTGCTACTGTTCCCTCGGCCTGGAAATCCCCCACGGTCCTCCTCCTCTTCAAGGGGGGAGATGCCACTGTCCCTAGCAACTACCACCATATATCACTTCTCCCCTCACTTGCCAAGCTGCAAGAGTCCCTAGTCCTCTCTAGGCTAAACAATTTCCTCCATGCCTCAAACACTCTGTCCCCTGTCGAATCAGGATTCAGAAAGTATTGCTGTATCACTGCATCCCTTCTGCTCTTCACCGATGCCATTCACTCTGCAGTGGATCAAGGTCTGATCGCCTCGCCCATTTTCATCGACCTTGCGAAGGCCTTTGACTCGGTATCCCACTTCCTTCTCCTAAATAAACTAAGTGCATCAGGCCTCTCTCCATCCTCTGTGTCCTGGTTCAGATCTTACTTAACTGGCCGCTCCTAGTCAGTAAAAGTCAGTAATGTCCTATCCTCCTCCCTCCCTATCCTTGCTGGTGTATCCCAAGGTTCGATCCTTGGGCTCGTTCTTTTCCTCCGCCGTTCATTGATAACTTCCCCTCTGTGTGCACCCACACCAAGATCCACATGTATGTGGATAATATTGTCCTCTTCCTTCCTGATCTATCCACTTCAGCTGTCCAGGCACCCCTACAAAACGACTTCTCAGCGGTTACCTCCTGGTTCAACGCTAACTGTCTGTAAAACTAAACATAAAAAAAAAAAAGTTGCTATGACATTTGGAACTAAGCAAAAACTGGCCAGGATTCGTACCCTACCCTCCTTCCTCTCCAGAGCATCCACTCCCCTTGAAAATGTCCCCATCTACAATTACCTTGGAGTCTGGCTTGAGTCCTCACTTGACTTCTCTTCCCACATTAACGCCCTGCACTCCAAACTGCTCCCTAAACTAGGGTTACTCTATGGTCACAAGGCTAGCCTTCCCCTCCCTGTTAGACACGATTTAGTGGTTAAATGGATCCTCCCTGCCTTCGACTACATTGACATAGTTTTCAGTGCTGTCCCTGCAACCTCCCTCTCCAAACTTGATGTGTTCTACCACGCTTTCTGTAGGTTCGCCTCAAACTCCCCCCGTTTGACTCACCACTGCGACCTCTACACCTCCCTATCCCTCCAGTTCCTGTCCCAGAGACGTGCTTCCCACTGCTCCACCCTCATATCCAAATTCTGGTTTTGGACTCTACCACCATACCTTGCTTCTTTACTCAAACCTGCCACCTCCTCCTCATACAACTCACAGACAATCAACGCTCGACCCTTTGCCCTCCCATGAGCCCGCTCTTCAGCTGGCAAACTAGCCTTCTCTTATAGGCTTCCTTCCCTCTGGAGCAGCATTCCCCCTCAAACCCACCTCACCCCCTCCTTTCCTGTACTGAAGCGCTTACTCAGACCAACCCCCTCTACTTCCTTCACCTGTCTCCCTCCCTAAGACTTTTCACTTTCTGCCTCTGTCTTGCATCTCCATACTCCAGTTCTAAGGTAACAGGCTTTCTATGTGATTTGCTCCTCATTGCTGTTAACTACTGTCTATATGTAACCCTATTCTGTTAATATCGTAGATACTCACTGTACTATATGTGGAATTACCCTTATGTAAGTAGCTCTCATATGTACACTGCATTATTCTGTAATGTATTTTGTCTACCCTCTGTTGTATTGTACCTCCTCTCCCCGGTCTTGCCTGGAAAGGAGCAGTTGCTCATGGTGCCTTTCCCGGTTATCAAATTTTAAATAAATAAAATAAATAGTCAGGAGGCATTCACCATGATCTGTCAGAGGTGGGTCACTTCATTCCTGGCCCTCATGGACACCGAGACAAATACAAAGACTACAAGATTTTTCTGGCATCCTCAAGTGAGTCAGTCACTGAGAATAGACTGCCTGGCCCTTCATGCCAGAACACGCTACTGTACACCTCTTTTCCCTTCCTTGACAAAGACTTCAAAGATTCTAAGAACATTACATAGGGAGTTGGCAACATTACTTCTCATTGTGCTAACTCATTGTGCTCATTGTCCCCCAAGAACGTGATGCTTAGAGATAGTCTGACTGCCCTTGGGCAAACCATTCCCACTTCCACACAGTCTGGACCTTCTTCATCGGGGGCCCAGTCCTCCGTCTAGATCCTTAGAAGTTTCAATTATTGGTCTAGCTTCTAGGTGTTAAGGATGCAGAAAGGCTCTATCTTTCCACAGTGTAACTGACCCCTGATGCATTCCTGTAAGTCTTCTACCTTAAAGACTTACAGTACAGTAGAGGGGTCATTTGTTTAATTTCATACTTAAAGAGCTAGTGAAACCAAACCAGACAGACAGGAAAATAATACAAATTTTAAGAAGTAGTCAGTTGTAACTTTTTATTTCTGAAGTATTTTTCTTTTTTCTTTACATCATTATATAGTCTTCTATGTCTTCTGATTTTTTTCCTTTTTGTATAATATCACATTATGTTCTACCTTGCTACTGTACAGTAAATACTGTACATTTTTCCCTCTCTGTATTGCACTTTGTCTACCATGTTACTGTATAATGATCTTGTTCATGACCAGGTCCATCTTGCAAATGAGCCTTGCTCAATGGTGCCCGCCTGGATAAATAAAGATTTTGATTGATTGATTGATCTGTGTGATAATATTGTGCTGGATGTGTGGAACAGCTCTCAGCCTGACAGCTGACATGTCCGTCTTTACCCCCCTACCACCACCACCATCAGCACTGTGGTCTCACTGACCGTGAGAACACAGGCAACTGACTTGGAAGATACTAAGTGGCTGTTTCTAAGCAGCAGTGATGTCAGAATCAGTGGGGTAAAAATGCTGATGATGTGGTGGGGGAAATACAAATAGATATGTCATCTGCCAGGCAGAGTACTGTCCCACACACCACACCTATTAACATGCGAACATACGAAAATGCCAGCAGAAACAGGCCATTTCGGTCTATCTAGTCTGCTCAGGTCTGCAGCTTTCTGATGACATTACTGGAGCTGCAACCCCTCTCTTTGCACATGGAGTCTTCCTCCTCCCCCCCCAACCTCCCCTACTGATCTTCCCACCTGTTATGACCCTCTCTTTCACTGTGTCCCAAACCCTTTTGAAGCTGTCCACTGTTCACAGTGATACTACCTCCTCCTGCGTTCATTCTACTTGGACACCATCCTTTCTGTGAAAAAGTGCCTTCTTATTTCTCTTTTGAATTCTCCTCCCATTAATTTAAGACTGTGTCCCCTAGTGGACCCATACCCCCCTGAGATTGAAGATGCCTTCTGTACTAACCTTGTTTATACCACTAAGGTACTTCAAAGTTTCCATTATATCCCCTCTTTCTCTCTTCTGTCCTCCAGGGAATACATGTTGAGCACCTGTAGCCGCTCCTCATAGGGTTTGTCCTGCAGGCCTTGAATCATCTTGGTTGCCCTTCGCGGCACTGCCACCAGTAAATTGATGTCCTTTTTACATATGGGCACAAGAACTGCACACAGTACTCCAAGTGTGGTCTCACCAAGGACCTGTACAGTGGCAGAATGACTTCCCTTTTCCTGGAGGTGATTCCTCTGGCTATGCATCCCAGCATCCTGGTGGCTTTGGCTGCTGCTTTACAGCACTGCATGGAGTGCTACAGGTCCTTTGTGATGATTACCCCTAGATCCTTTTCCTTCTCAGACCTGGACACCTGTACCCCTCCCAGCCAGTAACTGGTCCCTGGGTTCTTAATTCTTAGGTGCATGACCTTTCACTTCTTAGCATTAACGCCCAGCTGCCAGATACTCATCAAACATCGTGTAAACAATCATCTGATTAACCAAAGAGAAATAAAATATACCTCCGATATAAAAGATAATGATTGACTACTTTTAAAAACTAATCTTAATTTTAGGCAGTCCACTAGCCCTTTAAATGGTCTGTGTGAGTGAGTAGGCAGAAGTAAGTGTTTTTGGGTGAGTGTTTTGGGGCTGTCCTTTAGATTTCTGTAACTCTTATGATTATTTGGAGGGGAAGGGACACAGCTGGGAGAATATTTGCAGTTGTGTAGCTTGAGTAGTTAATTACACTCTGTGAAACAGGTACCAGATAGGGGGAGGAACTGAAGCAGGCTTAGAGGAGACAGGGGATTAAAGCTGCATGCCTGCCAGCATCCTAATGGGTGGTGTCCCTTCATGTGAGTGTCACAGAGTAGGAGTGTGGCTTCTGTCTAAGGGCTAACTCTAGGGCATCTGCAGAAAGGTTGCAGGACCGTAGAGCACTCTGGAATGCAGTACAGATACCTCAAAGAACAATTAGAAGTGGCAGGGCAGGTTTTGTAGAGATATCCTAGAGACACACCCTATTTGGGGTACCCTTATAGTACTAATTGCACTTGAGAAGGACAGAACCTATTGCTACGGAAGGTACCCCAATTCTCCTGGAGTGACAGCAGGCAGACTTTTGGAACTCATGGGAGACTGGGAGGGAAGGCAAGATCTAACTGCGCAGTGCTAAAGGACCAGTGCAGGGAGGAGGGATTTTGGTTCCTCTAGTACTGGAGCCTGACCTGGTGAGAGTGGAGGCTGTTTAAAAGAGATGGTTTGCATACCGATGAGGAGGGCAAGAGGGTACTGAGGGAAAGGTGGGTACTGTAGCTAGTTTAAACTAGTGGGGTGGCAAGAGTCAGAATGGCAAGGTACACACACATTGTCACAAGAAATGGGGCTTTTCCAGCCCCCCCCCCGCCATTGACCAATACAGCAGAATCAAACATACTCAGGAAAAAAGGTAAAAAGAGTTGGCAGGGGTAAATGCTGGAAAATGATGTGCACCAACACAAGGAGTCTTGTCAACAAAATACCAGAACTTCAGGTGATGACCGTGGAAGGAAGCATTGGTCTTCGTGGCTGTCACAGTAGTATGGGGCAACCTCATTTCACAAATGGGGCATTACCATATCAGGGTACTCACTTTTCAGAAGTCAAGATCCTTGTGATCTTGGTAAAAGGATGAGTGCAAAGCCAAAAAACAACATAATTAGAGCAGCACAGGAGACTGGACACATGTTGAATAGTCAAAGGCAGACGACACTGCTGCTATGCAAACCACAATTATTTGAAGTATAGCACAGAAACCCCTAAAACTGTACAGACCAGCCCCACTTTAGAGTTGAAATACTAGTGGGGAGTTTAAACAAGTTGGAATGCATGTAGCAGTTGCAGTGTGAAATTGTATACAAGGATGAGTACTTGCTTAACACAGAGGTTTGTTCATCGTCACGCTGCTGCTTCGAACAGCTTTATGTCAGATGAAAGGCTTTCAAGCTGGGATGAATGAGTAGTCTCCATAAAGACAGTTGTATAAGCAATAAAGTGACAGCGCTTTAATAGCTATCTCATTTAAGCTTAAAAGCTTTATACCTGACAGACATGAAGTAAGGTTTTAGATGCAACATATGTGGCCCAGTGTTAAAGTTTTGTTGAAACAAATAGACCAGTAATGGGTCTAAAGTGGTGGTGAACTGAATTCAAAACCATGGGTTCTTGGTAACAAAAAAAAAAAAAAAAAAACAGACAACCTTCCAGTGTTAGTCTTCCATACTGGCAATATATATTTCACACCTGCTGCTGCCCTAAATCTGTCCCCAATTGGCCTTGTTTCCAGGCAGTTCAGAACATCGCCTTGAACCCTTCCTTTATTGCAACTGTACTTGTAACTTGGAGTGTGAAATCTTTGTTCACACAATCTCATCATTCCCAGTGCTGAATATATTTGTTGAGTTCTGTATGGGGCACTGGGGATGAAGTGGGCAAACATGTTATAAATCACATCCAACTTTGACAGCTCCCTCCCCGATGCTCCTAAATACAGTAGATCACCATAGTCCAGTATCAGAATGATCACTGTATTCACTATGCACCTACGCTCTTCTATAGGTAAACATTTTTTAACCCTATGTAACATGCCCAGTTTGCATTCTAAATTTGCTATTGTCTTATCAGTGTGTGTATTCCACTTACATCTTTTATCTAACCAAATCCCTGAGTATTTGTATATTGGAACTTGTTACAGGACCAAATTATTATTAGTTACTATTGCCATGGTTTCCTTGGCTGAAATGTGTCTAGTGTCCCCTCTAAACAAAATAGGTTGAGATTGTTTTTTTTATATTTAACACAAGTCTATAATGTTTGAATAAAGACGATAAAATCAAAATATTTTGTAGCTCTTTTTCAGTCTGTGCAATTGTGCTGCCTGGGATGCAAATAATTGTGTCACCTGCATAGAGGTAATATTTAATATTAAATCAGCAGTGCAACGAAACTGGGCAAAAAATTTGACCCTACCTTCTTTCACTATAAAATATTCCAGGCATCTTCCAGTTTTATTTGGTGGTACAATTTTGTAACTCTGCCAAAATTTGAGCATTTTATAAATGTTTTAATAGCCATCTTTTTTATTGAGAAAAAATTCTGTCACATTTTGCATAGAAATAGCATTGTAGACCAGGCAAGCATTAGGATCAAAAAAATCAAAAAGGCTCATGTTGTACAGCATAGGAGGCACTGAGACAAGTAGGTTAGGCAGGAATGCTAATATTTTTCTTCACTGTAGCTGAAACTAGCTTTTTTGGGAAAAAAAAAATGTCGTTGGACTACTGCTTTAAAATTTTGACATGATTAAATTATTCATGTACATATTGAAAAACAGCAGGCCCAGAATTGAGCCCTGTTGGATACCTGATACAATCGGTGCGAGCTTAAATTCAAAGTTCTTTATACTAACAAATTGTTGACACTCCTTGAGATACTACTCAGACTGTTTTAAGGGTAGAGAGGATAGTCATATGTGTAGGCCACAACCTCCCCGCTAGTCTAAAGTGGAACCAGCACCAAGGATATCTTGTTGAGCAGATTATTTATCTTGTAGCTGAGTAAATTATCAAAAAGTAATAGTAACCAGATTGCAGATCAGTGCTCAGACAGATTATGTTTAATGGTTTCCTTTTAAAGGTAAAAGATACATAGTATGCCAGTAGAGAGGATGGACCAAGAGATTTCAACCTGGACAGGAAAATGTTATGGTTAAGCGTATCAAAAGTAGCGTTGCTCAGATAGTATCCTAGAAACTAGGATGCCAACAGATATCTCCCATTTAACCAGATAGTTGCTGTGGTAGGATAGCAGTGCTATCTGACCATGGACCCTACCCTCTAGGATCCAGTGCATGGATCCTACAAATATTGTGGACCCTGTGGATCCTAGCAACAGATCCAGCCTGGATCCTATCTGACCTAGGATCCCTGGATCTGACCTAGGATGCATCACTGTCTGACCCCGGATCCTAACTATCTGACCTAGGATCCCTGGATCTACCTAGGATGCATCACTGTCTGACCCCGGATCCTAACTATCTGACCTAGGATCCCTGGATCTGAACTAGGATCCATTGCTATCTGACCCTGGATCGTACACCTGTCTTTGGTAGGATTTCTAGTAGGTTCCTAGGTAGGATACCAGCACTATCTGACAGATAGTGGTAGGATCCACAAAAGCACTGTCTGAGCAACACTAATCTAAAGCTTTAGAAAGATTGATAAAGATCACTTCCATGAACATTCTCCTTTCCAGGGCCTCTTGTATATCTCCCTCCACCTGAACCAGTACTGAAGTGGTGCTGTGCTTCGGTCAAAATCAGGATTGAAATGCACTTATAATAGTATTTTTGTCCAGATATGTATTTATTATTCTTTCAAACATGTTAGATACAGTAGGCAATAAAGAGTTGGGTTGATGAGTCCCAATCTCAGTTATATTAGATACAGTAGTCCATAAAGAAATGGGCTGGTAATTCCCAATATCAGTTTTGGTGCCAGATTTAAATATAGGGATAACGTTAGCAGTTTTTGATGCCTGTGGGAATTCACCAGTGGTTAAAGAAATATTAAAAAGGACAGTTTAAGGGGTAGCAATAACAGGAGCACCATAATTGCCAGCATTATATTGATTGTTTGTGTGCCCTGCAGTGGGAGTTTCAGCGTGGGAGTTGACTGATTGCCAGGGTATCCTCCTCGTGCATTGTGTCCACCTGCAGCATGTCAGTATCAGTTTCATTTGGAGGAGCCTGTATAAATTCCAACCCCCAATGAATAGCAGCAGTGGGTGGAGAGGCACGGCAGAGTGTCTGCCCTGTCTGCTGTTCCTGCTGGGTACGCTGGACCTGGACAGGAGTTTGTAAAGAAATACAGGTGAAATAATAGTATTGGTAATAGTCTGGCTTATAAGAGAGACTGATTTGTAGAACGTAGTAAAAGTGATGAGAATAGGCCAAGTACTGTTTTGATAATACATAATATATTTTCCTCACACTGTTTTGAGGCAAACATTGTTCCCCAAAAAAATTGCTACTAATTACTCTGAGGGAAGGGGATGACACACAGTTTTATAGTTGTAGTTTATTAACTATTGTAAACAGTCGTGTCCCGTTTTTATTGTTTTAATCTTACAGTTTATTATAATTGCTTTTGTATTATAGTTTATATATTTTGCAGCATTTTTACTATGAAGATGTAGAAAGTATTTAAAGGAATGCTTGGTTTGTTATGCCTCTTATTATTATGTTAATTAAGTGGAGAAGGGAAACAAACTGTAAAAGATAAATTGGTACTTTTAACACACAGGAGCAGTATTGGAAATCTGTTCCTTATACAGATTCTTATTTCATATTACAGATGGGTTTAAAGGGGTATGTTAATGTATTAAAATTGGAAGATTTCTTGTTAAACAAGACAGTTGTGAATTTAGAGGCCCAGACTAGGCATCCTCTTGCTTTTGTGTGTGTGTGTGTGTGTTTTTGGAGGGGGTAAAGGTATTTTGAATCTAAAGGAGTTACAAAAAGTATTATTAAAACTTATCAATAAAACTAAGCATCATGTTAACATATTTTTGTGTGGAGTCATTAATCCAAATCCCGGTCCTTTAGACACTGTAGAATATACGACTAAGAAAAATGGTGTCCCCTTTTTTCATGCAAATGTTAAAAGTCTTATGCCTAAAATGGATCTGGTTAGGAGTTTTGCTATGGAAAATCTTCCTAGTTTTATGGTAATAACTAAATCGTGGCTAAGTAAAAGGGTTTCTGATGAATGCTTAAAAATAGAAGGATATAGTTCATATAGCCCGGATAGAAGTGAACAAGGTGGGTGTAATATTATTATTTATTATCAAAATAAGTTTATTGCTAGGAAAATGAGTATGGATATTCCTAGTGATGCCTGTGAATGTCGGGGGTTAGAAGTAAATATGTATGGAGGGAAACCACTGCTATTATTAGGATGTTACAGACCACCAAAATTGTCAGTATTAAAACTAGAAGAGTTATCAAACATTTGGTTACCATTTAGTGGATCTCACAAACTTCTCCTTATAGGTGATTTTAATTCTGACTGGGTGAACTTAGCTGAATTGGCACACTTGCGTAATGTTGTACTGCAGTTGGGATTAGAACAATTAATGTTAGAGCCTACACATTTAAATTTTAAATTTCCTTCTTCATTATCAGTGTTGGACGTAATTTTCACTACTTCACCACATCTTTTTGTTAAAGTAGGTACAATGGCTGATATTGCTAGTGACCGTCATGCCATTTTTTATATGAGAGATAGGATAGAGGTACAGGGTCCCCCAAAACAGTAGAATTTTGATCCATGAAAAAATTTGACTATTTCAAGTTGATGGAAGATCTAGATAATCTAAATTGGGATAGGTTATATTTAATACCAGATTTGAACCATGCTTGGGACTATTTTTTGGATGAAATGAGCAGTGTGTATGATCAGCACTTTCCCTTGATAACAAAAAAGGTTAAAAACAGTTCTGAGGTTTGGTTCAATTTACATTTACTGAACTTAAGGAGGGAAAAAAATAAATGTTGGGAACTTGCTAGGAAATCAGGTTTGCCTGCTGGTTGGCAAAATTATAGAAAAACTAGGAATGGGTTTGTCAAAGAGATGCAACTGGTGAAAGAAAATTATTTTAAGATTATGACCAGTGAATTTGCGGGGGATCCAAAAAACATTTGGACTATTGGAGGATAGGAAAAAAGTTTAACTCAATCTGGAAGTTCTTCACCTGAAATATTGATTTTTTTTGTAATAATGTAGGACAGTTTAGTAGGGAGAAGGAGGAGAAAATAGAAGTAAGTGAGTTTGTACAAGGAAATGGTAAGAAATTCTGTTTTCATATAATTTTAGTTAAGGAGGTTAGGGGTCAGCTTCTGAAACCTAAAGAGGGTAAAAGTTGTGGGCTGGATGGACTGGCTTCAAAATTCTTAAAGTATTCAGTATTACAAATTGAGAAACATCTAACATATATGTTTAATTTGTCATTAAGGACAGCAAGATACCTCAGGGATGGAAGAGGGTCATGGTGGTCCCCGTTTCTAAAGGGGGCAACCCTGACCAAATGACAAATTATAGGCCAATATCCCTTCTTTCAATAGTAGCAAAAGTTTTGGAAAGGTAAGTAGCCATACAGCTGCAGACTTATATAAAAAGTGAGAAACTGGCTGATTAAATACCAATCAGTGTTTTGTAATAACCATAATATAGTTACCGTTGTGTCAGAAGTCTTGGATGACGTCAATAAAGCTGTGGAACTTGGGAAGATTACCGGGGCCATCTTTGTTGACCTTGCCAAGGCATTCAACACAGTGGATCATAAAATATTGTTGAAAAGACTGGGAGATCTAGGATTGGGGTCGGACGCTTTAACATGGTTTCAAAATTACTTGATTGGATGACAACAAAGTACAGCTATGAGTGAACAACATTCTAAGGTCATAAATACTAGGAAGGGAGTCCTGCAGGGACCTGTTTTAGGTTCCTTATTGTTTACTGTTTATCTGAGGGAACTGGGGAGCAGCACTGGGGGTGTAGACTATCAGTGTTATGCTGAAGACACTGTGATGTATACCTCTGATGGTGCAGCTAAGGAGGTTCAGCTTAAGCTGCAGTGAATGTTTGATAGATTACAAGTCTATTTTGATCAGTTCCATTTAAAATTGAATTCAACTAAAGCAAATGTGATGCTGATTGGGTCTTCAAAAAACAGTATGACCCTTTAAATAGTCCACTGGATATCTATACACTGGAAGGTGACAAATTGAAACAAGTAGAGGCATATAAGTATCTGGGGTATTGGATGGATACAGTAGGGTCAGGAAATACGCATGTAGCTAAGTTGATAAATAAGGTAGGGAAATGTTTTGGAGAATTATACCGACATAAAGGGTGTTTGGATTCCAGTACTAGGTTAAACAGGGATTTATTTAATTCTAAAAATTTATTAGCGTTTTGCTCATAAAAGTGCTAAATCTTTGTGATAATGCGTAGTTCTTGCCTCACTGTGTTTAACAAACACAGCACTTCTAGAAAATCTGTATAAATACTTTCTGTACAGTTAGTATAGTCCCAAGAAAAAAAATGCTAATCAATTATTTAAAACCCTGTTAAAGATTGTACAGTCACAAATTCTTCCAATTTTAGATTATGCAGACATTGAGTATGAGCATAGCACACAGGAAAAATGTACTAAATTGGATGTATTGTGTAAAAAGATGGCACGTTTTTTGCTAAACTATGGTACACATGAATGCAAATTATATAATCAACTAGGATGGACCTTGTTACAGGAAAGGCATTGGTTACACCAGAATATTGTTTGCATCCAAATGTATATGGGGAGATGTTCCTAATTATCTGTTAGAGCGTTTAGAGTATAGGGTATGGAAAGGATGTTTGAGGAGTTCAAATTTAGTGGAGCTGACAATTCCTAGGTCTAAAACATTGGAAGCTAATAATTTCTTTAGTCATATGATTCCTTACGAATGGAATTCCCTGCCAGATGGATCTCGTTTGAGGGGTGACAACGTGCCATCACAAGCTGTTATAAAGGCATGGTTCACGACTACTGCATCATATTGTGGAAGATGTAAACATTCTAAAGAAAAGGTCACATAGGCTTAATTTGTGCAATATGTTGTGATAAGTGTGCTATGTAAATCTGTACTGTGAAGTTTAGATTGTCTTAAGTTGTTGATGTGTTGCATATTTTTCTAGTATTTATATGGAACTTCATTTTTGATTTGTACAGTGAGACATCATTGTAAATGAATTTGCTCAGCCAGCAGTAAGACATGATGAGGTGTGGGTTATGGCCTGATAAGAGCACGCCCCAGATGCGTTATGCGCCGAGTACCTTTTGCACCTGGAGAGTGCTCTTATCAGGCCAAATCCACACCTTGGAGTGTCTTATTGTACTTATAAAATGGGTCCAACAAGTAAATTAATCCAAAAATAAGGAAGAAAAAGATTTGAAGACTTTAAGTATAAAAAGAGGTGCTAATAGCTGAAATAGTAGCAAAATAGTCCCTGTATTCAAGTGGTATAAGTGTTTCACCCCCCCACCAAACCAGCACCACAAGCACCTACACAGAGATCGGCTAGTGCATTTCCTATAACTTTTTTCCCTTTTAAATGATAAATCTGCTGTTTTAATAGAGTGACAGTAAGCAGTGGTATTTTATGCCTATCGTTTTTTTCACCAGAGACCGTGTGTGTGATGAGCCCCCCTCCCAAAGCTACACAGAATTAGGCTGTTTTATTTTTTGTAATTTGAGATGTGCTACTTGACCAAAGATTAACATCTGGGGATAGCATCACCTATTCTGTGCGTCCCGAGGGCTTTCAGCAGTGAGCATGTCCCTCAGGAGGCACCGTATTGACCCACTTGCAATTTATTTCTTGGTAATGGACGTTAAGCTTTTATGCCAACAGAGGTGTGGGTCTGTGCTGTGCTTTTTACAGTATCGGAGGAGCAGGTGTTTTTGGAGGTCGGTCTTCTGAGTTTTAAAAATTTCTGGCTGCGAAGAAGCGGGTTTCATCGTGCCGGTGCCATATACTATGGTTCATTCGTTTATCGCGGTCTGTGGGGATGTTTGCTTTGTACTGAACAGCTGTGCAGGTTAGAATTCTGCTTACAAGTTTTTTTCTTTGGGGGGTATGTTGTCATCATGGTGAAGACTTGGGGCGTTGGATGTTTGTCACACCGGACCAGCGCGATCCCACAGTGCTCACTGGAGTAAGTTTTGAATGGCTAGTGATTGTGGCAGTGATACCTTGCTGTTCTTGGGTCAGATTGGCACAAGCTAGTGCCGGTTGCAGCATTATGGCCTGATAAGGACACGAGTGAAGAAGGCTTTTAGCCAGTCGGAGCTCAGGAAAATATTTGCCCATTTTATAAATGAAATTATCCCAAATAAACAAACAAGCAGCATATTTTAGCATGACAGTAGGCGTACTGTCTTATCCAACTGCCTTGGAGATCTTTAATCTGTTTAATTCACTCCACACTTCATGAACCCCAATCTTCAAAAATTGCAAAGTATAAAGATATTCTTTTGTTATAGCCTACTGTTATCAAAAACCTCTTTAAAATAATCTTGCTTAGTTTAATTTCATTTGTGTACAAATTTATTGTATGCCCATATGCATCCCAATCAAATTGCTTATCTAAACCTTTTGATTTTCTTCCACATTTATCACATTTCTTATTAAGCTTATATAATTTTGAGCTGTACCATGGAGCACTGTTATCCACACTGCCATAAATTCTTAATGGAAATAGGTCCCGGAATCACAGACCGTAGGTATAAGACTGAGTCTGTTCTAATCTGGGTATTCTAGGTCCAAAATAAATTATGTGTAATCAAAATGTTTAAAGACCCTATGGGAAATGGATTTTATAGAGCGAAGGCACCAGTTTTTAGCTCTACAGAATGTGCTTTGGTGATTGCTAGAATACTTTTGTAAGATACCACTGTATTTGTAATTATCTACTCTCATTAAGATCAAATCAATTAGAATGAAATATGCCAGTACCTTATAATTGATTCTGGTTGACTCACGTGTATGTAAGTTGGACAAAACCCAAATTTGTTTGCAGATCCTTTAAACCATGAGATAGATTAATTGACTGCCATTTGACAAGAGTACTTAATGACTGGATTTGTACTCCTGCAACAGATCCTGTAGTTTGTCAAAAATATTCAGTTGAGATATAGGTGGGCGGTATAAGTCTGCTAATAAGACTGGTTGAGTATGTGGCAATTTAACTTCCAAATCGGCAGTTGTAGTCCTTCCACCTTCTTTACAAATTTAAAGAGATTTACCAGCCTCATCGTATGCACCACATATTTTGGTGCCTTACCTGTGCGAAATGCTGTTGCTGTGTATCTTACAAAAAAATTTCCAGTACTTTGGATTTAGGAGGGATCATAAATTTTCCCCCACCGGATCACTTGCACTTCCCGGTCTGTAGAGCTGCCCATGATCTGCCCCCATGCTCGAGCACATAATGATGTGAACCAAGGGAGAGCACAGGGACCTGCTCCATTAAAGGCTATTGGGGGCAGCTTTAACATCACTTTTATACATACTGTAGTAATGGTAATTTGGTGATTAATCAAGGGCACCGGTGGGCTAACAAGGCCCTTGTTGGCCCACTGGTACCTTGCGTAATCACCAAATGACCATTGCTGTATACAAAAACTATGTTAAAGCTGTTCTCCCTAGACTTTAATGGAGAACGTCCCCGCACTCTTCCTGGGTTCATGTCATTATGTGCCTGAGCGCCGCATGGGGTGTGATTGTGGGCGGCTCTACAGACCAGGAAGTGCAAGTGACCTGGTGGGGGCAGATTTTTGACCCCTCCCACATCTAAACTACTGGTAAATGTTTTGTAACATATACAGCAACAGCATTTCGAAGAGGTAAGGCACCAAAATATGTGGTGCAAATCTCAATTAATGTAACGTGGAGAATTTCTTTAACCTCCATAGCCATTAAACCAGACCTCCTATGTACCAATAAGCCTCCACCCTTTTAATTTTAATCTTTGTGTCATGTTTGGTAGCCCTCAATATTAATAATAGAATCTTTCTTTTTTGGATTTAGCCATGCTTCAAATATAATTTTCAGAACTGGCTTGTAACATAAAATCACTCCCTTACATGGTACGATTTTGGTATTATACTTCTGGTGTTAAAATGGACTATACTGAATTAATTTCCAGTCAAAATATCTGCAGTTAAACCATTATTGTTTGATGGGCCTGGATTTGGATGTATGTCTCAGCATATAAATAGAAACATGCACTGAAGCATCCTACGAATTTTAAATTTGTTTGAGTTCATTTTTTGCATTAAAAGGCCATTAATTTAGGTTACAGTTTCTCCAGTTCATCTTTCTCAGATTCTTACACCCAGCACAAGGACAGCAAGCCCTAAAGGCTGCCAATTCCATAAAATCTGATTTTGCCATCAGAGACCATATGTTGTGATCAGCAACCAGTCTTTTTAGTCCATTCCCTGGAACATATAAATGGGTGCATACAGGATCTGAAGGTCAACCAGTCCCATGAATGTAAATTGAAATCACTTTTCTCCCTTTGAGAAATAGTTACATTAACTGCCTCCTAGCACATCAGTAATACCCCCACCCACAGCCAGCCTAATTTTGACATGTTGCTAGCACTGAATAAAAGTTTATTTGAAATACCCAGATCACAAAATAGAACAAAATTATTAATAGAAAAAAAGATACAGTATCTATTAAACACATTTTAATCAATTGCCTAAAACACGATAATCTAAAATAAAAAAATGAAAAAGTCTCCAAAATTTGTGGGGGGGAATAGCCTCCTTTCAGGACTCCCTCTCAGGACTCCCTCAAGTGACTCCCGCCACTCATGCAGAGTGCCACTCGAGCAGCTCTGCTTATAACTGGTGCCAATTGCCCCATTCTGATACTGTGGCCCACTGTAAGGCAGCACAAGCTGCTTGTGCCACAATGCGAGCTGCATGTTTACCAACTCAACTTTATCTGTTTGTTGCATGGACACGCACTGTATGTTGATAGAGGTATGGGGCGACTGCATCAACACCTTGACCCCAGCTTGTATGAGGTCTGTGGGGAGTTTCCAGCCACTTTGCCATGAGCTTGCTGGCACTTGGGCTTAAAAAATCCTAATGCACTGCTGCAGTTTTCCCATTTGCCAGTATAATATGCCCCTTAGAACCTGAAGTACACTTTAAGTTGTAAATATGCAGTAAAATATTTGAATTCTTTGGAATTTGGAAAGAATCCGCAGTAGCTCCACTTGAGTACATCTGCCTCGCTCAGCTGCTGGCTCCTCCTCTGTGTTCCCCCTCTTTTATACAGACACATACTCGCGTACAGCGTGCTCGCGCGCACACACACACACACACAGTCTATCTGTTTATCTCTGATCCATATAAATCCAGTTCCCATGAAAAAAAGGTTCCCAAATGAAGACCAAAACAGAGTTCAAGTTTTACAGTACTTTAATCAATAGTAAGTAAAGTAAAACTGTATTTATATAGTGCCTTTCCGAAATCAAGGCACTTCACATTTAAAATGCAATGTACAAATATAAAATCTCATTAAAACAACAAATATAACAATAATTTAAAATTCTGGGAAGGCTAAATTAAAAAGGTATGTTTTCAGCTCAACCTTAAATCTATTGACGGTCAGGCATTCTCTTAACCGACGAGGTAGAGAATTCCACAGGGTAGGTGCAGCAAAAGAAAAAAGCACGAGCACTAGATATTTTCAAGCGAACCTTGGGAATCTCTAGCAATCCCTCGTGGGTGGATTGGAGTGGATGGAGACGGGCAGTAGGGAGTCAGGAGATCTTGCAGGTAGCCGGGTCCCTGTTAATGTAGGGTTTTAAAGGTTAGCAAGCCAACCTTAAAAGTGATCTGCCACTGAACAGGCAGCCAGTGCAGTCCATGCAGCACAGGTGTAAATTGACTGACATGTGATGTACCAGTCAAGAACCTGGCTGCAGCATTCTGTACTAGCTGCAGGCGGTGGATATCAACCCCAGGAAGCCCTAGGTAGAGGGTATTGCAGTAGTCAAGGCGGGTGGTGACAAAGACGTGGACCAATGTTGGAAGGTCATCTGGGGGAACCAGGTGTTTCACCCGGGCGATATTCCTCAGATGATAGAATGAGGATTTAACCACGGCCGACGCCTGAGATTTCAGGGTCAGGCCATCATCAAAAATAATACCCAGGTTACGCACCCAGTCTGAAGTGGTGAGCTGAACACCATCAAGCCACAAGCCTGACACCTGTCCAGCCCCTAAACCCACCCCCGGATGACCTGGGTCCACAACCAACACTTCAGTCTTGTCTGGGTTCAGTCTCAGCAAGTTGGTGCTCATCCAGTCCTTGATTTCAGCGAGACAGTTGTTGTTTATTACAAAGACTGCATAAATCTGTCCAGGTTGAAAGGACACATTCAGTTGAGTATCATCTGCATAGCAGTGAAAACTCAAACCGTATCGCCTGATGATATCTCCTAATGGCTGCATATACACTGCAAATGACATAGGTGCCAATATGGAGCCCTGCGGCACCCTGCAGGACAGTGGGAGAGCGTCAGAGGAATAAATTCCAGTGACCACCCTCTGAGACCTGTCTGCAAGGAAAGATCAAAACCATTTGAGGACTGTACCTGACAGCCTACAAAGAAGTAGCAGGCACTCCAAAAGCACACCATTGTCCACAGTGTCAAATGCTGCAGAGAGATCAAGAAGGACCAAGGTGGTACAAGCCTTTCGATCTCCCGCTATTAGGAGGTCATTCAGTACCCAGATGAATGCAGTATTGGTGCTATGTCTCTTTCTAAATCCAGACTGGTGAGCTTCATAGACATTGTGGGTCACAAGGTGATCATCCAGTTGCACCGCAACCACCTCAATAACCTTACCCACAAAAAGCAGGTTAGAGACAGGCCAGTAGTTAGCTGGACAGTCTGGATCCAAGGAGGGTTTTTTAAGGAGTGGTCATACGACCATCTCCTTGAGAGGATTAGGAAAGACCCCCCTCTCCAAGGAACTCCAGACAGTTTCAGCTAGGATTGGGCAGATAACATCTACACAACCCACTAATAGGGGTGTAGGGTCCAGATCCAAACTACTACTGGTTGGGTGCAAAGTCTGGACAATCTTCACAGTGTCCATGAATTCTGGCTGGCTAAAGTCCAACCAGACAGACTGAGTGCTCACCACCTCCTACCGACCTCCACTATCCCTCATGGGGGGAGCCGGGCCAATACTGGACCTGATGCCGGCAACCTTATCTGCAAAGAATCAAGCAAGCTCCTCCCATTTAGCCTGAGAAAAGGCTCCTTTGGGCTGGAGACAGATTGGATTGCACAATCTGTCAACAGTCCGAAAGAGCTGAGCCGGTCGATTTTGTCTAGCAGAAATCTCCCTGGACAGGAATTCTGCTTTTTATGGGTGATTTCTGATTGATAGCTCTTATAATGTTCCATCAATCTAAACCTGTCGACATCCAGGCTAGACTTCCACCATGCTCTCTCCATCCTTTGACCAGCTCGCCTCAACTCCTTCAAGGAACCATCAAACCAAGGGGTCCTTGGGCGACGAGTGAGTGGTGGGACACGAACAGGAGCAATCTTGTCCAGGGCATCTCCCACCGCCTTATTATAAGCCAATACAAGATCCCCGGGACTCTTGCATTCACTCGACAATCCCGATAGGTCCAGCACTGCTGATAGACCATCTGAGATAATTCCTCTTAAAGGGCGGTACTGGACCATTTACATAGGGGCAGACCCATTGGGGGGAGCCTCGAAACTGAACCTTATGGTGTGATGGTCAGACCAACTGACTTGTTCCACTCCCAAATCCGTGATCTCCATCTCCAGGAGAAACACCAGATTCAACGAACGAGTGGCCCCCTATATGGGTAGTGGAGGTAACCACCTTTGTAAGGCCCAGCATGGTCATTAGCTGGAGGAGATTTTGACCAAATTGCAAGTGTTCATTGTCGACCCAGGCATTGAAGTCCCCCAGAACTATCCATCTGGGGGACTTCAGCACCAAATCGACAACGAAGTCCACTGTCACCTGCAGGAATTCTCCACCATCACCTGGTGGATGGTAGGTGAGGAGAATCCCGCAACCTACACCCTCTCCCAGGATACACGCGAAGGATCTGGTGGGCCCCACTGACACATCCACAAGGCCCAGTTCTGTCTTAAATACAATGACTACACCCCTGCCCCTACGATCCAGCCTCGGGTGGTGTGTCACCGAAAACCCAGCTGGAACAGCAGAGGCCAGTACAGGATCTGTATTTTCGTCCAGCCAGGTCTTGGTCATGCATGCCAGATCTGCTGTTTCAACAAGATCAGCTATAACAGCTGTCTTGCTCTTAATAGATCTGGCATTACATAACACCACTCGAGTAGGATGGGTTGTCGAGGAAGACCCAGCTACTGCCCACTTACTGTGGAGCCCTTGGGTATGGGGACAAGACAAGGAATACCTCTGTTCTGCCTCCAGTTTGCCCCAGGGGGCGTCTCCTGGTCCCCACTACCCCAATCCACCCTCCCCTTTCCCTTCCCCCACCAGGCCCAGTTTTCCCCCTTCTCCTTTGTCTCCTAGCTATCCCTAAGGCTTGACACTTTATATAGGTCTCTGATGGAAGATAGGGACACTCAAAGGGATGCAATTCCCTGAGCCTAGTGGGGGAATACTGCCTGACTGTCATTAAACCTTCCCAGTAAATACTCTAAAACTATTAAGAGCAGGACAGCCAGACCATAAATTCAAACACACTCACAACTAATATTTCCCAACCCACCTCCAACTAACACACAATACCCACCCCACTCAATAAATGAAGACTCACAATCAGATAAAGATAAATGAATTAAATAAAGTGCTTTAGAAAGTCCGATGCAAGGTCAATATCCAGGTAAAAAATACACCTGAAACTTCTGAAAATAGTTTTATAAACCAAGTGAGACTCTTACCCTCACTCAATTATATAGTCACTGGCCAGAGTTGCTCTCCTCTCCCCATTAGCAACCACACAGAATTAATGTAGTAAAAAATAGTCTTTGGTGGTACTCTCACTACCCACCAAATCTCAGATATCAGACCACAGTTCTACCCTGAACTGAAATGCCACTGGTGGATTGCCCAAACAGAATAGATCAAATAGTCACTCATAAAACTCTTCCTCCAGCTTACACCTCCGCAGCCTTAAGACCGTCAAATAGCACTCTACAGGGGCTGAAAGCCAAACAGGCCATGACCAGCAAATCCGAGGTGCATAAGGGAAAGCTGCCCAGCTCCCACCTTAGTGTAAACCCTTAGACCCCTCTGAGGTACACAATCTACTGGTCCGTGCCCCTCCAATGCCCCTCTGCTTGAACAAACCTGAGTCCAATGACCCCTCGATAAACTACAGGTCTCACACCCAGATAATACTGCCAGTGTCTTCCCCCCTGCAGAATGACGTCCGACTACGGTCAAGGCTGACATAGACCACCCAAGTCAGGGGGCATTGGAGACCCCAGTCGCCCACTGACGGCCAAAGTCCCCTTGCCCACACAGCTACCGAGAGTCAACCCTCTGGTTAGACTCCCGCCACTGTCCCCCCTCCCAGGAAGCCCAAAACAGCCCAAACCCACCAGCCACCCCTCCAGGGGTAGGAGAAGCAATACCTGAGAAAAAGAACTGCAGAGAGATTGCGGCAAATGCAGAAGATCCACTGGCGATAGTCAACTCGGTCGTGTTCACACCACGCCAACCAGCTAATTAGTTGACCTGCTGCAATAAATGAAGTGACTGAGCCAAACACCATGGCTCCCTCAAATTCACCTCCACTCCGGACCCCGCTCCACCAGGGCCCCAAATGAGAAAATCCAGGCAGAAAATAGAATTGCGGGCAGATGAAAAGGAAAACCTCAAACAATTACTACTTTCACCATGCCGGCTGTTGAATTCACTTGTCCACAGTAGTTGGAACAGCGGTAAGCCAAACACTGGTGATCGAAGCAATGGCTAATCTAGGCAGAGAACAGGAGGGCTACGGGCAGATGAAAAACCCACAAATAGCTACAGCTCTGGTGATGCTCTCACCACGCCGCCAGCTGGATTCGCTTGTCCACAGTAGCTGGAACAGGGAGCAGAACAGCGGTGGCTGGAATAACTGCTAATCCAGGCAATACAGGCTCACTTGAATTCACCTCGCTCCAGACCCCGCTCCAGCAGGGCCGTGAACAAAGAGTCAGGATACAAACAAGCAGGTAATCAAACTGCTCCTGGTAGAACTCTATACGGTCAGCAGCCACGGCCTTACTAAAAAGGTCTGCTCGTGACAAAATAGAACAATTTCTGGTCAGATCCACCACGGCTGCATAATGAAGTTAGTGAAGTTGTGTGAAATTGTTAAGGAGGCATGGAGAAACAACACAATGATTTAAGCAGTAAGATTTGTTTTAGTTTCTGTTCTAAGGAAGGCATACACATTATTAGGAAAATATATGGAGGTGTACATTTTAATGGAAGGTATAGGAAGCTTACAAAAGAACCCCAGAGCAAATGCCACTGATGTATGTGTTATCCTGGATGATATTGGCCAGACAGCCAAATTTAAAGAAAACACAATTGCACATATCCCAATAATGCAAACCATCAAGGGAAACATGCAAATCCCCATGATGGTACAGAAGGTGACAGTACATGAAAAAGTAATGGCTAGCATATGTTCAGCCTTGGGATTATTTACAGTATTTTTTTTTTAAGAGAAACAGAGTTTTTTTCCATGAGGTGATGAAAGTTATATTTAAGCGATGTGTTGATGTTAGGAAGTCAGGTGTAATGATGATGGACTGTTGGCAGAGAAAATGTGATATTAACTTTCAGAGGGGGTCGCTCTTGATAAGGGCAAGGTAGTTATACTTGTGATAATGGGAATATTAGAAAAGTATGAGGTCTACACAGAAATGGAGTAAAAATATGCACAGTTTCATAAGTATGTGCTCTTAGTGCAGGCAAATGTGATATGCAGGTTTGTTTTAGAAATAGGGAAAAATAGAGATACATGCAATTAATAGAAAGATAATTACATAGACATGTAGATAGAGAGAGAGACAGACAGACAGACAGACAGAATAGGAATGGCAGGGAAGTACTGAAGTGACGGCAACCCCACCCTGCAGACATGGACAGGCATTGGGGTGTGCCTTTGGGTCACTGGCCATAACACTTACGCCATTTCACCTCACCCTACCCTGCAGACACAGACAAGAGTCGAGGTGTGCCTTGGGGTTTTCAAACTTTACACTCACCCCATTCCATACAGAAGTATGCTGAAATGGGTACAGTATAAGAGAATGGAGTTAACTTTGGGGCTGAAGAGTCAAAGGCACAGATACCTGTCACTGGCTGCAGGGTGGGGATGGGGGTGGAATGATGTGAGCATTACTGTTGACAATCCCAGGTAATACCCCTGACGCCTGTCAGTCCTTACAATGCAGGGTGTTATGGTCCGAAACCCTAATGCCCTGGTATTGGTATTTTCACTCCAAGTTTTCTGCATGGGCTTTTTGTGACCCCACTGCATGAACAGTGACACTATCCAGTGTTTTAAATAATTGATTAGCAGTTTTTTTCTTGGGACTATACTAACTGTACAGAAAGTATTTATGTAGATTTTCTAGAAGTGTTGTGTTTGTTAAACACAGTGAGGCAAGAGCTATGCATTTTCACAAAGATTTAGCACTTTTATGAGCAAAACACTAATCAATTTTTAGAGTTAAATAAATCCCTGCTATCAGTTCATTAGCTGAAAGGAGATTTTGCACAGTGACTGTGCCATTTGGCACCACAGGTGCAAAAACACATGTTGAACAGGATGTAAAAAATGACAGATGTACATTTCTTGCTTCAGTAACTGCTCAGCACATCTGTTGCATGACCTGCTTATTGACATTTTATATCTGCTATGGAATGCACTGCTGCTATGGCTGTATGGCTGAGAGGAACCTGGGGTGGTGGTGGATGTCAAGATGAACAACTCGGAGACTTGTAGGAGGGCAGCGGCTAAGGCCAAGACGATGCTGGGATGCATCGCTAGGGGGATCAGTCCAGAAGGAGGGAAGTGGTACTGCCTCTGTGTAACAGCTTGGTGAGGCCGCACCTCGAGTACTGTGTGCAGTTTTGGAGGCCACACTTAAAGAGGGACATTGAACTTCTGGAGAGGGTCCAGAGGAAGGCAGCCAAAATGATCTGGGGCTTTGGGGGGGGAAGGACCTATGGGGAGAGGCTCAAAGAGCTAAATATGCATACATTGGAAGAGAGAAGGGACAGGGGGGACATGATATAGGTCTTCAAGTACATGAAGGGGGTAAATAGGGGAGGCGCAGTCACGATACTCTGAAGGAAGGAGGGGGCGACTAGAGGGCATGGGTGGAAGCTGGACGGGGGAGACTCGGGAGAAAGGAGGAGGTGCTACTTCACTGAGAGGGTGGTAGAACCGTGGAATGTGCTGCCTGGGGGGCTGGTGGAGGCAGAGTCTTTGCAGGGGTTCAAGAGTGAGTGGGACAGGTACAGGGGAAGGGTTGTGGAAGCAAAGTCCAATGAAGCGGGAATATCCTGGACTGGGAAGGGAGAAGCCTGAGAGGGTGGGGGGACAGCAAGGCAGCTCCCAGGGTGTGGACTGACCAAACGAGCAGACATGAAAACCTGCTAGGCCTATTCTGCTGACATTTTTGTATGTTAATATGCTTACTACACCAACATCATGAACCATAAAACAGATGACTGCCATAACTAGGGAGGCAGTATAACATATAGCACAGTGGTTTAAGGCTCTTGACTACAAATCTGGAGATCTGGGTTTGAATCCCACAGCCCCCACTTGCAGACTGGGTGACCCTGAGCAAGTCACTTAACTTCCATGTGCTCCCAGGTTGCCTCTGTAAACAAGCTTTCAGCTTAGTGTGCCACTCCTGGTTAAACAATTGAAAGAAAAAAAAACACAATATATTATTTTTCTTGCTTTATTTTGCTACTACAAGCTTTGACTAACACATCCATCCTTATTTATAGCTTAGGTGTCTGTGACCTAGGCAAAACTACACTTAAAATCTCCCACATAAATAAATAAAATATCAGAATAGCATTTATTTCAGTAGTATATCCTTCCTTTTCAGGTGCCCATGATGCTATGGCCCAGATGTTCAAACTGTGCCAGGCTGTGGCGCAAGCTTGGGCGCAGCTCAACTTGGCTGCGCTGGGGTGTGGACTAGGCGATATTCAACGGACCTGTGCCATGGCTCAGCAGCGTTGAATATCGCACCCTGGTCACCCCCAGTGTACATGGCGCAGTAGCACTGCGCCAGCACAAGTGGCCAGAGTGGAGCATGGGGATGCGCTAGCGCAAGTTCCATTGCATCATGCACAGCAACCGCGATATTCAAAAGTTGACATGCAAATTGGGCCATAATGTATGCAAGGCGCACATGGGGCCATTTGCATGTCATTATGGCCCATTTGCATGAAGGTATGCCGATCCCCGACGACTTGCGCCTGGCGCCCTGCCGAGCAGCAGCCGCCGGGGATCGACCCCTGCAGCCTGATCGTGGGCATTTGTAGGAAAAAAAAAACTATTTCGTCCTATATCCCTGGTGGTCCAGTGGACCTCTATCTGCCCGATCGCAGGCATCTGTATTAAGAAAGAAAAATCCATTCTATATCCCTGGTGGTCCAGTGGACCGCTGTCTGCCCGATCGCAGGCATTTGTAAAAAAAAATAAAAAATAAAAAAAAAAATTAATTCCAGTATCCCTGGTGGTCTAGTGGTACCTTCCCAACCAGCCCACTGAGCCCCACCGTCCCACTCCCCCCCCCGGTCAGCCAGCGGGCGGCAGGTGGCCGCCGACTGACACCTCGGTAGGGTTGCACGGGGTTGGGGGGGTACCACTAAACCACCAGGGATATTGGAATTATTTTTTATTTTTATTTTTTTTTTTACAAATGCCCACGATGGTGCAGATCGTAGTCCACTGAACCACCAAGGATATAGGATGGATTTTTCTTTCTTAATACAGATGCCCGCAGTCGGGCAGATAGCGGTCCACTGGACCACCAGGGATATTGGACGTAGTCTGTTTTTTATACAGATGCCTGCGATCGGGCAGACAGCGGTTCACTGGACCACCAGGGATATTGGACATTAATCTTTTTTTTTTTTAAATGCCCGCGATCGGGCATGGGTGCTGCCAGGTGCAGCCGACTGGTGGCCACCCAGATGCGGTAGCTGCCGTGGTTGCACCCCTCAATGCTGTGCAGCTCACCTGTGGGTGGCCATCAGTTGTTCCTTTTTTTTTTTTTGATCAACTTTTTGGTTGGCGCAGGTAGGGGTTGCATGCATGGCTCTGCACATCCTGGGCTGAATATCGGGCTGTGCAGAGGATGCATGGGCACGCCCCTTACCTGTGCCTGCATACATTACTGATGCGCTCCGGCGCGATCGGGATCTGTGCCGCCGTGACTTTTCCTTTTGAATATTGGGCGTCAAGATTGGTGGCTGCACATGGCGAACACTTTGAATATCTGGGCCTATGTCACAGTGTCAGTGGCTCAGTAGGTAGCACACTTGCCTCTGAGGCCAGGAGATCAGAGGGCTGTGGGTTCAGTTCCCACATCTGGCACTTGGGTTAATATCCCAGTACTGACACTGTAGTGCAGCATGAGAGGGGTGCTGCACTTCTGAGGTGCCGGCTTTCGTATGAGACGTTAAACCGAGGTCCCATCTGCCTGGACTGATGGTAGCTCAGGTGGATGTTAAAGATCCCATGGCACTTATCGAAAAGAGTAGGGGAATTTCCCTGGTGTCCTGGCCAAATTTCCCTCATTCACTCAAAATACCACCAACAGCTTAATCTGGTTCAAGGTCAGTTGGCATTCATCTGTATCCCCCTTCCCTGGGTCGTACCTGAAAATAGGCAGGATTTGTGTAGTGCACTTACCCGGTCAACAAAAACTAAATAAATAAATACATATTTATATCTTTTAACTTCAAAGCACTAAATCTATTCAAATGTAAAAAACACAAGACTTTATTTTCTTCTCACAATAGTGTTAAACTTTAGATCCCAGAATGGCCAAGAAACAAATTAGACTTTACTCTTGCATGCCACTGTCATGCCCACTTCTCATGCAAACAACAATCAATTACAGAAACCCTTTCATTTCTATGCTATGCACTCTTACATCAGAGAGACATAAATCTTACATAACTGCTAAAAAAACAAATTTATCAAGACTGGATTTCTGAATTAAAACCTGTCATTTACAGTAACTATGTAAATAATAGTTTACTGGCTACAAACAGTGCTACAGACATGACAATAACAACATTTCTGTTTTACATGGAAAACATCCATATAATGAACTTGTCATACAGGATTTGTGACCTTCTGTCTGCATGTATCTGACAAAGGAAAAGGCACCTGCTTGATCCTTTTTTTTCTATTTTATGTTTATGCCCAACTTGCCCATACTGTAAGAGCCAAATATTGACATGCTTAGAGTTTAAAAAAAAAATATATATATATGATGTCTATGTGTGTGCGTGTTTGGGGGGGAGGCGGGACATGTCTAGATGCAGTTTCAGGCACTCCTTAATTACTTCCCTAGGCAGCTCTGATAGTTGTTCCAACATGATAGATCCACCTCATGCCCATCCCATATGAATAAAAAAGAAGGTGGAGGTGGATCTTTAGAAGCGTGTGTGTGTGTGTGTGTGTGTGTGTGTGTGTGTGTGTGTGTGTGTGTGGGGGGTGGGGGATATGCATAGATGCAGTTTCAGGCACTCCTTAATTACTTCCCCATGCAGCTCTATTAGTCAGTTGTTCCAACATGATAGATCCACCTCATGCCTCTCCTGTGAAAATGAAAGCATAGTGCATGCAACAGACCTTAGGAACATCACATTTTTTAATATCAGCTCTGATCTGTTCAGTCTTACTTTTTTCCTTGCTCAGTTTATAATATCAGTGCAAAGAAAGTAGGAAAAAAAACACCCAGCCGTTTGCTTCTACAAGTAGTTGTTAATTGCAGCCGGTATATTTTAACATGTGCAAGGCAACTCCACCCACAACTTTCCTAACACAGGCAAATGGCATCCGTGTTCACTGGTGTGTTAACATCCTGTTTCTAGTGTCCCTCATAAAATAAAATAAAAAATACAATTGAGATTTTTTTAATGTCAGCTTTGATCAGAATAGCTTTTAAAATCACCAATTGTTTTCTTGTTCAATGTTTTCTTCTCTCCTTTTACTGATAGTACAAAATGAGCCATAGCTATTTCTTCCAATACATGAAAGAAAATCCTATGATATATATCATTGTTTTGCAAAATGTGTCCCTTACATTTTTTTCTTATTTGCAAGACAGCATATATTTATCCTAACAAACCTGTCCTACTAACATATTAACATACTAAAAAGCCAGCAGAATAGGCCAAATGGTCTGTCTTGTCTGCTCGAAAGCCAGCGACCTAGTGGCTGCTCGACTTACCACCCCCTAGCCCCCAAGAGGGTCTTCTTTAGTTTCAGTTTCCCCTTGTACCTGTCCCACCCCTTCTTAAATCCCTCCACTGTGCCCTCCTCCACCAGCCTCCCAGGTAGCGCATTCCATGGCTCTACTACCCTTTCAGTGAAAAAATGCGTCCTACGCTCCCCCCTCTAGTTTCCCCCCCTCCAGCTTCCACTCATGGCCCCTGGTTGTTCCCCTCTTCTTTAGCTTAAAAAGCTCCTTGGTTCCACTCCTGGTTATTCCTTTTACATACTTGAAAACCTCTGTCATGTCTCCCCTGTCCCTCCTCTCCTCCAGTGAGTAAAGCCCAAACTCTTCCAGTCTCTCCTCATAAGGCTTCCCCTCCATGCCCTGAATCATCCTGGTCGCTCTCCTCTGGAACCTCTCCAGCAGCGCTATGTCCTTCTTCAGATGAAGTCTCCAGAACTGTACACAGTACTTGAGCTGCAGCCTGACCAAGGCATTATACAGAGGGAGGATCACCTCCCTCCTTCTGGACATAATTCCCCTGGTTATGCAGCCCAGTATCCTGTTTGCTTTGGCTGCAGTTCTTCTACAATTTTCAGAGTTATTCATTTTGACGTCTATCACCACCCCATAATCCCTTTCTCCCAATGTGGATTGCAGTGTGACCCCCCCCCCGGGTATATTCATGGCATGGGTTTTTTTAACCCCAAATGTAGTACCTTACATGTCCCAGCATTAAATTTCAGTCCCCACCTCCTTGACCACCCCTCCAGGGTATCCAGATCCCCCTGGACCACCTCCCTCGTTTCTTCACAATCCACCAGTGCTCCCAGTTTTGAATTGTCCACAAAGAGACTCAACCTAGTCCTAACCCCCCCCATATCCGAGACATAGGCGTTGGACAAGAGTGGCCCCAATACCGAACCCTGAGTGACCCCACTGATTACCTTCCTGGGAGAGGAGAGTATCCCACCCACCATTACCTTCTGTAAATGCCCCGAGAGCCAATTTTCAACCCAGTTGAGCTTCTGTCCTCCCACCACCATCTCCCCCATCTTTTTTATCAGCCCATAATGTGGTACTGAATCAAACGCCTTGCTGAGATATAGGCATAGGACGTCCACCGACCTATGTCTGTCCAAGGCCCCCATCACCCAGTCATAAAACTCTACGGGGTTGGACTGACACGATCTCCTTGGAACGAAACCATACTACTGCCACATTCAAAACACTATCCCCTACCTACTTGCCACATATAAACTCATTTATATTAAAAAAAAAATTCTTGGCACTTAACCATTATTCATTCCCCAGTCCCATTTACAAAACTGCTACACATATATAATATGTACTTCTCAAACTTAAAAGAAAAAATACACTTTTATCATCAAAGGACTGTGTTTACCAAGTACTGTGCCTATGATTGAAATAATTTGAACCCCTCCTCCAAAAAATGTGCCCTCACATGAAACTGCATGTTTAACTGTAAAGACAATTAAAAAAATGTATTTCTAAATGCATTACTAACACCAATGTTTTCAAAGTTTTGAAACTACTAAAAAGACAAACTGTGTCTGTGTTTGTGTGTATACACGGCCCTCCCCACAGAGGCCGAATCCCCCCGCGGACATCGGGAGCCGTAACTTTCAGCGTCAGTGAGGTTGTGAGGGCAAAGCTGTTTCACAGTCCTCCCCACAGAGGCAGAATCCCCCCACGGACATCAGGAGCAGTAACTTTCAGCACCAGTGAGGTCGCGAGGGCCAAGCTGTTTCACATCCCTCCCCACAGAGGCAGAATCCCGCCGGACATCGGGAGCAGTAACTTTCAGCGCCAGGTAGCTAATACAGCTTGCAGCTTTCTTGGAGCTGCGCCACGATTTTAAACTTGGTGCCTTTTTTCTGGACAATAGACTGCAGAGTTTCTTTGCCTTTTGTGTTGGTGGAGCAGGACGGCGCTCACCTTACGGCTGCTTCTAAAGCTCTCACTTACAAGGGAGCAGTACAAATAAGGAGCATCTACAGCTTTTCTGTGATATAAGGTTCTAGTGTAATTCTGCGTACAAAAGATCTGTTTACTGTTAAAAACGAGCCTGCATACAGCCAGAATTTTAATTTGCCTAGAGCCTGATGCAACCTGAAATTTAATTTGCCTTTGAGCCTGATGCAGCCAGGATTGTCATTTTTACAGCCAGTATTTTCTTTTGCCTTAAGAGCCGATACAGCCAGTATTCATTGATTTCATTCTAGCTCCTCCCTGCTTCCTACCTGTACTTAAAGCTTCCTCTTTTCCCTTTCTGCAGTGAGGTCGCGAGGGCAAAGCTGTTTCACAGCCCTCCCCACAGAGGCAGAATCCCCCCGCGGACATCGGGAGCAGTAACTTTCAGCGCCAGGTAGCTAACACAGCTTGCAGCTTTCTCGGAGCTCTAGCCCCACCTGCGCTACGTGCAGGCTCCCCACCGCCCCCGCCACCACCCTTGGTGAGCTCTTCTTTATATAGGAGGAATCACATGAGCTCGTAAACCAATCAGCCCACTTTGCCATTAGCTCCTTATATTTTCCTGCCACTAGTGGCCACCGCTGAGCAGATTCCAACCAACTACAGAAGGAAAAAAAAATGCAGTTTCTCACATTAACCATTGTTATGCTTTTTCTAACGTTATCTTCCCTTCCACCCTCACCCCATCCTATTCTACCTGGCCCTGCACCACTTCTCTCACTAGTTGCTAAGCTGCCACTCCACTCCTCCTCGACACCAGTGGACCACAACCGGTACCATTGGCACAATTGGACCCTGGGGGCCTCTATCCTACCTCCCTCTTTCCATGCTGAGCAACCTGTCCTTTACATCCCACGCTTCTCAGACCAAATGACAAACTCGCTAACTCCCAACCATCCCACCCGACGGGGGTCATCTGGTAAGTCCATGTGCTTATTAAGGCACACCCTGGCTATCCTTCTCATCATAGCTGGGGACGTTGAACGGAACCCGGGACCACCGACCCCCTTAGCTGGCCAACCTCCCGCACCAACTACGCACCTACCTACCTAAGGGTTTTAAAATTCTCCACCTAAACGTATGTAGCATCCTAAACAAAATAGCAGCCCTACAAACCACTGTCCTAGCCCTTCGCCCTGACATTGTCATCATCACCGAATCTTGGCTGAAACCCCACAACCGAGATGAAGAATTCTCAATACCCGGCTACTCCTTAATCCGCCATGACAGACAGGGCAGAAAGAAGGGTGGCGGCACTGCCATGTATATCTCCATAAAACTCCAGTTCTCCATAATCACTCTGACGCCACCCATACAAACTATTGATTCACTTCTAGTCAATGTCTCTCTGCCACACACTATCCCAGTATACATAGCAGGGTCCTACTGTCCGCCTGACACACCTCTGTGTAGCATTCTCGACCACCTTGGTAACCTGAGGTCCCTTACGGAAGGCGGCGAACTCCATATACTTGGTGATTTCAATCAGAACTGGCTAGACAGCGCGGCCTTTAAATCACGATGCCAAATAAATGCCCTAAACTTGCACCAGCAAATAGAGGAACCCACTCGCCTAAACCATAAATCCAACAAACACACATTACTGGATTGGGCACTTACTACCCACCCTCATCGGATAGTTCAAGCTGGCCTACCACCAGACTCCCTTAGCAACCACCATACGATTTATATGGTGCGGAAAATCTTCCGCCCAATGGCCCCTCCACCCCGCACGCTTCACTGCAGAGCTTATAAATCCCTTCATTTGACAGCTCTCCTAAACGACCTCACCAACATTGACTGGTCTTTCATCCCCAGGGCCACCTCTATGGATGAGGCCCTAAAATATTTCTCTACTAACTTCCTTGCCATCTGGGACCTCCATGCTCCACTCAGGAGGTCCTGTGTAAGAAGATCCCACTTACCATGGATAACATCTAACCTCCTGGAACACCTAAGAGCCAGAGACCATGCCTGGAAGTCTTTCAAGACCACAGGTACTCAAATGGCCCAGCAACACTACTGATCACTAAGAAATGCCTGTACAAGACTCATATGTCAGGCTAAATCAAATTACTTTAAATCTGCATTCAACAATAACTTCGCTCACCCTTCTCAATTTTGGAAGTCTATAAAATCCCTCCTTTCTCCTCCAACCCAACCCCCCACTCCCACCCTCAAGCTGGAAGGAAGAATCATCATGGATCCCAGTCTGGTCGCCACTAAGTTTAACTCACATTTTTCCACCACTACTTCTTACATCCTCTCCTCCCACCCACATTCCCTGCCCACTACGCCCCCTATAGTATCCTGCACGACCCCCTTCTCGCTCCGCCCAGTCTCACCTGGCCAGCTAAAATTACTGCAGTCACTTAATCCAGCCAAAGGAAAGTGTCCATTGGGCCTTGATTCCAAAATGCTCCTACTCTCAGCACCAGCCATAGCCCACCCTCTAACCATGCTCTATAACCTATCTTTTAAACTCGGGGCAGTTCTCACAACATGGAAACAAGCCACAGTCATTCCCCTACCCAAAGGAGGGGAACCCTCCTCCCCATCCAACCACCGTCCCATATCTCTGCTCCCCATCCTAGCCAAAATTCAAGAGCACCTTGTGCTATCTCAGCTCCACCACTATCTAGATACCATATCATTTTTTAACCCCTACTAAGCCGGCTTCAGAAAAAATCACTCCACCACCACCTCCTCCCTCCTTCGCCTCACTAACTCCATCCTTACGGGCATCGACAAAGGGGAAATTACGGCAGCTATATTCATAGACCTAGCGAAAGCCTTCAACACGGTCTCTCATCCCCTGTTGCTGGCAAAACTTGCCCATGCTGGTCTGGCGGGGAACACAAATAACTGGTTCCATTCATACCTGTCAGGTAGGTCTCCATCAGTCCGCATAGGCTCAGCTAGATCCACCTCACTTCCTGTCACCTGTGGTGTCCCCCAAGGGTCTGTGCTTGGCCCACTGCTGTTCTGTTTTTCTAAATGACCAGCCCGATGCCTGCTCTCAATCGGCTATCCATATGTACGCAGACGATATGGTGCTGTTTGCCTCTGGCCCATCCACAACCGCCGTGACAGCCTGTCTACAGAAGGACTTCGACTCCATCCAACGTTGGTTCCTTTCAAACCAACTATTCTTGAACTCTAAAAAAAAAAAAAAGTCTCCCTCACCTTCGGATCTTGGGCCAAGCTAACCCGGCTTACTGCACCACCCACATTCTACACTCTGGACAGATCTCCACTAGAGACCTACACGTCATATCGTTATCTCGGCGTCTGGCTAGATCAGTACCTTGACGTCTTGGCACATATAGACGGCCTACACAAAAAATTGCTCCCCGTGCTGGGAGCCCTCTAGCGGAACAAGAATTGCATTCCTCTACCAACCAGGCAAGCAATAGTTCAAAAAATGATCCTCCCGATTATGGATTACGGTGATGTCTACTGTGCCGACCCCCAAACCTCCTTAGCGAGGCTTGATCCCCTTTACAACTCCTTCTGCCGATTCTCTCTGGACCAGCCTCCCAATACCCATCACTGTGACCTCTACCAGTCCTTGGGACTCCCCTCGCTACATAACCAACGATTGCTTCACTGTGCTAGAACCTCTGCCAAGTTCTGGGCACAGACATTCCCGTCCTACCTGTCGTCCTCCCCAACAGCCCTCTCTCCACCGGCCTACGCTCTCAGAAACATAGACTCTAGGCTCCTGCACATTCCATACAGATCCACCCGGTCTAGCCAGGCTGCTTTCAGCTACAGGCTGCCCAAATTATGGAACTCCCTGACAGCAGTTATTAGACACTCCACAAGCACTCCACAATGGAATTCCCTTCTTAAAATGCACTTCTCTTCCATCTGCTCCTGTCCCCCCCTGACCCCCATCTCACTTCCTACCTCCCATCTATATCACCAGCCTGGTTTCCGTTTCGGTCTGCACCTTATATTGCTAAATACTATGAATATGCACTACTCTACCTATATTATGACTACCTCATCCATTGTTGCACCAATCGAAATATGTAAAACTTGCTGTTGTTGTGCTGCTGTTTTGGGTTTGTTCTGTTCTACTGTACCAGTGTAAACTCCCTACCCCAGGGCGCATCTGGAATCGAGCGGTACTCTGCTCAGCATGCTTTCCTGGTAAATCTCTTAAATATATACTGTGTGTGTGTGTGTGTGTGTGTGTGTATATATATATATATATATATATATATAATGTTAGCACGGTAGTGTTAGTTAACACAGTTAGGGTTGAGTAGCACTTTTAAGGTTAAAGGGTGAAATTTTGCACCTAAATAACTTTGCCACCATTCAACGGATTTGCCTGAAATTTTGTATGCATGATTGGGCATAGTAGATCTTGGAATCTGCCAACTTTCGTACCGGTCGGATATATGGCTGCGGAGTTATTAAGTGACAACGAAATGTGCAATTACGCTTTTTTGCGAATGTTTTGCTCTCACCTACAGGTCGCACGGTTTGTGTGACCAGTCCAAAAACTTCAGGGAACGTGCTGCCAGGGTCCCCGATGTGCCTTTTGAAGATTTCGAGAAAAAAATATTAAACGGTTCAAAAGTTATTCAAAAAACAAATTCCCATTGTAAGTCAATGGGAAAAGTTAACAAAAAGTACAACACTTTCGCAAATGTACTTTTTAGTGTTGCAAATTGCCCTAGTAGTGTCGCAAATCCACCATTTTGTTTTCAGTTAGTGATCAGAAAAATGCTTGCCATTTAAAATTGGGACCTTCTAGGGATACAGTTCTTTCTGTGTTCACCTAGTCGGACCCTGAGGATGCTAGCCATGTCTTTATTTTGGGGTAAAACACCACAGAAATATGTTTTTCAAATTTCTGGAAACAGTAGTGTTGCAAAGTAGTGTCACACCTGTGACACGTTCGCAAATTTTTGCGAAAATTGCCGCAAATCGCGATACCACTTTTTCAGACTTGGCCAAAGTGACAGGAATTCTTTGCCACCCTGCTGCGAAAGAATGGTTTGGTCATTTGAGCTGAAATTTGGAGGGAAGGCAGCCAACATCTCACAAATGTGCCTTTTGGTGGTTTGGTGAAAAAAATATTGCACGGATACCAAGTTACGGTACTCCAAAGTTGGCGTTTTTTCCCCATAGACTAACATGGTGGCATGTTACGGTTTGCGTTTCTGTGCGCGCTTGTGTTCGCCTTTCCGTTTCTGTTTCCTTTGGCTTTATTGTTGTTGTTACTGTTAACATTTCTGTTTACAATTGCGGTAATGTGACCGTTCACGTTACGGTTTGCGTTTCTGTACGCGCTTCCATTCCTGTTTCTGTTTCCTTTCACGTAATTCTTCATGTTAACTTTACCATTTGCGTTTACAATTGCGGTACTGTGCCCATGCGCGTTACAGTTTCCGTTTATGTGCGCGCTTGCGTTTGCGTGTCCGTTTCTGTTCCCTTTGGTGTTCTTTTTGCTGCCACACTTAACATTTGCATTTCAAATACCAGTGCCATCACTATGCGCATTATCAGTTGCGTTTTCGTACACGCTTGCATCTCCGTTTCTCTCACTGTTTGCTTCGGTGTCACTTTGCACTTCCGTTTCTATTAATGTTTGCTTTATCGTTTACGTTACCATGTGCGTAACTCTTGGCGCTTGCGTTTGCATTGCTGTTCCTCTTACTATGTGACAAGACATCACATGGTGGGAACACGGGGCCCAAAGAGCCCCGTGCTTCTGCCACTGTATCCTATTCCCTATTTATTGTCCTCATTCTCAAAAAGAAGGGAAACTAGAAGCAAAAAACTCTGTTTAATGCATCAGTTAGGGTTGTTCCACAGCGACAAAAGCAAGGAAATTGGGTGTTAGGGTTGAAAACCCTAACTCTGCATTCACCCCACACCCCCCAGCACCAGACACACACACAGACACACACACATATATGCAAGTAGGGGGGAGGACCAAGGCAACACGACCAATCACAGACAACCAGCAGCAGGTGACAGAAATAAAATTCAACTGTCTAAATATACTACAAGACATTCCCACCACCCCAGACCAGGTATTGCATGCTCACTGGAGAGCCACAGCAAAAGTGGGGCCATGTACACCTATGGTACATATCCCCTGATTGCAGGTGCACACAAGTTACCACACTTAGGAGTTGCATTGCCTTAGCTAGCAATGCCCCTGCCCCAGCACACCACGTACTGCACCCTGAGTGGAGAGCCACAGCAACACTAAGGCCATGGACATCTATGGTATATCTCCCTGATTGCAGGTACACACAAGTTAACACACTTAGGAATTGGAGGACCTCCGCCAGGCAGTGCCCCACCCCCCAGACCAGGAACTGCATACTGACTGGACAGTAACTGCAAAAATAAGCCCATGGACATCAACAGTACAACTCACTGATTGCAGCTGTACAGAAGTTAGCACACTTAGGAGTTGCACAGTCTCAGGCAGGCAATGCACCCCGCAGAGCAGTTACTGCATCCTGAGTGGACAGCCACAGGAAATGAAAGGCCATTGACATCAATGGTACACCTCCCTGATTACAGGTACACTCCAGTTAGCAGAGTTATGAGTTGCATGGCCTCAGCCAGGCAATGCCTCCCCCCCCAAACCCTGAGACCAAGTACTGCATCCTGAGTGGAGACCTACAGCAAAACAGAGGGTATGGACATCAATGGTACACCTCACTGATTGCAAGGACACACAACTTAGCACAGTTAGGATTTGCATCGCCTCACACAGGCAATGCCCCCCCAACCAGGTACTGCATCCTGAGTGGACAGCCACAGATGACCGTGCGTATATCCGAGCATGGTTGCATGCTTGCTGCTGGTTGTCTGTGATTGGCCGTGTTGCCGTGGTCCTGCCCCCTACTTGCATGTGTGTCTGTGTGTGTGTGTGTGGTGCTGGGGGGTGAATGCGGAGTTAGCGTTTTCAACCCTAACACCGAATTTCCTTGCTTTTGTTGCTGTGGAATAACCCTAACTGATGCATTAAACTGATTTTTTTGCCTCTAATAGATATAGAATATGGTAAACAAATATTGTTAATCCCAAAAGCTGAACTTTATGTTTTTAGCATATAAATGTTTAAAAAAAAAACTGTGGCTCTTTCAACTTGAATCAAATTGCTGTGTCTATTGTTTTCCTTGGGAGCTGTAGTTTCAGGCACTCCTTAATTACTGTTTCTTTTCTGAGGCCCCAGGTGGCTCTGATAATCATTTGTCCCAGGGGTTTTAAGCAATTTGAAGGCATTAAGTATCCTCTGTTCTCCTAGTCCTTAATAAAATGCAGGGGCTCCACAACTCAGTCACTCCACAGACTTGTTCTGTTGCTTGGTCCAGGTCCCAAACTAGTGTGTCTTGTTCCAACATGACAGAACCACCTCATGCCCCTCCCATATGAATAAAAAAAAAAAAGGTGGGGGTGGATCTTTAGGAACTTTGTGTGTGTGTGTGTGTGTGTGTGTTTGGGATGGATATGCCTGCATGTAGTTTCAGGAACTCCTTAATTACTTCCCCAGGCAGTTCTGATAGTCAGTTGTTCCAACATGATGGATCCACCTCATGCCCCTCCCACATGAATCAAAAAAAGGTGGGGGTGGATCTTTAGGAGCTTCTCGGGTGGAGGTGGGGGTGGATCTTACCTCCCAAAAAAACTAATGCTGCCTCCCACTACTCAGGTTCCAGTTCTTGCACTGCCCATTTAAGAAAGAAAACAGTACCCTGCAACCATGACTAACATGAAAGCATATTATTTGAGGGCAGAAAACATTTCTTGGAGGAGGGTAGGGCGGAGGAGACTATTTACACCTTCAATCAGTTCCACGGACAGAAAACATGACATCACTCCTTTTGTACATGCAAAACGTCTGCAGGCTCTGCCTTCTGCAGCTGTAAAAATGAGATAAAATACCCCTACTGTGACTAGGGAATAACAGGGTTAAAATTCAGAGAATTCATGGAAATTTGCTAGCAATCCTTGATAACGCTAGCACTAATGCATCCAAATGATATAACAGCCAGCAATACAAAGACGGGATACCTCAACTAACACCTGAAAAATAACGCTATGCCTCACTACCTTACTCAGTATATAAGCCCTAACTAAACTTCACTATAAAAGTAAAAACTAAAATATAAAGCAAAAACAATAAAGTACAAATAGGAATGGCTATTAAACTCTAAGCTCTCAGAGGCAGCTCACACACAATAGAATAGATTCATTGTATAATCTGTTATATAAGGGAATAAAAATACTTTTGGGCATACTGTATAAATGGTTTTGGTGTTGTTGAGCTGGAAGATGTTTATTCTCTTATGGCTGCTGTTTGAATTCTCACTAGTACAGTCAAGGTCAGTGACATGTGGATTCTGCCATTTGGCCACACAGCAAATTCTGGCAGGTATGCCACAGGAAATCTATTAACAGAACAGAAGATAATTTTGTTCTGTTAATTGTGTTGGGCCATGATATGCAGTGATCCTCTGGACACTAGCACTTTGCAGAATCCTACATGCCAGTGTCCTTGACTGTATATTATGGGTTATTTTCTTTTCTTAGCGAAATGAGTGCAGTGTTGATATAAAAACAAGTTACTTAGCTAAACTCTTCCTGTCTTTTATGAAAAAGAACCAAAGTGAACTTCGGAGAGCTTTATTACTTTAATCTATATTCATATCGAACATGCTACTGATTTTTTTTTTAGATAAGTTTAATATTAGTTTGAAGTTAGCCAAACTGCTTAAATGTTTTATTTAGTTGAAAGCTTTCCCTGGATGAGGTGGGTGGTGGAGCTTCTGCCTCCTCAGATGCAGTAGGGGAAAACAGTATTCTGAGATACACGCCCAGTGACTGTCTGTGACAGAGGAATAGTTTATGTAGAATGATATTGCAGTGTGCGTTTAGAATTGGCTTGCTTTGTATATTTTTCAGCTTATGTACTGAATGGAACATACAGCTGATACTTGTTTTAATATAACTAGAAATTGGGCATTGTTTGAAGGGTCTGGGACCCCATTGCAGATTTTTTAGGGTGGTACACAAACTCTGTGGAGCCCCATTCTTGATAAAACACCTAATTTTGGTGATAATGATGTGAATAGGAAAGTACTTTTTAAACATTGAGGTGAAAAGAATGACCCACCATGTGATCATGAATCCCAAGCAAATGTCAAGGCTCTTGGGACACTTACTATGGGCTGGTAGGAATTTAACCAAGTTTTAAGTAGGGAATGTTATTAAATTGGGGGTGCAATCTGGCCTGTCACTGCAGCGGTAGCTCTTCTGCACACAGTGCCAGAGATCTGGGTTCAGGAATGAGCCTGGGACATGGAGGGTCATCTGGTTGGTGGTGGTGGGAGAGGCTTGAGTGTCCCAGCAGGAGCTTTCCTCTGGGGAGGGAGAGTTGCACTGTCTGCTGCCACTCTGCCACCCAGGTGGCCACAAGTGATGGTGCAGCTGGAGAGTGTTGAAGGTAGTGAGGGATGCAGTCAGGCAGATCATGCACATGTGTGTCCATGCCCACCTAGGAGACCTTGCTAGCTACGTCTGTGCAGGAGGAACACAAGGAAGAAAAACCCCAGTGCACTGCAGAATAACACTGGCACTTCCAGGCTTCACTGCTCCTGACTGCCCACTAGTCCTCATACTCGATGAAGATCATGTCTGACTATAGTCCACAGGGGGCCCACCACACACGTAATGCTTTCATTGGAGGAAATGCCCCCAGTAGATCCTCTGGGACTGGATAAGTGACAGACGTAGGAGTTGGATGGTTCTGAGAGGTGGCCAGGCTAAGGAAGGGCAGCATTGGTGAGTATGGGGAAAGAATGTATAAACAAATTGGGGGCAGTATTACATTTGTCTGGGGTAGTATAGCAATTAAATCCTTTGTGTTGGACTTCTTCATTGCCAGAAAATGTATCCTTAACAGGCGGTATGGGCAGTCCCCCGTCCACCTCCCCCCCCCCAAAACTGGCTGTTGTTTACATCAGTTGATCAACATTCTCTTTACTGCTGTATACTGTTTTTAAGTTTCTTTTCAAACATAATAGAAAGAAACATTAAGTGCAGAATTTAACTAGACTATTTGCATTTTTGCAGGAAATGCTGGAAGCACTTAAAGCATTGTCTGCCTTCTTTACTGAAAACAGCTTAAGAACAAGAAGAAATTTACGAGGAGACATAGAGCGTCGAAGTTTGACTATAAATGAAGAATTTGTAAACATTTTCAAAGAAGTAAAAGAGGTAACGTCTGTATTTTTTAAGAATGAATTTGCAGCGAGTCAGTCTGTGATGGGATTCAATCCTAGAAGTTAAAAATTTCTGTGCATCAACCACTGTACCAAGCAGCCTGCCAACTCCCACTTCTCTTCCCTCTCTCTAACCCCGCACTGTCCTGCCCTAGCATAATTTTGCATCGTTTCCCTTGCTCTTTCCTCTCCTTCCTTCACTCCCTCTCAGCCCTTTCCCTGTTAGCAGCCACCTCTTTCCCTCTCCCTCACTTTACCTTAAAGTCCTCTGGTGATCTGTCTCCTGCTCCCCTTCTTCCTCATACCAGCCAGCATCACTCCCTCCCTGTTTGTGGAAGCTCTACTCCCTCCAACTCATCATCACTCTTTTGTGCTTGTTATCAGGTGATGTTGAGTCCGACTCCAGCACCTTCGTCTGCTACACAAGGAAATGAGTGTTTTCTACTTGAACAATCAACACTTATTACCTTAGGTTGCACACCTTTTTATTAGAGTCTGATGTCCTTGGTATCACTTAGTCTTGGCTGTCAGCCAGAACTAGTGACATTGATGACACCGTTGTTGGTTATATTGTCCACAGACAGACCTTTTTTTTTTTTTAAAGGGAGGAGGTTGTCTGACTGTGTATGTTGTTATCAACCAGCGACTGTGACATCATATATAGATCTTAAGTTTCTTCCTCCCATTAGGTTATCCTGGATAAGTTGTCCTCCCTCCCAGTATACAGCCACCTCAGTACCAAGCCCAAATCCCTCCACGACCTTCTGTCCTCTTTCTTTTCTCTCATTCTCTCTAGGATGCTCCTTATATTGAGTGACTTCAGCACCAATTTTCCCTGCCCCTCTAAAAGGTTTACTCAACAGATCCAGTTCCTCCATCTCATACAACTCATCTCTCTGCCCACATCTTCAAACTACTTCCTCCTTGACTGGGCCTTCTCCTCACCAACTGTGTTCTAGCCCTTTTAGAAGTATTTAGCCACCACAGGATGGTTTTCTCTGTTTGTAAGAGTAGGCTCCTCAAGACCTGCTTAACTCATCTGGAGTAGGTCATTCATGTCTCTCAATTTGGCCTTCTTGCTGTATGATGCAACCCACACTGACTGGTCCCTAATTTCAGTCTCCACTGGCATTTATGTTGCCATTTAGATGCAAACCATGGGTGTTGTGAACACTGGTGTCCACACACCTCACGTGGTGATGTCGGGGTGTCTGCTTGCTACCATACTAGTGTCCTTTGGGGAATGGGCACATTACAGTGAGGGGGTGTGGCAGCCTGGATTCTTTACCAAACATTTCTTGGAGAACAGGTACAGCATAACATATTTACACAGTGTGGTGCTGCCACCATGGACATATTACCAGATACAGTATGCGCGCTTGTAACGGACTAGTTTGACATCTGGTATTTGTCCGTTACAGGTGGCATCCATTACATCAATGAAGCTGCAATCAGGGATGTATGGACGCAGATAACGAACAGCAAAAGCTACATACAGTGAGCTACAGTTCCTTTAGTGTGAATTGTCCCAGATCCTGTTTTTTTCTCCCCATGCCCCCGTCGTGGAGCTTTATTCAGTGCGGAGTGCGAGAAGGACATTGGGCGCAACAGTGTTTTTTTTGATGCGGTGCTTTTTCTGGTGTTGTGCTTCTCTCCATACCCCCGTTGTGGTGCTTTATTCAGTGCAGAAGAGAGAGAGAGAGTGCGAGAAGGACAACAGGAGCAGCATCTCCCTAGCAGCCTCTCTCTCTGTCTCTCTCTCTCTCTGCATGGTGCTGTCTGTGTTGGGGGTGGGGTTACAGCAAGAAACTCAGTGCAGCATCTCACGACAGACAGATCGGGAGATGTAGACAAGTGACACATTGAAGTGAGTGTTCATTCGGGCAAGGGGTAGGGGCTGACATGGGGGAGGTGCTGGCGGTCACACTGTGGCCCGGACTGCTGCAGTATGTTTCCCTCACTCGCTGTCAATTTGCACAGCAAAAGTAAAAGAAAGGATAGGGAGGCAGTAAATTATGGAAATCTAACACATTCCCGCTCATAAACATTAATAATTAACACCTGTCTGAGGTGTCTGAAGTGTCAAGGCATCTGTTAAGTGTCTACTAGGTGGCCGCTAAATACGGAATTACTGGTCCGCTTAATCAGGATATTTTAGCATTGAGCCATATAGGAAATGGCATTTGGCAATGGGGATTCGTCCGTTAGAAGCGGATGTCCGCTACAAGTGTGTCTGTTTAATTTGGCGCATACTGTAGTACCCAAGGACACTGGAGCTATAAACCCTCTGGGCAAGAGAGCAGTAACTCTGTTTGACACTAGTTTGGCATGGATGAATCCTAGGGGAGAATCATGCAGTGGCAAGGGGACAAGGTTTGAAATTTGTTCAAAACTGTGCAGTTTTTTTCCCATTGTACTCTCTGGTTCCTTCCCCTAACAGTAACTACATGATGCAGGGCACTAGGCAAGAAGCGAAAGTTGTTTGAACACCAACAATTATTTTATAAGGCACTGTGCACAACATTGGTAATGAGATCAGGCATTACAAAGCTGGTGCTCCAACTGCAACCCTACTAAGAGCTCAGAACAATCAGCATGTACAAATCTTGAGCCAAAAGAAGCGTGAACCACAGTTAGCAGCAATTTTATGTATTTACAGTTTTAAGTGTGTCCCCTCACAACTGTGAGGGGACTGGGCCACAAGATATACCGTATGCACTCCCATAAGTGCACGTCAGACAGTTATACCATACTGACTCTTCTGCTAACAGTGTGAGTCATATCCCTTCCTAACTAGCAGCAGTACAAAGGAAAGGGGAAATGGTTTATCCAGGAAAGGCACACTAAGCCAGAGCTTGTTTCCAAGTGCAACCTGGGAAAACAAGGAAGTTAAGTGACTTGATCAGGGTCGCACAGTATGCAAGTGGGAGCTGATGGGATTCAGACCTAGATCTCCAGGTTTGCAGCTCAGTGCCCTTAACTACTACACAATGCTTCACCCAGGCATAAGCATCACAAAGCTAGGGTAGTAGACAAACTTGATGCAGCCTACTTTTTCTCTTGGATCTCGATGTTTCGGCCTCAAGACCTCTGTTTCTTCTGTTTGGAGTCTTTTTGCTACATTCTGACTCCAGCCTCTGCCTGATTTGAACTGTGACTGGCTACCCATATTTAATTATACCCTTGATAGCAGGCAGTACAGACATCAAGGAGCCTTGCAGTGGCTAAACAAGCACAGGATGTAACTGAAAGTTACAAGGATTCATAGAACACTGAGAAACAATATCAGGAAACCTTTAGATACATTTTCCTCTCTTTTTTTAAGACCGAAAACTTTCAACTTTTTATGCTACTGGGGCAGTTCTGGACTGGTGTAGGTCCTAACTGAAGAAGTAAATCCCCAAATACTGACGTAAAGGTTTACATTCTCCACTGTCCACATTCTTGCTGCTTTTGTCAAGCATGGTACCTTTGGTGAGGTACAGATACCATTCTAGCAAACACAGTACTATGCCCTGGTATGGGCACCAAGCAACGTAACATAGAAACTGGGCTCACTGCTTCTTACCACTTCCTTGAGTCTCGATGTCTCTGCACCACTTTTGCAAACAGATTTGAGGTTTAACTGGGCTCACCACATCATACCGCTTCCTTGGGTCTCGATGTCTCAGCACCATCTCTTTAATCTGAAGAGTCCTATCCAACAGCAGTACAGGTACAAATAAAACTTTACGTATCAGAATTGTATTTAGTGATCCAGGGCATTGCATATTTATTTTGCAGTCCCTTTACTTCCCTACAGAAAGCACAAAGTCATGATTACAAAATTGCAGACTTCAGGTGCCCCAGTATCATGGGTGACAGGTTTGAAAGCACACAGGCATAGTCTTTTTTTGGCAGAACTCCAGTATTAATGCTCTGAGGCCTCACTCCCTGTGGCTGAAGTCTGCAAACACATAGGGGCAGTCTTTTTTGGCAGAACTTCAGTCTCAAGGTTCTGGGGCCTCACTCTGTATGACCAATCAGAGACGAGTCTGCAAAATGAAACAATCTGATCCTTGCCAAAGGCTCAACCTGAAAAGGGAAACAAAGTTTGCCTAATATGATGCCAGTTAGTTATTTATTTTTTTGTTGGTCATTTTTCTACCTTAGCCCCCAGTCTGCCACCTACGTCCAGGCATCCTGATTCCTCTGGCTGCTGTCCAGAGTGCCCCGGCTCCTAGTTGGGCCCCGCTGCTCTATCCCCCACAGCTTGGCCCCCCCTTCTCTGTCCTACCAGGTCTGGATCCAGTATTCCACAGCGACACCCTTGGAGCTGGGCGTCCCGACGAACGGCCATCAAGCCGCCGCAACCACATTACAGTGGTGGAAGAAAGAAAGCAACCTCAGAGAGGGCATTCCCTTCCTTCGGCAATCACCAACAAGTATTCTTACTACAGGTGCCTCACTCCTGGAGTGGGCGCCCACCTGCGGGACCTCACAGTGAGGGTCACATGGAGTCCACAGGAGTTACTAGAACACATAAACCTCCCAAAGCTCAGAACAGTACTGCTTGCAATGCAGTCTTTCTCCTCCCAGGTCTAGGGTCAGACTGTCTGAATCAAGACAGACAACACCACAGCAGTGTGCTACATAAACAAGCCATGAGGAACAAGATCCTCAACTCTGTGTACAGAGACAGTGAGGATTTGGGACCTGGCTTATTCCTTAGAAGCAAACATATTTGCAGTGCATCTGCCAGGCAAAGACAATGTCCTGGCAGATTTCCTAAGCAGAATCAGCCAGGGAAATTACAAATGAGACTTAAACCAGCAGGTTCTGTCCACAGTGTTCAGAAAGTGGGGCACTCCCAGTATAAACATGTTTGCATCTTGGGAGAACTGTCAGCTCCCACAGTTTTGTTGCAGACCACCAGCCATAGAAACAGTCCCAGAGGACACTCTGGTACTGTACTGGACAGGGAAGTTCTGTATGCCTTCCCACCATTTCCACTCATTCAGAAAGTACTTTTTAAAATCAGGAGGGAACCTGCAGCAGTGATTCTGGTAGCTCCAGACTGTGCCGGATGTACCTGGTACTCAATGCTCCTATTCCTGTCTGAGAATGCCATTTTAAAAATAAGAAAGCAAAAACAATAAATGAGTGGCTTCGAAAGTGGACCCTTGAAAAGGAATTAAGTGTATCACAAACCAGGAAGGATTTGAGGATAACTATGGATTATACTGCCAGGATGGACTTAATTTGAATAAACAAGGAAGTATTATAGTTTATTGGGAAAACTTGAAGAATACATAGAGGACACTTTAAACTAGCTAAGGAGGGGCAAGGGTCATCCAGTAACTGGGTCCACACCAAATTGCAATCAATGGGCATCAAATTCCTGGTACCAAATGCTCACAGTCTAAATGTAATAAAAGAATGAACTAGATACATAATACTGAGGGACAAACTTGACGTCATTGCAATAGCAGAAATGTGGTGGGATGAAACCAGCTTGTGAGGTAGAGAGATCGAGGGTTTCAAGTGCTATCATAAAAACAAACTGAACAAAAAAGATGGTGGGATTTGCCTTTACATTAATCAAGCTCTAGAAGTAGTGGAATTAGACATGGACAACAATGCAACTACTAATACTGAATCATTATGGCTTCAACTTTAAATTCAAAATAAAAAAAAATCAATCATTGTAGGAAACTGTTATAGCCTCCCCAGCAGTCCTGTTGACTACAATAACCAACTGAATATGGAAATTCTGATTGCAACAGATAAAGCTGAAGTTATGATATTGGGTGATTTTAACTACCCTGGAATAAACAGGTGAAAATCTAACCAGTAACACAGCTAATGAACAGCTCTTTTTAAACTCGTTGTCAGCTGCTGGATTAGAACAAATTGTAACAACTCCAACCAGAGGTCAAGACATTCTGGACTTGGTAATAACAAACATTAACACTGGAATCTCAGAAGTACTAACAGAAGAACCTTTGGATAGTAGTGACCACCTCATGATGACATTCACTTACACAAATAATAGATCAATCCAAACAAATGTTTATGTTTATTGGAGATTTGGAAATACCTTTGAGTCAGATACTCCTTTACAAAGGTTCCACGTCACAAATATTACAAACAGAGAAAGACATGTTACATATCAGTACAGCAGTACATAGTCAGGCAGTTACAGTAGCAGTTGTGGGGCTAAAAGAGAAAAACTAGGGAATCATACAAAAACAAATAGCACATATGTGCAGAGCTAGACTAGGGGGACACAGACTGTGGCAGGGATTGAAGGGGAATCCGGCTGCAGTCTATGCTGGTCGGTATAGTATAAGATAATTCAGTGGCTATCACAGTGGTTCGAGGACTGTAGGACTCTGAGGGCGGTTTTGTACGGTCCAGGTCTGTTCTCATTTGCAAGTGGAGTGGGCAGACTGTTCATCCAGGACGGGGCTGTGTAGCTGAAGGACCTCTAGTATTGGGATGTACGGCAGTGGGGGACAGAGAGGAGGTGCCTACCATAGCTACGAGTATGCTTGAGTGTTGGGGCCGGTCTTATTAGTGGAGTGAGTCCAGTTGGGCAGAGGCCTAGGGCAATTTTTTTTGCCATGAGGCATGTGTAGAACTAATCCTGCTGTCAAGGTTCAGCCAGTTGGTATCATTGTATAGAGAGCATGTGTGAGTTAGACGGTCACAGCCCAAGGTGAGGCGACAGGCTTTATTTAGGGAGACACGTAGTCTGCTGAGGGCCGATGAGTTCGCTGCCCCATAGATGACTAGGCCATAATTTAGCAGGGAGAGGACAGAGGAGGAGACAGCAAGCCTCAGTGCGTTTGGGGTAAAGCAGTGTTTGAGGCAATATAGGAGCCCGAGCCGCACATTGATGGCAGTAGATAGGAGGTGGATATGTTGGTGGAAAGTGAATGCAGGGCCGAGTGTTAAGCCTAGGTATCTGAAGGAGTCCACTTGTTCAAGGGGGGTCAGGTGGGCAGTACGTATTTGAGGACAAAGTTCCTTTCTTGTATTGAGAGGGTGGGAAAAGTACATAACCTTAGTCTTGCTATAGTTCAGGACAAGACGATGAGAGGTGAAACTAAGTATAAAAAATTACCACAAAGCAAATTATAATAAAATTCAGGAGCTCCTCTGGTCCATAAATGGGATAATCTATTAAATAATCAGAAGCATAGAGGAGTGTTGGAATACCATAAAAACAACTGAGGATTGGTGTATTTCCAACAGAGTACTATTGAATAACAAAGGCAAAATCCCTTTATGGATGACCCACAAGTTAAAAAGACAAATAAATAAAAAGGAAGGAAAAAGCTTACAGGGACTACAGGGGGAAAAAAAAAGAATGAGCAAACTTATTTAAAATATAAAAATGAGCTAAAAAACTAAACATCTTATTAAACGTGAAAAATCCGGCCTCTTGTTCAAAATTGCTAACACCGTAGGGAATCGAAAAGCTTTTTTCTCATATTTATTTTATTTATTTAGTTTTTGTTTACTGGCTAGGTACACTAGCCATAGCAATGACTGTTTTCAGGCACGGCCGGGAGGGTACAGTACAACAATACAGGGAGGCATTTCAATACAAGTACAGAAATAGTTGACAATGGTTATAAAATTACAGGAAAACATTTCAGTACAAGTACAAATTATTTAACAACAGTATACAGAGCAATTTGCAGTGTAGAGAAAAAATAAAGATAAGGGAGTAGCAGTGCAAATCAAATACTACCTAAAATTTGCTATAAGGAAGAAAACATGAGCCAGATTAACCAATTTAGTGCTGATAAGGGAAAGAATAAAGTAATGTAGGAGGAATACTGGAAGTGATAAAGGTGAGAGCAAGAAGGGAAGGATATGTCAAAAGGAAGGGATGAGAGTGAAAGTACAAAGGGGGGGTGGAGCAGATTGGTAAGGAGAAGTGCACTAATGAAAAAGAGGGTCAGGTCAGTAAAAGGCAATGGAGAGACAGAGAGGAGGGCAGGAACAAGAATAACTATGGTGGTTTGAAGCAGGTGCACTTGTGGGAAGAATCAAGATGGTTTTGCAGCCCTTTTTTTAAAAGATGCATGAGATGGTGATTGGCACAAAGCTAATGGAAGGGAGTTCCAGTATTTGGGGGCATGGCAGATGAAAGCACTCGCACCTTTTGTGGTTTTGTGTCTGGACATGAAGACAGGGCCTGGTCAACAGACCTCAGCCCATAACAAGGTATTAGATTTTGGAAGAGTTTTGCAGGGGATGCAGGTATTTGTAGGCAGACCAGGTTGTCAATGATAGAGCCATACATATGAAGCCTCAGTTCATTCGGAGGAAGCCATCCTAGGTCTAAGTAGAGGAGACGGTGGTGTTTTAGATGGTGGGTGGAGGATGCATAGCGACAGATATCGGTATGTGACATCCCATTTCCAAAGGATTGATTTGCATGCAAAGGCATAAGTTGCAGCACCATAGGTGAGTGATGGAAGGAGTATGCCACGGGTTATGGCAAGCCTTGCTGAGGGAGTGAGCACATAGCTGGTTCGGTAGGCTATTCCAAGTTTGGAGTTGACCACTTTGCAGGTCTGACTGATGTGTAAGTCAAAAGTTAGTGATGGATCAAGGGTGATACCCAGATATTTAAATGAATTTACCACCCCGACTAGTGATCCATTTAAGGAGGTGACTTTAAAATTTGGATGTGCATGTTTGAGTCTCACATTGTCACATATGTCAACATCATGAGTAAGGGTAACAATTCAGTTGAACTTCTAAAAAATAAATGGAACCAATATTAATAACCCAACTGAACTAGCTAACATCTTTAACAGCTATTTTATCACAGTCTTCAATGACAAAGAGGAACTTAAAATTCCTGTAAACAGAATTAACGCTCCTATAAAGTGCTTTTCGACTGAGGAAATATTAGAGGAACTTAAGCCCCTAAAGTCACACTCCTCTGCAGGTGTTGACGGAATCCACCTTCATTATTTAAAAAACCTGGACAAGAGTCCTAGCAAACCATTCCACATTTTATTCAATGAATCCCTAACATTTGGCAGAGTACCTAATGAATGGAAACAGGCAGTCATAACCCTAATCCGTAAAAGTGGCAGCAGACTAAACTCTGAAAATGACAGGCCCATAGGTATCAGTGTCAGTGGCTCAGTAGGTAGCACACTCGCCTCTGAGGCCGGGAGACCAGAGGGCTGTGGGTTCAGTTCCCACATCTGGCACTTGGGTTAATATCCCAGTACTGACACTGTAATGCAGCATGAGAGGGGTGCTGCATTTCTGAGGTGCCGTCTTTCGGATGAGACGTTAAACTGAGGTCCCATCTGCCTGGACTGGTGGTAGTTCAGGTGGATGTTGAAGATCCCATGGCACTTATCGAAAAGAGTAGGGGAATTTTTATTGAAAACATAAATTATATACAATTCAGTATTACATCATACAAAATCATACAAGGAAAGAAAAAAAATCAAGAACATAAATAAGTATTATTTCATACAATAACCTTAATTTAAAAAAAATATCATAACCAACCCCTTCCCCCAACCCACTAAAAGTAGGGGAATTTTTTGCAAAAGAACAAAATTAAACAATACAATATTCATGGTACTTCACACCAAAGACTAAAGCAAATCATAATAAAAGGATAACAACTTATTTTGAAATCCAAAAATAAATAAAACAGAAATGTAAAGAAAGAACATACAGAATTCAATATGAGAACACATATGAAATCCACTCCAACAAGGGAAAAAGAAAAAAAGAGAGAGAAAAGAAATAACTGAGAAATTATTCCAAAAGAAACTGAAATCTCATCTAACGGCCCACAAAAGCAAGGTTTTTCCAAAAAGTAGACCACTGAAGATAAGAAAACTGCGCTCTTTCTTCCAATTTCCATTTATATAATTCTGTATTAATAATATGAAAAAGTTCCCAAGTGGGAATAACCTGTTGTTGCAAAACAAACCTGCAACGACCTATCCATATCCAATAAAGAAAATGAGCAAAAATAAGTCGGTAAGTTCCATAATGTACTCCACCAGGTAAAGATGGAGTTATCCCAAAAAATAATAGATCGGTGCCGGGTGGAATAGACCCAATCTCTTTCCATCTATTTTTGACTATATCCCAAAATTCTGTAACATATGGACAATGAAAATATAAGTGATCCGTTGTTTCAATTTTCATAAAACAGGAATTACGAGGACAGTACCATTCAGTTAAAGCCTTATGTTTGTGGTTACCCTTTACGTTTATTCGACCATGTAATCCCAACCAGACAGTATCTCACAAATGGACCGGAAGTCTTGGATCTGAAATATATTCAGAAATCCATTTTTGCTCCAGCAGAGTAAAGTTTGTAAATACAGGTACATTAAAATACTGAAGAATAATTTGATCATAAATAGCTTTCCTTGAAAGATGAACTACATCACTTAATTGTACTCCACATTTCTTTATCGCATCTATAACTCCATCCCATCTGCTAAATAGACGAGGGAAGCGTTTATTTTTATGCAGAAAGGTATTATTCGACCATTCCAGAAGTACTCCCTCTAATGCTGCATTACCCCACCTGCTCCATAACTTACAGGACCTTTAACTAAAGGAACAATATTATTATAAAGAAAAATCGTAAAAAAAAAATACCACAGGGTGTACCATATTTAAACCCCCAGATTTAATGGAATTATATAAAATATCCCGTTTTATCGGATTTAACCTGCTACCCCAGACACAAGAAAAGAAACAACTCATTAATGAAGTAACTAAACACGACGGCAAAAAAAATATTGAACTAACGAACAGAAATTCAGGTATCAAAAAAGTTTTCAACAGAAAAATCCACCGTTTCTTAGACAACTTCCACCGATTCCACAACTTAACCTTAGAATGCCGTACATCTAATATCCGAGTCCAGTTTGTACGTGCCATATCCTCTCCACCAAAATAGATACCGAGAATACGACAGGGCACCTTTGAAATGGGAATATCACCCACAAAATCCTCTGAGTTATTAAACCCCATAACATCCAAACAACAAGATTTAGCTACATTTAGCCAGGCTCCAGAAATTTTTCCCAATTCTTGTAGTAAAGCACAGGCCAACCGGACAGAATTCGCATCATAAACCAATAAACAAATATCATCCGCATAGGCAATCACTTTATGACGTAATATGACACCCATACCTAAAGGATGAATGTTCGGTGAATATTGGAGGATACGTAACAATGGGTCCAAAGTAAACACATAGAGAATGGGACTTAAAGGACAACCTTATCTTACTCCTTTCTGCATCAAAATTGTCTTCCCCATCCATCCGTTCTCATATGGTTTAACACATGCCAAAGCATAACATAATTTAATCCTTTGTATGAATAAATCAGGGAACCCATATGATGCCAAACAATTCCAGAGAAAAGCATGTGAAACCCCATCAAAGGCTTTAGCCTGATCCAAACTTACTATATACCCTTCACCCACCTGCTCTGTCAACGAAGTCCTACTTTCCAATATTTCCCATATCAATAATAAGGCCTCAGTGATACGACGACCAGGAACTGAACAAAACTGTGTGGGAATAATGAGTTGAGCCATCACCGATGTCATTCTATTACCTATCAACTTAGCAAAAATTTTAAAATCCACATTCAGTAAGGTAATGGGACGCCAAGTTTTAATCTCATCCTGACTACCCGATTTATACAGAAAAATCACCAATCCCATATACATAGAGGAAGGTAAATAAAATTCAGTCCACATGTAATTAAACACCTCTAAAAAATCTTTCGGAACAATGCGCCAAATTATTTTATATAGTTCAGCAGTTAAACTGTCCAATCCAGGTGCCTTATCTCCTTTCAAGGAGTGAATAACCGACTCCATTTCTAAATGAGAAAATGGTAAAAGTAACTCAGCCTGTGAAATAGAAGATAAGCGGGGTAAAGCAGCAGACTTCAAAATTTGGTCATTATAGCCCACATCAGTATCTGAAGTCCCAAATACTAGTTTTATGTATTCTTCCAGGGTAGACATAATACCCTTGTTATACGAGACAAAATTACCCTGTGACGTAAGTAAACCCTGGAACAATTCTTCTCCGTCCGCTTTATGATAATTTAAAAGGAGTTTCCTTGATCCAATTTCCTTAGGTGCCAAATATCTGTTCCTTTTGTAAAGATAGCATTCTATTATACTGATACAACTCCATCTTGATTCTTACCTCTTGGATTTCTAAAGAAACATCTTCTCTCCCAAATGGTGTTTAGTAAGTAAGACACCCAAATGTTCCTCAATTGTAAATAGCTAGAGTATTTCGAGTACTGTTGACCCTTACCCACTTCCTTAAAAAATTCACATATACAATCCTTTAGGTCTTCCCACCATACCCCCACATTATCGTAGAAAAACTTAGTAGACAGCTTATTGTGAATAATCTCGGACAAAGAAGACAACACTGTAGGATCCTTTAGAAGTGTGGAATTCAACTTCCAATATCCCGGACCCGCCATTCTCCGAGAAGGAGAATCTATACATACTCCAATCAGAATGTGATCAGAAGATTCAATTGGGATAGAAAACATATTCCCTTGTACTAAAGATTTGTTAATAAAAATCATATCAATACATGAAGCCAACCTACCCCTATAGTAAGTAGGTTTAGCCAACTGAGATGATTTAGCAGACACTTGCTTCAAACCCGCCTGAGATATCAAATCCCTTAAAAATGCTTTGTCACAGTATACTTTGTGTAAAGGACCTTCCTTCAGTATGTTAATATTAAAATCCCCAGCAAAAAAAATAAGTCTACTGGTATATAAATAGGGTTGAATTTTTTTCAGTAAAGAAATCCTAAGGACTTTTGATTGATATCCATAAATATTAATCAATCTACAAGATACATTTTTTATTTCAATGTCCAACAAAAAAGCACGACCTGGCTCTATATCGACCAGATGAAAACAATGAACGTCTGATTTAAAACAAAAACCCACCCCACTACAAGGATCCAGACCTGCCGACCAAAAGGATAAACCTCCTGTCCATTCTTTCATAATTTGACTAATGTCCTTTAATGAATGTATCCTAGTATCCTGTAAAAAGAAAACATCAAAGGGTAGCTGATGAAGGATCCCAAAAGTAACAAGACGTTTTTTACTGGATAGCACACTATTCACTTTTAAACTAGCAACTTTTAAACCAAATCCATCAGGGAGGAACAGCTGCTAGTTTACCATTAGATCTAGTCACCCGTTTTGGTTGGGCTTTAGAATGACTTTTTTTTTTGACGTGGCAGAACTAGAAACAAGAGGGGGGAAAGGGTCTGGGTCAGTGCCCATCATAGGCGTTATCAGAATCTACGTACTCACCCCCAGAAAAACTGAAAACCGGTTTGACAAGCGTAGTGGAGAAAGGGGAGTCACTTCCTCAGTCCGTGACCGAGATTGGGACTGTAAAGGGAGCACAAAACCATCCTCAGTAGCAGAGATACCATGTTCGGGTCTTGGATTAATGCAAGGAGAAGCCACAACAGCACCCTCCGTAGCACCAGAAGGTCCCGGGGGAGGCAAAACTGATTTGCCTGCTTGTTGGTGTGCCTTGAAATCATCTAAAGATACTGTACGTATAGGGGAGCCATGTGGAGTAACAAACGGGGTTACCGAATCCACCGGTCTGGATTGTAACTGTCCTTGCCGCCCACAAGGGGTAGAAGGAGGTATCCCTACAACTTCCATATCCACACGTGAAACAGAGGGGGAGGAACAGCTACCCCGAGGCCCAGGTCTTGAGGTACGACCATGGTCTCTACCACGGCTGAAAAAGGGACCCTCAGAACACTGCATAGTTACAGGAACAAAATGTTGCTTAGCTTTATCAAGTAAATAATCATGATCTGAATCCCCCTCCAAATTATGAGCAGCCCAAGGGCAATCGTGAAAGGAATGTTCTTCTTCCCCACATAAATTACAAAAGGGGCCGGAAGTACACTGGGGAGCAGTATGACCGAGCATCCCACAATGGAAACATCTAATCTGATCACAATCAACATTAAGGTGATCAAGTGCCCCACATCTATAACAACTTTTGGGTTGCCCAGCATAGAACAGGACCCCCCGATCCCGATCCAGAAAAAAAGAGCTGGGCAAATGTGAAATCCCAACCTCAGTTTGATTTAATTGAACCCTGAATAACCAACCCCCATTCCAAAACCCATTTTCATCTATAATAGGTTTGGGCTGTTCCATAACATTACATTTCTTTTCCAACCAAAACATAATATCGTTTATACAAATCCCCTCATTCCTAAATAAAATAGTAACGGTTTTGATGGTTGGTTTTGTAACCGGAATAGCTATAAAGTCATGCCAAGCACCGAAATCCTTAAGAGTGTAATATAATTTCCAAAAGTTATCCAGCAGCTACATAGAACAAAAGCTGAGATCATATATATGATCTCCAGGAGCATGTATGAAAGCATACACCTCAGAAGGTGCAAAGCCCAGAGAGTCCTTTATCAACGTCTTGCCCACCCAGATCCTATCTGGGACTATAGGTACAGTCCCTATATACTTAAGGCGAACCAGAAAACGTCTCTTCGCCGCTTCTGCAGGCTTATGGAATAATCTTGCAAACGTTTTAGGCGGCACATTGCTTGTAGCAGCTGTCTCTAAATCAATATTATCGTGTTCCAGAGAAGATAAAACCTTCTTACCTTGGTCAACAAGTGGCGTGTCAGAAATAACTAAATCAAACAACACACTAGACCCCTGTGGGCCTCCAAGTCCATGTTCGTATTCCTTACCCTGAGGGTCTAAAGATGGTACCTCAGATGCTATCGAAACCTCCAGTGTTTTTTCCATAATCATCGGCGGAAGGCTCCCATGCAAACCAGTCGGGTTACAAACAACCACCGGTGCCAAGTGTGGTGAAGTGTGGAAAAGTGCACTGGGAGTGTGGCAGGCTCCCTCTTTTTCTATCACATCTACTTTGCACACTGCACTTGTACGCTGAAGTATACCCGAGGGTTCAGTCATTGATTGCTTACCATCCGACTACCTCTGTGAGCTGTACGCTGGGGAAGGTCATGAGTGACTGAACTAAATTGCCTACTATTATATCATTTGCCATTCTGCTGTGTAATGACTGCCATGTTGGAGTGAAGCACTTAAGGAGCTTAGTCGCATTGCTGTGTGCCATGCTGCAATAATATTAACTGTTTGCTGCTGCTCATTATTGGATTATCGGCTGTTACCGAGTTGTGTGGAACTGTGAAGTGACTTGCTGCTATTTTTAATGCTTATGATACATGTTGGGGCATTAACTGTGTTGTTTGACCTGGGCCTGTAATCCTCGGTCCACCTGTTTTACCATGGTAATGGTACACTTTGCTGCTCTCATTAGCTGCCTTTTTTTTTTTTTTTTATTTTAGTCTTTGGTAACTGGTAAGGCCCACTAGGCACAAATGCCTGTTTTCAGGGATGACCTGGGAGCACTGGGTGGTTGTGACTTGCTCAGAATCACACAGTATGCAAGTGGAGGTTGTGAGAATCAAACTTAGGTCTGGTCTGCTGGATGCATCAAGCTTGTTCATACCTCGTCCCTGTAACCTGTAGGCTATACTGCTTTGCCACCCCCCCCCATTGGTGGTGGCAGCCCGGTCAGAGGGGTTGAGGGATTTAAACAGCTAGCTGGCTAAACGTGGCAGTGTTGTAGCAGCAGCCAGAGCAGCGAGTGCGGAAAAGTGCACTGGGAGTCTGAGGGAGTCCGAGGGAGGCTGGGTAGCTGGGGCATTTAGTTAGTACCGTAGTTAAAGTAGTTAAGGTAGTATTGGCACAGTGGGTACCCTAATATGTGCGTTGGGGTTTAGTTTATGTTTGTTTAGTTGTTTAATGTTTTGTGATGTTCTGGGGTCAATATGTTGCAAATCACAGTTTGAGGGTATTGCCTCTGATGGCTTTGCTATGCCAAGTATGTTGTGCTTCAGGAGGTTCATAGCTCTACGCTCCCCTTATTATTAGCTAGAAGGATTGAGATAAGAGTATGTGGGTATATGTTATCACATTATCCCTTCCAGGTTGTTTTCTTAAGCCCGAGGGGTTTTGTTATGTTTCAGTATTTGTTATTGTTTTTGGCCGGTGATATTGAACAAAATCCTGGTCCATTAACTAATGATGTTGTTAATCCAGGCTTTCCTACTTATTTGCATTCACGTGGGTTTAAAATTATTCATTTGAATACTGAAAGTTTGATTCCCAAATTGACAGAAATGGAGGTATTAATTGTCAGTTACTCTCCTGATCTGGTATTAGTGTCTGAAACTTGGCTTAAAGCTTCTTTTTCTGATAATGTGTGTATCTTGCCTGGCTATAAAATATTATGTGCCAATCGAAGGGGTAAAAAGCGCAGGGGAGGTGTTGCTGTTTACTATAAGGGACATTTGGTATTAAATGTTTCACATTCTAGTGGCAACATCATTTCTGATTCTGATTGTCTAGTTCTTCGGTTACAAATTGAGGGATATAAAACTTTAATACTTGGGTGTTTGTATAACCCTCCAAGTTGTGGGATTATAGGGTTAAAAGACTTTTTATCGATGTTTGCTTTGTCAATGGCTTTGATTCCTTGGTTATGGGAGATATCAACCTTAATTGGTTTCAAAAAGATAATCTGGGTTTAGAATTCCTATTAAATTCATTTGGTTTGTCACAAGTAATTCAAGAACCAACTTGTACTCAACTGGGTTATGTTAAATAGGTTAAGCATGTTAGGTTGTTCTGGTGTACTTCCAGAATCTGTTAGCGACCACATGGCAACCTACTGTGTTCTTAATTTTAGGAGGGCTAGAGTTCCCCCATGTATAGTTCAATCTCATAACTTTAGGAATGTCAATATTGAAGCATTATTTTCTGTAATGGCCTTCTTAGACTGGTCTTTTTTAGAATGCATACCTGACATTAACTTGGCTGTTGATTTTTTTTTTTTTTTGTGATTTGTTATTGCCTATTCAGAATTTTTTTGTCCTTTACGTAAGCTTGGATTGAGGGGTTCTCCAAATAAATGGTTGATATCTGAAATGACAAAATTAGTGAAGAAAAAAGATCAAGCATGGCATGTCTACAAGGAAAGTCTGACTACCTTTTCTCTAAATGCCTATCATTATTTAAGAAATATGGTTACAAAACATGTGAGAGCTTCTGAAAAGAAATTTTATTGTGATCATCTTGAATTGAATTTGTCAAATCCTAAGACGTTTTGGGACATGGTTAATTCTTTGTTAACTCCTAAATCTAAAAACCATATTCAAAAATAGAAAATTGATGATCAAGAGTTTACAGAATCAATTGATATAGCCAAATTACTGAATGAAAAATTCACAAATTTAAGTGGTTATATGGGGCAGGCTTTTTCTGGAATAAATTCCAGTAATTCTGATTTAGTTTTGGATCTCCCTCATTTGACTAGGCCAATGTTTAACTTTAAGTTGGTTGATAGGGTCAAGGTTTTTAGGCTCTTGAGTACCCTGCCTAATAAGTTTAGCAACTGTGGGGGAGGACTTGATGGACGCTTTCTCAGGTTGGTTATCCCCTTTATTGTTGACCCTCTTTGTTACATTTTTAATTTATCATTGGTTTCTCAGCAATTTCCTTCTAGCTGGAAGCAAGCTAAGGGTACCCCAATTCCTAAAAAAACACAAGCTGAGCTGGTAGAGGACTTCTGGCCCATCTCAGTTCTTAATCCACTAAGTAAACTGATGGAGAAGATTGTTGCGAACCAGATCAATGATTATTTGTTGGAGTATGGGCTGTTGCGTAGTGCTCAACATGGTTTTCGAAAGAACTGTGGGACGTGGACTGTCTTGGTCAGGTTCACAGACACCATACTCAGTGGTTTTGAGAGTGGTTTTATGACTGGTGTAGCGTTTGTGGACCTGACCAAGGCATTCAGTTTGATTGACCATGGACTTACTTACTGTAAGCTCATTGAATTGGGTTTCGCCTGTTCTTCTGCAGCATGGGTAGGGGATTATCTGTCCATGAGATCGCATGTTGTTAAAATTGACTCTGGTGAGTCCCCAAGGGCTCCTTTGGAATGTGGTGTTCCTCAGGGGTCCAGTCTGGGTCCCTTACTATTTTCCCTTTTTATTAATCGGTTATCTTCTTTTGGCTCTGACTGTGACATTTTATTTTATGCTGATGATTTAATTTTGTTTTGTCAGTGAAACTCTATTGATGTTATTTCAACTAAGATTCAATCTGAGTTTCGCAAAATCTGTGATTGGCTTAATCATAATTTGTTGGTTCTTAATTCAAAGAAGACAAAATATATGGTCTTTGGAACCAATACTATGTTAAAGACTGGCCCTTGTTTAAAAGGATTGGATTATTATTGATCAAGTCCAGCAATTTAAATATCTTGGGGTTTTGTTGGACCCCACATTAAATTTTTCGTTACAGGTCTCAGCTGTCAGTAAGAAAATTAATAAAAAAATTAGGCATTTTGTTTAAATTTAAGTCGTTTTTTAGTTTTGCTACTAGGAAAGCTATTGCTGTCAGTACTCTTCTTCCTCACTTGGATTATGTTGCTAGAATTTATTTTAGGTTGGGTTCAAGGGAATCGGTGCTAATTGACCTCTCGGAGTTTCCTGTGGCCAGCTCGAGTCCAGAGACCTTGGTCCTGGGCTATAATAAGGCCATCTCCACGGCCCTGGACTTGATTGCTCCTGTCTGTGCTTGTCCTCTCCCACTTCACCCTCGGGGCCCCTTGGTTTGACGGGTCTTTGAGGGAGTTGCAGCGACTAGGACAAAGGTTAGAGCAGTGCTGGTGGAAATCCGCCCTGGAGGCTGACCGCCTTAGATTGGTAGAGCACTATCAGGCCTACCAATCAGCGATCTCCCATAAGAAGGCAGAATTCCTGTCCAGGGAGATTGCTGCCACTCAGAATCGACCAGCTCAATCTTCCGAACTGTGGACAGGTTGTGCAACCCAGCCTGTCTGCAGCTCTGAAGAGCTTTTTCGCAAATGGAGTGCAATGAGCTTGCTTGAATCTTTGCGAGTAAGGTGGCCAACATCAGGCTGGAGATCCTCTTGACTCGCTCTGTGGGGGATACTGTTGGTCGGTGCTCAGTCACTACACCTCGTGTTTCCTGGAGTACCTTTGACCTGCCGGAGTTCGTTGATGTCATGCAGATTGTCCAGGGTATGCACCCTACGTGCTGTAATTTGGATCTGGGCTCAACTTTTTATTTTTTTTTAATTTTTATTTTAGTCTTTGGTAACCAGGTAAGGCCCACTAGGCACAAGTGCCTGTTTTCAGGGGTGACCTGGGAGCACTGGGCGGTTAAGTGACTTGCTCAGAGTCACACAGTATGCAAGTGGAAGTTGTGAGAATCAAAGTCTGGTCTGCTGGATGTATCAAGCTCATTCACACCTTGTTCCTCTAACCTCTAGGCTATACCGCCAGCCCAACTTCCTGATTATGGGTTGTTGTGATATTATCGGCCTGGTCCTGGCTCAGATAGTCCAGTGCTCCTTGGACTCGGGTGAGTTTCCAAGCTCCCTGAAAGAGGCGATGGTAACACCCCTTCTGAAGAAAGCTTCTTTGGACATGGATGCTCTAGTCAACTACAGACCAATGTTGAACCTTCCCTTTATAGGAAAGGTTATTGAGAGAGTAGTGGCGATACAGCTGGAGAACTACTTGACCATCCATAACATCTACAAACCTCTCCAGTCCGGTTTTCGAAAGAGGCATAGTACTGAGACTGTGCTGGTTCAGGTGCCCAATGATCTCCTGATGGCGAGAGAGTGGAGAAACCATTCCATTCTGGTGCTCCTTGATCTCTCTTCAGCCTTTGATACTGTGGACCGTGGGGTGCTGCTTGAGTACCTGAGGTTCATCTGTGGCCTGACATGTATGGTCCTCAGGTGGTTTACATCTTTTCTCACTGGCAGAATGCAGAAAGTTGTGTCTGGAATTTTTTCTTCAGACCCACTCTCTCTGTCATATGGGGTTCCTCAGGGCTCAGTGCTGTCCCCCATGTTTGCAGTGTATATGCTGCCCCTTGGAAACATTATAATATGGTATGGGCAGAGTTTTCACTGCTATACTGATGATACCCAGCTATACCTGTCTTTTGCACCATACCAAAATAGTGCTGTCTTGGTATTTAACAACTGCCTCACTGAAATCCAGGGTTGGATGAATTCAAGTTGACTAAAGTCGAACGCGGGAAAGACTGAGGTGATGGTTGTGGATCCAGATCGCTGGATAGAGGGGTTGAGGGTTGGTCAGCCTGGACTTTATCTAGGGGGCTCCCAGATTCTTACCTCTGAATGCTTGCGAGACGGGGTGTTTGATGATGGGCTGACCCTACGATCTCAGGTGTCGGCAGTTATCAAGTCTGCCTTTTACCATCTTAGGAACATCGCCAGGATCAAGCACCTTGTTCCATCCGGGGATCTACATACGTTGGTCCACGCCTTTGTGACCTCGCGCAGTGACTACTGCAACTCCCTATACTTAGGGCTTCCTGGGGTTGATATCTGCCACCTGCAGCTAGTGCAGAATGCTGCAGCACGATTGTTGATGGGGACTTCCTGTTCTTCGCATATTACCCCGGTGCTGTGCGATCTGCACTAGCTGCCGAATCAGTGGCGGATCACCTTCAAAGTTGGTTTGCTGACTTATAAAGCCCAACAAGGACTTGGCCCTGACTACCTGAAAGAGCTTCTTGTTCCTCACTGCCCTGTGCGACAGCTCTGTTCGACTGACATGGGGTTGCTGGAGATTCCGAGGGTGTCTCTGAAATCTTCTGGGGCCCGTGCATTTATGTTTGTGGCCTCTACGCTCTGGAATTCTCTACCCCATCAGCTCCAGGAGTGCGTGACTGTGGGGGGATTTAAACAGGTGTTTAAAACCTTTTTGTGGCATCAGGCCTTTCAGTGATGCATAGTTGAATGGATCTGTTATTTTAATTTATTATTGTATTTGTTGTTTATGTAATTGTGTTTTAATCTTTGTACAGCACCTTGATATTTTGAAAGGCACTTAAAAATAGTTCATTATTATTATTATTATTATTATTATTATATTCTTTCTGTAACTTATAACAATGTTTGTCATTTTATTCTGTTAGTTTCTTACCATACCCACTCCTGTGATTCATACTTCCAATTGGGTTGGTTCTCCCTTAACTGCTGTATCGAATATTTTTTTGGTTAATTAATCTTTAAAGCTATTCATGCGTGTCCTTCCTTCCCCTTATCAGATTTGATATCTGTACGTCTTGTTCCTTCAGTGCTTAGGTCATCAGATGGTTTGTTGCTTGACACTACTGTATGTAAACGCAAATCAGGGCTCCGAGCTTTTAGTAATTCAGCCTCATTTTGTTGGAATAGTTTACCTGCTGCTATTTGTTTGATCACATGTAAATCACATTTTAAAGTTGTGTATAAATCTTTTTTAGTTGATAAATCATGTTATATTTGTAACAGATGATACTGTTCGTGTGATATTATGTATTGTTTTATTTGTTGTTCTTTTTTTCTTATGTCCCGGCTCAGACCTGAAAAAGGGCTTTTGGTCTAGCTTCCTTACCCGGTTAAGAAATGAAAAATAAAAACAAAAAAATTAAATGATGGTTGCTAGCTCGTTGAGCTGGGGAGCAATGCTAGGCATGGCATTGGCTCTAGGAATAAGGACAGTAATGGAAAAGATGCTCTCTATCACCGTTTCTGGAAATGGGAATGGTGTTTATGGCACTGCTCATGTTCAGAGGCAGATTTAGAAATACAGCACAAAATGCAGAGCGGTGGTGGCAGAAGCATAAAAGCTGCTTCGCTAGATACATAGATGTTGAAAGCAGATAAGGGCCTGTGGCTCACCTAGTCTACCCATTTGCGCACATAACTGTTCTTTTACAAGCTTCCCTAGAACTAGGTTGTCCCCTTCCCCCGAATGCTGTGATCCCCTTATGCCTATCCCATACATTCTTAAATCCTATAATTTTCTGCCTCCACTACCTCTTCCGGCAGGGTGTTCCATTTGTCCACCATCCTGTCTATGAAAAAGTACTTCTTCACGTTCCCTCTGAACCTCGCTCCCTCCAGTTTAATCCCATGTTCTCTAGTCCTGGTACGTATTTTACTATGAAAAATTGTGTTTTCATGCACTTTGTTCCTCCCTGTGAGGTACTTACATGTCTCAGCCATATACCCCCTCTCCGCCCTCTCTTCCAAGGAGTACATATTTAATTCCTTCAGCCTGTCCTCATAGGCTTTGTGTTGTAATCCCTGCACCATCTTGGTTGCCCTCTTCTGAACTGTTGCCACACTGTCTGTGTCCTTTTGTAGGTAAGGCCTCCAGAACTGGACACTGTACTCGAGGTGTGGCCTCACTAATGTCCTGTATAGTGGAATTATGACCTCCCTTTTTTTGCTGGGCTATCACTGCCTATGCATCCCAGCATCCTGTTTGCTTTTACTGCTGCCTTATCGCACTGACTCCCCACCTTGAGGTCAGCAGAAATGATAACCCCTAGGCCCCTTTACTGCTTGGAGCATTCTATATATTTCTCCCCCCAGCTGAGATGTTATTCCTGGGTTCTTGAGCCCCATGTGCATTATTTTGCATTTCTTTGCATTAAATCTCAACTGCCACTCCCTTGAGCAATTCTCAAGCTTCTACAGATCTGTCCTCATTCTATCCACTCCCTCTGGCATGTCCACCCTGTTGCAGAGCTTTGTGTCATCAGCAAACAGGCAAATTCTCCCCTCTAGGTCATCTGTAATGTCACTGATAAAGATGTTGAAGAGGAGTGGACCCAGCACTGATCCCTGTGGTACTCCAGTGGTCATCCTTCCCTCTGTGGAGTGACAGCCATTTACTATCACCCACTGTGACCTGCCATCCAGCCAGTTCCCCACCCAACGCACCATTGTCCTACTCACTCCCATGTTCACCAGCTTGTTTAACAGCTTTCTGTGTGGCACAATGTCAAAGGCCTTGCTGAAGTCCAGGTAGGCCACATCCACTGCTCCCCCCCACCGATCCACCAAGGTGGAGTGAAGCAGCATTCAGTATTGGTGGTGGCTCCTGGTGGTTAACTTCATCTGCCTAGTCCACTGTTTAGTTGACAGAAGCTGCCTCCAGGAGAACGGGAACTCACCTAGCAAGTGCTTCAGTGGTTTGCAGATGTTATGAAGTGCCAGTTTGGGATCTCATGACCACCAGGTCCAGTGCAAAGACTCCAGGTGCTTTGGTACATACTGGGAATGCCAGTCTTTGGGAATCAATTGTCTCTTCCTGTCACTGCTAGCTCACCCTCCTATACCCATTTCCTCCATGGCCTGTGACATCAACAAATCTCAGACAGCTGTAGAAGGAAGTTCTATATCTATCCTCATTGTTCCCTGACGGCTTGGAAGAGCATGATACTCAGAGTTTTTACACCTGGCAGTCAGCAAACCACTCCCATTTCTGACCACACCAGACCTTCTTCATCAGGGTTTGATTCCTCTTCCAGAGCATTAGAGGTTTTGTACTCTTGGTATGGCACCTGAGTGCAGAAGATTTGTGACTGCAGGATACTCAACAAGCGTTATCCACACCTTGGTGTTCTCCCAACAATTACCTATGAATATGACCTACAGAGCAATATTGTGTATGTTTTGCTCATGGTGCAACTGTTTTGGGACCAAGCCTCTGCTGCCTGTTTTTCCAGTTTCTTGAAATCTCTGCATTAAACCTTAGACAAAGGGTTGTCAGTTAGCTCCCTCCGTGTGCTGATGACAGCCATCTAGGCTGTCAGTGGTCATGTGGTATTGCACCACCTGGTGTCACATTCACATGTTGTTCACTTTCTCAATGCCTGTCACAGGATACGCTACACAAACATACAGGTTCTACCACCTGGTAGTTTAATGTAGCCCTCAAAGCCACAAGGTGTCCTGTGGCTTCTTTCCCTTGAAATCCTCTTCCTCGTGACCATATGCTCAGCTAGGAGAATTTGTGAGATATAAGTTTTTTCTTGTAAGGAGCTGTATGTGGGCCAAAGTGGTCCTCAGAATGGTGCTTCCATTCTCCTTAGGGTGGTCTCCAGTTGCCAGAGCCAGAGAAAGGCCACTCATGACTCCGCCACTCCTGACAGAGGAGGAAAGCTCAGTGGGCACATGGAGAAGGTGTAGGATAAAATCCTAAGAGAGACCAGGGTGATAGGAATGTAGCAGGTCGGGCTGAGGGAACCAACCGGAGAGCAAGGGGGCATAAACAGACTAAAAAAAAAATAAAAAAAAAAGACAATTCATAATATTGTTAATGCCTAGGTGCATTGAAAACTATGGAAAAAATACAGTGTGAATTTTACAAACTGATAGCAAAAGTTTAAAATGAATATCAAAATGAAGACAATGTCCAGACTGTTTAAAAAGGAGCAAGACAGCATATGTACTATATATATTGAATTAAATGTCTTAATTAGAAAAATGTATTTGAACCATATCACAGTAGTGCAGAAAACCACTTATAATGACAGCGGTAAGAGCTAAGGTGACAGGCAGGAGGCCGGGTCCATCCAAGTGTAGCGATCACCTGCAGTGTAGGCACGAACTGCTGTGCGTTGGGATCTGCTTCCAGTTCAGTAAACCAGCCACCTATCATGCAGATGACAACAAAAAGGAAAAGATTGAATGAGTATTGCTGCAACAAAAACACCTAACAAAAATGCCCAATGTTATGCATTGTCCTTTTTGATTATTCTGCACCTTTATTTTCAGGTGTGCGGTCTCAGGCAGTTAGTCTCTCTGCCTCTACTACCTTCTGTAAATGTCCAGTCAGTATTGAATTTTAACATCATAGGTGTTCGGCCTGCTATCCTGCCCCTTGACAAAGCTCTATTGAAGTGCCGGGGCATCTGCATGGTGGCTGTTAGCTGTTATCTTTTGCCTGCATTGAGTTATACATTTAAATTTGTTTCTGCATTTTCTTGCATTTGGCTTGGTTTGTTTTTGCCCTTTTCATGTGCACCGCTGTGGGACTCTGGGCTTTATTTTCCTCAGGCAACAGAAGATAGCGCTGTTTTCACACTGCCCTAAGTCTAATAATTTCAAGAATTCTTTCTACATTCTCTACAGATTCACAGCACCCTTCAAGTTTGCATCAGGTGTGCTCAGCCATTTCACGTTACAGATAATCTCTTTGTCGCCTCGATCCAGTGAAGAAAAGGTGTGCCCTGGCCAGATATTCTTCAGCCAAATGATTATGCACTGCTGTCAGGCTAGCTTACAGTTCCCAGCGTCTGGTGTCTCCATTCAGGATCAGAGATCATCCCACGAGGACTATGGCTGCTCTCACACTGAGAGTACCTTGGGATCTCAGGAGGACATTTACTAGGTCACTAACTGCACCTCCATCTACACATTTTGTAGGAGTTACCACCTTGGTGTGCTCTGCTGCACTGATGCTGCATTGGCAGGCAGGTGCTGAGCTCGGTTGTATAGCACTAACCCCATCCCCCCAAGTTTATTTATTTATTACACACAAAACCCTTTAGGCTGTGCCTATTTTCAAGGGGTTTAGGGTCGGAAACAACAGAGAACAACAGTTAGCAGGTATATTTTATATATATATTTTCATAGGCAATTTTAACTTGAACTGGCTATCTCCTCCTTAACCTAGGATATATCATGATACCATGTCTCTAAACCTAACTCAACTGATCAGTGAATCTACTGTCTCAACCTTAGATCTCTCAAGTACACCCTGCTTGACTGGGCCCTCGTCTCTCACCCCCACCACAGAACTGCTGCTGGTATTCTCCCGGATGCCCTCAGAGACCACCATGTGGTCTATTGTGTCTGGAAAATCCAAAGTCCCAAAGACCCCCAAAAAAAAAGATGTTCTGCTATGTTCCTTTAGATCTTTAGGTCTATCAGCCATCCATGATGACCTGGCTGCTACAGACTGGTCGCTTGTATCAGCCTCTAGCATTATTGACAGTGCCCTTGACTACTTCACATCCAAATTCTCCTCCACTATGATCGTCACACCCCCGTAAGGAAAACAAGAGTCTGGGGCTCCCACCTACCCTGGATCTCTGCTAAATTCCTAGCTTGTCTACGTGCCAGGGAGCTAGGAAGGAAGGAGCACATATCCTCAGGTTCCCCCCAGGAACTACAAAAATATTGTGCCCTGCGCAATGCCTGCACCAGGGCCACTAGGTTAGGCAAAGCGGGGTACTTTTCCTCAACCTTCCATAACAATATCAGCCACCCCTCAAAGTTATGGAATTTAGTTCATGCCCTTTTTTTCTCCCATTGCCCAACCCAATACCCCCCAGTTCTAAAGCTGAATGACTCATCCGTTACTGACCCACTCTCAATGGCCAGCGAATTCAACACCTTATGCACCTCCTGTGCCTCTTTCCTCCTCTCATCGTTTCCACCAGCTTCATCACCCCCCTCCCATACAACCTGCCAGTTTCTCCTTCTCTCCCATCATACCTGATGCCACCATCAATGTCCTACAAGCACATAACCGGCTCAAGAATAAAAGCCCTGATGGGCTTCATCCTAAACTCTTACACCTGTCAGCCCCTGCCATTGGTATCCCCATCTCCACCCTTTTAAACCTCTATTTTGCCTCTGTCCCATCTGCCTGGAAGCATGCCACAGTCATCCCCCTTCCTAAAGGTGGCAGTCCTTCTATTCCTGGTATTCCTGGTAACTATCATCCCATTTCTCTCTTCCCCACCCTCACCAAACTCCAAGAACATATGATGCTATCGCAACTCTCCCCTTTCCTTGATTCTTCCTCTTTTTTCACCCCGTACCTGTCAGGATTCGACAAAAAACACTCCACCTCTTCTTCCCTCCTCTGACTAACTGATACCATTCTTACAGGTATGGATCAGGGCCGAGTCAGATCAGCCATCTTTGTCGACTTGGCCAAAGCCTTCAACTGTTGCCCATCTCCTTTCCTATCTAAGCTGTCTGCAGCTGGATTTTCCTCCTCAGCCACCAGCTGATTCCGCTCCTACGTTACCTCATGGGTAGGTCCCAGTCAGTTTGTATTGAGGACTCCTTTTCCCCTCCCAGTCACCACTGGGGTACCCCAATGCTCAGTCCTTGGTCCTGTCTTATTCTTGGTCTTTCTAAATGACCTTCCTGCTGTCTGCACCTCAGTATCCGTTCACATGTATGCTGATGACACAGTCCTATTTGCCTCTGGCCATTCCCCTGTTGACCTGGTGACCAGGCTTCAATGGAACTTTGACAACGTACAGCTCTGGCTCTGCTCAAATCAGCTGGCCAAACACCAAAAAAACAGTCTCTATGACCTTTGGCACGCGGCAAAAGCTCTCTAGGATTGTCAGTCCCCCCCTTCCATACCCTAGATGGGTCCATCATTGAGAATGTACTATCCTTCAAGTAACTTGGGGTCTGGCTTGACAGCCACCTCGACTTCTCTGAACACATTAATGCCATACGTAAAAAACTCCACCAAAAATTGGGTGCATTGTACTACCACCGCAGCTGCATCCCGCTCCCGGTCCATAGAGCAGTCGTACAGAAAATGATCCTCCCCATATTTGACTATGGCAACAGTCTATAGCTCTGCTCTGAAATCTACCCTTTCCAGACTGGACTCTTTCTTTTAACTCATTCTGTTGCTTTGCTGTAGCCAGCCCTTCACGTACTCATCACTGTACTCTTTATACGCCCCTCTGCTTTCCATTCCTTGAAGCTAGGCATATGGCACACTGCTCCTCAGTTTTTGTGAAGTATTGGTTTGGCCCCCTTCCTTCCTACCTGTCCTCTATCTTCTCCCTGCCTTGCCCCAACTTATATACCCTCTGTGGAGCCAGGTGCACTTATCTATGTGTCTAGGTCCGAAAGGTTTGATGACTGTTTTGTATGTAAAAATTGTGTAGAATCCAGATTTACAACTCTTATTCTCTTAAAGTTGAACGTTTTCTTGGAAAATGCACTTCTTCAATGAAAAAATGAACTGTTGGTGAACATTGTGTATATTTTAATTAATGGTTCCTTCTTTAATTTCAGTGCTATAAGCTTTTATTGAAATACTACAGACATTGTAACAAACAGCAACATATGTATCAAAGGCTTAATATTAACATTATTTATTTTATTCTATATTTAACTTGAAACAATCTACTTTTTATGATGTTTTATGAACCGAAGTACAGCAGTCAGTATTCTTGTTCACTGTCTTCATTATCTGACATGTTAAGCAAATCTGTCTCATCAATATCGACATCACAGTCATTGTCATCTTCTTTATTTGGATTGTTGTCGTGTTCGTTCAGTTGTTCACTTACAGCTGGTGGTACAGCTTCACATGTGAACCACGTTGGCTTGTATTTGCCATCCTCATAGGTCCAGCCATTGTCCTCTGGCTTCAGTAGTGTCATTCCTGGTTTGTCTGTGTTTTTCCATAACAATGAAATGTAATTTGCATGGCAGATGTGTTGTGTCAGAGTTGATTTGCATGGTGGCAGCGAGCTTGCGTCTGCTCCTTTGATCTTTTGTAAGGGTGCGTTTTTGTCACTCGGTTGATACTTGACGATGAACATACTGTAGTGGGCTGTGTTGACACTCTTTACTTTCTGTCTGTACAAGGTACACACAAAACTCTCAATTGTATCCTCAGTTTCTTTAGACAAGTGTGGACATCCCAGTTTCCATCCATGCCACATTGGAGTAGCATCTACGTTTGCACAAGATGTCATCCAGGCAATGTCCCTTCTCTTAGCTTGCACGAGGTCTTTTGGTTCAGAGCTTTCTGTCACCTTATGTTGATACTGTCTTATTTGGGGTTTTCCAGATATGTATGGTTGAATGTCTTTCTCACCAATATCTAGAGCTCTTTTCCTCTGAGACATTTGAATGCATCTGGTACAGGGTCTTCCATGGCTCCACCACCCTGTCAGTGAAATAATGCTTCCTATGCTCCCTACCTATAATTTCCCCCTCAAGATTCCACTTTTGCCCCCTAGTTGTTCCCCCTTCTTGGTTCAGCTCCAAGTTATTCCTTTTACATACTGAAGACTCCTATCATGTCTCCCCTGCCCCTCCTCTCCTCCAGTGTGTACAGCCCAAGCTCTTCCAGTCTGTCCTCAAAATAGTTAAAACTTTCTTACTGTCTGTCACAGATTTAATACCCATGCTCAGCAAGAGGTGTTTTGTGGTTTGATTACAGTATACTTCCATTTATCTAAACGCTCTGGGGGACATCAAAATCATTTGGATATGCGGGCATTCAGATAAACGGAAGTTTGATCAGAAACAAAAAAAAAATACCCGACAATAAGCAGTGCACTGTAACTCTGACTTGTATTCTTTAATATGCTGTAGTAAAGTTAATTAGAAGACAGCAGAGAACTGTACATTGCATTCATGTTGGCACAACTTGCTCTACAGTACTCTATTGCTACTTTCATTTTTTTTTTAAATTGATTGATTGATGTTTGCCGTTTGCTGGCATTACGCTTCAGTACCGCTTTTTGCTGTAACTGCCTAAGCAAAACTATTTGCAGCCCGTCAGCATCCGTTTGATTCTCCAGCCAGGTAATGGCTTTCTCGAGGCATGTTGCAGAATCAGTGTCAGTCGGCACAGGCATCTTATCCTCCTCCACAGGATCTTCGGCTGGTTTGACCTCCGGTTCTGTCAGGCTGCAAGTGACTGAGTTCACAATGTCTGTGTCTGACATCTCACTGTATCCTTCAGTGCAGTCATCTTCCTGCACCCATTTTTCCACATCCTCTGGATCCAAAGAAAGTTGTTCAGCCATCTCGTTTATGAATGTGATGGCCTGCTGTTGTTGATCAGGAATGTCCACGGCAACAGAGTATTCTGTTTGATTTTCTGTGGGGGGCAGGGCTGAGCAGGTTTGACTTGGCCCAGCACTTCACTATTGCGCTTTGCTGAATTTTCTGCCATGATTTGGCCAACATGTAGACTGCCTCTTTTATAGACACTGATTTTATGATGTCTGTTAATGTCATTTCTTCGTTCTCTTCACTCAAAATGAAGCTCAGGAGCTTACCCTGACACAGCCGCTTTAATGTTGCCAAAACACCCAGATCAAGTGGTTGGATCTTTGCTGCAGTGTTTGGGCAGAAGAAACTCTCATCTGATCGCACCATCTGCAGTCCATAAGTGTTCAGTAGCTGAATGTGCCCCAGTGTTATCGATTAGAAGGATTGCATGGGTAGGGAGATCTTTGGAGCAGAGGTAGGCTCTGACAGCAGGTGCAAAGTTGTCATGGAAAGAAGAGGTAAAGATTTCACTATTCATCCAAGCGCTGCGTTGAGTTTTGTAAATCACAGGCAGGGTGGACATGTTGATATGTTTGAAACAACGGGGGCTGGCTGATTTGCCGATGATGACCAGAGGTAGCTTATGGTCTCCGGTGGCATTGCAGCATTTGAGAATGGTAAGTCTCTCCTTATTTTTTTTAAATCCAGGAGCAGATCATTCCTCAGAGGAAGCCAATGTTTTTTGGGGAAGCAACTGCCAATATGAACCCGTTTCATCAGCATTGTAAAGCTGACTTTCTGGCAGCCCCTCAGCTTCCATTAGCAGCTTTAGTTTGTCTCTGAAGGGTGCTGTGGTCTCATTTGTTGTGCTGAGAGACTCTCGAGCAACGCTGAGCTGCCGGATTCCATGGCAGTGTTTGAATCTGTTTAACCAGCCGTCACTCACTGAACATCCTACCCGTTCAGCTGCCTATGAAACTGCTTGGCTTTCTCTTTAATTATCGGCTCTGATATCGGAGTCCCCTTCATGCGGTTCTGAATAAACCACATAAAAAACGCCTTGTCCAGAGCTTCTTCTCTATAGACGTGCATTGTCTTCCTCTCCTCCACAGAAACACTGCTGTCCATAGCTGCTGCAAAGCTCTGCAACTTATCTTTAGCTTTGCGAATGTCACTGACAGTGGAGTTGCCTGTGTTGTAGCGTTGGGCAACATCCACTACCTTGTCACCTTGCTCCAAATCTTTTAAGATCTCCAGCTTTTGCTTGATATTAAGAACTGATCGTTTGCATTTGGACATGATGGATTGTAGCTCTTACTAGCTTTGTGGCAGTAGAACGACCCTAGCAGCAAGCGCTGCTGCCACAACCGCCTAAGAACACAAAGGAAAGCAATTAGCGGTAACAACTGCTAATGGGATAATTGCGGTCAGCTACTGAGGTGCTACATTTTTATCTTGGAGCATGGGGGACACAGTTTAATTCTGGATAACTAGGATTTCCGGATAAGAGAAATTCGGCTAAATGGAATTGTACTGTATTCCCCTTGAAACTGCAAACACTAGGTCATCTGCAGTAGATTGAACTACCCTCTCCTGTCATTCACTGCCCATTTCTGATGAACCCCTGAGTACAGTTCATAGGAATGTCTGAAGAACGGGTGGCAGTTTTACATTTTCTTTTATTAAGTCTTCAACTTTAACTTGGTTTTATTAGGAGGCTGTACCTTTAGGAGTTCCAACAACTGTTCTCTTATGTGTTGAGCTGCTTGTGCTTCCCTCCAGTCAGCCTGTTTCTTAGCAGACCTGATGACTGTACCCACTTTTCTAATTTTGGTATCAAATATGATACCATCTTTAAAGTGATCCGCCAGTTTTGACTGCAAGCCCTGTGGGTTGTAATTTGTTTCACACCCACTACACTCCATCAGAATGTCCATGTACCTTTTGTGTAGAAATAGCAATGATTCTTCTTGCATTCCATTAACAATGATGCACTGCACATACTTAACAAGTTTGGAAAAGGCAACCTGGTGACTGTCCCTCAACTGACTGTATTTGCATTTTGTACCTGTGCCCTTTATTCGTTCTGACTTTTTTACATACTTGCTTTTACAACTGTTGTGGTACTTCACTTCTTTGGCTATGAGATCAATACTGCCTACCATCATATTCATTTGTCGATCGTCCATTTCTTTTGCTGCATTTTTTATGCTGCCTGCTGCCCCATAAGTTACACATGTTGTAGGATATTCAAAAGTTTCCTTTTACCCCTTACTTTTCCTTTTCCTGTATGATCTGCAGAATATACATTCATACGGAGCGGCCTCCCCATCCACCCTAGCACTCTTGGACCCCCTCTTTCACTCCTTCTGCTGCCTGATCCTAGAATGCCCTCCAACCACCCACCACTGTCACTTATATACCGCTCTACACCTCCCCTCGCTGCATACCAGGCGACAGCTCCACTGTGCTAATCTCGTAGCAAAACACTGGTCAAATTTCCTCCCCTCCTACCTCAGCTCCACTCTAACATCGCAACCCTCACCGGCTTACCCTTTGTATGGCTCTGACCCGTATCTACTCCACATCCCTTTCATGCGCACCTCGAAAGGCCAGTCTGCTTTCACATACAGAATGCCCTCCCTCTGGAATAATCTCCCTAGTGCAATCAGGCAGGCCTCCCCCTCCCCTCGGACTTTGACCACTCTCCTCCAGGCACACTTCTCTGACACCTGCACCTGTAACATTTGGGTTAGAGTGGCCAAACCCAAGTATCCACTTGGCACCTAGGGGTCATACACCAACTATCATGCTGTATTGTACTAAGTAAATTTATGTATAATATCTTTCAATGTTAGTATCATGACTTAAATCTCCCTAATCCCATCATGTTTTTTCACCTTTACTGAATCCTACTGTATCAAGCTATGTTAAGAAGCATCTATCCTATTGTAACAATGTCTACTGTACCAATGTTTCTCTAAGCACTACTATGTATTTTTTTTATGTTATATGCACCCAGGTCGCATCTGGAAACGAGCGGTTTATTCCCGCTCAGTATGCCTATCTGGTTAATCTCGTTAATAAATAAATAAATAAATTTGGGAATAGGCCTGCTGTAGATGCTACAGAGCCAGACACAGCACTGTGAACTTGGGAGTGAAGCAATTTTGCTGGATAACTCTTTATGATGTCTTTTTTTAGTTTCATCAGCTGCAAGTTTGCCGGAACTCTCATATGCAGTGAAGATCTTGTAACAGATATAGTGATACCCATGGCTGCTAGAGTAACGTTCAGGCAATTCAAGACATACCATGTTGTACTTAGACAGTGTTTAACTAGAATGCCTTTCCTTTGCATCACTATTTTCTCCGAATGAGCATCATCAAAAGATAGCGGGTCTCCATGGTCTGTGGAAACTCTTGGATCAGTGTGTAGGATGCATCGCCTCTTGCTAGCTATATCTGAAACATTAAATAAATTACATTAATAACTAAGTAAACCAAGTCTATTACATGCATATAAAACTTTTAGTTACTCTTAAAAAAGTGCATCTTTCCAGAAAACGTACAACTATGGATGAATAAGAGTTGTAAACCTGAATTCTGCACACTTTTTTATATGAGAAACAGTCATCAAGCCTTTCGGACCCAGAAACATAGATAAATGCACCTGGCTGCAGCTCTGCTATTCTCTATCCTCCCTCCTGCATAGCCTCTCCTCCCACACCTGCAACTGTAACCTATAACCACACCTAATTTCTCCCCTATATCCAGTCTGTCTCCTTCCCCCATCTTTTACCCTCCTTCCTTTCTCTATACCACCTCCCACTTCCCTGTTCCTCCTCCCCCTCCTCTCACAACTCTATCCCATTCCTTCTACTGTCTCACCCTACCCCCCTCCTCTCTACCCACCTTTCCCTGCTCCACCCTCTTCTCCTCTCCTTTCCTCCTCCACCGCCTCTCATAACACTTACCTTACTCTGCCCCGGCCATCGCTACTCCCCTCGCTGCCCTGCTAAATCTATCATTCACCACTGAGTCTCTCCCCTCAGAATGGAAACATGCCACTGTCCTTCTACCAAAAGGAGGTGACCCTACCTCCGCTGCTAATTACCGCCCCATCTCCCTCCTCCCCACCCTCGCCAAACTCCAGGAACACCTAGTACTATCACAGCATGCCCAATTTCTCTCTGAATCAAACTTCTTCACTCTATACCAGTCCGGTTTTAGGAAGAACCACTCCACCACCACCTCCCTACTAAGACTCATGGACTCCATCCTCTCTGGAATGGACAAAGGACATTTCACCACTGCAATCTTTATCGAACTAGCCAAAGCTTTCGATACAGTATCTAACTCCCTCCTACTGTCCTACCTAGCTGGTGCTGGTCTGTCGCCTCCTGCCATAAGTTGGTTCAATGCCTACCTACAGAATAGAACCCAGTCTACAAAAATAACTGACTGCACCCCGGCCCATTCCCCATTACCACCGGTGTCCCCCCAGGGCTCAGTCCTCGGCCCCATCCTCTTCTCCATCCTACTAAATGATCTGCCTACCTCAGTACACATGTATGCTGATGAAATGGTCGTCTTTACTTCTGGCCGCTCCCATGAAGAAGTCACTGCTAGTCTCCAGACCGATTTTAACAAAGTACAACACTGGTTCAACTTCAACCAGCTCTCCCTTAACACTAAGAAAACAGTCTCTATGTCTTTCGGCACTAGACAGAGACTACCCAGACTTACATCCCCCCTACTCTTCCGTACCCTAAATAACACCACCCTGGAAGATGTGCCCTCCTTTAGGTACCTAGGGTCTGGATTGACCGCCACCTCTCCTTCTCCACCCACTTGGACGCCATCCTATCTAAACTGTGTCCTAAGCTCGGCGCCCTTTATCGAAACCGTGCTAGTCTCCCGCTGCCGGTGAGATGCAAAATAGTTCAGAAAATGATTCTCCCTTCCTTCGATTACTGTGATGTCATCTACGGCTCTGCCTCCAAGTCCACCTTATCCAAACTGGACCCTCTCTTCAATGCCTTCTGCCACTTCGCTCTCGATGCACCCCCCCCCCCGCACACATCACTGCGAGCTCTACCATTCACTGGCCCTCCCATCTCTGAGCAACCGACGCCTGCTTCACAGTGCTAAATTTGTTTCTAACTTCTGGCTCGGTTCCCTCCCACCCTACCTCGCTTCCTCCCTATTTTCCCCACCTCCACCCGCCCATGCCTCAGGTCCACTGATTCCAGGCTATTAGCTATCCCTCATCGTAGAACCTCCGCAGGCCAATCGACCTTCTCTTACCACCTCCCTAAACTCTGGAATGACCTGCTGGCCCAAATCTGACATTCTTCCTCCAAACACTTTCTATCCTCCGCCCTCTCGAACTTCCTCGCACCCAATTGCACCTGCCCCGACCCCCCCACCTGTCTCTTTCCCACGCCCGATCCCCTCCTCCTTGCGCGCCTGACCAGCAGCTGGGCCGTTCGCCCAAATGACTGGCCTATAAATTTGCCCTAACAATCCTTGCACTTACCTGCTCTTGGCATACCCTGCTTCACCCCTTACTGTTCCCATCAACGTTTCCTCCTTAAGTCAACCCCTGCTGATTTTCTAGTGACTGACTCAATTTTTCTGTCCCCTTCCCCTGGCCCCAGTCTCGTGTTCCCAGTTCGCACCGATAACCCGGTGCATTTCTCTCCCCATTCTCTAGATACAGGCACTTATGTAACCTTGTATAGTTAATGCTAATCAACAAGTCATGCCACCCCCTTAGGTCTGGCTAGCTACATTCATCCATGTAACCACTGTTTTGTTTTGCTTGACTAATCTCAACCATTGTTTGTACTATGATTACTCCTCCCATGTACCCCACCCCCCAGGTCGCACCGTGAGATGAGCATTGTTTTGCTCAGTGTACCTCTCCTGGTGAAACATTTTCAATAAATAAATAAATTACTCCTAATCCTTCCACTTATCTATCTCTCCCTCCCCTCACCAAACCCACCTCCTTAGTCCTTGACCGTAACTCTGTTTCTGTGTTCTCTCAAGCCTGCCCCCAATTGTAATATGTATTCTATTACTAGCTGGTGCTGGCACACATTTGGCTTTAGCAGCTATAATTTTCAGTGCAGTGGTGCATGGTTTATGAGTTCTCACACTGTCTGATTATCTGTTTATTTATTTGCATGGGTTAAATCCATGTACACAATTTACTGTACATAGTTGTTTTTGTATTTCTCTGTTATTTACAGTTGTAAAACGTTGTTTTCTACTCTATGTATTTTCAAGTGTACTCCCCTTTCCCTTCCCCCAGGACGCATCTGGAAACAAGCTCTTGTTAGTTCAGAATGTCTTTCCTGGTGAAATGTTTAAATAAATAAATAAAATAGTACAATGCAAGTCGATGTAATACAGTCATACACCACAGAACAGTTGATACAGTACAATCAGTTGTACAACATAATTAATGGGATTCTGTGGGCTGCCAGGTTACAAAGGTTTTTGGCTGAGAACAGTTGTACCTTTACTAAACAGTAGATTTAACTAGTACGAGTGCCCATGCTTGAGTAGCTTGTGTCAAAGTTAGGATTGCTTATTAGAGGCCATACATACGAACCACTTAAAGAATCCATCCTGTGCAAAACAAAATGATATTTTCTTATTGGTAATTCATAGAATTTGAAGCAGGAGGAGACTAAAGGGCAATCAAGTCTGCCCTCACTGTACTTATGGTAATTCTGGTTGTGTAGGCTCTGTCCATAAGCAATCTGGCCTTCCCAGTGTTCAGTGCTGCATTTTCCCAATGGTATCTTCTGTTCTGTATTGCCTATAGTTACATTTGTTTGTGGGTTTAATGTATGTTGGAGTGAGGGACTCTAGGAAGGGGCGTATCCTCTCAGACTGTTTCAGCCTGTCCCGGCTAGCAGGGAAGGACAGCTCATACCACCTGACCACCTATGGATGGCATCTACTCACAAATGGAATTACCAGTAAGGAAATACAATTCCTCATTGAGGCAGTCAAGATGGTGCAGTGCAGGGCCACCAAAATGATCACTGGCACGGTGGGACAAAAGCAATGACGAGAGGGTGGAGATGCTTCAGATACTTACTCTGGAGAAGGGTGGTCTGAAAGAGGACATGATCTCATTCTTTTGCATACACAAGTGTATTGACAAGTATGAACAGGCAGAGATGTTTGATCTGGTGTCCTGTAGCAGCATGCAGGGACACAGAGAAAACGCAAATATCGACACATTTGCAGCTGCTTCAGTTGGTGCGAACAGAAGGAGGAAAGTGGCAGGAACACACTGGAAGTCCGCACACAGTCAAAAAACAATAAACACTGTAATGCAAAGTGTTGACTCACAGTTTACTGGGCAGTATTGCAAAATTAACAAAGTGCAACAGGGCAGCTCCTCACTATTGCTTGTGCCACGGACAAATACCGAACAAACAGAAGTGCAATAAGCTGGCATCAAGCACCACAAGTTATTTAAAATAGACTTTGTTAAAGTACATACCACAGACTCAAGATCCTCCTGTAGTCCACCAATGTTTGGAGCTCAATACTTTTTCAAGGTGCCTCTTGAAAAAGTGCCAAGTTCTGGCATGAGTTGGTGGGCTATAGGAGGATCTTAGGGCTGTGCTATGTACTTTAATAAAACCTATTTTAAGTAACTTGTGGTGCTCGGAGCCAGGCTTTTTTCACTATTGCCAGTACTGCAAAATTGCAGAGTTGCAGTAATGAAAAACCCCAATGCTTCAGATCTCATACTTTACCCTTCATATGGGGGCATACCCTGAAGCTCACGGGTAGCTCTTTAAAAATGGCTGTGTCTTCCACGTCTATGACTAAGGCTCAGGTCAGGTGGGTGAACAAGGTAGAACTGGACATTCCAGAATTCCAGAGGCTTGTGAGCGGGCTTGTAGCATGTGCATGCTTCACGTGGCAGCTAGGCACATTTGGGATCATGCCTCTGATATAGTTCGACTGGCAGCCAAGTTCATGGTTACAGATATTTAGCTGTGTGTCTTTGGTTGTGATCTGCAGATGTTTCCCCAAAGCTTGTCTGAACTCTCTCCAGTTCCTGGGTAAGATGCTCTTTTGTCAGTAGCCAGGCAAGGTCCTCAGACATCTGTTTCACAAGAAGGGGTCTATGCTGCAAGATAATGACATAGTAGCTAAACGTACAACTTCTTTTAGTGTCTCCAGTTTCTCTTCCCAGCAGTGTTTTGTAAGGTCAGGCGATAACATTCTGGTAGGAGAAAGTACTTCAACTCTTCTAGATTTGCATATTTTTCACAATGCAGTTCATTTTATTACCCAAAAGGGCAACAACATAGGGACTTACAAAGCAACATTTGGAGATGTAATAAATTCTGAAGGGTGGCCTACCCATCTATCCATTTGACCTATAGTAGGAAGTTTGTAATCCTCTGCAGATAAATGGTCGTGGTCTGTGTTGAAAATCTGGGTTCTAGAGCTGGTGGCCCAGGGGTATTTATTGAATTCTGTATTCCACAGCACAGAGCAAGTTTTTTTAAGTCTCCAGTTTCTACTGCTTCAGAAAGGTGACTGACACTTTTTCAAGAGCTGTCATCTGTTTGCCATAGAGACTGTCCCTGTAGTGGAAAAGCGGTGAGGCATTTACTATAAACATTTTCTCTGTGTTCAAGAAAATGGAACTTGAGGGCTATTCTTGATTTAAAACTACTTCATGTCCATTGACATGAAGTATCCAAATCCCTTTTTGTCTGAACCACAAACTTACTCAGAGAGTCTGTGTTCATGGGAATTATTTTCAGTACTAAGCTCTGTCATTTGGGTTGCCAACAGCACACAGTGTCTTCACCAAGGTTTTGGTGGTTCTGGTGGCAGTCCTTTGCCTGTAAGTGTGGTATGTCCACCCATATGACTAGCTAATTCGGGTGTGATTTTTTTTTTTTATTCGGTGGCCCAAGAGGCAGTTCAACTGTATCTTTCTTCCTACCACTGTGAGAAAAGTTCCCTTACTTCCTCACAACAGCTTGAGCATCTGGTGGGCTCAAGGAGGGTTGGGGCAGTCAGGCAGAGGCACGTCCCAAATCCTGTTCCACTCCAAAACTCATATGCCACACTGGCAGATTGGGACAACCAAACAGAGTTACCCAGAGAAGTGAAGGGAAGGATGTAGAAGTCAGCTGAGGAAGTGACCTCAGTAGGGAGAGCAGTGGACCCCAGTGGAGGAGGAAGTGAGTCCTGGTGGGGGACTCTATTGTAAGAGGAATCCAGCTAGGAACGCATGAGGGGGAGGACAGGGAGGTGAGGTGGCTACCAGGTGCCATGGCATGGAGGGATGGGAGGAAAATCCTGGGGATCACCAGGAAGGCAAGACTGGAGGGTTAGCTGGATGTCATTATCCACCTAGGTACTAATGATCTGGTAAACAGGGAGCTTAAGGAAGTTCAGAAAGAGTTTAGGAAATTGGGGAGGGGTCTCAAGCAAGTAGCTACATCTGTCACCTTCTCAGAAATGCTACCTGTGAGAAGCATGGGAGAGCATAGGGGTGCATGCACCAGGAACTTTAACACATGGTTGAAGAACTGGTGCTGCAAAGAAAGGTTTGGATTCATTGGTGACTGGGGACCCACCTGGAGGGATGGGGGCTTGTTCAAGCCTGACGACCTGCATCCATCCTGGAGGGGAATCCAAGCACTCAATGATAAGGTTAAATGCTACATAGAACAGCATTTAAACTAGCCAAGGGGGGGGGTGGCAGGCCAGCATGTAGAATACCTAATTGCCCACCCCCCATAGCTAGCAGTGGAACCAGTGAACAGGACGAGGGGATCTCGCTACAAAGCAGTGTGTGCAAAAGATGGAGCTAGGCATCCAGGGAGTGGATAGGCAGAAATGGGACAAAATTCAACAGAAGGGCAGACAGCAGGGAGAACCAGGGATAAAGGACAACCAGGGAGGGGGCTGGAGTAGAACAGCTAAACAGTCCAGGGAGTTCACATCATGGAAAACCATGTGTGCCAGTACCCGGAGCCTTAGCAACAAGATGGAGTATCTGGAGGCTGCCACAGTGTATTTGGACTTGGACATTGTGGCCATCACAGAGATCTGGTGTAATGATAACGATGACTGGGAGATGGCCATACCCGGCTACAACATATTCAGAAGAGGCAGGAAGGGAGGAGGAGTGGCACTTTGTGAAAGATGGCATAAAGGCCACAGAGATCCAGGAGGAACAAAATGGGGGAGAGATACTGTGGGTTAAGCTGGAAAGGAAAATGGGGTCAGCCATCCACACGGGGGTGTCTACAGACCACCAGCCTTGGAAGAAGAGACAGATAGGGAGTTAATGCTAGCCATCCAAAGGATGGCAGACAAGGGGGAGTTGGTGCTGGTTGGAGATTTCAATATTCCAGATGTGGACTGGAGCCTCCCAGCAGCAGCATCAACCAGGAGCAGATTTATCCTGAACTCCCTTCATGGTGCCTTCCTTAAGCAACTGGTCATGGAACCAACTCGACAGAAGGCAATACTGGACCTCATGCTCAATAATGAGGACGGTGTGATGGGGTAGCAGTGGGGGAGCACCTGGGGAACAGTGACCACCAGTCACTGTAGTTTGAAATCACAGAAGGAGCAGAACCAAACCACACAAAAACACGTATCCTGGATTTCAGGAGGGCAGACATTGGGAAAATGGGGACATGCTTGAAAGAGGCACTAATGGGAATGGAGACATGCTTGAAAGAAGTACTGATGGGAATGGGGAGAGAATCAGGGGTAGAGGAACAGTGGGCAGTATTTAAAACCGGGATTACAAGAGGAACAGAATTTTGCGCTAAGCAGGTTAGCAAGTAGAGAAGGAAGAGGTGGCTATTATGATTTTCCAAAGAGGTAGTGGAGAAAGTGAAAGCCAAAAATATTGCATTCAGGCAATACAAAAAGACGTAGGCAGAAGTGAGTAGGGAGAAGTACCAGGAGAAGCAAAGGGAAGCAGGGAGGTTAGTAAGGGAAGCCAAAGCTCAGACAGAAGAGCGCATTGCAAAATCAATGGGTAGAGGAGACAAAACCTTTTACAGGTACATAAATGAAAAAAGAAGGACAAAGGGTGGGATAGTCAGACTGAAAGGGTGGGACAGGGGCCTCATGGAGGATAACAACAGTAAAGCTGATACACTGAACAGATATTTCTGCTCAGTTTTACTGAGGAAGAGGAGGGTAATGGGTCTGAAGGGAATCCAAGGGGCGGGAACGGCACAGAAATGGACACAAGTCTCTTTACACAGGAAAGGGTCCTAAAGGAACTGGAAGGAATAAGAGTCAAAAAAGCAATGGGGCCAGATGGGGTGCAGCCCAGGGTCCTAAAGGAGCTAAGAGAGATGATGGTTAAACCTCTGGCAATCCTCTTTAGCCGATCACCTGAAACAGGAGTGTAACCAAAGACTGGAGAACAGCAGATGTAGTCCCCTTATACAAAAGTGGGAACAAAGAGGAAGTGAGGAACTACAGACCAGTCAGCCTGACCTCGGTAGTGGGGAAGATCATGGAGGCACTTCTGAAGGAAAGATTGGTGGAACATCTGGTGTCAAAGGACTACAGGACCCAAGGCAGCATGGTTTCACCAGGGGGTGGTCATGCCAGACCAACCTCATTGAAGTGATCGACTGGGTGACAAGGGAGGTGGGTCAGGGGAGGGCAGTGGACATGGCCTATGTGGACTTCAGCAAAGCCTTTGACACTGGGCCACATAGAAGGCTATTAAACAAACTGGGTAATATGGGAGTGGGCAGGACAGTAGTGTTGTAGGTGGGTAATTAGTTGGGTGGCAGGACATAGAGGGTGGTGGTAAATGGGTGTCACTCCACAGAGGGCAGAGTGACCATTGGGGTACCACAGGGATCAGTGCTGGGACCGTTCCTATTCAACATCTTCATCAGTTACATTGTGCAGGACCTAGAAGGCAGAATTTCCCTTTTTGCTGATGACACGAAACTCTGTAACAGAGTGGACACATCGGAGGGTGTAGACAGAATGAGGAGGAACCTGCAAAAGCTTGAAGAATGGTCAAGGGTTTGGCAGTTGAAATTCAATGCAGAGAAGTGCAAGATAATGCATATGGGGCACAAAAACCCTGGAACAACATATCAGTTGGGGAGTGAGGATATAGTGTGCACCAAACAGGAAAAGGACCTTGGGGTTATCATCTCTGATGACCTCAAGGTAGGGAAACAGCACAACAAGGCAGAAGATAAAGCATATTGGATGCTGGGATGCATAGGCAGCGTCATCACCAGCAGGAAAAGGGAGGTCATAATTCCACTATACAAGAGCCCCACCTGGAGTACAGTGTACAGTTCTGTAGACCTTACCTACATAAGGACATAGACAGGGTAGAGAAGGTTCAGAAGAGGGCAACAAAGATGGTACAGGGATTGTATCACAAGTCCTTTGAAGACAGGCTGAAGGACCTGAATATGTACTCCCTGGAGGAGAGGAGAGGAGAGGAGAGAGCGACGAGATATGAAAGGGACATACAAGTACCTTACAGGGATGAACAGGGTGCAGGAATACACTATTTTCCAGCAAAAAAGATGTTCCAGTACTAGAGGGCATGGGATGAAGTTGGAGGGAGGGCGATTCAGAGGAAACGTGAGGAAGCATTTCTTCACAGAAAGGGTGGTGGATAAGTGGAACACCCTGCCAGATGAAGTGGTGGGGGCTGAAAGAGTCATGGGATTTAAGCATGCATGGGATAGACATAAAGGAATTCTGGAGGGCGGGGTAAGAGGCAACAGACTTCTAGAAGAACGTAAAGGGAACTTACAAGCTCAAATGGGCAGACTGGGTGGGCCATAGGCCCTTATCTGCTGACACTGTCTATGTATCTATGTTATGTTTCTATGTCAATACAGCAGCAGACTGTTTACTCATTCAGAAGAGAGTGTGGTGTGTGATTATAACCTGTATATCCATCCTGTCCCAAGCTTCATTTGTGGCTCATCATTGTCTAAACAGTGTGGGTCTCTTGTCAGTCTGTATATATCTTGTTCTGTGGGTTACACTAAACAGTACGTATCCTCGGGTGTTCTTGATCTATAAGTTGAAGTGCTAGAATTGCTAATAAAGAGGCGAGTCCACAGTATGGAGCCTGTACTCGGCCTCCGAGGTGTGATTGAGGTAGAACACTGGCAGAGTAATCACCTGGTTAAGGTGAAACTTCCGACACCACCTTCAATAGGAATTTCGGGTTGGGGCGCAGGACAACCTTGTCCCTGTGGAAGACCAGGTAAGGAGACTCGATAGAGAGCGCCTGTAACTCCCCAGTCCTTCTGGCTGATGTGATAGCCACCAAGAAGGCGGTCTTCCACAACAAATATGAGGTGTCACGTTTGTGCATCGGTTCGAATGGCTTGCCTATGAGCTTTGCCAAAACCAGCAGTAGATCCCACGTGGGTGGAGGTTCACGCACTGGAGGGGATATGTAATCTACTGTAGGCCTTTGAAGAAGCGCCAGACCACCTTTGCCTGCGCCACTGACTGCTGACCGGCCCACGCCCGGTAAGCAGAGATGGCTACCAGGTGCACCTTTAGGGTCATTGACCGAAGTCTCTGCTGGGAGAGAGAACAAAGATAGTCCAAAATGCTAGCCACTGGACAGGACAGTGGGTCCAACCCTTTGCCCTGACACCAGATGGAGAATCTCTTCCATTTAAGGGCATAGTATTTTCTGGACGATTCCTTACGGGAAGCCTCAACAGTGTTGAGGACCTCGTCGGAGAGACCCAAGGCCTAGAACTCTAGCTGCTCAGGAAGCAGACCGTCAGGTGCAGAGATTGAAGACCCAGGTGGAGAACCTTCCTCTGACTGACTGAGAGCAGGTCCGGGCGTGCTGGAATCCACCTCAGGAGCCTGGAGCTGAGGCAGAGGAGATTTGGATACCAGAACTGGTGTGGCCAGTCTGGGGCTGCCAGGATCACCTGCACCCTTTCCCTCCTGACCTTGATGAGCACTTTGTGAATCAAGGGAAGGGGAGGGAAGAGGCCTGGAGTCCATGGCCTCGAGAAGGCATCCCCCTGCAGTGAGCCCTGCAGGGGGGGGGCCGGCATGTTACAGCCTCAGCTTCACATTCTCCCTGGATGTGAACAGGTCTACCTGAGGGGTGCCCCAGTGGGAGGACAGATCTTGTACTACTTCCTGGTGGAGAGACCACTCGTGACGTGCCCTGCCCATCTGGCTGAGGGCATCGGCCAGCTGAGTCGAGGCTCCTGCTATGTGAATGGCTAGGAGATCTGCCTCCAGGCTGAGCACAAGGAACCAAATGCAGAGAGCTTCCTTGCAGAGGAGCGTGTCCCACACTGCCTATTGAAATAGTACATGGTCGTAGTGTTGTCTATCTGGACCTAGACCATTTGACCCCGAACAAATGGAGCAAATGCAGTCAGGGCTAGCCGAACCACTCAAAGCTAGAGCAGATTTGGTATCAGGACTCCTGGGGGGGACCAAAGCACGTGAATTCTGTGCTCCCCCAGATCAGCACCCCATCCATCAGAGAGGCGTCGGTCATCAGGATGACCATCTGCTTGGGGTGGACAAACAGGATCCCTTCCTGCAGGTGGGATGGGATAGGATGAACCACCACTGGAGGCCGTCCCACTCTGGGTCACAGAAATCAGCTGATTGAGATGACCTGAGCGCTGAGATCACTGGCTGGCCAGTTCCCACTGGAGGGAACGCATATGCCAGCCGGTCCATCAGATCACGCTGGTGCAGGCTCCCCCATGTAGCCCAGAAGATGCAGGAAGTCCTGGGCAGGGCGCAGTTGATCAAACAGAAATGATTGGGCTAAGGAGGAGAGAACCTCCGCCCTGTCCATCGGGAGCCAAGCTCTGGCTCAGCAGGAGTCGAGCTCTGCCCCAACGAATTGAATCACCTGCGAAGGCACTAGATCTTATTTCGAGAGTGCTCTTGCAGTAGGTATTTACATATAGGACTGCTGCGCTGCCTCAGACCTCCTAACTCCTCGCTTCTCCCACGACCTCTGGACTCACCAGAGGAACCAGTAGGAGGGAGGTTCTCCTTCCATCTACCTGGTTGGGAGAGGATAACATCAGATGCTTGGGTGCTCTAGCTGATCGTGGCAGGACAATCAATAGAGTTTTTTCAGAAACCACCCCGAAGACCGCCCCCCCCCCCAGTCATCTTACTCCTGGAGCATCTTCCTCTGGTCCTAGAAGAAATCCCCTTCCTTCTCGCAAAAGCAGCGAGAGAAACCAAGAGAGGCCTAAGGGCATGGCTTGGAACTCGAAAAGGGTTCCCTCGGCTTGGAAGCAGAGGAACAATCAATGGGATGGATGAATCGGAACGTGAAAGAACGCATCCTGAAGATCTAGGGAGGAGAACCGCATGCCTTGCTCCAGGGATGGTATGATCTGAGCCAGAGTTACCAGCCAGAAGGTGCGGGACCCGAGGAACTTGTTCAGGTTGTAGAGATCTAGAATGGAGCACCAACCCCCTGTCCATTTTGGCACCAGGAAGTGCCTAGAAATGAACCCTGGGTCTGAAGGTGGATCCGCTACTCTGTGCACCACCTCCTTGAGGAGGACCTGAGCTATGTTGTCTCAGAGAGCCGACTGAGAGGCTGTGGGCATCAGATCCCCCCTGTGGGGCGCAGGCTTGATATGGAGGTGCCCGCTTAAATTCCAGAGGCAAGCCTTGACTGACCACTTCCAGAACCCAACGATCCATGGTGATAGCGGACCAGGCGGAAAGGAAGTGGCTGAGCTGGCCCCCCATGGGAAGTCTGAGGGGAGGTGTGACGGGATTGAGGGAGGCAGCCCTCGACCCATCACTGGGCAGGCTTGGAGGAGGGTCCGGCAAAGGACCTTCTCCCCTGGGCTTCCTGAACGAGGAGGCCATGGACTTGGCCCAATGATGCCAAGTTTTAGCCTGCTGGCCCTGCTGCTGCTGGTCCAGTCAGGCCGCAGGAGTGGACGAGCGATAGGGCTTGGGGCTCTGATGCTTGGGCCCTTGTCCTTCTGGGCAGATGTGGTGGAATGCATGGTGGCATTGGACTTCTCTATACGTTGGAGGTGGCCCTCCATGCTGGGCCCGAACAGGTCAGTGCCCAAGAAGGGGATATCTGCCAGCTTGTGTTGTAAATCAGCCATAAAGGTTGAGATGCACAGCCAAGCCCTGCAGCGAATGGCCACTGTGGTCGCTAGTGAACAGGCACAGGAGTCACCAATGTCCAGAGCCATCTGGAGTTGTTGCTTTGCCACTGCCCTACCCTGGTCCCAGACCTGCTTGACTGTGATCTGGAGGTCCGCTGGGAGATGAGGGATCACCATGTCCAGGGAGCCCAAGAGAGCATGGGAGAAATGTGCCATGATAACTTCCGAACTGTCCTGACAAAGGCCAAGGGAGGAAGCTGCATAGACCTTCTTCCTGGAATGGTCCATTTGTTTGGGTTCCTTGTCCGGAGGGCTGTCCACTTCCCCTTTGTTGCTTGAGTGCCGAAAGACAGAGTCGGCTACCAACCCCAGCGCAGAGGGGTGCTCCGAAAAACCTGAAAAGGACCCCATAGGGACCGCATACTTGAGGGCCTTGCGGGCAGAAGATGCAGGGCAAGATGCAGGATGCTGCCGCAGCTCCAAGGCTGGGCCACAATGGCCTGAGCCATCGGAAAGGCCTCCATCGGAGTATCCCCTTTGTCCTGAATCTCTGTGATGGGATACTTGGCCCGTTTCTGCACAGGTTCGAGCTCCATTCCCATGGACTTGGAAATGAGCTGACAAATACCCATCAGCGTGGTAGGGCCCTTGTCGACGGAGGGGCCCCCAAGAGAGTTGGCGTCGACAGGACGGAAGACCATGGAGGAATCTTTGGACTCTGAGGAGTCCTCATAAAGTGGGTGACTACGCTTGTCACTCTCAACCCGCCTTGGGTGGTTGGGGGTAAGAGTGACTGACAACTGATGGGGTAGGCCTTGGGCTGATCAAGATTCCTTGGTTGGAGCCCTGGACTTCAGTTGCTCGGGCAGCGGTTCCACCAGATTCGTGGGGTAGCTGGCTTCCGCTGAGCCGGCAGGGCCTTAACTGGCACCTCGGTGACAGTGACCATGGCCAACGTCAGTTGCTCTAGCAAAAGCCACTTAATGCAGGGTTTTAAATAATTGATTAGTAATTTTTTTCTTGGGACAATGCTAACTGTACAGAAAGTAATTATATAGGTTTTCTAGAAGTGTTATGTTTGTTAAACACAGTGAAGCAAGTGCTATGCATTTTCACAATGTTTTAGCACTTTTATGAGCAAAACTCTAATCAATTTTTGGAGTTAAATAAATCCCTGTAATGGCTGGGGTAGAAACCAGAATCGGTTTAGACCCAGACAGGACCAGCTGTTGCCACATTAGGTCTTTGTAGCGCCAACACAACTTGCACCAGAGCCTCTCCTCACCCGAGGAGGGCGAGGAGTGGTGCAGCCACTTACTGTGGCATAAGGAATGAGATTGCTGATGAGGGCGAGTCTTGTCCGACGTCGAAGTTGAGGAATGAGACCTCGACCGTTGGCGGGGCCGACAGGAGACCTCAGATGGAGTCAGGGAAACACACTGCTTTTCCTGGTCCAGTTCTTTGGCAGGCAGGTTCTGCCCAGTGGGCTTAGCCGACCCGTCTGAGGACACCGGAAGCACCAGAGTCTGAAATAAAGAGTTGTTGGCCGGATCGGGCCGCAATCCATCGATCGGCTCGAGAAAAATCTCGGCCGTGTCGAGAGGCATCTCAGCTGACTGGTCTGAAAGGGTTACCGTGAAACCAGCGGCTTTGGCTGTGACTTTGACCGAAGTCAAAACAAGAGTTTCCTGTGAGCGGGACTACTCTCGGTCCCAAGAGTGTCAACATTATGACTTGTCCTTTTTCAACTCCTCCTTCCGAGAGCGTGAAACATGTGACCCCAAAGGGCCCTCTACCTTCGCGGAGAGAGAGACTGGCACAGCTCCTTGAAGGAAACTGAATAGGAGGATCCCAGTTGTAGTGGAATGAAGGCCGAAGCCAAAGAGGAGCCTGCCATGGCCTGAGACGCTGCCTTCTTGAAGGCCTTAAGCTGTTCCAGCTGTTCAGCGGACCCCACAGCCTCAGAGACCACCCACGGGCATCCTTGAATTTAACCGATGGGTAACGCTTTTTCGGTTGCCCCGGTTGATGTCGGGCAGCGCGGTCTTCCAGAACCAAAGGTGAAAAGGGCCGACAGTGATCGCAAGCCTGCAGATCGTCGTCGTGTCCCAGGCAGTAGACGCATGGTGTAATCGCGCGACATCTTCTGCCCACAGGAGCACCAGCGAAATCCAGGAATCGATTTGTCTTCCATCGTGGTAGTGAGGGAAGAAGGTGAGGATGAAACTCGACAGAGTTTTAAAATAAGTTTGAAAGTGAATCCGAGGATTCTAGAGCCAGGGCCTACTACACGTGTGAGCGCTAAGAAGGGAACCTGGACCTTCCAGTGGAAAGAAAGATCTGGCATCATCTGGTGGAGCCGAGGGTTATACCACCTGGGTGGGTGGGAGGAGCCAGCTTGAAGACTTTGCGGCACATCTTAAAGTGGCAAGGTACCTGCCAAGAAGTGTGGATGAAAAACATATACCACTCCTAGAACTACTGTTACAGGTGATTATCCTGTTTTTTTGTGGCATCCCTAAAATCCTAGCTGGAAGGCTCAGCAAGGGGTCCTAATTCTTCTTTCATGAGTAAAACCTATTTCATCTCATGAAAGAAGAGGGTGGGACTTTTTTTTTTCTCCACAATTCTTTCATGAGGTTATAAGAAAGAACCAATGTTCTTAAGTGAAATCTCATGAAAGAACTGGCCTTGACCAGGAATGTCTTGAATTGTGAAGTCACAGCTAGAGTCTTGCTGCTGGCTTCAACTAGAGCAGTAAACCGCAGATCCTCTGATCTCTCTCTCTCTCTCTCTCTCTCTGTCTGTCTCTCACTTTAACTATCTATAGCTATCTGTCTGTCTAATCTAAGTATTTTTATTGTTTTTCTTAAGTGGAATGGGGTGTCCACCCTGGTACTGCTTCTTTCTCCATCCTCCCCTCCAGGTCACCTGCACCCACTTCCCAGTGTTTTTTGTTTAATTAGTAAGTGGACCGGGGTGCCCACCCCCAGTACTGCTTCTCTTGCTGCTCCTCCCCTCCAGGTTGCCTATCTCCCTTCCTTTAATTTATGTGGCTGCACCAGGGTGCCCACTGCTGGTACTGCCAAAGATCATCTGAACACTGGAGATCCCAGTCCCCAATGTTAGCTTGTGTCCCTCTACAATAAAGAAAAATGTCCCTCATTGTTGTTTTCTTTTAAGCTGATAAAAAAGGTCCATCGGCAATCTGACCCTTCCCTATCCTGACCTCCCACTTAGCACCCACCACCCCACACCCCCACACACATCCTCACTCACCTGAACATGCCACATGACGTACAGCCACTCTCCAATCAAAGACACGTCTCACTGTTGAACCGGTGACTGTGATGAGAAAATAAGCTAAGTGCGGGCTAACGTATTTCAATGGGGTTTTTACTTTTGTTCATAACTTTGTTATTTATGAACATTTTTACACTTAATTATCCACATGGCCTTTTTTGGGACCCCACCTGATGAACAAGGGCTGTAAAATTGCTCAAATCTGTCCTGAAAGGTGATTTTGCAGCCGCTGCACAAACATCACTTTTCAGGCAGTATTTGAAAATTTTCTCAGCACTTGTTCATGAGGTGTGGTCATAATAAGGCTATGTTGAAAATTTGGGGTAGAGATATTAAAAAAAAAAAACAGAGTTGAGAGCATATGTTAACATTTTTCAATGTATGCTCATATTGGTAATTTTCAATATTTGGACCCTAAATTTTCACCATAGCAATTTTTTTCACACCACCTCATGAAATGAAAGCTTGTGGGAGGGTGTCACATTCTACCTTTGTAAGATAATGTAGGAATTATTACTGTACCCCTTCATGTGTTCTTTATTGTAAGTTTTCTTGCTAAAACATATAAATAAAGAATTTAAATCAAATCCTGGCTGAAACATGTTTTTGTACTTGTGGCGTGAAATCATATTTTGGTTGGAATTTGAGAATTTTCACCTACCGGCTTCATGAGATGGGGTTGTAACATGGCTGTGTTGAAAATTTGGGGTCAAAATATTAAAAACAACTTTATGAGCATATGTTGACATGTTTCTATGCCCACTCATAAGTTAGGCAATTTTCAATATTTTGACCCAGGAATTTTCAGCATAGCCATTTTTTTACACTACCTCATGAACGTGACAGCTATCATTTTTCAAATCATGGCCTAAAATGTGCTTTTGCACCTGTGGCGTGAAATGGTGTTTCAGTGGGGATGTGACATTTGTAACTTACTGGGTTCATGAGTTGGGGTTATAAGAAGGCTATGTTGAAAATTTGGTGTTTGGATATGGTAAAATGACCCAGTTCTGAGTGTACATTGAAATTTTTTTGAGCTTCCACAGCCAGATGGACTTCATGTGTGGTGCAACTATAGCTGTATGGAAGTGCAGGGCCTCTTCCACAGCCAGACAGACTTCTCATTTTGCACAGAGTCTGGGTCCTGTGCGTCTGCATCTGTAGCCCCACGTAGGTGCAGGGCCCAGAGCTTCCACAGCTAGATGGACTCCTCGCTTGGTGTGGAAGGGCTCTGCACATCTGTATGCAGACGGACTCCTCACTTGGCACATGGCCCGGAGATCCATGTGCATCTGTAGCTAAACAGAAGTGCAGGGCCCAGAGAGTCCAGTGTTTTGGGCCCTGCACATCTGCATCTGTAGCCATATGCAATGGACCCTGCACTATGCAGCCAAATGTATATCTGTTGAACCTACGTGAATGAGGATATAATTGTATTGTCTCAAAAAGTAATGAAATGCATTGCAAAAGACTGCATTAATGCACCAGTTAGGGTTTAGCGTAAAGCAACAAAAGTAGTGAAATGTGGTGTTAGGGTTTCCAACCCTAACTTCCCACCGCCCCAAGTAGCAAAGGGAAAAACCCTCACAAGCAGTCACAGACAGTCATCATTAGGTAAGACAGACAACATAGAACTGTTTCCAGATGACAAAAATGCAGCAGCACTGATGTAATACCTTTGTGGATTTGTATCTGTGGCTGCATAAGCACAGGCCCCACAGAGACATGTGCATATGCAGCCCCACTCATATGTGTATGTCATATAGTGCATTCTGCAGACAGAAGACCTCATGGGACCTGTGCCTCTGCAGACAGAAGTACTCATGCACACTGTACAAAGTACCTCACTAGATAGCATGTTCCGCTACTGCATGGTATTCTAGGTGCAACTGTGTAACTGAAAACCTGCTATCCCTTCTTGATCCACTGCTTAAACCATGATACCTACATTGCAACAGTAATTCCTTCTGGAGCGAGAATTTGGGTGCAGGCCTCTCAGGTGGCTGAGCTTCTGCAGACAGAAGTATTTTTGCAGTTTTGGGATCATGGATTTTGTGGCTCCTGCCCTTCTGCAGCCAGAGATCTGTGTGTACGTCTTACACTGGTGGCTGCAGAAACGCAGGCCCATTTGTGTGTGTGTGTGTGTGTGTGTGTGTGTGTGTGTGTGTGTATATCTTACAGTATGCATAGTACCTGAATCCACAGAGGTGCTGGTCCCTACGGGCCTGTACTTCTGCAGGCAAAAGAACTCATTTGGGTATCATGGATTTATATTTGTGACTGCAGGGGCCTGTGCTTCTGCATACAGAAGCAGTGTTGTGATTTGAGTATCCTGGATTTTTTGTCTGCAGCGACAAGTGAGTGTGTATGTTTCATGATGTGTGTGCCGCAGATACAAATCCACAATGGTAGCATATCCATGTTGCTGCATTTGTGTTATCTGGAAGCAGTTGCATGTTGTTTGTCTTACCTTAAGATGGCTATCTGTGGTTGCTTGTGTGGGCTTGTCCTTTTGCTGCTTGGGGAGGGGTGAGAAGTTGTTGTAGTGGCATAGGCAGACCAGAAGAAGCTATAAAATTCATAAGTAGCATTCGAGTATCATGAAAAAGTGGAATAGAAAAAATAAAATTGTTCAGGAAAAAACTTCTAAGGGAAGTACAAACAAAAATCCTTCATCTGAGTTTCTAACTCAATTTAAATCTCTATCTCTGTAGAAAACATTGCTGTCTTTATAGAATATATCTTTTCCTAGTAGTTTAAATTCTGCATCCTGTTGTAAATTACATATCCTGCTTTTCACAAAATGTCTCAGAACTCTGTTACTTTCCTTTCTGTGACCAGCCTGCAGAGCACAACTAGTCTTTAGAGGTGCAGCAAAATAAAACATTCTGTCTCAGAGCTGGTCTCTTGTTGACAGTTCTATAAACAAGCTTGTGGAGGTCAAAATACATCTCAAGGTCAACCCCCGTGTTCCAGATTGTTACCCTTCCTAAGAAACCCAAATAGCTTTCTACAGTCGTGTCAACAATAATAAATATAAACATTTGCAAACCAAGGGATCCCAGTTTCACATAAGGATTCACTTATATATTTTTTTCAAACACAGAGAAACAAGGGGCAGAAAGAATAGAAACGGCAAGTGAAGGGAGATAACGGGGAAATTGTGGGTTCCGTAGAATGGCCAATTCCTAGGTGCCACAAGAAAATCTGATTGCGCAATCAAACAGAAAAGAGACAGACAAGAGTCAGAATTGGAGAGGACAAAACAGATCCTTGCTTTTTAACTCTCTCTGCTTAATAAATGGGACAGGAACTTACTCAACCCTGCCATACACACCCTCTTTTAGAGGGAACCTTTGTTTCTTAACAAAAATAGAAAATCAGAAAACACAGGTTTCCAAAACCTTTTTGTATTATTTGTATTACGTTACCTTGCAACATTTACAGTTCTTTGCATGTGCATTATCCCTTTTTTCATAATACCTTTTACAGCAAACATTTAATTTAAGCACTTACATTTTTTTTCAACCTTTTGAATTCTCAATTCTTGAACCATATCTTGACAGAAAATCAACACTGGCATTCTCTTTTCCAGATTTGTGCATCACTTTGAATTTAAATGGCCGTAGTGCCAGGTACCACCTTGTGATTCTGGGACTTTTATCCTTCATTTAATTAAGCCAGCTGAGAGGATTGTGATGTTACATGTACAAAGTCGGCTCCTAGCAGATGAAACATCAGTGACTCCATTGCCTGTTTTGCAACAAGGCATTCTTTTTCAATAGTGGAGTACTCCTTCTCTTTCGAGTGATTTCCTACTGATGTACAGAATGGGATGTTCCTTCCCATCTATATTCTGACTTAGGACTATACCTAGGCCTACATCTGATGCATCTGTCTTCAACAGAAATAGTTTATCAAAGTCTGAGCTTTTTAAAACGGGGGCTAAACATAATACAGCCTTGCTGGCCCATAAAGTTTCAGAATATTCTAGGAACTATTTCACATTATGTGAGTATCATTTTTATTGAGCTTAGTGAGCAGAGTAGCTGCCTGGGCAAAGTTGGGAACAGATCTCTGGTAGTATGCAGCCAGACCTAAAAATGACCTGGCATGTTTCTTTGTTTTAGGGACAGGACAGTTGGCTACAGCTTCTACCTTGGAAATATGTGGCTCTGCTTCTCAGTTTCCCAAAATACAACCCAAATATCTGATGTCCTGCTTGCCTAATGCACACTTGGTAGGATTAATGGTCAGACCTGCATTTTTGATAGATTAGATAACTGCTCATTGGTGTTCCAGACTGCTTTTTCATTTTGGACTGTACACCACAACATCATCTGGGTAAGTGGCACAAAAATCAGTGTGAGGGGCTAGAATTACATCCATGCACCACTGGAATGTAGCTGGTGTGCCAAATGGCATGGTGGTGAACTGATTGAATCCAGTTGGAGTGGAAAATGCAGCTTTGTCTCTGGATTCTTTAGCTAGGGGAATTTTCTAGTAACCCCTTGGTAAGATTGAGGATACTAATGTACTTGACACTTGCCAATTTGTCCACCAAATCATCTATCCTGGGCATAGGATAACTGTCAAATAGGGACACATGATTATGTTTTATAACATCAAGGCATATTCTTACATCCCCTTCTTTTTTATTTACAATCACCATTGGTAATGACTAAACACGTCTCAAATTCTTCAGTGAAACCCAACACTTTCATTTTTTTTCATTTCCTTAACCATGTCTGCTTGTAACTGCTCTGGTAATCTGTATGTCTTTTGTCTGATAGGACACGCATTCTCTGTCACTATTACTTGCTCAGTCCCTTTTACTTAGCCTGGTACAGTGCTAAAAGTACTTTTAAATGTTCTTTCCAAGTTATGAATTTGTTCTGTGGATAAGGAAGCATTCACCTTTACAGCATCAGAAGACACAGTTTGTTCCAGTCTGTCATAAGCTATATCAGTAGCTTCTTTAGCAGTTTCTGGTAGTACTGACAAAGCAATCTTTGGTGTTTTTTCAACCCATTTCTTCAGGAGGTTAACGTGATATACCTAAGTATGATTTTTTCCTATCAGGGGTCCCAATCTCGTAGTTAACTGTACCAGTACGTCTACCACATTACAAGACCCTTGGCACTTCATTAACAGTTTGTTTTCTGTAGTGGGTGACAGTAATAAGACCTTTTCGCTTGGCTCAAAAACTCTTTTCTTTTATCCTATGGTAATAATAATACACCTTCTGCTGTTTTGGGCGTCTTTCTGATTACTGTGGGCAATTTCAACATATTTTGCCCATTTCTTTCTTAGTGCACACATAAAAGATGTAATAAAAATTCTTTCTGAGCAAGATTATCTTCCCATGTTTTTTTTTTTTTTTTTTACATCTAGTGGCCCTCTGAGTCATCTACCATACAACATTTCAAAGGGTGAAAAACTTGTTGATACTTGTGGTACTTCTCTGTGAGCAAAAAGCAGATAAGGTAAGCATTGGTCCCAATCTTTCCCTTCGCCTTTCACAAACATTTTTAACATGCGTTTTACGGTTTGATTAAAACGGTCAACAAGACCGTCTGTCTGAGGGTGGTAAGAGGAGGTTCTTATAGCATTGATACCTAGTAGTTGGTACAGCTCTTTCAGCAAAGCAGCACCAAAATTACTACCCTGATCAGTAATAATCTCTTTAGGTTTGCCTGCCCTGAAGAAATTTTTAGCAAGTTCTGCCACCACTTTTGGTGCTGTGATAGTATGCATTGGAATTGCCTCTGGGTATTGAGTAGCATTGTCACAACTGCCAAAATGAAGCAATTACCCTTTTTTGTTTTAATCTGAGGGACCAACCACACCTATTGCAGTTCTCTCAAAAGGCACATCTATCAAGGGTAGGGGTATCAGGAGCACGTTGTCTTTTTTTCTGACATTCAGCATAAGAACTGCAATCGGTAGCAATGTCCTCATGAATCCCAGGCCAGTAAAATCTGTACAACAATCTGGCAAGGGTGCGATCCCTGCCCGAGTGACCAGCCATAGAGCTATCGTGTGCTGTCTGTAACAACTCAGATCTATACTTTTTTAGTATGACTAATTGTTCTGTCTATTCCTGCATGTGAGGATTAACCCAAACTCTGCACAGTACCCCACTACATTTTTAAACATTGGTTTACCCTGTTTTTGTTTTTCTCCAGCTGTTAAAAATAACTTTGGAGAGAAACATTGTTTGTTCAGAATCAAAATCATATCAGTTTAGTTTCAACATTTTCATATAGCAACCTCTTATGTCTATCAGTCTTTTGTTGCCACAGTTTTTTCAGGTGTATTCTTTCTTTCTTGGAATTCCGGATCTTGGAACTGGGCTCAAACAAGTCCAAATCTAAGTCACCAAAAGCAAAAGGGTCCCCAGCATCTGAGATTTCCTTTGCCTGTGCTTTTGTTAGCATAGCAGGGTTTACTCCCTCTGTGATTAACTTAACAAACCTGGAAAGTAATTTCCAATAATCACAGGTACAAGTAACTTTGGAACTACCTATATTTTCATTTGGTGTGACATCCCATAAATGTTCAGAGTCACTTGGGTGGTGGGATAGTATTGAGTGTCCCTGTGGATTCAGATGACCCCAGTACCTGGTCCTTTTGCAGAGTCTTTTCCCAGAACTTCAACAGACACTAGGGTCTGTCTGCTTCCTGAATCTATAAGTCCCTTCATGGTCTTACTTCCCACCTTGACACCTATTAAATACTTGCCTCAGTTTGCTAAGGCCAAATTTGCTCCAATGTTACCCTTCTTATTTTTGTGTCAGTTTCTTGCAATATGGCCTGGCTTATTACAGCTATAGCAGATAAAGTCTTTGGGTGCAGATTTGTTACTCCCATCAGTGTTCTTATCTGATTTGGAGTTAAACTGGGGAAAAAGAGGGTCTAACCATCCCTTTGCTGATATTTCACTGCTGCAGTGTCTGTCTGGCCATCTAGTAATCCTCAGTCAAATAAACACCCTCTTCCCCACTTTCTGGTCGATGCTTTTTTTACCCAGAGCTGCACGTCTGTAGGAAGAATGTTGATGAATTGCTCCATTGCAAATATGTTGATGATCTATGGGACTGTTTTGCCCTCTGGTTGGAGACGTTTAATGAGGAGTCTCCCGAGTTGGGTGAAGGGCCCTTGAGGATTAAACTACAAGAAGAGCTGCACTAGGGTAGAGCATGGTGCTCTATGACAGTGGCTATAAATTTAAAGACAAAAGTCTTGGCAGTCACCATCGTACAATAGTGCAAGTAGGCACAAAATGAAGAGTCATGCCCGTTTCAGTTCATAGAAAAACAATTTGTTTCTTTGAGAAAGTCTCATTTACAGGTGAAACGTCAGAAGTTTTCTTGTCCTCTAGACCCTGTTGGGTCTTTTTTGAACTTTGTGGTGTTATGAATATACAAATAAATTGTTATTCTATGAACTAAAATATAGGACTCTTCATTTTGTGCCTACTTGTATTATTGTACAATGGTGAGTGCCATGGCTTTTGTCTTTAAGCTCCTTGAGGGATTTTTCACTGAGTGGTACTTCTGAGACTGGAATCTCTGCCTGTAGGTCTCTCCTTAGATGTTGTATCATTTAAGAATTTCTCTTTTCACAAAGTCATAGTTTTCTGACTGTGCAGTGTCCATATTGCTGTAAGCAAGTTGGGTTTTACCTGCCAGATAAGATACCTGCCTGGTTGCCCATTGCTGTTTTGGCCATTTGCAAGCTCCAGTGACCCTTTCAAAAGTTGTCATGTATTCTTCACTATCATCCGAGGGACACAGCTTTGTAAGTTTAATGTCTTTTAAGTTTGTGTTTTGTTGATGTGCTGGATATGTACCAGATCCTCCAGCTTTGATAGTTTGCAAGGCATCCAGCCATCGCTGCTCATGTCTCTGCATCTCTTCTCTGTGCCTCTGTATGCTGCATCTCTTGTTTTCTCTGTTTCTCAGCCTCTCTTTGTTGCATAGCCCTCCATTTGAAGAGGGCAGACATGGTTTCAGGTTCTGTCCCTGCCTGTTCTTCTTTTTTTCATCACTGGCGCTAGTAGTGCAGTCTCAGTTTGGACTTCTGTTTCTGCTTCTAGTTTGGCTGCCATTCTTTATTTATTTATGTATTGGGAACTTTGGAGAATTACCTTTGAGTACAAGAGCTCATTTACAAAGGATCTGTATCAAATACATGGTCACAAAATACATTACAAGTACAATAAGCAGTTCCAGATGAAATTCTGTCGAGTCAGGCTCAAAGTACTTAAGGCAGAACAGTTACATACGGTTTTGAACAAACAAACAAAAATCCACACCAGATCATTGTATAAAAAGTCACACGTAGTGTACAGAGAGAAACCAAATAAAACTGTTTAACAGCTATAGTTGCATTGGACTTTAAAGGCAGACCGCAAACATCTCTTAAACTGATTAAACTTCTGGTAATCACTCCTAGGCTTGCTGTTGCAGGATGCATACCATTCTTCTGTGCTTCCCTGGTACCATGTCTAGTACCCATGCACAAAACTCCTGGCATAGAAAACTTCTGGTTATCACTCCTGGGCTTGCTGTTGCAGGATGTATACCTTTCCTCTATGCTTCCCTGGTACCATGTCTAGTACCTATGCACAAAACTCCTGGCATAGAAACCTTCTGGTAATCACTCCTGGGCTTGCTGTTGCAGGATCCATAGCATTTTCTTTGCTTCCCTTGTACCATGTCTAGTACCCACACACAAAACTCCTGACATAGAGTATTTGTGGTGTCAATCCCACTGACACCAACAGTCATAGTAGCATAGGTCGAGAAGCATAAGCAGACCAGGAGATGTTACAATATTCGCAAGTAGCATTTTATTGTTCTCAATAACAATGGAATAGAACAGATAAAATTGCACAGGATAGCTGTTCCTAAAGGCAGTGCAAACAAAATCCTTCATCAGTCTCTCTCTCGAAATTTAAATCTCAATCTCTCGGTCTAAACAAAACATTGCTGTTTTTATGTAAGTTGTCTATTCCTGGCAGTTTAAACTCGGCATCCTGTTGTTGTAAATTACATCTCCTACTTCTCACAAAATGTCTCAAAACTTTGTCACTTTCTTTCTTGTGACCAGCTTGAAGAGCACATCTAGTCTTAACTGGTGCAACAAAAATAGAACATTCTGTGCTAGAACTGGTCTCCTGTTGACAGTTCTGTAAACAAGCTTATCGAAGTCAAAATACTGTATAGCAGGTAATTTTAGCGTTCTGAAAATTTTCGCTATATTCGCTATTTGAATTCTATCCGCGAAATCTACCTGAACGTGATAATTAACTGCAACTGCACCCTGTGCTGACTAGTACCACATTTGCAGCAATGTAACAGTACAAACGGTACAAACATGACTCAAGTCACTATATTGTACCAGGTACTGTAATTAATGTTCTGTCTGACCTGCTTTATCCCAGGAAATAGAATGGGATGAAGTTTTGTGGTATTCCAAATTGGCTGGTGGTCCACTCGCAACACGCCGAGACATGCTGAGACTGAAAATGTGTATATCGTGGTGTGTGTTTTGTGATGCAACCGTAGTAGTGCATCATGGTGACGGGGGTTAGTACAAGGTACAACAGGAATGCCAACACTGTAAATCACAATTTTTCTAGGTGTGTGGGTCTGCCACACGGCTTCTGAGGCAGAAAAGGGGACATGTTTGTAGGGTCACCAGCTTTGTAAACAGCAGCCAGGTAGTCGCTCTTAAATTTTCTCACTGTACTCTCATTAAGTACACTACCTGACAGTGATAGGTGATACCGCACAGCCGCCATCACCCCGTTCTCGGCAGCGTACTTGCCAAGCTGAAATCGTAAGTAAGGGGTGTAGGTGGCATAGGAGGATGGTCGCATTTTTTTTTTCAGGTGGTGGACCAGAAACGGAAAGCTCCCTGACAACTGACGAGGCAACATGAGGCTCTACACCAGACCTTGCAGCAAGTGCACCGCTGTCCATATCGCTTGCTTCCAGAGGGTACTTTCGCTTTGTTCCTTTAATCCAGCGTAGTAGAGACATGACTAACTGACAGCAATTCACAGTGTTTTGACAGAGAGTGAGAGTGAGCAAGAGATGAATCAGTGCTCCCCTTTAACTAGTGTCCTCAATGTGAGATACCGTATTTTGCAGCAAACGTGTACTGCTAATTCTAGCTGGCGTGATTAAACACGCAGGCTATACTCCGCGAATACTGGGGACTGTGAATTTAACCTGCTATACAGTGTATCTCAGATTCAACCCCTTGTATTCCAGATTGTTACCTTTTCCAAGAAACTCAAAGAGCTTTCTGCATTCATTTCAACAGATTAATTATATACATTTGCAAACCAAGGGGTCCCAGTTTCACATAAAGATTCGTATATATATTTTTAACCACAGAGAAGGAAGGGGAGAAAGAAAGAATAGAAACAGCAAGTGGAGGAATAGAGATAATAGGGGGAATTGTGGGAGCATCGGATTGGCCAGTTCCTAGATTCCATAAGAAAATTTGATTGCACAGACAGAAAAGAGTCTGACAAGTGGAAGAATAGGAGAGGACGAAATAGATCATTGCTGCTAGCTCTGCATAACAAATGGGACCAGGTCTTACCTTACCCAACCCTGTCACACGAGTTAGGGTTGGAAACCCTAACACCACATTTCCTTACCTTTGTTGCTTTAAGTTGAACCTTAACTGATGCATTAGCACAGGTTTTTTTGCAATTTATATATATGTATTCTCTCCATAATTGAAACAGCAGTGTAACTGGGCAGGTGGAGGAAATAGATTTGTATTCAGTGTTTGGGTACTTTGAGAGTTTTCTTTAAGTTTGTAACAGCTTCTGTGGGGGAAGCTAGCTCTGGAAATGAATCTTGGGTGTCAGTAGGTTAAGAAAGCCTTGTGAATTAGGTATGTGGTGGTGGTGGTGGGGGGGGGGTGGAGCTATAAGAGGCCTTAGAGCTCTCTATCAAGTGACGGCTGATTTAAGGGACAGTTAGTTGGGGTCCCGTGGTGGAAATGCTGGAGTTGCTGGCAGAGAGGAGAGTAAGCACCCAGCGTAAACCAACTGTATATGAGAATACAGTTTTGCAAATAAATGCATTTATTTTCTTGTGTGACAGGCTCGAAGTGGAAATTATTTATTCCAAATCTTAAGTGGATCATCAGCATTTATTTCCACTTCAGACTGGTCATAAAGGAGCTCTTAACTAATGGCAGAAGTGCCCGATGCATCACAGTGGGATCAGCTGCAGTTAAAAACAGAGCAGTGAAATCAAACAGAAAGAGTCAAATCTTCATTAAAAGAACTAATCTTGCCAGAGAGGCACTGTCATTGTACAAATTACATATCCCATGAGTAGATTAAGAAAGTCCTGTGAATCAGGTGTGTGATTAGGGGGGGGGCTACAAGAGGCTTATTGGGGACATATCATAAGGGGATGCCAGGAAAGAAGAAGGGGAGATAAAAGAAGTAACATCCAGCATGTGCCATCATGTGAGTGGCATAGGTAAGTGATAAAACATGACAGGGTGTGCATGGAACATATTTAACCGCATGGCCGAGGCGTAATAAGGCACACAGCCACAGGCCGAGTGACTTGAGCCATTGGCCATGCGGTAAAATATGTTCCATGCACACTCTGGAGTGTCTTATTGCGCTTATAAAATGGGTTTCTATTTGTTTTCTAACTTTTTACAGTTAGAAAAATCATGCTTATGTGTAGAAAAAAAGATTTTTATTTTGCTAATCTATGATAAAATAGGCCTTCCGCCTACTGGATAATGGCCTAATTGTTTTTGTGTCAATATTCATGAGCTTATTTACATATGTACACTAACGCTGTAACATCATGATTGCTTGGAGAAAGGAGAGAGATGGGCCTGGTAAGAGACCCCTATTTGAGAAAAAGTTAGAACATTGACACAGCAAGGCTGGGGTTGATTTTTCATGTTTAGCTCACTGTTCTTGGCTTAATTTGAAAGAGGAAGCAAGTCTAAACTGAGCCGCATTACAGTTTTCTTTACTGGTTGGCAACTCTGAGAAGAGCTGCGTTAGTCACAAATAAAATGCCAATTGAAACTCTGAAGGCTCATTGACTGTCAGGTAAAAGAAGTGACACAAAAAACAGCGAGTGGCTTTACCATTTCCCTGATCGATCGCCAAGTACGTGATGAGCCGCGTTAGCGAGGGAAAACAAATGGCATTTAAAAAATGAACATTCTAATGGTATGTTCTTTTTTTGAGTGCTGCGAGCCTGCTTCCAAGTACTTGTTATTACCTGTGCATGGAACACATTTCATGCACAGGCAATAACCAATCAGAAAACCAAATTTGCTGCCCCATTTTATAAAGCAGGAGTAGAATATGCGTCTTAGGAACATCTTTAGGACGTACACAAATTTTTTTATTTTCTATTTATTTGTTGTGTTTGGAAGACCTCTGAACTCAAGAGCCCTTTTTCAAAGGTATTCAAGTCAGGTATGGTTACATACAAGAGGTTCATAACAGTAACATCTAGCAGTGACAAACATTACCATAATACAGAGGTTTTTGCATTGTGAGTAGTTGCAGCAAGTTTCAGCAGGCATTAACAAACAACACATGTATGTGTAATGTGATGGGCATATAGAGCCATAGTCCCTAGTTAAAAAAGAATAATGCACAGCATGAGTAGTAACAGCAGGTTTCAGCAGCATTAACAAACAACTCACGTATGTGTAGTTGTCAGACCACAGGGGCTGCAGATGGTAACAGAGTGGGCGGGTGTGAGTGTAAGGCAGACCCACTAGGTTTGGGGCTAAAGTATGGGACGATCTAGGCACACTTGCAGTGGAGTTTCCGGAATAGATGCGCTGTATGGTGGTGAAGGTGGAGAGAGCAGTACTGCTCTTGATGCAAAAGACTGCTGACCTAGTGACGTTTTCCTGAGGGGCAGGAGCAGCTGTTGGTCATCCTTGGAACGAGTTCTGTAGCTGTTGCTGATTGGTGAGATGTGGCTATGGATACCCAGTGGTATTTGGCTGATAAGCACTCTTTTACATAATAAGGCTTCATTGAGGGTAACTTGTAGATGGAATGGGAGCCAGTTGAAGGAGATGTAAAGGTCGCATCAGTGGGAGTCAGGTTTCTTGTTGAGTGCAAGTCTGCAGGCATGATTGAAGGGGACAGAGAGTCAGTCAAGGGCAGAGTTGTTTGCAGCTGATTAAATGACCGCACATAGTCACGGAGATGATGAGGCTGGAGACTAGGACGTTTTTTTCATCTCGAGGGTAAGATTGGTCCTATTTCTATAGAGCAGGCAAGGGCAATGGTGGATATTCTTGAGCAGGGAGTTAGCAGATAGTCAACAATCCTCAGGAGACACTGGATAAGATTTACTCATTTATTTATTTATTTATTGGATTTTGGTAATCGGGTAGGCTTATTGGGGCAAATTGTCCGTTTTTCAGGAGCAATCCAGAATTAATTGCAGACTTTATAACATGCAAACTAAATGCATTGACTACACAGGATTTAAAAGGAAGGGAACGTTATTTAACCAGGAGTAGCACACTAAGGCGAAACTTGTTTCCAGATGTGACCTGGGAGCACAAGGAAGTTAAGTGACTTGCTCAGGATCACACAGTATGCACCTGGGTGGCTGTGGGATTCACACCCAGGTCTCCAGATCTGTATCTCAGAGCCTTAACCCACTGCACTATACTACTTCCAAGATTTACAATAGCAAGAACATGGGCAAATGTAAGATAGTAGTTACAGGCAGAAAACACAATTGTAATATTGTCTAGCTAGGCAGTTGACAGCATTAGTGGGAGAAAACAATGTAAAACAGTAGATTAAGTGTCGTAGTCACAAGGACTACTCCTGTAAATAAACCTCTTGAGGGAGCATTTGAAGGATAATAGGGTATTCCAGGACTTCAAAGAGGACAGAAAAGGATTTCTAATTGGCAGCTGTTTATAATGTTCCTATTTTCAGAAACAATATTCATTCCCCTAAATGATCCACATTTAACTGTACTTGGATAAAAAAGTTTTGTGAAAAACTGCATTTTGCATGGTTTTGTTTTTATGGGCAGCATTCTGTTACAGTTCTCTTCATGGAACCAGTGGGCTGATGTTTTAACTATGTCATGTTTTGTGTACTGAACTCTAAGCATGGTTCTGATAAGTAAACAGCTCATGTTTAGCATTTTGTACATAAACCATGACATAGTAAAAACTCCAAATTACTGGTTCCACAAAGAGAGCTGTATAGAATGTTGTCCATAAAAAGAAAACAATTGAAAGCATTTTTTCACATTAGAGGTTATTCAGGTACGGTTAAATAGGGATCATTTGGAGGTCTGAATTTCATTTCTTTAAACAGCGCCATAAGTATCTGCTGCCAGTCAGCACAAATTTCCTCTCCCCTTTAAGGGGGAAAGCATTCTGCAGCCTTGACACCCTTGCAGCATAGGATCGCTGACCAGCAGCAGTGAATGACTTTGGCAGCATAGCTAGTTTTAGTGCAGTGGCTCAAAGAGTCATTCTTTGTAGTTTGAAATCCATTAACCCCCACAGATTTTGTGTGTGGGGAGGGAGTTGGGAGTGCAGAAGTTTATTGGCCATGCACAGCCCAGGGTAATGTAGCCTCCCCTCCGTTTAACCGAGTAAGAGCCCTGCAATGGTATACCCTAGTGGTGGTTCCAGCAGCAAAGTGAGAGATGTGGTAATAAGCACACTTTAGCAAGGATAGTTTAGACTCCGTGAGTGATGGAAGTAGTGGTGCCCAGTAGGTAATGGCTAGAATGAGGATGCTGTTAGCAGTGGATAACTGGACTCATTGATGATGTAGGGGTGCAGCCTACACAGCAGATTCAGTTTCTGATTAAGGATTTTAACCACACCTTCAGTATGTATCTCCAGGGAAAGTTCCTAATCCATCTGGATTCCCAAGTATTTTACTGCGGACACCGTTTCAACACATGCACCTGGGTCAGTGAGGATGTTGAGTAGGTTTTGTCTACCAGGTTCTAGTCTGTGTTACCCAAACAGCACAGCCTTAGTTTTCTTTGTAGTCAGTATAAGTAAGCTGGACTTGAACCAGGATTCCAGTATTAGGAGGTACCACATAACTGCTCTTATATGATGTGAAAACCAGCTAGGGGCAGCTAGCTACAACTTGTATACATACTGCAAACATGCAAGAGGTAGTAGACACTCAGAAAAAAGGTAGAAACAGAAAGAGGACTAAAAAAATAAGAAAAATGAAAAAGCAGAGCAGGGTAACAAATTAGTTTTTGGGGAAGGGTAAGAAATCAGTTATGGGAAAGCAAAATGGAGAGGTAGGAATACAAAGGGAGTAGGAAAGAGGTAGAAGGGTACAGCAAAGCTTGAATAGACACTAGGCAAAGGAAAGAAAGATCATGGGAGTGGTGCAGTGCAATAGTTGGGGGTCGCAGTCTTTCGGGAAACCTTCTGGAGTCTGAAGTGCTTCCCCATATGTACTTAGCTCTCTGGGTCGTGAGCAGAAGTTGCTGGGTTTGGGCCAAACTGGCAAGGGTACAGTGGACCTTCTGCCCAACCCAGGGCTTGCCAAGTCTCACTGCTCCCCAAGCGGATGCCTAGGCATAGGCAGAGCGAATGACCTTGGTGGGATCTGGAAGGGTGGGTGTGGCAGGATGGGTGCATCCTCCTTCACCTATACCACTGCCAAATTCCTTAACCACATTGATGAGTCAGGGCAGCCGAGAGGAGGCAACCGTCCCAGTGGGAAGGGAGGAGGAGGTGGGGGTCCATAGACGTGGAGGTCACAAAGAAGAAAAAGAGGCTCCCGCCCAGGAGAAAGCAGCTGCTTGTGGGATTCTATTATCGGGGATAAGGGAGCGGGGGGGGGGGTTATGGAGGTGGCATGCCTGAGCAGTGCTTTGGCTTGGAGGGATGGAGAACATATCCAGAAAATTACCAGGGAAGCAGGAGCTGGGAGGGAGCTGGATGTCATTGTCCTTCTGGGGATGAATAACTTGGTAAGGAATAAAGTAGGATAGTGCAGGGTAAGTTCAGGGAGTTGGGGAGGGACCTTCAGCAGGTGACACACGTGGTGGCTTTTTCCGAGGTGTGACCTGTGTAGGGCCGGAGAGGGGTGATGCAAGGGTATGTCACACCAGGGCAGTTAACAGCTGGTTGAAGACATGATGCATGGAGAAGGACTTTGGTTTTATATCGGGGACTGGGTGCCAGCCTGGAACAGTATGGGCCTCTATAAAGGAGAAGGCCTGCATCTTTCCAGGAAGGGGACCACTGTTTTTGGTGGGAAGTTTAAAAGCTACATCGATGAGTATGTAAAGTAGCCGGGGGTGGCAGTAATACCAAGGGAGGCAACAGATGCCCCCCCCCCGATGGATCAGAAGGGAGGGAGGGCCTCTGTAGAGAAAACTCCCCTAGGGCAGGGGCACATAAAAGGCAGGGATGGGGTCAAGACAGAAGAAAAGGGGGGCAGAACTTACGTAAGCAAGGGAAGAGTATTGAAGGAGACAAGGAATGGGAATGGTGAAAAGGAAAGAGGAAAGTTTGGGGGTGCCTCAGGGAAAAACACAAATAGGAATGGGAGTGGGAAGCAGGGCAGCAGGCAGGCAGGAATAAAGTTCTGATGAGCCATGTGCACCAATGCAGGAGTCTTGGAAACAATATTTTGGACATGGAAGCCAACAAGGTAGAGGCTGACCTGGATTTAGTGGCCGTAATGCAGTTGTGGTCCACTGAGCACCATGACTGGGACATGGGCATACAGTGCTACTCTGTTAAGGAGAGGCAGGGCAGGGAGGAGGAGGAGGTTGTTTTTATTATGTGATTGAGAGAATCAAGGTCATGGAGGTAGAGGGGTACCATGAGGAAAAGGAGGACCTGGAGGTGCAGTGAGTCACCCTGGAGACAGGCTCTGGGGCCACTATCTGTACTGGGGTAGTGTACAGACCTCCAGCACAGGGAGAGGAGTTAGATCAGGCACTTGGGGAAGCCATCATCAGAATGGTGAGTAAGGCGGAGGTGCTGCTAGTTGATGACTTCAGTGTGCCCAACATGGTGTGGAGACTTCCATCTGCAGCTTTGGCAAGTAGTAGAGTCATTCTTGACTCCCTACAAGAGGCTTTTCCCAGGCAGCTAGTCAAAGAACCCACTAGGGACGGGGCATAGCTGGACCTGGTGCTTACAAACGGACAACATTGCAGACCTCACATTGGGCAGTCCTTGGGTACCAGTGGTCACTGTACTGTGTGACCTAACATAAAGACAAGAAACATAGAATCTGTCGGCAGATAAGGACCATACACCCCACCTAGTCTGCCCATTTCCCTACTTGGTTTGGCAATCCCTACTCTTACCTCGACTGCCTTTCCCCGGCTCTGCTGTACAGCAGGGTGCCTTTATGCTTATCCCATGCACTTTTGAATCCCCATACTGTTTTCACCTCCACCACTTCTGCTAGTAGGCTGTTCCATGGATCCACCACCCTCTCTGTGGAAAAAATACCTATAGGGACATGGATATGTTGTTCATCCACACTCTCTGGCAGGTATCCTTGCCGCTTTAATTCTTACCGGAAGGTCTTCAAGCTGGCTCCTCCCACCCACCCGGGTGGTAAAACTCTCGGCTCCGCCCCATGATGCCAGATCTTCCTTACCGCTTGGAAGCTCAGGTTCCCTCCTTAGCGCTCTGCGTTTTAGACTGGATCCTAATTCTTCTTGGTTCGTCAAATTGATTTTGAAGTTTTCCAAACTCGGTCTTCATCTCCCTCGCTGCGATGGACAAATTGCCTCCAGCTGGAGGTGCCCTTATGGCAGAAAATGTCCAGGACAGATCCGCACTCCACGCAGCATCTACTGCTTAGGCCTAGATCACCACCTGCAGGCCATGCAGTTGTGCGCCGTCTTTCTCGGCCAATGTTCTGGGATGATGCATGCCCGCTTGAGCTTCGGGCACCCCGAGAAACATTTTCCGCCAGTAAAATCCAAAGAGGCTAGTTGGGCGGTGTCCGCGGCGGCTGGCTCGGCTGAGCAGCTCGAGCAGTTGATCGCCCTCGAGGAGGAGGCGGCCCAGGCTGCATCTTCTTCCTCCTCGGCCGCGGCATTTATCACGCTCTCTCTGAGTTCCTGTACTGCAACCGTTCAAGGAGCTTTGCCAGTCCCTTTCACGAAGGAGAGGGCGCCGGGACATTCTGCTTGGCCGAAAGGAATCGAAGGTAAGTCCCATCGTTGGTGTTCATGGGAACGGGAGAGGTCCCCCTTCCCGGGCAGCCAACCGTCGACTTCGGTCGAGGTTGCGGCTGAGGCCGCTGGCTTCATGGTGCCCCCATCAGGCCAGCCTGCTGAGACTCCCGTTGACGAAGTCGAGATTTTTCTCGATCCGTTAGACGGGCTGTCGACTGGAGAAGCCGACAACCCTACTTCACTGGTTCCCCCGGTGGATACCGAGGATCTGCCTGCTCCTTCGGGACCGCAGTCCTCGGTTAAAGTTCCCAAGCGAGAAAGGTGTCCCCCGCCTTCCAGCCCCACCTCGGTCCCCGAGTCTGGTCTCGGACCTCTTCTGGGTCCAGCGTTCCCTCCGACATCGGTGGTCTCGGTCTCGTTACCGAAGTAGCGGCGACGCCTTCTTCCTCGTCCTTCTCCTCAGGTGAGGAGAGGCTACGGCGCAAGCTGCGCCGGCGCTACGAGGATCTTATGTAGCAGCAGTTACTGTTCTCCGGGCCTAAGCCGACCCCGGCCATCAAGTGGCTGTCACCTGAACGGCCGAAGCAACCACTCGTTCCAGTCAAGTTGCCCGCCCCTGGGCCGGTTGCTAAGCCGAAACCAGCTGGTCCACCGATTGTGGTGGAACCTCCGCCTCCACAACCAAAATCGGGGGCACCGACCAAGAATTCTCGGTCGGGTCATGGCCTGCCCCACAGGTTGTCGGTCACCCTCACTCCCGACCGTCCTCGGCAGGTGGAGGGTGGCTCAGGGCCGAGGCAGCTCTTCGCAGACTCTTCGGAATCCGACGACGATTCCTCCCTGTTCTCCAGGCAGTGCGAACTGGAGTCCTCTGGGGGCCAGTCAGTGGATGATAGCCCATCGTCCTTCTTGGGTCTGCTTCGACTCATCTCGGAGTCCACCGGGATGCAGCTCGAGCCAGTGTCCAAATGGGCCAAGTATCCCCTGACGGAGATTCTGGACCGAGGGGATTCTCCCACGGAGGCCTTTCCGGTGGCTGAGGCCATTGTCGGCCCAGCCTTGGAGCTTTGGCAGTGGCCTGCTTCCTGTCCTGCGCGCTCGGCTAGGATAGCCAGGAAGTATGCGGTCCCTACTGGCTCTTTGCCCGGTTTCTCGGAGCACCCCTCTGCTGAGGGGTTAGTCACTGACAGCATTTTCCGGCGTTCCGGTAACGCTCGAGATGTCGACAAGCCCCCCGACAGAGTCCAAAAAGCTGAACTTTGCCGGGTGCAAGGTGTACGCTGTGTCCTCCCTCAGCCTCCGACAGGCCAGCTCGGCCGTGCTGATGGCACACTTCTCCCACGCCCTCATGGGCTCCCTGGATGAGGTTGTTCCTCATCTCCCACCTGACCTACAGACCACGGTCCGCCAGGTGCGGGACCAGGGTAGGGCGGTGGCAAAGCAGCAGCTCCAGACTGCTCTGGACATAGGTGATTCCTGTGCCAGGTCAGTAGTGGCCGCGGTGGCCATGCGACGCAGGGTGTAGCTGAGGATATCCACCTTCACGGCGGATACCCAGCACAAGTTGGCGGACGTCCCCTTCTTGGGGACTGACCTCTTTGGCCCTGGAGTGGAGGGACACCTCCAGCGGATCGAGAAGTCCAGTGCCACTCTGGACTCGGGTCACCTCCGCCCAGAGGGACAAAGGCCACCGTCAGCAGCAGAAGTCCTTTCGTCCTTTGGTCCCTGCTCCTTGACCGGCCCAGCAGCACCAGCAACAGGGCCAGCAGGCTCGCGCTCGGCATCCCAAGCCCAAGCCGACAGCTTCCTCCAACAGGAAACAAGGAGGTAAAGGCCCAGGAGGTCCCTCGGCCGGTTCTTCCTCCAAGCCTGCCCAGTGACGGGTTGAGGGGTGCTGCCTCCAACCTCATCACTCCCTCCTGGGTTCCCCCCGTGGGGGGACGGCTCCGCCACTTCCTTTCCACCTGGTCCGCTATCACCACGGACCGCTGGGTGTTGGAGGTGGTAGGAAAAGGCCTGCCTCTGGAGTTCGAGCAGGTTCCGCCTCGGGAGCCGTCAGCTATGGGGTCCGGCCAGAGACGCTGTCAGCCGGGCCGGGCTGATGCTGCCCCGCCTCGAAAAGAGGTAATCAGGAAGGTGGCGGATCCTCCTCCAGACCCGGGGTTTGTGTCCAGGTACCTCCTGGTCCCAAAACGGATGGGGGGCTGGCACCCCATTCTTGACCTGCACGACCTGAACAAGTTCCTAAGGTCTCGGACCTTCAGGATGGTCACTCTGGCTCGGATAATCCCATCCTTGGAACGAGGCATGTGGTTCTGCTCCCTGGACCTCCAGGACGCGTTCTTTCACGTCCCAATCCGTCCGTCCCATCAGAGGTTCCACCACTTCAGAGCGGAGGGATCCCTAAACGAGTTCCGGGTCATGCCCTTCGGCCTCTCCCTAGCTCCCAGGGTCTTCACCAAATGCATGGCAGTGGTGACAGCATTCCTGCGGCGCCGAGGGGTCCGGGTGTACCCTTACCTGGACGATTGGCTGATAGCAGCCCCCTCCAGACTGGAGGCGGAGCAGTCCAGAGATCTGGCCCTCCAGGTTTGCTCTCAGATTGGCCTCCTCATCAACGAGGCCAAGTCGGAACTCGTGCCAAAGCAGGTGATTCTGTTCATCGGGGCAGAACTCGACTCTCTGCAAGCCAGAGCACGGCTCCTGGTGGACAGGGCTGAGGTTCTTCCTCCTTTGCACAGTCATTTCTGTTTGGGCAATTGCACCCTGCCCTGGACTTCCTCCACCTCCTGGGCCTCATGGCGGCCTGCACCAGCGTGGTCCGTTGGGCCCGTTGGTACATGCGTCCCCTTCAATGGGGACTGGCCAGCCAGTGGTCACAATGCTGCGATCCGTTGGACCGGCCCGTGACAGTGACCCAGGAGATGTGGAACGCTCTCCAATGGTGGATCGTTCCAGCACATCTGCAGGAGGATATCCCGTTCGTCCGCCCCGAGCCGACGGTCTCTCTTCGACCAACGCATCTCTGATGGGTTGGGGTGCCCATCTGGGGGAACACCGAGCGCGTGGCCTCTGGTCCCCTCGGGAGTCCCGATGCCACATCAACCTGCTGGAGCTCCGGGCGGTCCTTCTAGCTCTGACCACCTTCGCTCCGTTTCTATGGGGTCAAGTGGTTCAGGTCCAGACGGACAACACCACGACCATGTACTATCTGAACCACCAGGGCGGGACGTGCTCCTTGCTGTTATGCAAGGAAGCTCTCCACATTTGGTCCCTAGTGCGCAGCCTGGAGGCGGATCTCCTAGCCATTCACGTGGCAGGAGCCTCCAACATCCTGGCCGATGCCCTAAGCTGGATAGGGGCTGCGTCTCACGAGTGGTCTCTCCTGCCGGAGGTAGTACAAGATCTCTTCTCCCACTGGGGCACGCCTCAGGTGGACCTGTTTGCCTCCAGGGAGAATGCAAAGCTGAGTCTGTTCCATGCCGCCCCCCTCAGCAGGGCTCGCTGCAGGGGATGCCTTCGAGGCCGTGGACTCCGGGCCTCTTCTCGCCTTTCCCCATTTCTCTTGATCCACAAGGTGCTTCTCAAGGCGGAAGGGACAAGGCGAGGTGATTCTGGTAGCTCCAGACTGGCCCCGCCAGTTCTGGTATCCAGATCTCCTCAGCCTCAGCTCCAGGCTCGAGGCGGCTTCCAGCCCACCGGACCTGATCTCAGTCAATCAGGGGAAGGTATTCCATCTGGACCTTCAATCCCTGCACCTGACGGCCTGGTTCCTGAGCTGCTAGAGTTCCAGGCCTTGGGTCTTTCCGATGAGGTCCTCAACGTCGTTGAGGCGTCCCGTAAGGAGTCGACCAGAAAATGCTACGCCTTCAAATGGAAGAGGTTTTCTATTTGGTGTCAGGGGAAGGGCTTGGATCCTTCCGACTGCCCCTTGGCAAGTATTCTGGACTACCTGTGGTCCCTTTCTCAGCAAGGGCTTCGATCGACGACCCTTAAGATGCACCTGGCAGCCATCTCTGCTTACTGGGCGCGGGCCGGCAAGCAGCCGGTGGCACAGGAGAAGGTGGTCAGGCACTTTTTCAAAGGCCTTGACCACATTTCCCCTCCGGTGCAAGAACCTCCACCTCCGTGGGATCTACTGCTGGTATTGGCCAAGCTCATGGGCAAGCCATTTGAACCAATGCACAGGTGTGATCTTTCATACCTGTCGTGGAAGACCGCCTTCTTGGTGGCTATCACGTCAGCCAGAAGGATGGGAGAGCTCCAGGCACTTTCCATCGAGCCTCGCTACCTGGTCTTCCACAGGGACAAGGTTGTCCTGCGCCCCCACCCGAAATTCCTTCCGAAGGTGGTGTCGGAGTTTCACCTCAACCAGGTGTTGACTCTGCCGGTGTTCTACCCCAATCACACCTTGGAGGCCGAGCATAGGCTCCATACTATGGACCCTAGATGAGCGCTCGCTTATTATAAGGAGCGGACAGCTGAAGTTCGGGGAGAGGTTCGCCAGCTGTTTGTCACCTACGCTGAAGCCGCACCTGGCAGACCTGCAGCAAAGCGGACGATAGGCAGGTGGATCACCTCCTGCACAGAGCTCTGCGCAGGTTGGTGGGCATGGAGCCTCCAGAGGATAAGAGCTCATTCTACCTCCATACCGCTGCGCCGGTAGCTGCTTCCAGGGACGTCCCTATCCAGGATATCTGCAGGGCTGCTACCTGGAAGTCGGCACATACCTTTATTACCCACTACCACATCGACCTCGAGTCACGCCGGGATGCTGGTTTTGGGGCCTCAGTTCTCCAATCTCTGTTTCCCAAGTAAGTATTGGAGGTGTGCGCCTTGCCTCCCTCCTCCCGGAGAACTGCTAGGAGTCTGCCAGAGAGTGTGGATGAACAACATATCCATGTCCCTGGAAATACAGGTTACTCACCTGTAACAGGAGTTCTAGGAATGGTATATGTTGTTCATCCACACGACCCACCCGACCTCCCCGGCTTCGCACAACCTGATCTCTCCAGCTGGGCCAGATCTGGCATCAAGGGCTTGAGCTGAGAGTCTTACCACCTGGGTGGGTGGGTGGGAGAAGCCAGCTTGAAGACCTTCCGCAAGAATTAAAGCGGCAAGGATACCTGCCAGAGAGTGTGGATGAACAACATATACCATTCCTAGAACTCCTGTTACAGGTGAGTAACCTGTATTTCCTAGCATTTGCCCTAAGCCTCCCTCCCTCCAGCCTCATGTTATGTCCCCTTGTTCTTGTGCACTTTCTTCTCTGAAATATGCTTCCCTCCTGTACCCTATGTATTCCTCTAAGAACAAAGGCTAACCACACAAGGGTGTGGGTCTTAGACTTTAGGAGGGCAGACTTAAAAGAAATGAGGGAATGCCTCAGAAACTTCCTTGAAGGGGGATTACCAAGGAGAGGTAGAGGCACGGGGGGACAAGGGAGGGCATAATTAAAGCAGCCAACCTCTGCATGAAAGAAATGAGTGAAAGCAGAAGGAAATAGGGAACATTATGGTTCTCAGAGGAAGTAACAAAGGTGGTGATGAAGAAAAAAAGTGGTTTTCAGGCTCTATAAAGAAACACAGAGGGAGGTATACCTAGTAAAGCAAAGGGTAGCGGGTACAGCAGTAAGGGGGTAAAGGCACAGGTGTAGGAAAGAATCACCAAAGGGTTGCTAAGGGGATAAGGCTTTCTTTAGATTAATAGGGGAGGCATAGTGAGGATTAGAAAGGTGGTAGGGGAAGACTGCGCAGAGGAGGACCAAGGAAAAGCTGACATCCTCAAAAGATACTTCTGCTCAGTCTTCATAGTGGGGGGAGATAAACCATCATGGAGCAGCGGGAATGGGGGAGGGGAGGTGAATTGAAGCGAGCGGTGCCACACTTTTACTTGACATGGAACCACGCAGCGTCTAACATGTTGTGGAATCACAGACCTTATAGAATTAAAATAAAGTCAGTGAAAATGTTTAAAAATAAAATTGCTTTCCTTGTGAAAAGCCTAATTGGGTGGTTAGGCTTTTGGGGCCATTTTGGAAGTTTTCTTTAACTTTCCTATCAATAAATGCATTATAATATACTCTGCATCATTCCTTCATTTTAATTCAACTGCTCAAAGCAGTGTAAAATATTGTCTTATATTTATATAATTGCTGTGGTGAAAAAACGCTTCACAGCAATTATATAAAACGGTAGCTGGGGTGGCGTGTAAAATACACACACCCTTGGTGTTACATGTTTTGATAAACTCCTCGAGCTTTGCTCTTGGGGTTTATGTAGCATCTAACATCTTGGGTGTGTGTAAAATTCTCATAATAACTGGCCAGCAATTTTTTCCATAGGCTGAGCCAGTTATAATTTGCCGTTATAACCCGCGGGTTATAATGGCAAACACGCGTCACGTCAATGGAGAACAGCCACTCCCTGATTGGCTGTTTAAGTCCTACTGGGCGGGCTTTCACTCATGAGCAAACATGGCGGCTCCTTATCCGCATAGCGAGGAGCCGCCAGACCGAAAGTCCTCATCTTCTTTTTTTAAAATAAAAATAAAACAACAGTCATGTGAACCATATTTCAAAAATATCTGGTTGATCACACCATTCGAAAGCTGTAGAGGACAACTGCCATGAACAACGGCTCAGACCTCGCTCCTTGAGGTAAGACGATCGCGATTACAACACAGAACTTTGGTCAAAGTAAAAAAAAAATTAAAAATAAAACGGCAATGGTTAAAAAGGAAACTGGAAAAAAAAAAAGACGAATGGGAAGACAGTGTGCATGTGTGTGTGTGTGTGTGTATGTATGTATGTGAGACAGAGAGTCAGAGTGTGTGTGTGAGAGAGATTCAGACACAGGGCTGGAAAAATTGCTGTCCAGCAATTATAAATAATAAACTGTGGGAAAGTGTGCTTAAATTAGAAATTAATGGCTGCCCTCGGTGTGGGATGCTTTAATAAACATAGCATCCCACACCTCGGGCAACCATTAATTTCTCATTAAGCCCACTTTCCCATACATTATTGTATATTTTATACACACCATCCTATGTATTATTCTATATTTACTACTTAGAAGTAGGGGATGGTCTCAGTGAGCACACTTGCCATCTGCCTTGAGTTACTCTGATGCTTTTATGTAAAAAGGCTTAACCTTGTTTTTTATATAATGATATATTTCAGGAAAAGTAATTGTCAGATGTGTTTATTTTGTCACAATGTAGTTGCAGTGTAATGTGTACTATGAGAATATAGTTCTGTATATTTTACTTCTTTTGTTCATACCAATAAAAGAAGTATCTAAAAAAATTATCTGCTTTAAAATGACAAACGGAGGCGTCTGTCATTCAGTTTATTGCTGCTCGGTGGAGAGGTGATGCAGCCTGGTGATTCAGGCACTGAACTGGGAAACAGTAGATTGTAGGCTGAAATCTTAGTAATGTCACTTACTACTTGTGTCACTTAGAGCAAAACACAATGCTTCCAGTTCACCCAGCTGCAAAGTGCTTGGAGTCAGAGCTTTTAATTTTACCATAATTTTTTATGTCCTTTTGTTAAGTTCACTTATGTGCGTCAAACTTCTTGGGATGAGTTACTTTTGAGGGGTGTGACACTGTCTGTCCAATGCAGAGTACAAGGGGCTCGACAGTATCACACCAGTCATCAGCCAGGCTGATCGTGATGCTGTTTTGCTTGAAGTGGTCTGCACTTGGAAAGAAAAAGCCACACTAATCATGTGGCGGCTTTTTCCTTTCGTCTGCTGGTCACCGCCCAGCAAACAGCTGTTTGTATCCCGATCAGCCTGGCTGACGTCTCTGCGCCTCCCCCCCCCCTTGCTAGCCCACCAGTCCCTTGCTGACACCATAAGCCCTGTAGGGCATAAATAAATTTACAGTAGTGCCGCCGGAACGGCGATTCTGGAAGGTGGGAGGCGGCACTTTCCTCCGACTCCTTTTGCTCCTTTTCTCCCACTCGTGCGGAGTAGGCCACAGCCGAAGCACCGTATGGGCTGGGAGTTTACAGTGCTGAAAGCACTTCCACTTAAGCGTGATTACGCTAGCAGATCCCTCCCTACCGACATTGGGGTGCCCAATCCCAATGTCAGCATGCATACCTCCCTCCCCCATTAATGTGGCACACTGGGAGCCCACACCAGTGTGCCAAAAAACTACCTCTTTGATGTTTTCGACACCGGGATGTCCACTCCCAGTGTCAGATGTGCCACCCCCCATGCCCCTATGTTCTTAGCCAAACTCGGGTGTCCAATCCCAGGTTGGCATTGATCCCCAGTACTCTGGCACACTGGAGCCCACCCCAGTGTGCGAAACCGCTTTATTAATATTTCACCCGCAAAAAGAAACAGTCCTACGAGTCTTTTTTTTTTTTAACCTGAAAAAAAAAAAAACTGTCCCTCATTCCCGCCAGCCCCCTCTCCCAACCCGCACCTCCCTCTGTGCACCTCACCTCCCACGCCCCTTTCACCCATACTACCTCCAGATGTCAGGAGCAACGATTTTCTGTGGACCAGGAACACGTCTGCACTCTTTAAAGACCAACCAGGAACTGAAAAAATGACAGTAAGTCCTATAATGCCAGTCAATGGAGGGATTTCAATTTAGGTTGATATCTCAGTCAATTTGTGGAGTTTTGGTCCCAAATTTTCAACATGGGGTTCTTGGGACCCCCACCTCATGAACACTGTCACCATCATTTCGTTTCTCGGTCCCGAAAGGTGATTTCGAGGTCGCTGCGTGGAATTACCTTTCGGGACCAATTAACAAAACGACAGTGCCGTTGTTCATGAGGTGGGGTCCCAAAAAGCCGTTGTTGCAAATTTGGTGAAAAAACTTCAAAAAATGACTGTTACGAGTGTCCGTTGCACAGTTTCTTTGCATGCTCGTAAATTCATCAATTTTTAATATTTTCTCTCCACATTTCCAACATTGCCATTTTTTCACACCCCCTTATGAACAGTACAGCTGTCATTTCTTACATCCTTCCTGGAATGTTTTTTTGCACCTGTGGCTTAGAATGGCGCGGTCGCTGTGTGAAATCAACTTTCCGGACAGATTAACGAAATACCAGTGCCACTGTTCATGAGGGGAGGTCCCAGAAAGGCCATGTTGAAAATTTGGTGAAAACATTCCAAAAAATGACTGTGTTACGAGCGTGCATTGCACAGATCTTACTTCGAGAGGGTTCCTTCAGTAGGTCATCACAAATAGGACTGGCACCACCTGGTGTCGGGCTGCACAGCAGACTTTTCTAGCAATACCTGATGGGGGACCACCCACCCGATGTCACGTGACCGACGTCAGCGTGACTGTATATAGTGGGCGATCCCCACGCCCGCCCTTCAGTTCTTTCCCGCCGTTGCCTCATGTCAGTCGCATAGCAGACTTCCATATAGCGATCTTCGAGAAAGTGTCTTGCGTCGGATTTTTCCTCGCTAATTTCCTTACTAATTTTCCATTTCTTATTGTCTTCTCCAAAGAAGTGCTCATCCTGTGGCACGCAGATCCTGCACAAAGACGGTCACCTCAAGTGCGTCCTCTGTCTAGGCACGGACCATCCAATCTCCTCCTGCCCTGAGTGCCAGACCTTCAGTCAGGACACAAAAAAGAGGAGACAGCAGGCTTTGGAGGGCCATCTGCTAAAAACCCGTTTGTCTTTTCTCGAGAAGAAAATGGATAGGCTTAGACATTCTTTGTCCGAAAAGGCCTCTCCTACTAAAAAACAGAAGGAGAAATCTAGGGAGCGGGAGTGCTCTGCAGACGACACCAGACCCTTGACGAGCAAGGCCCAGCCGCCGAGTGCAAGGACGGTAAGTCTGGTAAATCTTCAGTGGGTCAATCGGCTGTCTGCTCCTCCAGTGACTGCACCGCTTCGGCCGATAAGTCATCCCCTGGCTCCTCTGGGGACCACGCAGCGGCTGGTAAGATGGATACCCAGGCTGTGGGTACTCGCCCGGCTTCAGTCGATAAGCCGGCCGGGGGCTTCTCCCCCGCCCGCCCGACTCCACCTGATAAGTCGGCTGTTCCTGATGACCACACGGGTACTTTTCCCCCGTCGGAGCCTGATGGCAACTCACCCGACGTCCGGTGAGACCAGAGGGAGAAAGCCCCTCTCCCTCCTCCTCTTTCCTCGCCTGTACCCTCCAGTTCACTAGCGGGTACCTCCGGCGATGATAACGGAGAACCCCTCAACTCTGTCGATGCCTCAGGGTCTGCTCTGCTCTCTCCCCTCAGGAACAAGGAGAAGGAGGCTCCTCTCCAGCCATCTGGCCTTACGATAGAGGCCCCTCCTCCGCCTTCGTGCAGACTTCCGGCTCCTCCAATGCCGGTTGTCCCGAAGACAGTTCCACAGCCGGGACTGATTGTCCGGCCTCTGCCACTGGCCCCGAGGCCGGATCATGTTCAGCCGCCAGGGCCCCTTAGTTTGGTTCCAACGCCGGCCGCCCTTACGGCGCTGGATTGGGTGGTGCCAGTTCCGACGTTGGTTCCCCTGACGTGGGCTGTCCTGACGCCGGACCCTTTGCCCATTTATACAACTGCGGGTCCGACATGGGTACTCCCTATGCCAGATCGGACAACGGGGATTTATACTAGACCCCGAACTGTCCCACATTACCCGCAAGGTTATCCTGGGGGCTACTACCCGGGGGGCCCCGCTCCAGAATGGAGCAATTTTGGACAGTTCTACCCTGGATCCAATCCCTATTTGAATTTTCAGGGATTACAGGGTTATTATCCCCACTGGTTCCTGCTCCTCCTCCTCCCCCTCAGCCTCAGCCTACCCCCAGTCACCCTGGTTTCAAGTCTCTAATCCAGTCTTGGTGGCAGGAGGCATGGTCGGAGTTGGTCTCGGACCTGGAGACTAGGCTCCCACAACCGCGGTCTCCCAGGTTTCCTTCCCCGAGCAGCTTTTCCATTACCACCATACACATCTCTGGGAAGACTCAGCAGGACGTTTCCCTCTCGGATACCAGACGTCGTCCTGTTGAGGAGGCGGACGACGATAGTTCAGAGGGGGCCAACGATTCTTCTGAGGAGGTTCCGGAGGACACCGAAGATACAAAAGGCAAGGAGTCTCTGAAGTCCCCACCAGAGGACCCTGCCTTTTCAGATCTGTTCAGGTCCATGAAGGAGTATTTCGACTGGGAGTCAGAGGAACAGGACTCCATGAGACAGAGACTGGTGGAGCATCTCGACCTGGAATCTCTGTCTCCGGTCCCTATTCCTCCCTGGATGGCACCTCACCAAGACCTCAACCCTACCATCTGGCAGATGCCTCATACCCTCCCAGCTGTCCCCAAATGGGCAGACAGGCTTTACCGGGCGCCAAAGTATGCCCCGTTTCTGAAGGTTCATCCCAAGGTTGACTCTGTGATCATCTCTGCGGCTCATGGTCACACCTCTACACCTAAGCACATGAGCACCTCCTCTCCTGACAAAGAGTCGAGACAGGTGGACCAGTTCGGAAAGAAGATTTACTCATCGGCCACGTGCGCCCTTTGGTCCCTCAATTACGTGGCCAACATGGTGACCCACCAGAAGGCTTCGTTGGCCAGACTAGAAGCACGAGTCCAGTCCATGGACCCCTCGCCTTTAAAGGAGGAACTAGCCAAGGATCTCCGCCTCTCCAAAGTTTCTTTTAGGCATGTCTTGCACGCCACTTATGACTCTGTCGACTCGGTGGCTCACACCTTGGCAATGGCCATTGCCCTTAGACGGCATTCCTAGCTTCATCTTTCTGGACTTGCCAATGAAGTCCAGTCGGCGTTACAGGACGCCCCTTTTAGGTGCTCGGTACTTTTTGGTGGGGACACCAAAGATATCATCACAGACCTACAGGACAAAGGACTTGCCCTTAGGTCCGTGAGGTCGATGTACCGATCGGGCTCTCAACAACAGCAGCAGCAGCAGCCCTTTCGGAAAAGGACCTGGAGGCAGAGGAAGAATTCTCAGTTGTACCGCCAAGGGAAGTGTAAGGCCACGGGTACAGCCACCTCGCTGCCTCCAAAAACCAGAGACGTTCAGGAGGCCCTCCCCCTGAATGTCCCGCCACTTCTTGACTTCCCGGCCCCACTGCCTCCTCAGTCTCATGACAGGGAGCAGGTGGGGGGCAGGTTCGCCCTCCATGTGCAGAAGTGGAGAGCGATTACCTCCGACGAATGGGTCCTGCAACTAGTGTCCGTAGGACACACCATAGAATTTCTGGAAATCTCTCCGGAAACTCTTCCCTGGAAGTCCTCCTATTCTCGGGACCAGGTCTTCCTAGTTTGTGAGGAGGTAAACTTGCTTTTGCTCAAGGAAGCTATCGAGCGGTTCCCCTTCAGGTAAAGGGGAAAAGGATTTTACTCCCACTTTTTCCTGGTTCCAAAAAAGACAGGGGACTTCAGACCCATACTCGACCTAAGTCAACTAAACCAGTTTGTCGAGCACAAAAAATTCCGGGTGCTGACACTCCAGAGCCTCCTTCCCCTTCTCATGGAGAACCATTGGCTCTGTGCCCTGCATCTGCAGGATGCCTACCTGCACATCCCCATCTTCCCCAGCCACCGCCTGTTCCTATGTTTCTGCTTCCAAGGGAGCACTTCCAGTTATGAGCGATCCCTTTTGGTCTGTCCTCGACACCACAGGGTTTTACCAAGTGCCTGGCGGTGGTCGCGGCGTTCTTACACTGCAGGGGTATTGTGGTTTTCCCTTACCTGGACGATTGGTTGATTTCAGCTCCGTCCAGGGATTCTCTGTTGGAGGCTCTTACCTTTACCCTGGACCTTTTCAACAAACTAGGAATCACAATCACTGTTCCCAAGTCATCCCTTATCCCTGTCCAGAGACTTCAATTCATTGCGGCAGTCCTGGATACGGTCCAGTGCACAGCCTTCCTGCCTCCAGACAGTGTGGTGGAGACCCTTATCTGCCAAGCCTCCAAAGTGGCTCTCACAGAACCATTTCAGCTTGGGAGATCCTAAGCCTTCTGGGCCTGATGGCGGCTGCCATCACAACTGTTCCCCCTAGCAAGACTTCACATGAGGGTCACTCAGTGGTCATTGCAAGTGCAGTGGTATCAGCTCCTGGACGACCTGGACCATCCAGTTCTGGTCTTCTCTGCGGTTCAGAAAGAATTGCAGTGGTGGAGAGAGTCTTGCAGTTTTTCTGTGGGATTCCCCTTTCGGAGCTCGGCACCACTAGCTACCCTTATCACGGATGCCTCGAATATGGGGTGGGGAGCTCATCTTAGGGAGCACCAAGCCCAGGGATTGTGGTCCGACGTGGAGTCTCCTTTGCACATCAGTGTTCTGGAATTGAGGGCAGTCCTGTACACTTTACAGGAATTTCAGGCTTTACTTCCAAAGGGATCACTGCCAATCTAAATGGACAACATGTCGGTAGTTTGGTGTATCAACAAAGAAGGAGGAAACCGGTCATACTCCCTGTGCAGGGAGGCGATGTGGGTGTGGAACTGGGCAGTCCGGCACCATCTGGTCCTCATGGCTATGCACGTTCCAGGCATTTTAAACATCCTGGCGGACAGTCTCAGCAGATCTCAGACCCTAGCTCACGAGTGGGAACTGCTTCAGGAAGTGGCGGAATCCATCTTCCAACATTGGGGGCATCCGGAAATTGACCTCTTTGCCTCTGAATTCAAGACGAAGCTTCCCAGGTTTTGCTCGCTCGTTCCAAAGCACGGTGCTTTCTGGAATGATGCATTGTCTTTATCTTGGACAGGGAAATTTGTGTACACATTCCCTCCATTTCCCATTCTGCAGAGGGTTCTGCTCAAGCTTCAAGCAGAGAAGGCAAGGATGATTCTCATCGCTCCTCTCTGACCGAGACAAATCTGGTTCCCGCTGCTGCAGCAGCTTTCCAGGGAACCACCGGTTCCACTTCCAGTGACTCGTGACCTCCTGACTCAGGATCAAGGTCGACTGTTGCACCAGTGGCTCAGGACCCTGCATCTCCATGCGTGGCTCCTGCAGACATAGCAGTCTCCCATTTTGGGGGTTCCTCTAGGATTGCTCAAGTCCTCATTGAGGCTAGAAAGCCTTCTACCCATTCCACTAATGCCATGAAGTGGAAGCGGTTTTCTATTTGAGCGACCGCTAAGGGTTGGAACGCCTTCTCTTGCTTGGCCCCACAAGTCATGGAATACCTCCTTCACTTATCTGACTCCGGTCTGTCCTACTCCTCTTTGAAGGTCCATATCTCGGCTATCTCAGCATACCATGAGCTAATGGATGGTAAACCTGTGGCTCAGTTGGAGGTCTCAAAAACCTTTCTCAAAGGGATTCTCCATCTGAAACCCCCCATCCGTAGCCCAACTCCGCCTTGGGACTTGAACTTCGTCCTGGAAAAGCTCACTCTTTCACCTTTTGAACCAGCTATGAGCTGTGATTTACGCTTCCTTTCCTGGAAGGCGCTTTTTCTTGTGGCTATCGCATCAGCCAGAAGGATTTCGGAACTTCACGCTCTAGTTTGCTAGATTGATTCTTGATTTTCCATACGGATCGGGCGGTCCTCAGAACAAATCCAAAGTTTCTTCCCAAGGTGGTGTCATAAGCCACGCTGAATCAGTCAGTAGAGCTTTGGGTGTATTATCCATCCCGCTCTAACAGGGGTGAGGCATTCCTTCATACGATGGACGTCAATCGGATTCTCCGGTGTTACACCCACCGGACCAAAGAGTTCCGCTCTTGCGACCAGTTGTTTGTCTCCTTTGCCCCAAGATCGAAGGGCAAGCCGGTTTCTAAGTAGAGCCTGTCCAAGTGGTTAGGTAACTGCATTAGATTCTGTTACCAGAAGTACGAGAAGCCTCTACCAGGTTCTATCAGAGGTCATTCTACTAGGGGCATGGCTGCCTCCGCAGCCTTCTTACAGAACGTTTCCATGGCCGACATTTGTGCGGCTGCTACTTGGAGTTCTGTCCATACCTTTACCAAGCATTACAGTCTGGACTTTGCTTCTAGGCGGAGGGCTGGTTTTGGCCTAGCTGTCCTACAGGGCCTTCTGTCCTAGACTGGGTCCATTCTGGATCTCAGTTTTTTCCGTTGGAGTTATGTTTCCTCCTCCCTAGTTTCTTTTGGTCTCTCCTTGGAGGGACTGCTTGGGACTCTGTTCTATATGTGATGACCTACTGAAGGAACCCTCTCGAAGTAAGATAGTACTGTTACATAGGAACTTACCGTAACAGTAGATCTTCGAGAGAGGTTCCTTCAGTAGGTCATATTTTTCCCTCCCTCCTTCCCCTCATTTCTGTTTTACAGGGACTCCAAATCCTGTTCACTCTGGCGGGAGAACTGGAGGGCGGCGTGGGGACCGCCCACTATATACAGTCATGCTGACGTTGGTCATGTGATGGGTGTGCGGTCCCCCGTCAGGTATTGCTAGAAAAGTCTGCCGTGAGGCCCGATGCCAGGTGGCGCCAGTCCTATATGTGATGACCTACTGAAGGAACCTCTCTCGAAGATCTACTGATACGGTAAGTTCCTACGTAACTGTACTTTTCTACGCACACTCATAACTTCACCACTTTTTCATATTTTCACTCTAGATTTTTAACATTGCCATTTCTTCACACCTCCTCATGAACAGTACAGCTGTCATTTCTAGGGACATGGATATGTTGTTCATCCACACTTTCTGGCAGGTATCCTTGCTGCTTTAATTCTTGCCGGAAGGTCTTCAAGCTGGCTCCTCCCACCCACCCAGGTGGTAAAACTCTGGGCTCCGCCCCATGACGCCAGATCTTCCTTACCGCTTGGAAGCTCAGGTTCTCTCCTTAGCGCTCTGCATTTTAGACTGGATCCTAACTCTTCAGTTCGTCCGAAATTGGTTTTGAAGTTTTCTAAACTTCGGTCTTCTTTTTCCCTCGTGGCTGCGATGGACAAATCTGTTCCAGGCTTTCAGAGGTGCCCTTGTGGGCAGAAAATATCCAGGACAGATCCGCACTCCACGTGCATCTACTGCTTAGGCCTGGATCACGACCCGCAGGCTTGCGAGTTGTGCCGCTCTTTCTCGGCCAACGTTCTGGACGATCGAGCTGCCCGTTTGAAGCTCGGGCACCCTGAGAAACGTTTCCCGCTGGTAAAATCTAAAGAGGCTCATTGGGCGGTGTCCGCGGTGGCCGGCTCGGCTAAGCAGCTTGAGCAGTTGATTGCCCTCGAGGAGGAGGCAGCCCAGGCCGCAACTTCCTCCTCCTCGGCCGCGGCATTTATCCTGCTCTCTCCAAGTTCCTCGTACATGGCTCCGTTCAAGGAGCTTTGCCAGTCCCTTTCCATGAAAGGAGAGGGGCATTCGGGACATTCTTCTCAGCCCAAGAAAAAGGAGTCAAAAGGTAAGTCCCACCGTCGGCGTTCGTGGGAGCGGGAGAGGTCCCCTTCCCCGGGCAGCCGACCGTCGACTTCGGTCGCGGTTGCGGCTGAGGCTGCTGGCTTCACGATGCCCCCATCAGGCCAGCCTGCCAAGACTCCCGTCGACGAAGTCGATATTTTTCTCGATCCATTAGACGGGCTGTCGACTGGAGAAGCCGACAACCCTACTTCACCGGTTCCCCTGGTGGATACCGAGGATCTGCCTGCTCCTTTGGGACCGCAGTCTCTGGCTAAAGTTCCCGAGCCAAGGGAAGAGCGGGTGTCCCCTGCCCCTTCCCAGACCCACCCTCGGTCCCCCCGAGGGTCTCGGTCTTGGTCTCGGACCTCTTCTCGGTCCAGCCATTCCCGCTGACATCGGTGGTCTCTGTCTCGTTACCGAAGTAAGCGGCGACGCCGTCCTTCCTCATCCTCCTCCTCAGGTGAGGAGAGGCTGCAGCGCAAGTTGTGCCGGCGCTACGAGGATCTTATGTGGCAGCAGTTGCTGTTATCCGGGCCTAAGCCTACCCCGGCCAAGACCCCGGCCATCAAGTGGCTGTCTCCAGAACGCCCGAAGCAACCACTCATTCCCGTCAAGTTGCCCGCTCCAGGGCCGGTTGCTAAGCTGAAACCAGCTGGTCCACCGATTGTGGTGGAACCTCCGCCTCCACAACTGAAGTCGGGGGCACCGACCGAGAATTCTCGATCGGGTCATGGTCTGCCCCACAGGTTGTCGGTCACCCTCACTCCCGACCATCCTCGGCAGGTGGAGGGTGGCTCAGGGCCGAGGCAGCTCTTCGCAGACTCTTCGGAATCCGATGACGATTCCTCCCTGTTCTCCAGGCAGTGCGATCTGGAGTCCTCCGGGGGCCAGTCAGTGGACGATAACCCATCGTCCTTCTTGGGTCTGCTTCGACTCATCTCGGAGTCCACCGGGATGCAGCTCGAGCCAGTGTCCAAATGGGCCAAGTATCCCCTGACGGAGATTCTGGACCGAGGGGATTCTCCCACGGAGGCCTTTCCAGTGGCTGAGGCCATTGTTGGCCCAGCCTTGGAGCTTTGGCAGTGGCCTGCTTCCTGTCCTGCACCCTCGGCCAGGATGGCCAGGAAGTATGCAGTCCCTACCGGCTCTTTGCCCGGTTTCTCGGAACACCCCTCTGCCGAGGGGTTGGTCACTGACAGCGTTTCCGGCGTTCCAATGCGCTCGGGGCGTGGACAAACCCCCGACAAAGAGTCCAAAAGCTGGACTTTGTCGGGCGAATGTACGCTGCGTCCTCCCTCGACCTCCGACAGGCCGGCTCGGCCGTGCTGATGGCACACTTCTCCCACGCCCTCATGGGCTCCCTGGATGAGGTTGTTCCTCATCTCCCGCCTGACCTGCAGACCACGGTCCGCCAGATGCGGGACCATGGTAGGGCGGTGGCGAAGCAGCAGCTCCAGACTGCTCTGGACATAGGTGATTCCTGTGCCAGGTCAGTAGTGGCCACGGTGGCCATGCGTTGCAGGGCATGGCTGAGGATATCCACCTTCACGGCAGATACCCAGCACAAGTTGGCGGACGTCCCCTTCTTGGGGACTGACCTCTTCGGCCCTGGAGTGGAGGGACACCTCCAGCGGATCGAGAACTCCAATGCCAATCTGGACTCGATCACCTCCGCCCAGAGGGACAAAGGCCGCCGTCAGCAGCAGAAGTCCTTTCGTCCTTCGGCTCCTGCTTCTTGACCGGCCCAGCAGCACCAGCAACAGGGCCAGCAGGCTCGCGCTTGGTGTCCCAAACCCAAGCCGGCGGCTTCCTCCAGCAGGAAGCAAGGAGGTAAAGGCCCGGGAGGTCCCTCGGCCGGTTCTTCCTCCAAGCCTGCCCAGTGACAGGTTGAGGGGTGCCGCCCCAACTCGTCACTCCCCCCTGGGTTCCCACCGTGGGGGGACGGCTCCGCCACTTCCTTTCCGCCTGGTCCGCTATCACCACGGACCACTGGGTGTTGGAGGTGGTAGGAAAAGGCCTGCCTCTGGAGTTCGAGCAGGGTCCACCTTTTCGAGCCGTCGCCTCGAGAGACCACGAACCCCCAGCCGCTGTCGTCACCGCTATGGCACATGCCCCTCGAAAAGAGATAATCAGAAAGGTGGTGGATCCTCCTCCAGACCCGGGTTTGTGTCCAGGTATTTCCTGGTCCCAAAACGGATGGGGGGCTGGTGCCCCATTCTCGACCTGCACGACCTGAACAAGTTCCTAAGGTCTCGGACCTTCAGGATGGGCACTCTGGCTCAGATAATCCCATCCTTGGAACGAGGCATGTGGTTCTGCTCCCTGGACCTCCAGGATGTCTTCTTTCACGTTCCAATCCATCCGTCCCATCAGAGATTCCTCTGCTTCAGAGCGGAGGGATACCTGTACGAGTTCCGGGCCATGCCCTTTGGCCTCTCCCTAGCTCCCAGGGTCTTCACCAAATGCATGGCAGTGGTGACAGCATTCCTGCGGCACCGAGGGGTCCGGGTATACCCTTACCTGGACGATTGGCTGATAGCAGCCCCTTCCAGACTGGAGGTGGAGCGTCCAGAGATCTGGCCCTCCAGGTTTGCTCTCAGGTTGTCCTCCTCATCAATGAGGCCAAATCGGAACTCGTGCCAAAGCAGGTGATTCTGTTCATCGGGGCAGAGCTCGACTCTCTGCGAGCCAGAGCACGGCTCCCGGCGGACAGGGCCGAGGTTCTTTCCTCCTTTGCCCAATCATTTCTGGTTGGGCAATTGTGCCCTGACCGGGACTTCCTCTGCCTCCTGGGCCTCATGGTGGCCTGCACCAGCGTGGTCCGTTGGGCCCGTTGGTACATGCGTCCCCTTCAATGGGGACTGGCCAGCCAATGGTCACAACGCCGTGATCCATTGGACCGGCCCGTGACAGTGACCCAGGAGATGTGGAACACTCTCCAGTGATGGATCATTCCAGCACATCTGCAGAAGGGTATCCCGTTCGTCCGGCCCGAGCCGACGGTCTCTCTCTCGACTGATGCATCTCTGATGGGTTGGGGTGCCCATCTGGGGGAACACCGAGCGCATGACCTCTGGTCCCTTCGGGAGTCCTGATGCCACATCAACCTGCTGGAGCTCCGAGCGGTCCGTCTAGCTCTCACCGCCTTCGCTCCGTTTCTACGGGGTCAAGTGGTTCAGGTCCAGACGGACAACGCCACGACCATGTACTATCTGAACTGCCAGGGCGGGACGCACTCCATGCTGTTATGCAAGGAAGCTCTCCACATTTGGTCCCTAGTGCGCAGCCTGGAGGCGGATCTCCTAGTCATTCACGTGGCAGGAACTTCCAACACCTGGCGATGCCCTAAGCCAGATAGGGCTGCGTCGGACGAGTAGTCTCTCCTGCCGGAGGTAGTACAAGATCTCTTCTCCCACTGGAGCACGCCTCAGGTGGACCTGTTTGCCTCCAGGGAGAATGCGAAGCTGAGTCTGTTCCATGCCCGCCCCCCTCAGCAGGGCTCGCTGCAGGGGGATGCCTTCTCAAGGCCGTGGACCCCGGGCCTCTTCTACACCTTTCCCCCGTTTCCCTTGATCCACAAGGTGCTTCTCAAGGCGAGGAGGGACAAGGCACAGGTGATCCTGGTAGCTCCAGACTGGCCCCGCCAGTTCTGGTATCCAGATCTCCTCAGCCTCAGCTCCAGGCTCCCGAGGCGGCTTCCAGCCTGCCCGGACCTGATCTCAGTCAGTTAAGGGAAGGTATTCCATCTGGACCTTCAATCCCTGCACCTGATGGCCTGGTTCCTGAGCGGCTAGAGTTCCAGGCTTTGGGTCTTTCCGACGAGGTCCTCAACGCCGTTGAGGCATCCCGTAAAGAGTCGACCAGGAAATGCTATGCCTTCAAATGGAAGAGGTTTTCCATTTGGTGTCAGGGGAAGGGCTTGGACCCTTCCGACTGCCCTTTGGCAAGCATTCTGGACTACCTGTGGTCCCTTTCTCAGCAAGGGCTTCGGTCGACGACCCTTAAGGTGCACCTGGCAGCCATCTCTGCTTACTGGGCGTGGGCTGGCAAGCAGTTGGTGGCACAGGAGAAGGTGGTCGGGCGCTTCTTCAAAGGCCTTGACCACATTTCCCCTCCGGTGTGAGAACCTCCACCTCTGTGGGATCTACTGCTGGTATTGGCCAAGCTCATGGTCAAGCCATTCGAACCAATGCACAGGTGTGATCTTTCACACCTGTCGTGGAAGACCGCCTTCTTGGTGGCTATCGCGTCAGCCAGAAGGATGGGAGAGCTCCAGCGCTTTCCATCGAGTCTCCCTACCTCGCTTCCACAGGGACAAGGTTGTCCTGCACCCCCAACCGAAATTCCTTCCGAAGGTGGTGTCAGAGTTTCACCGTAACCAGGTGTTGACTCTGCCGGTGTTCTACCCCAATCACACCTCGGAGGCCGAGTATAGGCTCCATACTTTGGACCCTAGATGAGCGCTCGCTTACTATAAGGAGCGGACGGCTGAAGTTCGGGAGAGGTTCGCCAGCTGTTTGTCACCTACGCTGAAGCCGCACCTGGCAGACCTGCAGCAAAGCGGACGATAGGCAGGTGGATCACCTCCTGCATAGAGCTCTGCTACAGGTTGGCGGGCATGGAGCCTCCCAGAGGGATAAGAGCTCATTCTGCCCGCCATACCGCTGCATCGGTAGCTGCTTCCAGGGACGTCTCTATCCAGGATATCTGCAGGGCTGCTACCTGGAAGTTGGCACATGCCTTTATTACCCACTACCACATCGACCTCGAGTCACTCCGGGATGCTGGTTTTGGGGCCTCGGTTCTCCAGTCTGTCTTTCCCAGGTAAGTATCGGGGGTGTGCGCCTTGCCTCCCTCCTCCCAGAGAACTGCCAGGAGTCTGCCAGAAAGTGTGGATGAACAACGTATCCATGTCCCTAGAGATACAGGTTACTCACTTGTAACAGGAGTTCTAGGAATGGTATATGTTGTTCATCCATACGTCCCAACCGACCTCCCCGGCTTCGACGCACAACCTGCGCTTCCAGCGGACCAGGTCTGGCGTCATGGGGTGGAGCCGAGAGTTTTTCCACCCAGGTGGGTGGGTGGGAGGAGCCAACTTGAAGACCTTCCGGCAAGAATTAAAGCGGCAAGGATACCTGCCAGAAAGTGTGGATGAACTACATATACCATTCCTAGAACTCCTGTTACAGGTGAGTAACCTGTATTTTTCACATCCTGCCTGAAATATGTTTTCGCACCTGTGGTGCTGAATGGCACACTCGCTGTGTGAAATCACCTTTTAGGATTGAGTAACGAAACGATACTGCCACTGTTCATGAGGTGGGGTCTCAAAAGCCTATGTTGAAAATTTGGAGCAAAAATACCAACAAACGCCCGGGGCGTTAGGGTTTCCAACCATAATGCCCACCCTGTACAAATTGACAGACGTCGGGGGTGTGACTTAGGGTCGTCTGCCATAATGCTCACCCCATTCCACCCCCATTCCCACCCTACAGCCACTGACAGGTATCGAGGTGTGCCTTGGGGTCTTTGGCCCTAGTATTCACCCCATTCTCATATACTGCACCCATCTCAGCTTATTTCCTTATGGAATGGGGTGAGCGTAAGGGCCAAAGAACACAAGGCACACTGCAACACCTGTCGGTGTCTGCAGGATGGGGTGAGGTGGAATGGCGTGAGTGTTATTGCTGATGACTCAAAGGCACACCCTCAACGCCTGTCTGTCTCTGCAGGGTTGGGGTGGGGGTTGGCGTTACTTCAGTACTTCACTGCCATTCCTGTTATGCAGCTCTCAAACTCTGCACTACCAATGCCAAAACCAGCAAGCAAACATTCGGCATTGACAAATGCTTGTTTTTCTAATGAAGTGAACCAGTGCTGGAAGAAAGTAAGAAATTTGTGTTGAGGTGATGCCTTAAAATGCAAGGCAGAGGAATATACACAGAAAAATATGGGAGGCATATATCAACAGCAATACGAACAGTGAACTTTCGGCATTGACAAATGCTTGTTAATGCCTGTACATTGTAGACAATTTGCTGTCAAATAATGACACCGCACCCTTGAGTCTTATTGCTTAAATTGCAATTCTAATCCAAGAACAAATGCAACATTGTAACATTTACTTACATATACCAGACTAGCCATCTGTTCTAGATGAATCTTGCTGCCTGAAAGAATGATATTAGAGACCTTTGTAACATGGCACTAAACATAACAGTGAAATAGAGAGCAGAGAGTGGTTGAAAGGCATCAGCTGACGAAAATGGAGCGGGTATTAATCCAGCAGTAGAGCCCTCTGTTGCAGTTCTAACAGTGGCCACCACACAAGCGATAAGCGAGTGGCCGAAATAGCTAAGCAGTAGAGCCCACTTAGTATCGGGAGCGCGCAAAATGCAGACAGCAAGTCAAACAAGTACTGTGTGCTACAAACTGTGTTTCTGTGTCTGTGTGTCTGCTTGTAGGTGGTGCTGGTAATCGTACAGCGAAAGAGTCCTGCTCACCATGGTGCAGACCCACCGCGCAGCTTGGGGTTCCTGGCAGACTGGACATGAGCTGTGCAACTACAGCACTAACTGAGTTGAAAAACGTGAATACATCGAGCCACAAGCTGAACTCTGACACCGCAGCAGTAATTGAGTAGATCAACACAGAGCAAAACAGGATGAGAAATCACTGTCTGCATATTTCTTCATGCCACTGTTTAGCAACAGAAATGTCCCACACTGCACTGCTGTTATACATGAGCGAGATATAACCCTGAGGCAGAAATCACACATTTGTACCGTAGTTGTCTGTTTGACACACTATTGCTCTCCTGCTCTGTCTTCAAAAGTAGCTGACACTATATAAAAGGATCCACTGTGAACGAGCATGTTGTCACAACATGTTAGTGTGTGAAAGACAACCAAATACAGCATAGTTTTACAAGCAGCATTATTAACGTAGGGAAGTGTTCACCACTTTTAAGTGAAACATCACTCGCACAATATTCCCCTCACACTTGCCATGTTACAAGCGCATTAATCCCCTCCAAAGTCGGGCTCTACTGGTGGATTAATGCCCGCTGGGTGGTTGGAAGCATTCGGCCTGCAGCTTCGTGCACTACCCCCCTCCCCCAGGCGGGCATTAATCCACCAGTAGAGCCCTTCTCTGTCAGGGATTAATGCTTACTTACCCCATACTGAAGTGATGCTTGCTAAATGCTTTTAACTTCATTCTTAGCAGCTGGATATAATTCCTTAATGTTTGCCTTTCCTTCATAGGAGCTGGAGAGCGTCCATGAAGATGTGCAGGCAATGAACACATGCTGTCAGGATATGACCAATCGTTTAAAGGTAAGAGCAGATGTAGACCTCCCCCTGACAAGCTAAGAGCTTCCATCTTTCATGTAGTTCCCAATTAAGTAATAATGCATGACAAGGTGTGTGTCATGCTAGGATAACATCACGCCTTGGGTAGTTGGACATGAGGCCACAGGCTGAGTGCATCCAACACCTGAGAAATGACATTACCCTAGCACGAAACACACCTTGGCGTGCATTATTACTGTTATACAATGGCTTAGTGGCAAAAACAAATGGAAAAAATATGAAAAAATACATTACTTATTAATTTTTTTATTGTTTTTTTGTATATGGAGGTATATGTGTTTAAAAAAAAAAAGTCAGCAATTTCCATTGTCTGCAGTAGGTGGTGCTGTTACTTGTTGTCTCCCCTTCCCATGCTCCACTTCTTCTTGAGGTGTGCAGCGTGATGGTGCTTGCCCCCCGCAGTTCCTCTCTGTGATACCGTGGTGCCGTTTGTGCCAGTATTTTTTTTTTTTGGCTTAACATTGCAGGATGTTCAGTGACTGCATCAAGCAGGAAGGAAAGAAGCTGTTTGGTGAGTACAAAGAGCGCTGCACTTGTAACACGTAAATGCACTGCCACCAACACTTGGTTGCGGCTTCACAGAGAGTGAGTAGCCACCAGTATTTTGAAATAAATTCACTTGATTTATGGTTGCCGTGGGACCAGCAAAACCGCACGCCATTTGGAGTGCAAGGTGAAAATGTGCAGTAAGTATGTTGTAGTGTGAGCCTTGTCACTTGGTCCCATTGCCTGTCCTGGGAGTGGGTAAAGATTTTTTTTTTTGTCAGAACGATGATGTCAGGGACAATTAGGAGCAATGATGTCAGGGAGAATTAGGAGCATGGACCGAGTCAGTGAAGCAAACTTGGGGGACCAGATGAGGAGGAAGTGTTGGAAAATGCTGTCAGGAGCCAAAGCTGAGGTCAAAATATTTTGTTTTACAGCTTGCTGCTGCCTGCTGGTTTTTGCTGAACTGTATTTAACTGAAAGAGGCTGCTGACCGCGTGCCTATGTAAAATGTAGGGAAATGGTGAGAGGGAGAAAGTGAAGCCACATACAGCAACGCTTTGTTAAACAATCTGCTGAACGTTAGTTGCTGTGGAGCTTGTGCAACTGTTTTTTCATTGTTGGGGGGGGGTCTTCATGCTGTCTGATGTGGTAGAAGCTTGTGCAGACTAACGTGTCATGTCTGCACATGTGAGAATGTCATGCGTGTGCCAGGACTTGATACAGTAATGTTATGGTAACTTCACCATTCCAAGCACACACTGATCAATCAGAGAGCAAGACATTTTCTTGCCATTGTATAATTGTTGTTCTCTCAATATTTGGCTTGTCTTACAAGTATGGTCTTTATTATAAAACATGCAGAGAAAATCTTTCCTTCTGCTTGACTGATCCCCAGCCAGATGCACTCATATCTTTTCTTCCGTCGGAAGGAACAGATATCCGCCTTCAAAGATCCTGCCAGCAAATTAGGATTCTGATAGTTTTCAGGCTTAGCTATTTTTCACGAAAGATTTCAATTCATTCTTGTATTCTTACCGTCTGCTTCCTGCTCAGTCATCAGTGTCCACCATGGAATAGAAAAATAAGCTGTGAGGCCGGCCTGCCGGCGCAGAGATTGGATTTCCACTTTTGGCGCCAGCGACTTGGGTTCAGGAACGGACTCTGGTAGTCAGCGGGTCGGCTGGAGGAGAAAGATTGAGCAGAGGCCAGGGGTACCACAGCAGCCGACGTCCACAAGGAACTCTGGGGGGACAGACGCAGGACATCATTGCACGTCCCAGCCCCAGCTTACAGGGAAACAAATACTATGCCCGGCCGTCTCCATGATGCCCTATCCCTCGGCCTCAATTAGCCACCCAGCTGGCTCTCCCAACCAGTCACTAGGAGCACGGCACTGGTGCCCCAGCAGTGCCATGACCCCACTCTCTCTGGGGTAAGCCAGGGTTAACCGGGAGAGCGCAGGCAGATATGGGTGGTGGAGGCCCAAGGAACGTCGTGACTAAATTGAAACTAAAAAAAAAAGAAAAATGAGCTGTGGTGCATAGGTGGGTGGTGTACAGGACAGGTACCCAATGTCTCCAACTGATGCACACAATGCGTGTGTGTATGTACTGCTTGGGCATGGAGCATTGTCCCCTGGTGTCTGGGCTTGCATCCACAGGTGCTCGAGCGCTGGTGTGTGTGCTCCAAGACAAGCCAACAAAAACAGGTGTGCCGTCCATGGCTGCAAGGTAAGTGGTGCAGTTATAGACCCAGGAGGCAGAAGGGGTCAGTAAGGATGTTCAGTGCTGGACAGTCTGCTGTTGGATGAGGAAAATGCATTGGATTTCCTGACTCTAAATGAATATGAAGGGTTTAAGAATTTTCTTATGTCTGAGCTGGCCCAGTGTCATGGAGGGCTGAGGCGTTGAACGTCTTACTTCCACCCATACTGGTGACCCAACTCCGGGAGTGCACCAGGGCCCGGTCAGGGGAGAAATGATTGAGTGCCCCAAGGACTGCTGTCATCCCTGGGGGGTGTCACTGAGTCCTGGTACTTGCCTGCTACGCAGTAGGACCAGCAGATGTGAGAGGCGGGTGTGATGATTCAACTCGCATGTCCGTCAAGACATACATGGGCTGTTGTGTCATACCTCATTCCTGATGGGTGAAAAAGGAGGAAACCACCCTGCCTCGCATGGCATCCATTGCAGGCCCCACACAACCCTATGTGGAAGGCCAACCACCAAACATGGCTCTGAGTAAGTAGTGCTTAACCTGTAAGTTCACAAGACGGGTCAGTGGTGGAGCTGGAGGGATGCTGCTGGGACCTGGGATACCAGAAGTTAAACAGAAATAATAAAAACAGAATGGTAATTTTATTCTGTCTCTCCACTCCTTCGAAGATGAGTCTCCATCTTGGTACCAATATCACAAGAAGAGTCGATGCTGGTCTTGGGATTGCTGTTGGTCAAGGGAACATTTGTGTTCTCCTGCTGGAGGGTCTTCGTGGTTGGTCACCCTTGACAGAGGTCGAACTTCTATGGAGTCCATTGGTCTGCCCGTGGAACTCGAGTTTGAGGAGTTGAATATGTCGACTAATCCATTGAGGGAAAGGATTACTTACTCTCTTGGACCTTGGTGCTGATTTTGGCCCGTCCCCAGCAGTGTGGGTAGAGTATGACTGAGTTCCCAGTTGGCCTCACATCAGCTCAATAGCTGCAAGTTACCTTGACCCCAGTGCAACTTCCTGTTGGCCAGTGCCCAGGATCTCTGTGTTGAGTAGCCTGTCCAACAATACCTCATGATCCACAGTGTCACACGCTGAGGAGAGATCAAGGAGGACAAAGATCGTACGCTCTCCTCGATCCCTCGCCCTCAGCAGGTCATTCAACACCCAAAACAACGTGGTCTCTGTGCTGTGCAGAGCTCTAAATCCACACTGGAAAGGTCCATAAATCTGGAAGTCCATAAGACGATTCTCTAGCTGTTCTGCTACCACCTTCTCAAGAACTTTCCATAGAAAAGGAAGGTTCGAGATAGGCTGGTAATTTTCCAGGACATCAGGGTCCAATGTTTTTTTTCATCAGTGTCTTAACCAGAGCCTCTTCTGAGACTCGGAGGGACCCGGCCGACCGACAAGGAGCTCCCAACTATTCCAGCAATGACCAGACCCAAGACCTTGACACAGTCGCAGCATATTGGTTTCAGTTTGAGGACTATCACACAGACCTCCTGCGCTGTCACCACTGGAACTTGCCCCAGGATGGCTGAGTGCAGTCGCCCACATGGGAAACACCACTACTGAAGAACTGAATTTTGCTCAGAGCAGTCCCGGATCTCACAGAGGAGACTCTGTCTGAGAAGAACCGAGCGAACTCCTAACACTTGTAAGTTGAAAAAGCTCTCAACGGGTTCCAGACAGGCTGGATGTAATAACCTGCCTACAACCCGGAAGAGCTGAGCCAGTCGGTTCCTCTCAGCTGCAATCGCCCTATACATAAAAGCTACCTTTTTTTGGACAATTGCATTCTGATACTCATCATAATGAGTCATCAGAACCAGCTTGTCCACCTGAGACCCAGTCTTCCTCCAACCCCTCTCTAACCTCCGCCCCCTTGTCTTCAACTCCCAAACATACTTATGCCCCTACATCATTGGGCCTTAAGATTGCAAACTACTAGGCCTACATAATCAAATATTGAAACAGCCTGTGGAAAGCTGCTTGTACTGCTGCTCAGGCTTTCCCTGATGACTCTGCCAAAACTGATCTACTTAAAACATTGTCTGCTGGTGCTGAGGTTGGCAAACATTTGCTGCGCTCAGCTTATGACGTCTGTGAAGATGTTTCTGCCAGGGCTGCAGCTTCTGGCATTTGCATGAGGAGATATTCTTAGCTTAGAGTTGCTGATTTTGCCAATGATGTGCAATAGGCAGTTTTGAATGCTTTCTTTAAAGGGTCAAAACTGGATATGATGTTGAATAGACCTTACGTATCCTTCAAACTTCAAAAATGACTCTAAGGTCTCTGAAGTACTTGTATCCCACTCCTGCTAGAGGTCATGGTTGGGGCTGCTTTCATCTGCCTGGTGCCCAAGGTAGTTGTGTCAGCCATCAGTAAGGCCGTGGCAGAGGAAGTGGCCCCCTTCTGGGTCCTCCTTATTGGTTCCCATGCAAAAGGATGCAAAGGATTTGGTTTCGGTGGCCCTGTTGCCCCCGTTTCAGCCTGACTCTGTTCTGTCTCCCCCCTCCTCAGCTGTTACCTCTAGGGGTGAGTGTAGGGGGCAGGATCTCTCTGCATCTGAAACAGTGGTGGGAGATTACTATGGATGAGTGGGTTCTTGAGATAACTGCAAGGGGGCATGCTCTGGAGCTGTTACAGATTCCCCCCATATCCTCCTTGGCCGCCTTTCTTGTATCCTGTGGGCCATTCTGAAGGAAGAAGTTCAGTCTTTATTCAAAAAGTGTGAAATTGAACTGGTTCCTCCTCAGGAGAGAAACAAAGGGTTCTGTTCTAGATACTTCCTAGTCTTGAGATGGATAGGGGATCTGTGTCCTATGTTGGATCTCGGGGATCTCAACCTGTATGTCAAATACAGAAAGTTTTGAACGGTATCCCTGCAAGCTCTGATTCCCCTTTTGCAAATGGGGGACTGGCTCTGTTCTGTGGGCATGAAGGATGCATACCTTCATGTAAAGATCAGTAATGATCAGGAAATCCTAAAAACAGTACCTCCACTTTATGCTGGAGGGTGAACACTAGTCAGTTCAAAGTATTTCCCTTTGGCTTACCTGCTGCACCATGGGTCTTTACCAAATGCTTGGCAGTAGTTGCAGCAGCCTTTCACAGGGAAGGCCTGTATGTTTCTCCTATCTGGATGACTGGCTCCTGAAGACCAGCTCCAGGGAAGCTCTGCTACACACCCAGTCTTGGATACGTCAGTTGTTCGATGACTTGGGTTGCAGTGAATGTGCCAAAGTCTGTGTTGACTCCATGCCAAAGACTGCAATAATCAGGGGTGGTCTTGGACACATAGAAGGAATGTGCTCTCCTGCCATAGGACAGGGCAGACTCTTTGGTTGCACAGGAAAATTTGGTATACAGAAGTCACTATGTCTCTGCGAGAAAAGTGTTATGTCTCCTGGGTCTCATGGCTGTGGCCATAGTGACTGTACCACTGGCATGTCTTCATATGAGGATCCCTCAGTGAACTCTCAGAGTCCAGTAGGATCTGTTGACAGATGAGCTGGACCACATTGTTCTCACCACATCTCCTCTTTGCAAAGAGTTGTTGTGGTGGATGGATTGCAGCAGCCTCCTGAAGGGCATTCCATTCCTTGTACCACCTCCTGTACAGATCCTCACCATGGAGGCCTCAGGCTCCGGCTAGGATGCTCATCGTGGCCCTTACTAGAGTCAGGGGTCATGGACCAAGGTGGAGGCTGAGTTGCACATAAATGTCCTGGAAATGTGGGCTGTTCTGTACAGCCTCCAGGCCTTTCAGAATCATCTCTGGCCTGGTCCACTGCTATTCCAGACAGACAACGCTAGGGTGATGCATTACATCAACAAACAAGGGGCACTTACTTCTAGACCCATTCCAGGGAAGCAATAAGGGTATAGTGCAGGGCTGTCTAATGGCCTTCAACTATTGGCCATGTTTCTACCCAGTCTCCAAAATGTCTTGGACAGGTTAAGCAGGTCCCAGTCAATAGTTCCTGTATGGGAACTGCTGTCCTCCATGGTAAACAATGTCGTCACAAGACGGGGTTGTCCAGAGCTGGGACATTTTGTGTCCCCACACAATGCAAAACTGTTGCGTTTCTGCTCACTTGCTCCAGGGCATGATGACATGTTGTCCCTCTTTTGGAAAGGAAAATTGCTATAAAGATTCCCCCCATTCCTGTAATATGGAGGGTTCTGCTCAAGCAGAGGGTAGAGACCGCCTCTGTCATCCTCATTGCTCCATTCTGGCCTCAAAAGATATGGGTTCCACTCCTTCAGCATCTGGTGGGGGAGCCTCCTGTCCCCTTACCTCTGTGTTGGGGTCTGTTGTCACAGGGCAAGGGATCTCTGGTCCATCCAGACCTGAAGTCCCTGCATCTGCTTGCATGGCTCCACATGGCTCCTGAAGACACAGCCATTGCATGTTTTGGGGTATCCCCTAGGTTGCTGATGTCCTGACTGTGGCTAGGAAACCTTCTGCCAGACATACTTATTCCCTTAAATGGAAGCATTTCACTTTGTGGGCTGCCTTCCGGAATATGGACCCTTTTACATGTCCTGCGAATGCCATGTTGGAATACTTCTTTTCCTTGTCTGACTCTGGCCTGCAGTATTCTTTACTTAAGGTGCATTTGGCTGCTATATCAGCTTTCCATGTTCCTTTTGATAGTCGTACGGTTGCCCAATTAGAGGTGTCCCATTTGTTTTTGAGAGGTATTCTTCATAGGAAACCTCCTGTCCGTAATCCAGTTCCATCTTGGGACTTGAATTTAGTTCTTGAGAAATTGACGTTGGTTCGTTTTGAGCTTGCTGCGAGTTGTGGCTTATGTTTCCTGGCATGGAAAACATTATTTTTAGCCACAGTGACCTCTGCTCAAAGTATTTCCGAGCTTTAGGCTGTAATGTGTGAGTTTCCGTATTTGATTTTTCACTAATACAGAGTCTTTGCATTCAAATCCTAAGTTTCTACTGAAGGTGGTATCTGAATTTATACTGAATGAAATGATACTTTATACTTTGGATGTACATAGAATACTAAGACAGCATATTGCTCATGCCAAGAACGGCAGAAAGTCCTCTCAGCCTTTTTGTTTCATTTACTTTTGGGAAAGAGGGCACTTATTTGTCTAAACAATGGCTATCCAAATGGCTGGCACATTGTATTATGTTTTGTTATAGGAGGTATGGTAAGGCACTTCCTGGTGTTGTTCATGGTCACTCCACATGGGGTATGGCTACTTCTGCTGATTATTTCAAAAATGTCCCTGCTGGTGACATATGTGCTACAGCGACTTGGAGCACTGTTCATACATTCACTAAACATTACAGTCTGGACATTGTCTCTTGTAGATGTGCTGGCTTTGAGCTTGCTGTACTGGAAGACTTTCTGTCCTGATTGCATATCAGACTGTGCTATCCTGCCAGTTTACTTTCTACTGCTTGGGAAGCGTTTCAAAGGTGTGGCCTAATGGAGGAGGTATCCTTGAAGAAGATAGTACTGTTACGTAAGAACTTACAATAACAGTAGATCTTTGAGTGAATCTCCTGCATTAGGCCATGCCATACCCTCCCTCCTTCCCCCTTTGCTTTCACTGAGGGTGAGATGCTGTGCTTCAAGCCCTAGTCCCATGCATCCTGTCTCCAGACCCATGCCTCTTCTTTTATTCCTCGTGCTGCATTGCATATTTACTCATACCCTATTTTCTCACAGCTGGAAGTCCTCTGAGGCTAATCTCCGACAGGGAACTGTGGAGTGATGGGTCCACCCATGTTGTATATACATAGATGCTGCATGTCATTCTGGGTGGCCCTTGGCTAGCAAAACATTTCCAAGTGGTCCTGCCGCTGACGGCTTATAGTTACAAAAGTATGGCCTAATGGAGGAGATTTTTCTCGAAGATATTCTGTTATGGTAAGTTTGTACTTAACTGTTCTTTTCTTGCTGTGTCTGTGACTGAATGTAAGTCTCACTGAATGTCATCTTGAGGCAAACGGTCGCTGTTCGGAGATTAATGACTCTAGATTACCTGTTTCATATATGAATAGTACAGAGCTGAAATGGCTACAAGCCAGCTCATGAGGGAGACACCCTGCTGTGTTTGCTCACAGTCTCTGTGGCTGATAATTAAAGTAATTGTCTTGTTTGTCCAAAGAGAATCTCTAATTAGCATGGAGACTGGCAACAGTCAAACTGGTGTGAATCCACTGGGAGTCTTGTAAGGACAGTGGAGAATGTTCCAACAAAGAAATGAGCTGAACCCTCCTAGTGCTGTGGCGAGAGGGCACCTTTAAGGCATATCATAATTTGTGTTTGCCGTTGAGAGTTAGAACCACTTGGGGAAGCTAAATATTAAAGCAGAGGCCCATTGTTTTAAAGAAGAGTACTGGACCTCTGAATCTCTAAGCCTGTATGAAACTATGTCTGTGATTCCAGAGATGGCCCTTAGGATGAAGAAGCAGATTTTAGTTAAGAGTTAGAGAGGTTCTTCTGTTTGTAATTCTTTTTTTTTCCATTTTTTGTTAAATCTCCTAGTGTCGTATGTCCTTTAACTTCCTGTATATCTTGTAAATGTAAATATTAAATATTTTATATAAATCTGTGATTGCTATGTTCTTAATAAGCACAGTCAATTAATTTTTACTGGGCAAAGTCTGTGATCTGCTTCTGAAGAGAACTCTGCCAAGTTTAACAAGTAAACCTGCGTCTTATGTAAAGCAGGGGAGAGGTTAGCTGGAGTGACATAAGGGGTTTCTACTGTATGTCCGAAGGGCCTTGTACTGTAAAAACAAGTGTCTGGTCTAGTGATGTGTGAGCAGGGACCTGTGGTGGGACTCGAAGGAACTGCAATGAGGGAGTTGTAACCAGGGTGGTGGCAGTGTAAGTAATGAAAGTAGACTGCCCTTGTCTCACCACCCAGGGCTCTTGAGTGTGTGTTGTCTGTGTGACAGCCTATAAGTTGGAGCCAGGACTGTGACTTTTCCTTTTGCTCTGCTGTAAATGGTACGTAGTCCCTTTTGCGTTACAGATTCTTTGCACAAAAAAGAAAGTTGTGCAGCCAGTGGTATTAGTTGAAATTCTGATGTTTCCATGTAGTTATCTCCATGTTTCCATGTAATGTTCCCTCCTCTAGCTAACCACATTAAAAGAATGCCTAGCTGAGATGGCAATACGTTATTTTATGTCTCTGGAATGGCAATGCTTAAAATGTTGTATTTTACCCTTGCTCTTTTGCTTGGTAATATACATCATTAGATTATTTCCCAAGTATTAATCAACCTATGAGTAAGAATTGTCATTAATACCAGGAAGAAACACAAGTTATAATGCATCACATTCATTTAAATGGCTTTTATGCTGTTTGAAATTCCTATTAGCAGTAAAATCTCATTTTTTTTAAATATGCACTGTTACTTTAATGCCACCCCTGTTCTCTGTTTATACAAGTTCAGGAAAAAAAAACATTTTTTTTTTATAATAAAGATTTAGTACAGTCATTAAAATTCCTTTTAGCTGCAGGTGGTTTGATCTCACAAATTTGTGTTTTTGTGACTAAAAGATCAAATGCATTCATTTCACTTAGTTTACTTTTATAGCACAATGAAGTTGTGCCTAATGGCAATATAGAAAACTTGAAGCAAGTTCAAAGAGTGATTGCCAAATTCTTCTATCACTGAAGAACTTGCTTCTGGCTGCCATGATTAATGCTGCCTTTCACAAGTTACTTATCAGTAATGCCATATTGTTGTTTTTTGTATTTACTGAACAGAAATAACATTTGCCGGGCTTCATTGTACTGTATGTAAGCTGCTGTTAATTTATAACAGACATACAGGCACCTCTGAGGCCGGGAGATCAGAGGGCTGTGGGTTCAGTTCCCACATCTGGCACTTGGGTTAATATCCCCGTACTGACACTGTGGTGCAGCATGAGAGGGGTGCTGCACTTCTGAGGTGCCGTCTTTCGGATGAGATGTTAAACCGAGGTCCCATCTGCCTGGATTGGTGGCAGTTCAGGTGGATGTTAAAGATCCCATGACACTTATCGAAATGAGTAGGGGAATTTCCCCGGTGTCCTGGCCAAATTTCCCTCATTCACTAAAAATACCACCAACAGCTTAATCTGGTTCAAGGTCAGTTGGCATTCATCTGTATCTCCCTCTCCCGGGTCATGCCTGAAAATAGGCAGGATTTGGCTAGTGCACTTACCCGGTTAACAAACACTAAATTAATAAATACGCCTGCCTTTCGGGATTATAGCATCATAACACTTTCACTGTATAAGTGTTTGCACCGTTCTGTTTTCATTTGCTTTATCATGTTGGATGTAGCACTACTTGAAACGTGGCTCAAAGTGAATAGCTTGTGTTAATGATTCTGAAAGATACCTTATTAAAAACTTCCTTTAAGCCCTTTTATTCCACTCAGGATATTTACACAATAAATTCAACAGATTTTTAGCCCAGATTCTTAAAGAGCAGTGTAAACCCATTAGAACAATGAGCCAGATTGTCCCCAAGGAAGACTAAAAAGGTGCATCAAAACTGAAACCTGTGTGACATTTATCACCATCCGCCACTCTGAAATGAACACTGTAGGGGTTTGGAAAAAAAATGTTAGTATATTAAACAAAGATTAGAGACAAGTCTCCTATCTATTTCTTGCATAATTTACAGTCAGTAAATTAAGGTTTGAGAGTAGGTCCATCATCCACTCCCCTTTCATAAGAAGGTATGAGTAAATATGCAATGCAGATACGCTTATTTTAAAGGGGTTTCTAACCCCAGTAATACTCAGGTATTCATAACTTTCTGCAGTAAGCCTGGAGGGTTGGACTGCCCGGAGAGAATGGAACATATGCAAATGATGTAATCATCTGCACGTGACAACTTTTCAAATGTTGCCCTATACTTAGTGCCAATGTTCTAAATCTTCTCAGATTTTACTCTCCGTCTGAACAGTCTGGTCACTCAGAGTGTCGCTCTTCAATCAACTGTTTGACATGAAGAAACTTATAAAAATATATAAGTATCATTTCTATTTCATTTGCTGCCTTATATTAGTTTGTTACTTTAGCTAAACTTAGTTTTATAGTTAGTTATTTAGTTGTTTTTGCCGGTTCCTCTCGTTTCAGAATAACTGGGAGGGAACCGGATTAGTTTTTCATATTTTAGGGTTTTTCTGACACAAAACTCGTTTTATTTTTGGTTAAATTTAGTTTAAAACTGTTTTTTTGTAACCGTAGTTTTCGGTTACTGAACTGCTAGTACCGGTTCCAAATTTTCTATCGTTTTGGTTCCTCTGGTTCCTGTTCAGTTCCAGAACTGACTGCAACAGCAAGTGTTATTATTTAAATCTTTTTTACTTAGCGATTATCTTTTTTATTGGTTCAAATGGCAGAAAAAACAAAGAAAAAGACCGGTGAGCCCAGTTTTAAAAATTTTACAGGATGTGGGAACCTTTTTGAAAAGGCAGAGAAGCCCACTATGTGTGTGGTTTGTCTGGGATATGAGCATCTTAAAGAGGATTGTCAAATCTGCCTGACTTTCCCTGAAAAAACTATTGAAAAATGCCTGGAATGGCTGAAAAAGAAGCTCCCCAAGTTCCCTCTGGCCAGGCTCTGACCAGCCAATACCCTCTGTTATTGAACCCACATGTGTTGCTACTTCCACCCCTGAGACGGGTGATAAAGCTACCAAGAGGATTTCTGAACCGGCTAGCTCCCCGGTTCCCTCTAAAAAAGCACGCAAGCTAAAACATACAGAACCCCCAAATATTGATCAGGGACTTCTGTACCTGCTAATATCATGCCTACTCCTCAGGAAATCGCACAGGCTTTTAGAGTCATTCAGGCTTTGCAGGGCTTCGTGCCCCCTCTTCAGCAACCACCTGTTCCAGCAGGACAGCCTGGCAGAATTCCCCTTATTGAAGAGGAGGAATATAGTGAGTATGAGGAGGATGAAGGGGGACCCATTTTACCTGAGGTATCCCTGGAACAAGAATTTGGTTCACCTCCTAGAACATCTAAAGCTTTTTCTTCTCGCTTCACTTTCGTGAGAAAAATGGCAGATGCCCTAGACATCTCCACAAGAGAAGAAGTGGAGGATGAGGAGGAAATAGAGTATCTGGAGATGTTGGTTTGACTCCCAACAAAGCCCTCCTCCTCCCAGTGAACAAATTATTCAAAAAAGATGCTCTAAAATTGTTGCAGACCCCAAATTCTGTCTCTCCCGGATAAGAGGATGGACAAGAAATCTCAGTTGGAGAGGAAGGGACAGAGTTCCTTTTTTCCCATCCAGGTCTTCAAGGGGTCATTCAACAAGCAGCCTGTGATAAGGCTAGAGTCCCTCTGTCATCCCACCCACCAGATAAGGACTCTAGGAAAATAGATAGCATGGCTAGGAAAGGGTACCTGTCAGCCGCCCTAGCCATATGACAGGCTACCTTTCAGGTCTACGCTGTCCAGTACCAGAAGTCCTTGTGGCAGTCAGTTCTGCCCATTTCTCAGAAAGCTCCCTCACCCCTATCTGATGATCTAGCAAAAACAGCTAGGTTTGGGCTAGAGGCAGCTAAGTACCAATTCCAGATGGCTGCTGATACCAATGACACTGCAGCCAGATGGATGGCAAATATGGTAGCCCAAAGGAGACTTGCTTGGCTGAGAGCCACAAATCTCACTGTTGATACATGGTCTAAGGCCCTGGATTTTCCTTTAGAGGGAAATGCTGTTTTCGGAGAATCTGCAGTGGCATACATGAAGAAGGTGGATGAGTATAAGGCCACTTACAGAAGCAACTCTAGTAGAGAGAGAGCTTCTCCATCCACCAGGCCTTATAGAAGGGGAGGCCGGGGCAGGTCCTTCCACACCAGGCCCTTTTTCCAGCTAGTAGCCACACCCCAGTATCAACAGTACCCACAACAGGGGTACTTTAGGGGCAGAGGTCAAAGGGGTTCTAGGCATGGATCTGAAGCACAGCCTCAACCCCAAGCCAAGCAGACCCCCTGAAGTATAGGCCGCCTCCTCACTCCTTGTCGGAGGCAGACTTTCCTGCTTCCTCCATGCTTGACTGAACATCACCGCAGACAAGTGGGTCCTGGAGGTACTGGGTCAGGGTCTGTCTCTAGCTTTCAAATCCCTTCCTCTTCTAGCAACCAGGGGTTTCAGTGCACCTTCCCTGGCAGAAAAGAACCTGCTGGAGGCAGAGGTCCAGAAACTGTTACTTTTAAAAGCAGTGGAACCTGTCCTAAGCTTACTGAGAGGAAGGGGCCTTTACTCCAGATACTTCCTCACCACAAAGAAAAATGGGGAGTGGCGGCCCATATTGGATCTCAGAGCCCTAAACAGGCATCTGAAAAAGCCAAAGTTCAAAATGGTAACTCAGGCTTTGATTCTGCCAACAATCCAGAAAGGGGATTGGTTGGCATCACTGGACTTAAAAGACGCCTGTTTCCACATTCCCATAAAGGAGTCTCACAGAAAATATCTCATGTTCAAACTCCCTTCAGGCCATTACCAATTTTCAGCCCTGCCTTTTGGGCTTTCTTCAGTCCCAAGGGTGTCTACAAAGTGCCTAGCACCAGTGGTAGCACACCGTTGAAGACAGGGTGTGACAGTTTTTCCATATCTGGATGATTGGCTGGTGGTGGGCAAGTCACCACAGCAGGTCACTCAGTATCTAAACCTTACCCAAGGCCTGCTGGAATCCTTGGGGTTCATCATCAATCACAAAAAGTCAGTCCTCATTCCTGCACAAAAGTTGCAGGGGCAGAGATAGACACCTTGCAGGGCAGGGCCTGCCTGTCTCTGGACAAGATCAGAAATCTTCAGCTAGTGGCACATTCCTTCACTTTGAACAGGTGCAAACCAGCAACACAGTTCTTGTAACTTCTGGGTCATATGGCTGCGTCCACAGCCACAGTGCTGGGTTCAAGGTTTCAAATGAGAGACATCCAGTTCCACCTCAGGGCTCATTGGAGTCAAAGAAAAGATTCTCTCTCAAAACCCATTCCAGTCACAAGGACTTTACTGCAAGCTTTGCAGTGGTGGAAGGAAGTACCCAATTTAAGAGAAGGTGTTCCCTTTCAGAAAGAATACTCCTCAGTTCTTCTCATAACAGATGCATCCCAACTGGGTCAGGGTGCCCACTTGGGAGACCATACAACCCAGGGTACCTGGTCAACCACAGAGTCCCTCCAGCACATAAACTTGCTGGAACTCAGGGCTGTTTTTCTGGTTCTAAAAACCTTTTCAGGACTAGTACAGTCAGGGGTGGTACAGGTCAGAACAGACAATACCACCACAATGTACTACATCAACAGACAGGGAGGCACCAGGTCAGGGACCCTTTGCACAGAGGCCATGATAATTTGGACCCTGGCATACTCTTTGGGAGTCTCCCTGCAGGCAATCCGTCTACCAGGAAAGGACAATACCTTGGCAGATGCCTTAAGTCAAATCAGCCAGACCCATCACAAATGGACTCTGAACAAACAGGTGGTGGAAATAATTTTCCGAAGGTGGGGCACTCCAGAGGTGGACTTGTTCGCATCCCACCAGAACCACCATTTGCCACAGTACTGCTGCAGGCCACCAGATTAGGGTACTTTGCCCCTGGATGCCCAGACTCGAGATTGGTCAGGGAGGTTCCTGTACACTTTCCCTCCCTTTCCCCTGGTTTTCAGGGTGTTACTAAAGCTCGGGTTCCACTCAGCATCTTCAATCCTAATAATCCTGGATTGGCCCAGGCAGCCATGGTACTCTCTAATGCTCTCTATGTCTGTGACCAAACTGATATGACTCCCTCTGAGGCACAACCTATTGACCTCCAACCAGGGGACCCTGTTATACCCGAACCTCAAGTCCCTCAACCTCAAAGCTTGGTTCTTGAGGAATTAGAATATGCTGACTTGCAACTCTCTGAATCAATGCTTCACATTCTGAGGGGTTATAGGAAACCCTCTACTAAGAAAATGTATTCTTCAAAATGGAAAAAGTTCTCAGTCTGGTGTTCGACTAAGGATATTATTCCATTACAGGCTGGGGTCCCAGCTGTTTTGGATTACCTCTCTCATTTACACTTCCTGGGTCTACAACTCAATTCGCTCAGGGTACACCTCACAGCATTGTCTGCTTACATTTCTGCTGGTGCCAGGGTAATACTAGCTTCAGACCCCATTTTTAGAAGGTTCTTCAAGGGTTTGGCCCATTTGCACCCTCCTCATTGGGCACCTATGCCAGCATGGGACCTTAATGTTTGTATAGCCAAGCTCATGGGGCCCCTCTTTGAGCCTATGGCTACAGCTCACTTTAAATATGTCACTTGGAAAGCAGTTTTCCTAGTGCCAATGACTTCTTTAAGAAGAATAAGTGAGCTCCAGGCTCTCTCTCTGTGGAGCAGGATTATATCTCTTTTCACAGAGATAATGTAGTTCTGAGAACAAATAGAAAATTCCTACCAAAGGTAGTCTCTGATTTTCACCTTAACCAATCCATTACCCTACCTGTCTTTTTCATTGAGCATTCTACTTCTGGTGAAATAAGACTTCACAGTTTGGATGTAAAGAGAGTTCTCAATTATTATATTACAGCCACTAAGGACCATAGGCAGGACAGGAAACAGTTGTTTCTGACCTATGGGGCTGTGGGAAAAGGTACTCCAGCGTAGCGTCTAAGAGATCTGTTTCTTGCTGGATAGTCCAGTGTATTCAATTCTGCTATACAAAAGCTGGTAGGGAGCCCCCAACAGGGTTGAGGGCGTATTCCACCAGGGGAACAGCTGCTACTCTGGCAGCTGTGAGAGATGTTCCACTGGTTGATATCTGTAAAGCAGCTACTTGGAAGGCAGTACACACGTAACCCCCTTGTTACTAGAATCCCACTTGGAACCAGTGGCAGGTAGGCAAAGGCAGCTTGTGAGACACCAGTTAAATGGGTTTCACACTGTCTCACTCTGTTCTCAGTCTCAGCTGAGCTGGAGGGATGACATCACTATAGAATTCTCGCTGCAGCATAAGCCACATTGGAATGCTCGCAGCAGGGGTTAGTGTTAGAATGTTGGGGGATTCAAGTCAGTCTTGAGGGGAGTCTGCAGGGGAGTCTTGAGAGAGGAGGAAGTGTGCTGCAGTTGGCAGCCTCTCAGAGCCTAGCTCTGATTTAGAGCTACATCAGAAAGTGGGTTGTGTGTTCTCACCATAGGGAGGAACACAGACGAGACTGAAGGAATTGGTAGAGACCGCTCCCTGTGTTGTTCCAGTGCCCCATCCCTGGAGGGATGGTGGGGATTCCAGCATTTCAGGGGCATTCCCCTGGCCCTGCTGGATAGGGAAAAGTTACCTGGAAGAGAATTTGTACAGAGAGTACCAGAGAATGTGTTGTTTCCTTTGAAAAAGAAGCCCTGGGGCACCTGCATACGACGGTGAGTCTGTTCTGAAATAGAGCCCGTGTTCACCAAGACAGAGTTGTGTAAAAGTATCTGCCTACTGTGGGGTCAGGAGAAGACTAGCCACGTACAGTGCTTTTAAATTTGTGTATGGCTTGGAAGCAACTGAGACAGTGGGGGTCTAAGGAATGGACATAGCCACTAACAGAACTTTTGAGTCAGGACACCATCTGAATATTGTGTAGAATGTTAAATGTGTCATTCATTTCAAGATAGCATCTACAACCAGTAGTTTCGAAGAAAGGTGTTGTTCTGAAGGAATGGCCGGGAATAGATTTGGGAACAAGAGGTGGGAGATCCCCATCTGGAGTAACCAGGTTTACCTCTACGGGTTCAGTTTGGGCACCTATAGCTTCCTCCCAAGCACTTGGCCAGTGTCTGCAGAAAGTACCCAGATTTGGGATTAAGGATGATTTTCCCTTTAGAGCTAGAAAGTGCTCATGGGTCGTTTAGGGAGCCACCATCAAACTCCATGCCATATGGAAAAGTGTCCGAGTACTGGCGGGGGTGCCATGTCGAGGAATCAAAGTAGAAGAGTACCAGTTTGGGCTGTATGAGCCCAGAGTAGTTCAGAACCTGAGGGTTTTTCATGTAATGAAGATGTGCTCTGACCTCTGTAAATCTGCATTGCCAGTGAGTGTAGCCCTGTGGGGGACCATCTTTGCTTTGTCATTCGCTGTGTGTATGTGAATAAAAGCCACACTCTAGAATCCCAATCCTGGATTGGACATTTCAGTTATTGCTTCCTGTGTCCAGAGTTACTTGGGCACCACTGACCAGAAGTACAAACCTAGCCATGATGCTGAACAAATAGATTTTCTACCTGAACCGAGGGGGGGGGGCTACAGTGTCCCAGAGGGCTGTACCCAAGCTAGTACGACCACTAAAAACCCTGACCTCTGGGTGGAGGCACCTGTTACCGAACCTAGGCCCCTTAACCTGTTGCTAGCCAAGCAGGCTAGGGTAGTAGCCCTAGGAATAGCACCACTAGGGGTTACACACACCTTTACAAAGCATTACAATCTGGATATCGAGTCTAGAAGTGACGCTAGGATTGTCAGAGCAGTCCTGCAAAGTCTATTTCCTAAATAAATGTTCTGTGCCCACCTCCAGTGGTACTGCTTTGTAGTCTGCAGAAAGTTATGAATACCTGAGTATTACTGGGGTTAGAAGAAAAAATTACTCACCTTAGTAATCTTGTTTCTTCCCAGTGATACTCGAGTATTCATAACTTCCCACCCTACCTCCCCTTCTAGAACTCAAGCCTCTGCATTCCCGTATGCTGCGCTACCACAAAAGGATACATCACTGTTGTCACAGATTTACTCAGCAGGTCAGCCCTCTACTCCCAAAGTGTCAACCTCTTAGCGTAGTCTTGTGAACAGTGAACAGAACAAGGTAGCCCTCTTGTCTGTTTTGTGGATTCGAGTCACCTTAGTCCCGAGTTCTGGAGGGATTCAAACTTGTTAACCTCTTGTTAGCATACCCAGTTGTCAGGATCAGATAATTCTGTCTTCGGGAGGCCATATAACTTTGTCTACGGGCTCCTAACCAGGTATTACAAAATGAACCCTTTTTGAACTCTATGTAAGACCCAGAGAAACTCTTAAACTGTTTCCCAGTTTGGTACACCCATAAACTCATGCACCGTGTCAGCTTTAAACACCATCTAACTTCACTTAAAACCAAAGAAATGTTTCAAGGCACACCAGGTAGTTTCTGTTTTTAAAATATATCTTTACTAAACAAAAGGTAAAATAGTAAACAGTAATATACAGAACTCTATCACAAAAAACATACAGGTCATTAAACAAAAAGGTGTAAAAGTGCAACTGTATTTCCTTATCCACACAAAATACTTATCTTCTAAAGGCTTGATGTTGCTGTTTCAAAGACAGGTAAAGAAGTAATTCTGTGAAACAAGAATCATAGTTTTAAAAGCTACTTTCTCCAGCCCCCTGGATGAGGTCACTGTACTTCCTCCCTATCAGGATATTTTTAGTAAAAATATATCTCTACAGGAAACGGGATCCTTATAAGACAGTAAGATCCTGTTTTTCTCAGCATAACATCAATTCTCAAATAACACCTCTTTGATGAAAAAGGGTCTTCCTGATCTTCACAGATATCAAAGCCTTTTTAATTTCACATAGAAGTGTCATACCCTGCTTTCCTTTCCTGTAAACGTTGTAAAATGGATATGTTCTTTCCTGCCAACTCGGCTACTGATAATAGAACTAGCTAAACAGGATGTCCCTGATTTTAGGTACCTTTTAGCCCTGCAATTATCTTGGCCTTGCAGGTGTTAGATTTTTTTTTTATCTAAGTTCCTGTGTGTGTGGTCATCTCACATACTGAGATCTGGGGTGGGTGTGTGTGTGTGTGTGTGTGTGTGTGTGTGTGTGTGTGTGTGTGTGAAGGAGGTCACTCCCAAGTACACTGGCTTTTCCCACAGACAAATTCAATACCACAATTCTGATATTTTTAAGAAATAAAAAATGATACAGCACTTAGAGCTGGCTGTCTATGTCACAATCCTCCCCACCTACACTGAAGTTGGGGAATCTATCCCCTACATGGGATGAGCTTCCCAAATCAGTTCACTCCTCATAGACCCTAGACAGCCCATCTGAGTTTTTATTATTCGCTCCAGCCCCATGTACAGTTTTTAGATCATACCCTTGTAAAGCAAGGCTCCATCTTAGCAGTCTCCCATTGTTCTTCCCCATCTGCGTCAGCCAAACCAGGGGGTTGTGGTCAGTCTGCACCACAAAATGCTGCCCATACAAGTATGGTTCTAATTTCTTTAGGGCCCACACTACGGCAAGATACTCTTTTTCCACCGTGGAGTATGCTTGCTGCTTGGGAAGCAGCTTTCTGCTCCAGTACACAACTGGGTGATCTGTCCCTTGGCTAGAAGTCTAGCTCAGTACTGCCCCAATACCCACGTCTGAGGCATCCGTCTGAACTATAAAGGTTTTGCTATAGTCAGGACTTGTCAAAACAGGAGCACTGCACAGTGCCTCCTTTAGTCTGGTAAAGGCTGTCTCACAGGCTGGGTCCCAGGTAATTTCTTGGGCATCCTTTTCTTTGTCAGGTCAGATAAGGGTGCAGCCAGGGCACTGTAATTAGGTACAAACTTTCTGTAGTACCCTGCTGTCCTTAGAAGGCTCCTGGCCAGCTTCTGGGTTTCTGGTCTGGGCCACGCCTGGATCACCTCTGTCTTTATTTGGTTAGGACGGAGCTGTCCTCAGCCTACCACATGTCTGAGGTATGCCACATCTCCCATGGCCAGCTGACACTTTTCGGCTTTGACAGTGAGCCCGGCCCTCTGTATCCTGCCCAGCACTTCCCTAAGGTGTGAAAGGTGTTCCTCTCAGCTGGTACTAAAGATGGCAGTGTCATCCAGGTATGCTACAGCATACTCCTTAGCACCATTCAACACCTGGTTCACCAACCTTTGGAAAGTGGCCGGGGCGTTCCTCATTCAGAAAGGCATTACTTTAAACTCAAATAAGCCTATCAGAGTGATGAAGGCTGACCTCTCCCTAGCCCTGTCTATCAATTCTACCTGCCAATACCCCTTGGTTAGGTCAATAGTCGTAAGGTAGGTCGGCCCTTCTAACTTGTCCAGGAGTTCGTCCATCCGAGGCATTGGGTGAGCATCGGACTTCGTGACTGAATTCAGTCCACGATAGTCCACACAGAAATGAGTTGAGCCATCTGACTTGGGCACAAGGACTACGGGTGAGGCCCAGGGACTGTGGGATCTCTGGATTACTACTAAATCCAGCATCTCCTCCACTTCCCTCTTAATGTCCTTTTGGACAGCCTCTGACACCTGATATGCTGTCCGCTGTATGGGTGTCTGTGTCCTTGTCTCCATGTCGTGTGTTGCTAAGGGGATTAGTCCAGGCTTGGCGCTAAACAAGGGGGCAAAGTCTGCTAAAACCTCCCTCACTTTCTGGATCTGGTCCGGGTTCAGCTGGGGAGACAATTTTACTGTCTCCACAGAGGACTCCCGTTTACTCTCTTCCAGCAAGTCCAGAAGGGGGTCTCCTTCATCCGTCCCCTTCCCGTTAACACCGCGAACACCATGTCAGCCCTATTGGCATGTGGCTTCATCATGTTGACATGGTACATCCTTTCTGTCTGTCTACGGTCAGGTAACTCCACAATGTAGTTTACATCATTCACCTTCCTAACCACTTTGTACCGTCCTGCCCACTCAGCCTGCAGCTTGTCTTTCTGGACCGGAATAAGGACCATGACTTCCTGACCCACTGTGTACGAGTGAGGTCTGGCTCTGTGGTTGTACCATACTTTTTGTTTGTGTTGGGCAGCTACCAGGTTGCTCTGGGCTGTCCCCATAAGCTCCTTCAGCCTTTCCCTAAACCTAAGGACATAATCCACAATGGGAGTTCCCTGGGTGGCGTGCTTGCCTTCCCAGTTCTCCCAGATCAAGTCTAGGGGCTCACGTACCCGGCGTCTATACAAGAGTTCGAAGGGGGAAAATCCTGTCGACTCTTGGGGCATCTCCCTGTACGCGAACAACAGGTGGGGAAGGTATTTCTTCCAGTCCCCCCATGCTGTTCAGCAAATGCCCGGAGCATTGACTTTAGGGTACCACTGAATCTTTCCACAAGTCCATTGGCTTGTGGGTGATTCAGTGTCATGCATCTCTGCACCACCCCACACTTCTTCCATAGACATTTCATTAGGTCCGACGTGAAGGAACCCCCTCGATTGGCGATTACCTCCTGCGGAAACCCAACACGGAAGAAAATCCCAAGTAAGGCATCTGCCACTTTGTCCGTCCTCAGTGAGGATAGGGCGACTGCCTCTGGGTACCGGGTGGCATAATCCACCACAATTAGAATGAATCTCTTCCCTGAGGAGCTGGGGGTATTTAAAGGCCCCACAATATCCATTCCAACCCTCTGGAATGGCTTCTCCACTACGGGCAATGGAATTAGGGCAGCTTGGGTTTTCTTGCATGCCTTCCCTATTTCTTGGCACCGGTGACAAGACCTGCAATACTCCTTCACCTGCTGGGTGAAGTTAGGCCAGTAGAAATTCTGAGCCAACCGCTGTGTTGTCCACGCGATTCCCAGATGACCAGACAAGGGAATATCATAGGCAGTGTTGAGCAACTGCTCACGATATCCCTGGGGAACGACAACCTGCCTGCCTAGCATCTCTCCCTATGTCTGTACTGCCTGTGTATACATAACTCTATCTTCCCAATAAATCTTATGTCTTCCGTCACCTCCCTGTGCTCCGTTCAAGTCCGCCCAAGCCCTCAGTTTCTCTGAACTAGGGTCACTTCTCTGAGCAGCTGTGAACCCCTCACACCTTCCCAAGGCATGAGACAAGTCCCCTTCAGTCACTAAACTAGGGTCCCTAGCACTACCGTCAGGGTTCTCAGGATCACTGTCAATTCCAACCCTCTGACAAGGAGTCACCCCTCCCTCTTCGGAGTAACCCTCTGTAGCTGCGTGGTTACTTGCTACTGGGGACATTTTTACCCCCTTTTTATCAGTCTCCCCCTCTGGAGACAGGCTGGGGAACCAGCCTCTCAGTATCTTCCCCAGTGGCTTCTGGGGGGCTCAGGGAACTACTGTTTTCCCCTTGCCACTTGGCTGCGGGTAACTGCACATACCACCCCCTGCTGGAGATTGTTACCCAGGATCACATCAACTGCTAATGTGTTGGCTACAGCCACCTGCTGCACAGTTCCCCCTGTTTTACCCCAGTCAAGGAGAACATTAGCGAGTTATAATGTTTTCTCTTCACCAGTAAACCCTTGTACAGTTATGTATTTATGGGGTATAAGCTGACCAGGCTGTACCAGATCCCCCTTTACCAATGTCAGGGATGCCCCTGTGTCCTTAACCCCTGCGTCTGTACACCATTTACTATGACTGGGTGCATATGTTCTCTCAGGGACACACAAACAAACCACTTCTTTTCTAGCACCCTGTTGTGTATTATGGCTCGCCTTTTTGGGGCACTGTCTGGCAGTATGCCCAGTTTCTTTACATAACCAACAAGTATTTCTTATTTCAGATAAATCTTTTCATTAAAACCTGGGGCTAACTGGTTTCGGTGGAGGCAGTGAGGGTTTTAGCTGCCCTGAAGGCGCGCTTTTCCCTTTCTGCGCTGCCACACTCGCCCCATTAGCTCTCAGAGCAGGTCTGCTCTTGGCATAGCAGTCCGAGAGTTTAGCAGCCTCTTGCACTGTTTTGGGATCTCAGTCCTTTAGCCATGTTTTTAACTCTGCTGGGTATGCCCAATAAAACTGTTCTAATAAAATCGCATTTTCAATTTTATCAACAGAGGTTGCCTCAATTCCTTCCCACCAACGTTTTAAAAACTGATGTTTCATGGCTAGCTCCTCATAGCTCATATCAGGGCTTCTCCTGAGCTTACGGAATTTAGCTCTGTATGATTCCGCAGTTAATTCAAACTTTTTTAACAGTGCGGTTTTTAACTTGCTGTAATCGTCACTATCTTCATTGTTCATTTGACCCAGTGCATCCCGAGCTTTTCCGGTAAGTAGCGGGGATAGCTGGAAGCTCCAGGACTCTCTAGGAATTTTAGCCTGAATACAAACTTTTTCAAAAGAATTTAAAAAGGCATCCTTGTCCTCCCCTTCCTTAAACTCAGCTATTAATTTGGAGTTCAATTTGTAACACAGTCCTGCAGTCCCAGTTAAACCCAAACCACTTACCTGCCCTTGTGCCGCTGGTTGGAGTCATAGCTTCTCCAGTTCGCGTTGTCACTGGTGCTCCTCTCTCTTCTCCTCTGCCTCTCGCTGGTGCTCACGATCCGCCTCTCTCTGTTGTCGCTCTGCCTCTCGATCCGCCTCTCTCTGTTGTCACTCTGCCTCTCGATCCGCCTCTCTCTGTTCTAGCTCTGCCTCCAGTTCCATCCGGTGCAACTCAGTTTGCAGTTTGAGTACCTCTGGATTCAGGATACTGATGACCATCCCCTGCTGTTGTGGCCCTTCACTGACAGTGGCCTTGCTGTCCTCCTCATTGGCTTGGGATCCCTCACTGGCCACTAGTTCTGCCACACTCAAGGTCTGGTCCCTTTCAGTCACAGTCTGTGACTCCCTGCTCTGGGTATCTGCTACTGTCAGGGCCTCTATGAGGTTCTGCTTACTGGCTTTCACCCCAAACGGGACTCCCCTGTCCTCGCACAACTGCTTTGAGAAAGCTACAGTGTGCCTGCTGTTGTCGGAAGCCATTTTCTTCTTTCCTCACTAATGCTACTCTGACGTTGCACTTTAGGGAAAAAAAAAATAGGTAGGAACTTGACTGTACACCACGTGATAAAGTTCTGTTTCCCTTTGTAAAAAAAAAAAATTAAATCACTGCCTTTCTTTCTTTCAAGTGAGCTTAACACTCTCAAGCTGACACACTGAACAACAAAGCTTATTATACCAAACTTTATCCACACTGCTGCCAACCAGTCTGGCACAGATTTACTCAGCAGGTCAGCCCTCTACTCCCAAAGTGCCAGCCTCTGAGCGTAGTCTTGTGAACAGTGAACAGAACAAGGTAGCCCTCTTGTCTGTTTTGTGGATTCGGGTCACCTTAGTCCCAAGTTCTGGAGGGATTCAAACTTGTTAACCTCTTGTTAGCATACCTAATTGTCAGGCTCAGATAATTCTGTCTTCGGGGGGCCAGATATCTTTGCCTACGGGCACCTAACCAGGTATTACAAAGTGAGCCCTTTTTGAACTCTATGTAGGACCCAGAGAAACTCTTACACTGTTTCCCAATTTGTTACACCCATAAACTCATGCACCGTGTCAGCTTTAAAACCATCTAACTTCACTTAAAACCAAAGAAATGTTTCAAGGCACACCAGGCAGTTTCTGTTTTTAAAATATATCTTTTACTAAACAAAAGGTAAAATAGTAAACAGTAATATAGAGAACTCTTATCACAAAAAACATACAGGTCATTAAACAAAAAGGTGTAAAAGTGCAACTGTATTTCCTTATCCACACAAAATACTTATCTTCTAAAGGCTTGATGTTGCTGTTTCAAAGTCAGGTAAATAAGTCATTCTGTGAAACCAGAATCATAGTTTTAAAAGCTGCTTTCTCTGGCCCCCTGGATGAGGTCACTGCACTTCCTCCCTATCAGGATATTATCAGGATATTTTTACTAAAAACATATCTCTACAGGAAACAGGATCCTTAAAGAGGCAGTAAGATCCTGTTTTTCTCAGCATAACATCAATTCTCAAATGACACATTTTTGATGAAAAAGGGTCTTCCTGATATTCAGAGATATCAAAGCCTTTTTAATTTTACATACAAGTGTCATACCCTGCTTTCCTTTCCTGTAAACTTTGTTGTAAAATGGATATGTTCTTTCCTGCCAACTCGGCTACTGATGATAGAACTAGCTAAACAGGATGTCCCTGATTTTAGGTACCTTTTAGCCCTGCAATTATCTTGGCCTTGCAGGTGTTAGATTTTTTAAATCTAAGTTCCTGTGTGTGTCATCTCACATACTGAGATCTGGGGGGAGGGGGGTGGGGATGTGTGTGTGAGTGTGAGTGAAGGAGGTCACTCCAAGTACACTGGCATTTCCCACAGACAAACTCAACACCATGTTTCTGATATTTTTTAAGAAATAAAAAATGATATAGCACTCAGAGTTGGCTGTCTATGTCACAACTATAACTATATATACGTTGCCACAGAGTGGTACAAGTTGGTAAACAAGGCGTATGGTCTTTACCCCCTTCATGCGTTTCTGACATTCTGGTTTCTTTAAAATTTATGTGTTTTCTCCAGTTGGAGTTTTTTTTCTTATTAAAATTGGGGTTGTTTTGAATTCTATTCTCTAATCATAAATACTTGCAGTATTTTATTGCATGACTTTACCTATTCAGGCTCCTAGGAAATCTGAGAAGGTTTAGAACATTGGCAGTTAGTATAGGGCAGCATTTGAAAAGTTGTCACGTGCAGATGATTCCATCTTTTGCATATGTTCCATTCTCTCCGGGCAGTCCAACCCTCTAGGCTTACTGCAGAATGTTATGAATACTTGAATATCACTGGGAAGAAACAAGATTACTAAGGTGAGTATTTTGTTCTTCCTGGCCATTACTACACAGTGAATCTAGTGATTCATTTTTTAAGCAGAAATTTGTCCAGACTTACAGTATGTTGAAAGCCTGTACTGTTTTCTTGTACACTGTCTCTGTGATAGGTTGCTCCATAGGTTCATCACCCTCTGGGAGAAGTGCTTCTTAACGTTACCCTTGAATGTACCACCTCTGAGTTTCAGGCCATGTTCAGGGGGACACCAGATCAAACATCTCTGTTTGGTCTTGTATGTATCCCTTGGTATGTAAATTATCCCTTAAAAACAACTCGTCTCCTGGTCCTGATAACATAAATACATAATTTTTAAAACAAACAAATGAATTGTTGGGCCCTTTAACATTTATTTTTAATACATCTTATAGAGATAGTGTAGTACCACAGGATTGGTGTAAGGCAATAGTTGTGCCCATACACAAAAAGGGCGTAAAAACAGCACAGTTACTGCCCTATCAGCCTCACGTCTACAGTGTGTAAGGTTATGGAAAAAATATTGAAATGTAAAATAGAACATGAGCTAGAGAGTAAAAAACTGATAGATAATACTCAGCATGGTTTCCGAAAGGGGTGTTCATGCACGACTAACTTGGTTGCCTTTTATGAAAAAGTTAGTAACAGCCTGGATAGGAACTGCCCAACAGACATCACATATGTTGACTTCAAGAAAGCTTTTGACAAGTTGTACCATACATTATTAATTCAAAAGATGATCACTCTTGATTTAAATAGCTATACTATCAAGTGGGTAGATAACTGGCTAAATAACAGAACACAAAATGTCAGGATAGTAGATACTCTGTCCCACAGCATTGGTGTCACTAGCGGAGTTCCTCAAGGATTGGTGTTGGGCCCAACACTTTTTGGGATATATATCTCTGATTTACATCTGGGTATTTTAAGTCAAATTAGTACATTTGCAGATGATACAAAAATCTCATCAGAAGTGGTTTCTGAGGAACAAATCAGAATGCTAAAACAAGATTTAATGCTTATTGAAAACTGGGCAGTGACAAATGAATGTCTTTTAATTTAGACCTGGGACCTCATTGTAAATGAGCTTTGCTCAATTGAGTTACTCCCTTTCATTGATTATGAACAAAAGTATATTACTACAACTACTACTTAGACAAAAAATGTGTTCTCTCTCCAGCGAGTGTCTCCCACGCATGTGTCATAGCCTCCCTATGGATAACTTGTCTCTCCCTTACTCTTGCTGGGGATGTTGAGACCAATCCTGGACCCTCTACAGCTAATGTCACCACCAATTGCTGGCATCGATCCCCCGGTTTTACCTTTGCTCACCTTAATATTAGGAGCCTTACTGCTAACCTTCCAGATCTTGAGGCTTGGGTCATCTCAACTAAACCAGATATTCTGGCACTGTCTGAAACCTGGCTGAACCTTCTATTTCTGACTCCTGCTGCTCCTTGCCTGGCTATAATATGCTTCGGTCCGATCGCCCTAATACCAAAAGGGGGTGGCCTGGCCGTGTACTTCAAGCCTCACCTCAACGTATCTTTTATACAAAGTCCCCGCTCTGGCTAACTGTGAAGTACTACACTTGCTTGTACTTCTCGGGGGTGTGAAAAAAATTCATATCTTCTGCGTTTATATACCTCCTAGGAACTCCGAAGCTGGGACTGGAAAAGTTTATTGATCTCTTGCCCTCTGTGTCTGGAAAAAATGAAGTCATTTGCATGGGCGATTTTAATCTGGACTGGGCTGGACCCAGTTCCTCCCACTTATCCTCCATTACAAGCAAGGCTAACCTTGCTCAGCTTATCAGGAGCCCCACCAGGATCTCCCATCGGGAGACCACTGCTACCCTCCTAGACTGGATACTCACCAACAGGATTGAGAACTTCCCCTCGGCTGGAGTCCTACCTGACTCCATAAGCGATCACTGCCTGGTGTACTGCACTTGGAACACCTCCCCCCACTCCTACCCACCCAGAGTCATATCTTTCTCCAACATCTCCAAACTTAACCATGCTGCATTTCTGAGTGATCTTAGTATGGTTGACTTGCCCCCTATCTTCATGACCAATAATGTTAACAAAGCGGTAGATCACTTTAATGATACTCTAATCTCTCTCCAGAACCTTCATATTCTGGCCATCACTCGTAGAGTACAAGGTAATCAGCTGCTAAAACGTAGAGACAACCTCTGTTCAGTTTGGAAGTCCACTTCCCATCAAGCTGACTTCGAGGCATACAGGGCCCTATGGAATACCTGTAAGAAAGATTTGTGCAGCCAAGAGCTTATACTACCACAACCTTCTCAGTTCTTCATCCGCTAACCCCAAATGGTACTGGTCACATATTAAAGAAATTCTGAGTCACAATAAGCCTATGACTCCGAATGAAATGCTGATAAATGATACTCACTGCAATAACCCCCTTACCATTGCCAATGCTTTTAATTCTCTGTTCACCTCCCCTTCTACCCCCCCATCTGCCGACTCCCCCTTAGTTTCCCCTTGCCCTCTAGCTGCTGCACCACCGGCCCTTGAATTTTCTGCGGTCCCTTGTCGTGAGGTGCTTAAGCTACTAAGGTCTTTGCTGGCTAATGGCAGTGCTGGCCCTGATGGTTTACATCCCAGGATTCTCAGGCAGTTTGCCTCTAGTCTTGTTGTACCTGTAACCAGACTCATCAACCTCTCTATCTGCTCTGCCTCAGTGCCTTCAGTCTGGAAGGTTGCCAGGACTATACCTATCTTTAAGAAAGGGGTTGTCAGGATCATGTCTAACTACAGACCCATTTCACTCCTGCCCACTCTCAGCAAGCTACTCGAGAAACTTGTTTACCATCAGGTCTCTGGGCACATTCTTAATTCCAACCTCCAAGCCCCTATACAACATGGTTTTAGGGCAGGGCACAGTACTACCACTGCTCTTACTCAGCTGACCAGCGGTATAAAAAATAATATGGGTAAGGGCCTGCTTACTGGAGCTGTCTTGGTTGATCTCTCCAAAGCATTTGACATGGTGCATCACCCACTTGGTCTATCTAAGCTGAATACTCTTGGTGCCTCTGACCTCTGGTACCATCTCTTGGCTGAACAGCTACTTTGACAATCGGTTTCAGGCTGTATAGTTCGGTAAATCTATCTTCGCCCCTGTCCCGATTACCCGTGGCATTTCACAGGGTTCAATCCTCGGTCCTCTACTTTTCTCCCTCTTCATTAATGATATCCCCACTCCATCTCCTCACACTAACATTTTAATGTATGCAGATGACCTGGTGCTTTATTCGTCCTCCAAGTCTATTGCTGACATTAATTTTCATCTCTCCTCCGCATTTCAGACCCTTCAATCCTGGTTCTCGTCCAACTATCAAGTCATAAACATATCCAAGACCCACGCCATGATCTTTGGGTTCCACAGAAAGGTGCCCACTGAGTTCTCTAAACTCCTGGTGCGCAGCTGTGACGGGACTGCAGCATCCAACACTTCATCCTTCAAGTACCTAGGGATGATGCTTGACCCCGTACTTGACTACTCCATGCATGTTAGCGAGGTGTGTCGCCTGGTCAATGCCAAAATCGGTGCGGACTACAAAGTGCGCCACTCTCTCACCCCGGTTGCCAGGATCTCTGTGGCGCATAGGGTTTTACTTCCACAACTGCTTTATACTCTGCCGGTGCTTTCGCACACTAACATGGGCGTCCTTCGCAATTGGGACACATCTTACAACAGTATCTGTAGATTTGCCCTTTCTGCTCCCCGCCTTACGCATCACTGCCATCTCTATTCTGCCTTGAAATGGCTGTCTCTGGATGCCCTACACTCATACTCCCTAGGTTGTTTTGTTGACTCCTTAACCAGGTCACCTTGTCCTGCCGCCCTGGGGAACATGTTTACCCCAGTCTCTCACTCCCGCTCCCTCAGGTCCTCTACTTTCTCGTTACAGTCCACTCAGGCCAGCTCCACGAAGATGGGTGAACAAGCCTTCTCATACTTTGCTCCTAGGCTGTGGAACTCTCTGCCTTGCATTGTCAAGAACTCCTCATCCCACCTTACGTTTAAGCATGCCCTATTTTCCCACCTCCTTGTCTCTGGAACCTGTGACTGCCCTTAACTTCTTTCCTGTCCCTCCCCTTGTCTCTTCTCTCGTCTTTGACTACTTGTTCGTGACCTACCCACCCACTTGGAATGTCCGTTTGTCTTGAGTTCTGACTGCCTTCCCCATCCCCTGGCCTGATGTTTGTGTGTATCATGTGATCTAGCCTAGCATGTTACCTTGGTTCTGCGGTTAGCTAAGGCAGTCTGGACTGCTCGCTCCCAGCAGGCGACCTGAATGTTTGCTACTGCCAGCTGAATTAATGGCAGTATACACTGCTGGTTGCTATTCATGTTTCGTACTTAAGGCAGTCCTCTGTTATGCATTTTGTAAACAGTTTCATGGCACCTACCTGATTGATTGTTTGTACCACTGTTTGTTTTTGTACTCTGCTGTATTTGAATTAATGTACTCTCCCGGGTCGTGCCTGAAAATAGGCAGGTTATTGTTGCCTAGCGCACTTACCCGGTTACCAAAAGCAAATAAATAAATAAATGTTCTGTTATACATCTGAGATCAAAAAATTCAAACATTAGTTATACATTAAATGGTATCCTTATTAAATCCGTCACATCTGAAAAAGATCTGGGCATTATTGTAAATTACCTTTTCTCTCAAGGTGAGCATTGCAGGAAAATGGCTCATGTAGGAAACCGTGTCCTAGCTGCTATCAAAAGATCCTTCATAACAAGGGATGAAAACTGTGTTCTCCCGCTATATAAATCTTTTATTTATAAGGCCGCATACTGACTACACAGTCTCCTTTGGCTCCATATCTTGAAAAAGATAAGAAAATTATTGAAAGTATGCAAAGAAGGACCACCAAGTTAATACCAAGGGTAAAACATTATTCTTACGAAGACAGATTGACTGCACTTGGCTTGTATGACTTACTAACGAGGAGAAATCACTGGGCCTTGTTGCTTCTGTTTAATATATTACATGATGACACACTCCTGAAGGAGTGCAACATTAAATTTGCAGAAAAAAGCATAAATTTACGATGCCATAATAGGCAGATTTACATTCCAAGGTCGGTTACCAACAAGTGCAAACAGTACTTTACCATAAGAGAGGTCACATTATGGAACTCTTTGCCTCAGCATATAGTTGAAATCAAAAAATTCAGGAAATACAAAAATGAATTAGATAAACTTTTACTTGGGTAAGACATCTAATACACCCCGCCAGTGTGGGGTGGGTGGTCCCGATGGGCCGAGCACCTACTTCCACCCTTGTACAACTGAGTGAGTAATACTGAGTAACCAAGTAATAAATGATTGAGATCATGTCCTATCTCAACCTCTGTTTCTCCAATGTCAGCATGTTAAGGGCCACCAACCTCTCCCCATAGCTTTTGCCTTTTGTACACCTGATTATTTTGGTGGCCCTGCACTGCACCCGCCTTACTGCTTCATTGTCTTTTTTTGTATCAAGTTGGGCTCCCCTGCTGCTTGTCAGATCCAGTTTCACCTATCGTTGGTCTCACTCTTTGGGAATGGTGCTGCTTCTCTGAGTTGTGCCTTTCTTCTTTCTCTGCCATTGTCTGTATGGCTAGCTGGTATTGGTGCTGTTTACCCTCTTATTGCTTCCGCTGTGCTGTCAGATTCCTCAGGTGGTAAGTTCTTGCTACATCCTAGGACTCGGGTGCTTATGATGGCTCATAGCTGTTTGCTTGATGATTCTGACTTGGATCTGTCTTGTCAGTATTCCTGCTGCTTTCTATAGCTGTGTTCTCTGTTTTACTTCAGAGTCTGTTGCATTATCATAGAAACATAGAATTTGACAGCAGATAAGGACCGCTTGGCCCACCTAGTCTGCCCATTTTCCTACCTAACAGATAAGCTGCAGATCCTAATTAACCAACAGCTTACTTCTTCCTACCCCCCCCACTAGGACTGCCTTATGTCTGTCCCATGCATTCTTGAATTCCCCCACTGTTCTTGACTCCACGACCTCCTCAGGGAGTCTGTTCCATGCATCCACAACCCTCTCTGTGAAAAAATACTTCCTCACATTACCTCTGAGCCGTATCTGCCATCGATGTTCTCATTGTCCGCTCCATCAACTCTGATTGCAGTTATGGCACAGAAATCAGTTGCTGGCTTTGTTCTTGGGTACTGATGCTGATCTGTGGCTCCCTGCTTCTCGCCATTGTCTGACTCTGTCAAATCATTGTTCCTCCTGCTGTCTTTGGTTCTGTTGTCAGTTTCTGCTCCAGACACTGGTGCCTTCTTTGGCACTGATGTTCTCGTTGTTGGCTCTGTCTCTTCCACCAGTCTTTGACACCGCTGTTGGTTGCTGGCTTTGTGCTCAGGTCCTTATAGTGTGCTGTTGCTCTCTGCTTGCTGCTGATCACCTGGCTTTTTCTCTTATATGTTCTTGCCAATGTTTTGGTGCCTGTTCTGCTCCACAGGCTGTTTCCATCCACACTGTCTGTGCTCTCTTTACTGATCTATTCATACTGCTCTGGCAGTCCCACTGATGTCTCAGTTAGTTATGGATACTGGCTCCTGCTTTTGTTCTGTCTAGCAGCTTCAAACAACATGAAGTCTTGCTGTATTCTGACTATATGCAGTTAGCCCCAGTACTTGAACTGCTCCGGAGAGGAAAGGGTTAACTCTATGCCAGAGCATAGAATGTTGAGCTCGAGCTCGGTTTTTAAACCTCTGTCTCTGGTACATCTCAGTGTAACTGTCAGATTCTTTTACTCCGCTTACCAGGAAGACGCCTCTGAGAATCTCCTCCTCGCTGCTTCCGGGTTCGGTTAAAGTAAAATTGGTCGGTGTCATCCATCTTTTCATTTTTTTTGGTATCAGATCTCTGTCTATGGTACAGGTAGTGTTATAGATAGATAGTTAGATGTTTCGGTTAAGAAATTATTTTTCCTTTGGTTTCTTTCCAGTCGGTCCCGTTGGGAACCGAAACGATTCTTGTTTCTGTTTTTTTGTGATATTTGGTGTGGTGTTCCGGTACCTATCGTTTCCTAAAAAAATGAGTTTTTTTTCCGTTTTATTTAACCGACCCGTGACACGGTTGGAACCGATAGGCTGTTGTTACCTAGCCTGAAGGCTAAAAAGGGTAACTTTAAAATTTTGAGCATGTCTGAGAAACCCAAAGAAAACTGGTCCCACTGGGTTTCAGCACCGTACCGAGTGTGGGGACGCATTTGCTAAGGCTGATCCCCACCTTGTCTGTGTATATTGTCTGGGGTTTGACCACCTCAAAAAAGACTGCCAAATCTGTAAAAACTTTCCAAAGCCACTTTGGAAAATTGTTTAAGTAGACTAAAGGAAAGACAAGCCGCGAAGTCCGCTGATCTGGATGGCCAGCCCAGTTCGGTTCCGAGCAAACCTGAGGAGGTGCCCACTGACCCGGGCGATACCTCCTTGGGCAAAAGGAGAGCTGATTCTGCATAATCGGTTCCTAGTAAAAGAAAGCAAAAGTCAGCCAGTTCGGATCCCAATTCCCATGTTCCAACCACTGAGGAGATTGCTAAGGCGATCATTATCATCCAGTCGCTTTGCCCGATTCCGACTGAGCCGGATCTGACACATAGACGGTCGGTTCGGTTGCAGTGTATTCCCTCAGATTACAGTCCGGAGGCATTTTATGAGAGTGAATGGGAAGGAGAGGAAGAAGAGGAAGAAGAGGAAGAAGAAGAAGAAGAGGAAGAAGAGGAAGAAGAAGAGGAGGAAGAGGAAGAAGATGAAGAAGAAGAAGAACAAGAACAACAGCCACCTGGCATCTCCCCAGACAAGCCTTCCCACTTCTTGTTTTACAAGAAGGTGGGTGAGTCACTCCAGCTTCCTGTGGAAGAAGCTGAGCAGGATCATGATAAGCCTGACTACAGGGAAATGATGGCTGTCCCAGAGTCCAAAAGAGTGTCTATCCCTCTGCACAAATCTCTGGGGAAACAGACACAAAAACTGCTACAACTTCCCACATCTGTACCTCCTGCAGACAGTACGATGGACAGGAGGTATACTTTGTCAGGCCCTGGTATGGAATTCTTAACCACTCATTGCAGCCATGTTGGGGTAGTGCAAGCTGCAGCCTGTGACAAGGCTAATATTCCTTTGGCATCTCACCCCCCAGATAAGGATTCCAGGAAAGTGGATGCTGTGGCCAAAAAGAATACTTGGCATCCTCTTTCGGACTCAAGCAGGCTACCTATTCGGCATACACAGCCAGGTACCAGAAATCTAGGTGGGATACAGTTCTGGAACTGGCTAAGAATGCCCCTCCCCAGCTAGCCAAGGAGCTGGAGCAGGTGGCTGCAGATGGTATTGAGGCATCAAAGGTCCAATTTCATGCTGCTGTGGACTCAAATGATGTGCATTCCAGAGTTATGGCTAAATCTGTCTTCATGCGGAGATTTGCTTGGCTCAGATGTACCAGTTTTCTCAGGTTACCTAGACTAAGGCCATGGATTTTCCTGTTATGGGTAATTCTTTGTCTGGAGAACAAACAGAGGTTTACATGAGAAAGATGGAAGAGTATAGGACCACCTACAGGAGTGCTGCAGCTAAAGAGAAGCAGACCACTCCTCAAAAGCAGCAATTTAGGGCTGGCAGAGGCAGGCCTTTTCACAAGCCTTTCTACCAAGCTCAGGCCTCCTCTTCTTTTCAGCAGAGGGGATTCTTTAGTGGAAGAGGTAGAAGGGGGATGAGCAGAGCTGCATCCATCTCTCAGTCCAAGCCCCCTGCCAAGCAGACACCCAGATGTGTCGGCCAGGGTTGCCTCCTCGGTCCCACTGGGTGGCAGGCTCGCTTACTACTTACAGGCCTGGAAGTCTTATCACTTCAGACAAATGGGTCCTGGAAGTGGTAAGACAGGGACTTGCTCTCAGTTTGAAAAGGTTCCCCAAAATGAGAGTAAAGTCTTTCAGTCCTCCTACTCCCTTGGAAACAGAGGCCTTAGAGGCAGAAGTCTCCTCTCTACTGCTTCTGCAGACAGTGGAGGGGATACTTCATCAGCACAGTGGAAAAGGACTGTATTCCAGGTACTTTCTTACCCCAAAAAAGACAGGGGAGTGGCGACCCATCCTAGATCTATGATACCTGAACAGACATATTACAAAACCAAAGTTCAAAATGGTGACTCTAGGAATAATTCTTCCCTCTCTGAGACCAGGAGACTGGCTAGCCTCTCTGGATCTCAAGGATGCCTATTTTCACATACCTATCAGAGATTCCTACAGAAAGTACCTCAGGTTCGAGTTGCCCACAAGTCATTATTAGTTCAGAGCAATGCCCTTCAGCCTAACATCTGCCCCAAGGGTGTTCACAAAATGCCTAGCAGTAGTAGTGGCCTTCCTCAGGAGACAAGGCATTTCGGTGTTCCCTTATCTGGACGACAGGCTCATAGTAGGTCAGTCCTCAGACCAAGTCAAGTCAGTTCTAGGAACCACTCAGAAGCTTCTGGAGTCTCTAGGGTTCATCCTAAACCTAGCAAAGTCCATTCTTGAACCGGTCCAGCTTCTCACTTTCATGGGGCAGAGCTGGACACTGTTCAGGAAAAGGCCTTTCTTCCCCTCTCGAGGGTAAAGGCCCTCACAACTCTGGCTTCTTCTTTTCGACTACTGGTGTCTCGACCAGCCAGGCGCTTCCTACAACTATTAGGCCACATGGCGGCTTCCACTGCAGTGGTACAAGGGGCAAGGTTCCAGATGAGGGACATTCAGTTCCATTTAAGGTCCTTTTGGTACCAAAGAAAGGACCCTCTTACCAAGTTAGTTCCAGTGATTCAGACACTTGTCCAGGCTCTCCACTGGTGGCTGGAAGAGGACAACCTCAGGCAGGGCGTCCCTTTCCTCAGTCAGACCCCTTCAGTGATTCTCACAACAGATGCTTCCCTACTCAGATGGGGAGCTCATCTGGATCACCTCTCTGCTCAGGGAACATGGTCTCACCAGGAGTCCTTTTTGCACATAAATCTTCTGGAACTCAGAGCTGTCTTTTTAGCTCTTCAGGCAGTCTCACAGTCAATTCAAGGGAAAGTGGGACAGATCAGGACAGACAACACCACAACCATATGGTACATAAACAAGCAAGGGGGCATGCGGTCCACAGCCTTGTGCACAGAAGCCTTGAAAATATGGTCGTTGGCTTACTCTCTTCAAGCTTCCCTGATCGCAATGCATCTTCCAGGGAAGGACAGTGTGTTGGCAGAATTTCTCAGGGTCACCACGAGTGGTCCCTGAATCCCCAAATTCTTCAGGCCATTTTCAAGTGATGGGGCACCCCAGAGATAGATCTCTTTGCAGCTCCAGACAATCACCAACTTCCTCTGTTCTGTTGCAGGCCCCCTCTCTTGGGGTCTGTTCCTCAGGATTCTCTCCTGTTGGATTGGACAAACAGGTTTCTGTATGCATTTCCTCTGATTCTCAGAGTGCTAATAAAGATCAGGTCTTAGCCCTGCAAAGTGATTCTAGTGGCTCCAGACTGGGTCAGGCAACAATGGTACCCCTTCCTATTGTCACCATCAGTGACAAAATTCCTCTTTGTCTCCCCAGGAGGTACAATCTACTGACATCCTCTCAGGGGAGGATACTGTACCCCTACCTCCAGTCTCTTAGGCTCAAAGCCTGGCTCTTGAGCTAGAATATGCAGGCCTGCATCTCTCTGTCAGTTCTGGATATCCTTAAGGTTAGTAGAAAACCTTCTACTAGGAAAACTTACAATTCCAAATGGAGGAGATTTGGCATTTGGTGTTCCCAGAGGCACATTCAGCCAGATTCAGCTGATCTTGCCACTGCCTTGGATTACCTGGTTCATCTTAACAGCTTAAGCCTTAGGCCTGCCACTCTTAAGGTTCATCTGGCAGCTGTGTCTGCATTCATTTCGGCTGGGAAGGACTCTTCTTTAGCTTCTCATCCAGTATTTAAGAAATTCTTTAAAGGTCTGGCTCATAGCAACCCTCCCTTTAGGGAGCCTACTCCTGTTTGGGACCTGAATATCTGTATCGCACAGCTTATGCAGCCCCACTTCGAACCACTATCTTCAGCTGAGTTTAAGTACTTGGCTTGGAAGACTGTGTTCCTGGTAGCCATTACTTCTGCCAGGAGAATCATTGAATTGTAGGCATTGTCAGTGGAACCTGATTTTATCTCATTCCTTCGGACAAATAGAAAGTTCCTTCCCAAGGTGGTATCAGACTTTCATTTGAATCAATCTGTGTCATTGCCTGTCTTTTTCACAGACCATTCTTCTTCTGACGAACAAAGAATACACAGTCTAGATGTAAAAAGGGCCCTCAGTTACTACATAGAGCACACTAAGGCCCATAGAAATGACTGTTCACAATTGTTTCTCACTTATGGAGAAGTGTGAAAAGGTAAACCTGCCACCAGAAGAACCATTGCCAGATGGATTGTCTCCTGTATCGAATTTTGCTATTCAAAGTTGGGGAAAGAGCCACCTTCAGGCCTGAGGGCTCACCCCACCAGAGGTACAGCTGCTTCACTAGCAGCAGCTAGAGACATTCCTTTACTGGAAATTTGTAAAGCAGTCACCTGGAAAACTGTTCATACATTTACCAGGCATTACTCTCTCGACATCCAGTCCAGATGTGATGCTAGGTTTAGTACAGCAGTACTGCTGAGCTTGTTCCCAAAATAGGTTCTGTAGCCCCTCCTTCTGTGGGGACTGCTTGGTAGTCTGCATATAGTCAGAATACAGCAAGACTTCATGTCGTTTGAAGAAAAAATTACTCACCGGAGTAATGTTGTTTCTTCTAATGGAGTCTTGCTGTATTCTGACTTCCCTCCCTGCCTCCCCTCTCAGAACCTAATCTTGTTTTGGGATGTAGGTTGGCAGGAACAGTGCTGCACCCCAGAGGTGTGCCTTTGCATCCTTCCTTTCTAGGAGGGGTTTTTGTTCTTGCTTTGTGCTTTTAGTTATTTATCACTATCTACATAGATTATTTTTTGGGGTTCTCGACTTGAGTCTTATGGGACCCAAGCTGTTATTGCCTTTTGGCTTAAAATTTCAAAACAATTTCTATACTTAGTAGTTAGTTAGTATGGTGCTCATAAGAATCTGACGGTTACACTGAGATGTACCAGAGACAGAGGTTTGAAAACCGAGCTTGAGCTCAACGTTCTATGCTCTGGCATAGAGTTAACCCTTTCCTCTCCAGAGCAGTTCAAGTGCTGGGGCTAACTGCATATAGTCAGAATACAGCAAGACTCCATTAGAAGAAACAACATTACTTCGGTGAGTAATTTTTTCTTGTTGTTCTGTGGTCATCTTTTCGCATCCCTTTACAGTTGTTCTGTTGCTTTTTTGGCTAGATTCTATGTTACTCCAGGCACTGTGGCCAGCTTTCCCATCATCATTCTTGACATTGGTTTTGTGCCTCTGCTGTTTCATGTTGCTTGTCATGGCTTGCCTTCCCTTGGAAAACACTTCTGCTGTCTTGGCACAGCACAGCCTGGGTTTTCTGGATGGTTCTCACTGGTCATCATTTGGTCAACCAATATGCTATAATTTCTGGCTCCATTCTTCTGGTTGTTTTTGGGCCTCTTGCCTCCCTTGCCATCATTGCTTTGCTGCTGGAAAAGCAGAGAACAACCCTTGCATCCCCTTCATAAAGACAAAATAAACCACTATCTCGTCACTTTAGATTCATCGGTGGAATCTTTATTAGAGTGCCTTGTGCCACAAAGTGCAAGCAACAGATTGACAGTCCTGATAAATTGTTGCAGTCCGGCATTAAAGGTACAAAATATGCCAATACTTTGCTCTCTGGATGCTTTGACTGTCCAGATATGTGTTCTTTGATCTACATTGTCCTTCTGGGACTGACCACTGGTGCTTTTAAGTGCAGATCGACTCTTATCTGTTCTACCTTTCATGCCCTCCACATAGGTGTGACTGTGGCTTGGTTGGAATGTCCACTGGTTCTTCCTTGGATTTGGAATTCCATCCACGAGCTCCATTGTTACCTGCTGCCATTTATGATATGCATATCCCTGCCTGCCCAGCACTTTATCTAGTTGCTGTTCCCCTGGCTGGCCAGGATGTGAGGCTGCTTTTATTGGTTCCAGATCCCTCCTTTTTTATTGTTCTCCAGTATCGGAGTTTTGCTGTATACCTATCCTTGGTTCTTTCCCGCAGTGCTATTTTTACTGCTTATATGACTTTGGAATCCTATTTGGGAGGCAGTATAGCACAGTGGTTTAAGGCTCTGAGCTGCAAATCTGGTGACATCCAGCAGACCAGACCTGGGTTTGAATCCCACAGCTTCCACTTGCAGACTGTGTGACCCTGAGCAAGTCACTTAACTTCCCTGTGCTCCCAGGTCGCACCTGTAAAAAAGCTTTCAGCTTAGTGTGCTAGTCCTGGTTAAATAACTAACAAAAAAAAAAAATAATGATGCATTAACATAGTATTTTTTGCAATGAATATGTGCATGCACAAACACACACACACACACACACCATGGGAGGGAGGAGTAACAGGGCTCAGTAAATGAGGTTATCCTGCCTTTCTATTCACTGTGGCAAGCTAGCCACTGCCTGTCATATTTGCAGAAATATAGACTTTGATGGCAGATAAGGACCACTTGGCCTACCCAGTCTACTCATTTCCCTACCTATTGGATAAGCTACAGATCCTAGTTAACCAACAGCCTACCTCCTCTTACCCCCACTAGAATTGCTTTATGTCTTCCCATGGAGTCTTGAATTCCCCCACTGTTTTTGACACCACAACCTCCTTGGGAAGGCCGTTCCATGCATCCACCACCCTCTCCGTGAAATATACTTCCTCACATTGCCCCTGAGCTATCCCCCCTCTTTTTCAGATTGTGCCCCCTTGTGCTTGCACATCTCTTTTTCTGAAAGATGCTACCCTCTTGGACTGTGCAGAATATTTTGTAATATTTTTATGCGATTTTGTGTATGTGTAAATGCCAAAAGAATCCTAGTGTTAATGAAAGGATCACATAGGGAGAGACTGGATTTTTTAAATATTTGACCTTCCTCTGTGACCTGAGGGGGAGGCTTGCTGGGCAGGAAGCTATATTACTTCAAGACTGCTCAACAAGGATGTGCCAGAAAACCATCGCCTGTCGTAAACCTTTGCACTTCAAAGGCAGGATGCTTGGGAAACCAGGTTATGAGAAATAGCCTTTCTTGATGAGCTGGTGTAAATTGTCTTACCAGTAAGGCAGTAGGACATCAAAAGGGCAGCCGGGAAATTGGGTTGGGGAAATAGATACAATAATTCCCTCAAAGCTTGGAAGCACAAGAGTGACGTGTACTGGCCCCCCAAAAAAGACAAGGCCACCAGCTGACAAAGGGCAGTGTCACAAACTGGGGGGGGGGGCATGCCTATTTAAGGACCTCCAACCAGAAGTTCAGTGCATTTTGTCACTGTATTTTGGCTTTTTGGCATTTCATTTGGACGCTGTTCTGACTCATAAGGAGCGAGACTGCTACAGAAGGACTGAAACCTTTGAAAAACCATTTATCCTTCTGGACATCAATTTACTACGATCTTAAGGTAGAACTTTAGATAACAGTTATGGTGAAGTTTTTCATGTATTTTTTCCACTTTTATTTGTGTTATTCTGTGACCAAAATTTTCTAAATCTTTTAGTTGCAACTGTGTGACTATGAAGTATTTTAGTACAGGAGTTGACTTTAGAGGAAAAATACTGGTGGCCAGTGTATGGGACAAAATTGCTGGCCCATAAGAAGTTTTGATGGCCCAGGGAGAACTGTAAATTTCTGGCAATTCTGACTCAACATAGATTATTATTTTTTTTTTTTTTTAGTAGGGAGAGTCAATAAAAGAAAAAACAATTATAGGATGTAGACTATCAGCAGTCTGCTATGGCCCCAGCCCCTCTCCACTTCTAAATGGTGACAGTGAGCTATGTTTAAATATAACATTAAGTGTGCAGCTACTGACTGATTTTAGAAGATTTCACAAATACTTTGTAAATATGTGGTCTCCTGACTCTGTATTTATTAAAATTTGTTCTGACCATGAAACTGCAAACAATCGCAACAACAGACAAAGCAACACAACAGGTTAGCTGCCGCTTAGCTCTACATCAATTGTCATCTGGCAGTGAAGTAAGAGGGTACAGCATTTACACAGTTAAGCTGGGGCTCCACTGGATGTCGTGTCTAAGTCTGTGCCTCCAGCCTCTGATGGTTCTGCCGTCGAACATGCCACTCATTGTTACTGCCCAGCTGACTCCCTGCTCCACCAGATGCAATTGCCATTGTGTGATGCAAACAGGAGCCCTGAAGTATCACATGATTGTCTTTACCACAGAGTCTGGCTAGGATTCACTATGCATTGCATGTTGTCTGTCCGCACATGCTCACTGGGTTGTAGATGTCATGCATGAGCGCTGACAGTCTGAAGTCTGCTCAGAGATTCATGAAATCTGGTTGGGGATTCCCAGCACCAGCAACTCTTAAAGTTGCAGTAGTACAAAAAGGTACTGGTCAATTGGGCCAGCAAAGCAAGCAATCCTCTGACTCTATGTCAGATTAGCTTGGCCTTGTGCCACTGGGCTACTGCTAAAGTTGACCCCTGTAGTAAAAACATTTTTCTTACCCCAGGAGTCCTTTAGCATCAGTAACTTTTTTGCACTTAGCTGGCTAGGTGCAATTGCCCCGGAGGTGTGCCTTTAAGAGAGATTTAATGAGCGTAGGGCCAAGGCAATCAAAGACAGGAGGGGGTGTGAACTGAGTGAGAGCTGTTGACTGCTTCAGAATGTTTTCTCCGCTGGACTGAGCAATATTGCCTCTGCAGTGTCTCCCAACTTTCCTTGTTGACAGCCTCCTAGTGCTTATCTGGGTAAAGTTTTCCTCATAAATTATTTCCTTTAGTGTGCTGAGTGAAAAATTTTACTTTTTCATTAGCGCTGTGCAGATTTATTATTTTTACCGTGATGGTACTATTTAGACTTTATTTTTACCGCGACTATTTACTTTAAAGCCTAGTTTTATCGAGGGTGTTTATTTTCAACGGTTCCCTTCATTTTTGGCTAAATTCTTGTGGGAACAGTCGAATTAGGGACAGTTGCCTTGTTTTTTTACCTCAGACCTCGCGAGGTTTACCGTGAGGCACCTGCAGTAGATTTCAAACTTAAACAGTGCCTGGGAGTTTTCTCTGTAGATTGGCAATTACGAGGAAACCTTTTTTGTTTTATTACTGGACCTTGGTATCATCTGTGTCAGGACTGTCCGTAAGGGTCCAGCAGCCTCCTGTGCACAGTTGAGTATTTCTGGCTTTCTATTAAGATTGGCACTGGTATAGATCCCAGTTTTACAACCCCCCCCCCAAAAAAAAGGCACTGGTAATAGACAGAGTTTATTAACAGGGGCAGGACTGGCCAGTGGCATTTTCACAGAAACCAGCACTCAGGTCGTAGGTCCAGAACTGGTTTGCTTTGCTTAAATTGGTGAACATAGCAGACAAACCTTCGATAATTATGGCTGAGGATAAATCAAAGGCTTCCGATGAGGGGCCATTCAAGAGTACTAATACCAAAAGCAGAGGTGCTGAGTAACCTTCCAGATCCTAGTCAAAAAATAAAGCTTCCAAAGATGAAGTTCCTCACAAAATTGAAAAATAATAAGAGTGATGAAAAAAGGAGACTTGATCAAGCCTCTGATGAAGTGGCCAAAAAGAAACTCTGTCAAGACAGATATGCTCCTGTTGCTCTTGGGAAAGCCAATAGTGAGACAACAGGCAGCTTAAAGCATACAGAAAAAACAAAGCACTTACAAACTGCGCAGGTTCTTCCGTCAGTGCAAGATATGGAAAAAGCATGGCAACTGTTTCAGACCCTTCAAAAGATGGGTCCTCAATTTATTGGGGCTGGCATGCACTCTTCCAAAGTTCTCTGTTCTGTAGACTGTGAGGGTGATGCAGATGACGATCAAGTTTATGATGCCCCTGACATGGATTTTGAGGGCCTTGAGCCCCAGGAGTCCCTGGACCCTCATCTTGGGTATCACTGGGTGACGACGAGGATCCTTCCTCTATGTTTACATTTATACAAAATATGCTGGATACCCCGGACCTCCCTACGCAGGAGCCCAACCAGGATGTTGATGAAGACGAAGATTATAGAGAGATGAAGGGTCTTTCATCCTCAAAGACCCTTGTCATTCCTATCTATAATGCATTTAGAAAAAATACCATGAAGGTGCTTCAACACCCCACTTCAGTACTAGGGGTTGATAAGTGGCTTGAGAGAAAATATAAATTGTCTAAAAATGGTACCGAGTTCATGTCAGCACACCCTAGCTACGAGAGTATAGTGCAACAGGCAGCTTGTGAGAAAGCTGGAGTCTTCTTGTCGCCCTCTCCCCCTGACAAGGATTCCAAGAAAATTGACTTTAATAACAAAGAAAATGTATGCCACTGCTTCCCAGCTTCCCATGCTTTCTTCTTGCATGGCATTTACAGCCAAATATCAGAAAGCCCTTTGGAAATCTGTCCCGGCTATCGCCCACAATGGATCAGATTCTGTGGTGCAGGAGCTGGTGGATACATCAAAAACTGCCTTGGAAGCTACTATGTACCAATTCCCCCATGGCAGATGACAATAATGATGCAGCCTCTAGGGCAGTGGTCCATGCTATATCTCTGAGATGCTTCGCCTGGCTTAGAACAACCAGTCTGAACACAGACACTCAGAACAAGGCCATGGATTTTCCCTGTGATCAAATTATGTTGTTTGATTACAGAACCACTAACTACATGAAAAAGGTCGATGAGTACAAGGCCTCCTGGCAGAGCCATTCATTCAAGCCTAAACCCACCACCCCTCAGAGATCCCGTCCCAGGGGTGGTAGGGGCAGAAGTTTTATTCCCAGGCCTTACAGTCCCTATCCCCAATCTGACTTTAGCCAGTACAGGGGGTCTTTCAGAGGCAGGGGCAGAAGAGGCTAAATAAGAGCCACCTCTGCCCAGCCATCTGCCTCTCAGTCTGAGTTCTGATGTGAGTGTCCAGGTCGCCTCCCCATTTCTGGTTGGAGTCAAACTCTCTCACTATCTTCAGCACTGGTCCCTCATCACTTTGGACAAGTGGGTGCTGGAGAGAGTGGAGAAGGGGTCTGTCATTACAGTTCAAGCAGCTGCCAGACCTCAAGTGTACCCAGGTGTCAAGACCTCTGTCACCATCGCAGATACTGCTGTTGGAAATGGAGGTACAAAACCTTCTGGCTTTACGAGCAGTGGAGAGGGTCCCCACCCACGAGAAGGGCAGGGGCCTCTACTCCAGGTATTTTCTGACACAAAAGAAAACTGGGGAGTGGTGACCTATCTTAGATCTCAGATATTTAAACAAACATCTGAAAAAAAACAAATCCAAAATGGTCACTCTGTCATTGGTCATACAGTCCTTACAGCAGGGTGACTAGCTAGCCTCCCTTGACTTAAAAGACACCTTCTTCCACATACCCATAAGGAGATCTCACAGGAAGTTTCTCAGGTTCAAACTTCCTTCGGGTCACTATCAGTTCACCACAATGCCCTTCGGTCTGTCCTTGGCCCCAAGAGTCTTTACCAAGTGTCTCACAGTGGTAGCAGCACATCTCAGGAGACTGCATGTCACTCTCTACCCCTGTCTGGATGACTGGCTCATAGTAGCAAAGTCTCCTTGCCAAGTCAAGGAATCTCTTTCCCTCACAGACCACACTCTAGAGTCTCTGGGTTTCCTGGTAAATCTCAAGAAATCTCACCCAGTACCCACCCAGCCGCTCACCTTCATAGGGGCCCAGCTGGACACTCAGAAGGGATATGCTTTCCTCCCACAGGAAAGAATTCAGAGTTTCCTTTCAGTGGCAGATTCTTTTGCCCAGGGACAGCCAAGACCAGTCAGACATTTCCTCAAACTTCTGGGACATATAGCCTCTATGACTGCAGCAGTCCCAGGGGTCAGGTACAGGATGAGACCCCTGCAAGCCTACCTCAGAGCTCGCTGGTCTCAGAGAAGCAAATTTGCAGGTAAGGGTTCCCTTTCAAGCCCCTCTTCCCACAAAGGTGATCACCACAGATGCCTCCCTGTTGGGCTGGGGAGCTCATCTAGACAGTGCCTCAGTAAGCGGCAACTGGACTTTCGAAGAGTCACAGTTGCACATAAATCTTTTGGAACTCAGAGCAGTCTTACTAGCTCTCAAAGCTTTCGTTCCCAGCATAGAAGGACAGGCGGTTCAAATTCGGATGGACAGCACCACTGCAATGTTCTACATAAACAAGCAGGGTGGTATCAGATCAGGAATACTCTGTTTGGAAGCTCTAAAGCTCTGGTCTCTAGCTTTCTCCCTGGGAGTCAGCCTCTCAGCTATTCACCTCCCAGGCAAACTCAGTACTCTGGTCGATGCTCTAAGCCGCATCAGTCAAGGTCAGAGCGATTGGACACTGAACAAGCAAGTACTAGCCACAGTGTTCAGGCAGTGGGGCACACCAGATGTGGATCTGTTTGCCTTGCCTCTCAATTTTCAGCTTCCTCAGTACTGTTGCAGGCCCCCAGTTCTGAGAACACTTCCTCTGGATGCCCTGATCCTGGACTGGTCAGGGAGGTTCCTATATGCATTTCCTCCCTTTCTCCTGATATTCAGGGTTTTTCTGAAACTCAGGCAACAGCCTGCATCCATGATCCTAGTGGTTCCAGACTGGCCCAGGCAAGCCTGGTACCCTCTCCTTCTCTCAATGTCCTGCAACAGGCCCATTCACCTGCCCCCGACTTGCTCCCTGCTGACCCTTCCTCAGACGGGAGTGCAGTTCTCAGACATACACTGTCTTCACCTCAAAGCCTGGTTCTTGAGGAGTTAGAGTTTCCATCCTCACAGTAATCTGAACAGGTCCTTAAGATACTGAGGATGGCTAAAAAAACGAACACTAGAAGACTTATGCAGCCAAATGGAAAAGGTTCTCCCTCTGGTGTAGAAGTGAAACGGTCGAACCCCTATCAGCTTCAGACCCTCAGCTGCTAGACTACCTGGTACACCTACAGGTGTCAGGCTTGAAACCATCTTCACTCAAGCCACACCTGGTGTCAATTTCCGCCTACCTTTCGGTGGGAAAGAAGAAATCATTTTTTTCCCACAACATTTTTAAACAGTTTTTCAAAGGCCTCTTGCACCTCCAGCCTCCAACCAGGGAGTCTGTTCCTCATTGGTGCCTGAACCTTGGCATAGATGGGCTCATAAATGCACCTTTTGAGCCTATGTCCATGGCTCACATAAAATTTGTAACTTGAAAGACTGTCTTCCTGGTAGCCATTATGTCTGCCAGGAGGATTTCAGAGCTACAGGCCCTGTGCACTGAGCCGAATTACATCATCCCTCACAAAGATAAAGTTTTGCTCATGGAAGAAAGAAGATTACTGCGGTGAGTAATTTTTTCTTTTAAGAAACCTGCCTGAGTGAGATTTTTCATGTTGTGTGTGGTTGTGGGATGTTTATTAATAATCTGTGACTAAACTGTTATTGCTAAGGGGTGTCACCATTAGCTACCAATCGAACAAGGATATGTAAGGGAAATCTGGGTAAAGATAGGGAGAATGCAAAAGTCTCAGGAAGGAGTCTGTGGGTAACGAGGTTATTGTAAGCCCTCTGGGAAAAGACAAAATCAGAGTCATGAAGCTACCCCGAAGAGATCGTGATGCCTGGATCTTCCCCCTTTGTGCAGCAACCCAGAAGGGTTCTCATTTGGCTACAAGACTCGAGATTGGTATTGCACTGTTATCCAGAGAGTAAAGAGTGAGCCCTGGGGCCTTATGGCGGGTGTTCAGTTGTGACCTCGGCGAGCGTTCTAGAAGAACTCGGGGAGAGTATCCCTGTTTTCCTCCTCCCTGTCATGGATTGCACTTAGGGGTGGGCACTGTGAGCTCAGTGGACCTGACCCTCAGGAGTGGGTTTGTGACAGATCTATTACACAGCGATGGGATCCAAAAGATCTGGTAGCATAGTGCTGCGATTCAAGAGGTATTGGTGGCACAGGCATAACAGTTGGATTCAAGGCCAGTATATCGGAGTGATAAACTGGAAACAGTCCACACACAATCAAGGCAGAGATTTGGAAAAAAATAATTTGGTTACAATATAAAGTTCTGTACCAGTTATCAGCACTTCCTTTCAGGGTTAGTCAATGAGCTCCACATTACTAGACTCGCAAGTCGCAATCCTGAGCAGGCGATGTGCACTTTTTTAGGCGAGTTCAGTGCAGCCAACCTAGTGGTTCCCACCTGGCCCTCCCTCTTTAGGGAGGCATTGTACTGCGCTTGGAGGCGTCTTCAGCCCCCTCTCCAGCCCCGATGGACTGCCGGCGCAGGTATTGCACACCCCTATATTCTACGGGATCTCTAGCTCTCCTCCCTTTGGGCATGATGATCCTGGATACTCCTTCTGGGCATAGACACCCGAGACGTGACCAGCCCCCAGAAACAGACTCTGCAGAGTTTGACTTTTGGGGGAGGAAGGTGTTTTCTTTGGCACGTCTCTCCCTTTCTTTTTCAACACATCAGACCCATCATGCTGCCTATAACAGGCACTTATGGTCCTTGTTAGGGCAAATCGTAGCATCTTTGCCTGATTTGGAGTCAACCAGACAAGTCGTTGCCCTCCCCGCATATGGCCTGGAGCTTGTAATGCACCAAGCAAGGGCATCGTATGATGCCAGTGAGGTTGCATCCAGGTTAGCAGGGACAGCAATCTGCATAAGGCAGATGGCATGGCTTCGTCTATCCCGGTTATCACCCATGGCCTGGTGAAGGGTGATTGCCTCCTCTTTCTGGGGAACCCACCTTTTTTCCCATAGGGTGATGCGGGAACTTCAGGGGTGACTTCCTTCTCCCAGCCAGAGGGGAACCCTGCCTCTTCCAGACCAATCCCAGGCCTAATTAGGCCTGGAAGGGTTTTCCTTCTCCGGTGTCTTTCCCCCACAGGAGGCTGAGGGACTTCCATCCCTCAGGGAGGTACCAGGTCCCCTTCAGTGGGCTTGGTAATCACCCAGCAGTGATGACTGGTGAAGAATGACACAGATAAGATATGAAAATTACATACCTAGTGTAATTCTTGATCTTTCTGTATATTTTCACCATTAATCACTGCTTCCCACCCTCCTTCCCCTCTAGGGCTTCAGTCTCTGGGCAGTTCCTCCTCCCTGCTTGTTTTTCCCCCAATATAGTACTCCTGGGCTAATCTTTCTGGTACCTCTGACCGTCTGCTTCTCCTTCAGGTAGCAGAGGTTCATCATTGAGGGAGAAAAGGCAGGGACATGTGTCCCCTCCAGTATGGCTCACCCAGGTTTTTCTCACATCCCTGCTGGGCTCACCCCCCCCTTTTTGTTTAAAGACTCCGTTGCTCGGATGTCAATTGTTGTTGCCCAGTAAGGTCCGTACTTACAGATCCCTGGATCCCTGGAAGACCCGGGTGACTCCTCCATTTTTCCTAAGGAGCGGTAGCTCCTTTTTCCATCTGGTGGCAACTAGCTCCGTCTCTTTGCAGGGTCCCTTTGGGGGGTCTCATACCTTAAGAGGTTCCCCAGTCATCTTCTTCCCTTGGTCAAGGGGTTGAGCTGTCCTCCTCTTGCTAGAGGTCTCTCTCTCTCTCTCTCTCTCTCTCCCCTCCTTCTCTTTCTGGGGGACCCTGCAAAGACTTGAATCTCCCCAATTTTGGAGATTTGTCTTTGTTAGGCATGGCAGACAGTCACTCCCTTGTGTTCTTTTAGACTGACAGGACCTTTCTTATCTAACCACTCTGGATCTGTCTCCTGGACTTCCCCAGCTGTTCTTCTTGAGGTTGTTTTTTCAACCCAAGAGTCTCCTTTCTTCCCCTCGGTGGGGTTGAAAGGATGAAATGGCTATAGACAGTGGCCCTTCCAAGTCTGGTCAGTTCTCTGGACCTCTCCATGGGTGGTGCACTGTCCCCCCCTCTCCTTTCTTTACTTTCTTCTTTCTTCCCTCCCTTTCTCTATACCTCCCTACCCGCTCAGAGGTTTGGGGGCCCCCTGTCTCAGACCCTTAGGTTACTTTTCTGTCCTCTCATTCGGCTTTATTCCTTCTACTGTTGATATTCTTTCCTTTTCCTATCTCTTGGGCTCCTTTTTCCCTTTACTATGCTACTCTCTGGTGTGTAGAACTAGGATGGAGGAGGAGTCAGCGTCAGTTACTGGCCAATACACAAGCACCACGCAGTGTGTTGGTCTTGAGGGTGGCACCACCCTGATATCGGCTCCCCCCCCCAGAAAAAAAGCTCCCGCGGGGTCCTGATCCTCCAGCCCACCAGTGATGAATGGTGAAGATACATAGAAAAATCAAGAATTATGGTAGGTATGTAATTTTCATATTTTTTTTGTTGGGTGACTAGAGAAGTGAATCAGAGAGGGGCGGTAGACATTGCCTACCTAGATTTCAACAAAGCCTTTGATACCGTCCCAGACAGAAGGCTGGTTAGCAAGATGAGTAGTCTGGGCATGGGGCATAATGTGATACATTAAGTTAGAAACTGGCTGATGGACAGATGACAGAGGGTGGTGGTAAATGAGATCCAATCTAGGGAGAGAGAGGTGACCAGCGGAGTACCACAGGGATCAGTACTGGGACCAGTCCTGTTCAGTGTCTTCATGAGTGACATTGCAGAGGGGCTAGAAGGAAAGGTCTGCCTCCAGAAGGGGTGCAGAAAATGAAGAGGGACCCAGAGAAGCTTGAAAGATGGTTGAAGGTGTGGCAACTGAGGTTCAATTCAAAAAAAGTGCAACATAATGCACTTGGATAGGGGGAACCCTGGAGAGAGCTACAGAATGGGGGGGAGGTGCTGACTATCACCAAAGAGAAAAGGGGCCTAGGGGTTATCATATCTGATGAACTTAAGGTATCAAAGCAGTGTGCAAAGGCTGCAGGGAGGGCCAGTGGCATGCTGGGGTATATAGGCAGAGGTATTACTAACAGGAGACGGGAGGTGTTGATGCCATTATATAAAACACTGGTAAGGTCTCACTTGGAGTACTACATGCAGTACTGGAGATCACATGTGTAAGGACATAGACACGGTGGAGGCTATCCAGAGAAGGGTGACAAAGATGGTGCCTGGCTTGCATCACAAAACATATGAGGAGAGACTGAGTCCTCAATATGTACTCACTGGAGGAGAGAAAGGGGGGATATGATAGAAACCTTTAAGTACCTGAAGGGCATAAACATTGTGCAGGTGGGCAATCTTTTCCAATGTAGAAAAGATATTGGAATGAGGGAACACAGTATGAAATTGAAGGGGGGTAGATTAAGAGGTAACATGAGGAAGTTTTTCTACACAGAAAGGGTGGTGGACACTTGGAACAGTCTGCCACAAGAGGTGGTGGGGGCAAGCACAATGGAGGGGTTTAAACATGCCTGGGACAGGCACAAGGGAACATTGGGTGGGGAGGGAGTGATGAAAAGCCATTAATCACTTAGGGTCAGTTTAGGGCTTATGGGCAGACTAGATGGGCCTAGCGGTCCTTATCTGCCAGCAATTTCTATGTATTTATGTATCTCTGTAGACTGGGAGCCAGACTGTGAACGAGCCTTCACACAGCTAAAGGAGGCACTGTGCTGTGCCCCTGTGTTGGCCAGTCTAGATTACTCTAAGCAATTTGTAGTCCAGACAGATGCCTCAGATGTGGGGATTTGAGCAGTCCTCAGTCAGACACATAATCAGGGAAAAGACCACCCGATTGTATACCTGAGCAAAAAGTTACTTCTCTGGGGGTAGGCATACTCCATGGTGAAAAAGGAGTGCCTTCTGGTGTAAGGGCTCTGAAAAAATTAGAGCCATATCTGTATGGAAGGTACTTTGAGGTACAGACCAATCATAACCCTCTGGTGTGGCTAAATCAGATGGGTAAAACAAATGGTTGTCTCTTAAGGTGGGGTATTGCCCTACAGGCCTACGACATGACAGTTACCAACAGGGCTGGTTTGGCCAATGGCAACACAGATGGCCTATCTTGCCAGTTAGAATAGTAACAGAATTTGTGAAAACCTTACCATGTAGTAGGGGGCGCGATGCCACAAATTCAGTCTAAGGAGGGAAGAATGTGTCGAGCTAGCCACTGCCAGTCATATTTTCAGACATATTTTGTTATAGTTTTATGTGATTCTGTGTATGTGTAAATGTCACAAGAATGCCAGCGTTAATGAGAGTGTCACATAGAGAGAGAGAGAGAGAGAGAGAGAGAGAGACCAGAGTTTTCAAACATTTGACCTTCCTCTGTGACCTGAGGGGAAGCTTGCTGGGCAGGAAGCCAAATTACTTCAAGGGCTGCTGCACAAGGATGTGCCAGAAAGCCATCACCTGTCATAAACCTTTGTACTTCGAAGGCAGGATGCTTGGGAAACCAGGTTTTGGGAAATGGTGCTTCTTGACAAGCTGGAGTAAATTGTCTTACCAGTAAGGCAGTAGGACATCAAAAGGGCAGCCAGGAAATTAGGTTGGGGAATAGACATAATAATTCCCTCAAAGTTTGGAAGAGCAAGAGTGACATTTACTGGTGCCCCAAACAAAGACAAGGCCACCAGCTGACAAAGGGCAGAGTCACAGACTGGGGGGGGGGGCATGCCTATTTAAGGACCTCCAACCAGAAGGTCAGTGCATTTTGTCACAGCATTGTGGCTTTATATTTCATTTTGGACACTCTTCTGACACACAAGAGGCAAGACTGCTACAGAAGGACTGAAACCGTTGAAAAACCATTTATCCTTCTGGCCTTTTAATTTACTACGAATGTAAGGTAGAACTTTAGATAACAGCTATACTGCGTTTTTCATGTATATTTTCCACTTTTATTTGTGTTATTCTGTGACCACAATTTTCTAAATCTTTTAGTTGTAACTGTATGATTATTAAATGTTTTAGTAAAAACATTTGTTTTTAAGATACCTGCCTGAGCGAGATGTTTCATGTTTTATGTGGTTGTTTGACGTTTAATAATAATCTGTGACTAAACTGATATTGCTAAGGGGTGTCACCATAAACTACCAGTTGAACAAGGATCTGTTAGGGAATTCTGGGTAAAGATAGGGAGAATACAAAAGTCTCAGGAAGGAGTCTGTGGGGCTTTGAACCAGGTTATCACATGCCATGTGGGAAAAGACAAAATCAGGGTCATGAAGCTACCCCTAAGAGATTGTGATGCCTGGATCTTCCCCCTTTGTGCAACGACCCAGAAGGGTTCTTATTTGGCTACAAGACTCGAGATTGGCATTGCACCCTTATCCAGAGAGTAAAGAAGGAGCCCTAAGGCCTCATGGTGGGTGTTCCGTCATGACCTCAGCGAGCATTCTAGAATGACATGGGGAGGGTACTGCTATTTTTCCCCCTCCCTGTCTTGGATAGGGGTAGGTAGACACTGTGAGCTCAGTGGACCTGACCCTCAGGAGTGGGTTTGTGACAGTCACTTCATTGGGGGGGGGTATAATGTGTTATTCTTCCTGCAGCCCATGTTACTTTCCCTGTAGCCTTATCACCATGGCATTCAGTTTTCCCATACATAAGTAGAATATTCATAAAGCATCCAGAAAGAATCCTTCTGTTCACTGTGGAATGCTGCCAGCAGTTCTGACCTAGAACTTGGGGCTCCGTCACTCTTTTAGAACACATTATTTAGAATATTTTGTTTCTACATAGAATCTGGAAGTAGAAAACCGAGAACAGTGGATATATATTCCGTTTTGAAGCTAAAACAGTAATAAAAACATTAACAGTAGTGTGGTACAGTATATGTTAAAATACATATGGGGTTGCAGTGATATAACACATTTATCTCCACACGAGTGGTAAGACCTTTGTAACTAACTTGTAGCTTTGCTACTTATGAGTTACACAGTTGGTCTTACAACACACTAGTGGAGATAAATAAGTTATTCCACTGCAGCCTATTATGTATTTAGAGCTAGAAATTAATGGTATTCCACTCTGATTTGCATACCAGTTTCGAACGCGGAATACCATTTTCATCCCAGTGGTATTTCTTCTGGAATACAATTTTTTCTCTATGCTGATGCTCTGCAGTTTAATCTGTGGCTCTTATGGATAGGCAGAGTACCAGATACTGAGACAGAATACCACATTTGGGATGTTGGTATTCCTCTCCCACACCCAATGTGTAACCCCTGATACTGGTTGTATACACACACCATATATACCTACACACGGGTACATATAGATATTTTTTTAGTTTTACTATGTGTTTACTCAGGATAGTCCAGCTGAGCTGCAGCACCTTATCTTTATTGGGGTCTTACTTCTGCTTATTTCTATAGCGCTTCTAAAGCTCTTTTGGCTCTTAAAGCCAGGTAGTGTTTTGTTTCCTGTTTCACCCATTCTTTGAATTTAGAATCCCTCAAAAGTAGGGGATCTAGTCATCAATCTTTGGAACGGGGTTGAGGAGGTTCCCATACCAAGGTGAGTTCCTGAGAGGCATGGCCGGGAACAATAAATGGGCGATATGAGTGGCAACTGATAGTTCGGTGATGTAGGGAGATGTGAACCACATGTCTATCCTACATAAGGCAGTGTGGGTGTCAGAGAAGCATGTGGAATCTCTACTAGTCAGATGATGGAGGAACCATATGTTCTCCAGATTATGTTCTACAGATAATTGACCCAAAGCCTGGTGCACCTTGCTGTGGGGTTCATGGGCTGACATAGTATGGTCAGTACAGGCCTCCATTGTAATATTACATTCACCCTGAGTAGTACAAGCGTGGACATTTCAGAAATGTCCTGATTCAGGAGGTGTATGAGCCGCAGGTAATCTCTGTTTGATCCATATGTATTCACTGCTAATAGCAAGCCATCTGGTATAGTGATTTCTGCTAGCAGCCATCTGCCTTCTGAGTCCTCTTTTGTGTGAACAAAAGACCAGTTTGGAGTTTTGTGTAGGAGAATTGAGACCTCCCCCTTTTTTATTAGTAGTTGCACTGTACAATTCGGATGCCACCCACTCCTGTTTCAGTTTGAAGGTTCCTCAGATGTAAGTATAGTCTCTTTCAAAAGGCTATTTTAGGGTTGGCCCAGTGGTGCTGAGGTTTGAGGCGCCGAACGCCACACCTCATACCACACCAGTGACCCGGGCTTGGGAGTGAGCTTGGACTGCTGGGGGTCAGCCGGGGAGGAGAAGATAGTGTGTCCAGAGGACAGCTCTCCTCTCCTGGGGAGGGTGGCTTCTGTGTCACTTGGTATCAGCAACTCCCAGTGGAGGCTGGAGGAGCTACAGCCAGGGATGCATCAAGGAAGGGGGTTGGGGTGATGGTGGATGTGGTAGGGTCGGTGAACCCCCCCGAACATTGATATGCTCATATGGATACAGAGCATATGTAATTACCTGCCTGTGTATTGGAGGTAATCTGAGAACATTGTGGGCTAAAATATTAAAAAAATCTGTTGCAACAGTCTCCTGCTCTTCTAATCTCTTCCTTTTACTATCGCTCCTTCTCTGTCATTCCCCTACTCAAGCTTGGCCAGCTTTGAGCAGTTTTTCTGTCCCTTTCCTTAATTCCAGCTCATTTTCATTAAATAATAAAGCCCCAATGTTCAGAACGTTCTGTGCTTGCAGTATAAGCTGATTAGGCTAATTTTCCTTCCACAGATATGCTTACGTTAAGCGTAGTGCGATCGTGTGACTATGCGTAAAGGACATAATCGTAGAATGTGCTAAGACGCCGGAAAAGAGGTTGTTATATGCTTTTCATTATCTGGTGAAATTCTGAACAAATTAACAGCCTTTTTGCTAGTTTTAGTATGAGAAGCTCAGAATTATGATTTATATCAGAATTGTAACTGAGAATCATTTAAAATGTGGTGTTTGTTTGTTTAATCAAAAGGTTAAAATAGTACTTTTAAAAGAGAAAAGGCAATGCATGCCACATTTAAAAGGAAAGAGGTGAAAATGTTTATCTTAAAAGGACTAGAAGTCTCCTAATGTGATCCAGAAAAGCACAGACTTACAACTCTCTTGTAAAGTGCTCCCAGCCTCCTCTCAGTCCAAACTCCTTATAGGACTGAGCGGCCCTTGTTGACCCACTTTTATGATGCAAGTTGGGGGAGGAGTTAACTAGGTCATGTGCTCCTCCACTTGTATAAAAGGAAGTGAATGTGAAATGTTGAGTCAGTGTGTGGTAGGAAGGCAAACCTACCAGATGCCTAGCCAGATTCTAGGTGCCTTTTTGGCAGGAATTTTTATTTCTTGTTAAAGATATGATTTCCTGTGCCTTATGTTTTTTTGAAAGTTATGTACAAGTTCCGCTTTAAGTTCATTTTATTTTTTTCTGCTTTTAATAAATTTTGAAGTATTGGATCCTGACTGCTTTCTGGACTTTATTGGACACCCCCACGTGCACATTTGGTGTTAGAAGTGGGATCACAAGGGAAGGAGAGCCACCTTTCTTGTGGATATTGTCCAGAGTCATTATGGAGGAGAAGAAGAAGATGGAGAAAGCGGAAATGTCTGCACCAGAAGGTACGTGGACCAGAACCATGGTGGACAAATTTCAACTACCCCTAACAGCTGGATTGGGTGATGTCAGAAGGAAAGAGACTGGTAAACCAAAGGGCAGAAGAAGCTATTGGGGGTGAAGATGTCAAAGAAGAGGAGGAGGAAGAGGAACCCCTTCGAAGTACATGATTTGCTGAGATGGTTATGTGTGAGACAGCTCGATCTGGAGAAGCAGAGAGAGAGAGGAGACTGTCTACAAAATGAGAGAGACCATCTACAAAATGAGACCAGGTGGGTGGAGACTCTTAAGGCTATTCAGGCTATTGGAACTACTAGACCTATTCTACCTAGTGGGGGCCCAAAGGACATTAAAATTTCCAGACTAATGGACAGTGATGATATTGAAGCATACATTACAACATTTGAAAGAGTAGTGAGCAGCTTGTGGGTAGCCTAGGATCAGCGGGTTATTCGTTTATCCCATACCTCACAGGCAAGGCCTTAGCTAGCTTATAAGTCACGTAGAACCTGGAAATGTTACCAACTATGATTATAGTTAAACAAGCAATATTAAAAGGTATGACATCAGTGCAGAGACTTATCGTCAAAGGTTTCGAGCATTCAGATGTCATACTGTTGAGTCCCCACCAAGAAGCTTTGCTCGAAGAAGAATTATGCACAAAATGGCTAACCTGCAACTCGCACTATACATCAAGTGGTCGGTCAGTTGTGTTAGAACAATTTATAAAAATTACTACCTTATGAGGTTCAAATGTGGGTAAGAGAACATCGACCTGACACAGTAGAAAAAGCTATCAGTTTAGCTGAAGATTATATTACAGCTCGCCCACATCGTCAGAAAGGGTCTCATGGGACAAATACTTCCCAAGTATTAATAAAACATCCACCCACTACTCCTTCTACTAAGATGAAAGAGGAAAGAAAAAGTATGAGAACATTTAACCCTGATATTATTTGCCACGAGTGTCAGACCAAGGGACATCGCTAGATTCTGCCCCAAGAAAAATCTGATCCTTCTCATCTGGCCTTAGCAAACTGGGGAATACTGTGTCTGTTAATGTTGGAGGACAGGATGTGATGGCATTGATTGATTCAGGAAGTAAGCAAACCCTGGTACGTGCTGATTTACTCAGTGGTACTCTTATAAAGAAACACTCGGAGAAAACTGGGGTGACTTGTGTTCATGGGGACACTCATTTCTATCCTGTACAGGAAGCTATTATTACTGCATCAGGCATGGCACATCATCTGAAGATAGGTGTGGTTCCTAGACTACCTGTACCTGTGATATTGGGACATGATTTTCCTGTATTTAACAATTTATTGACTGCTTCTTCTTCCATATCTGCTGTGGCTACACAATCTCAAGCATCTCAGGAACAAATGGACAGTGAACTGTTTCCTTTTGATGATACCCTATTTGATGTTCCTGGAAAAAACTGTTAAATCAAAAAAGCAAAAGAGACTAGAAAAATGGACATGGAATAAAACAAAGGACTTAGGTTGTGATGATGCCATGGTAAAAACTGTAAAGTCGGACTCTTTTATCAGTGACCAAAAGAATGACCCTATACTAACCCCTTTGTTGTCCCAGGTTATTGCTGATGGGGTGGAAAGTACACCTCCAATGTATAAGTTGCAACAGGATAAATTGTATAGAGTTTGTCAAAATCCAAAACTGGGAAATGGTAGATCAACTGGTAGTTCCTAGTCAGTATAGAGAACAATTAATATTCTTGGCGCATGATGTACCATGTGGGGGACATGCAGGAAGGGATAGGACCTTAAAAAGGTTACTATATAGATTCTTTTGGCCTGGCATTCATGATCAGGTGGCTGAATATTGCAAAAGTTGCAGCCAGTGCCAAAGGGTGGCGCCGGTTACAAGAAAGGACAAAGTTCCTCTTCAGCCTTTACCATTGGTTGCTATGCCCTTTGAAAGATTGGCCATGGATATTATAGGACCTCTCCCCAAAAGTACTAAAGGCAACAGATTTGCCTTGTGTTGTGTGACTATGCTACAAAATATCCTGAGGCTATTCCTCTACGCACAATAACAGCGGATAAAATAGCAGAGGAGTTGCTCAAGGTATTTAGCAGAGTGGGCATACCAAAAGTTATTTTAACGGATAGGGGAACCAATTTCTGTTCAGCCATTTTGAAACGTCTCTACCAAGCTCTGGGGGTAGAAGCTGTCTATACATCTCCATACCATCCCCAGACTGATGGTTTGGTCGAGCGTTTCTACAAAACGTTGAAGAAGATGGTACAAAAGTATGTGGAAGATGATGGCAGACACTGGGACCTATATCTGCCACTGCTACTTTTTGCATATCGTGAGGTACCTCAAGCATCGACTGGATTCTCACCATTTGAACTATTATATGGTAGGAATCCTAGAGGTCTCCTAGACGTAGTTAAGGAACAGTGGGAGGATATTACTACCTGGAAAAATCCTACTACCCTTGATTATGTTACGCAGCTATGTAAAAAAAATAGCAAAGTATACTCAAGTTGCGCAAGAACAGAATCAAATCAAGCAAGACTATCAGAAAGAAAGTTATGACATAGGGGTGGGTAAAAAACACTTCAACTCTGGGGATCGTGTCTTATTGTTACTTCCATCCACTGAAAACAAGTTAACTATGAAATGGCAAGGACCCTATGTGATACAGAAACAAATTAGCCCCACTACGTATTTGGTGGAAGTACCAGACAGAAAACAAAAACTAAAAGTGTACCATGCCAATTTATTGAAAAGATGGCATGATAGGCCTACTGAAGTTATGTATGTATGTTCCAACCCATTGGACAATGAGATGGAGCTGGCATGTGATAGACTGGAAGGAGAACAATTGTCTAAAGATTTGACAATAAACCCTTCTTTATTAGACAGTCAAAAACAAGAACTAGCCCACGTTCTAAGTCAGTTTCATGATACATTTACAACAGTCCCAGGGAAAACTACGGAAATATGTCATCAGATCCATACATTTCAAAACACACCCATTAGAGTAAAGCCCTATTGGATTCCTGAGAAATTAAAACAAGAAGTCATCGCAGAGATAGAAAGGATGAAAACAATGGGTATTATAGAAGAAGCTAATAGCGAATGGGCGTTTCCTATGGTTCTTGTCCCTAAAAAAGAGGGAGAGATAAGAATTTGTTTAGACTTCCGAAAACTCAACGCAATATCAAAATTTGATGGATATCCAATGCCCCGTATAAATGACATCATAGACCAACTTGGGCAAGCGAGATATGTTAGTATACTTGATTTAACTAAAGGATACTGGCAAATTCCGCTTGAGAAAGCATCAAAAGAAAAAACTGCTTTTTGCACTCCTTTGGGGTCTTTTCAGTTTACAATGATGCCATTTGGACTTCATGGAGCCCCAGCTAGTTTTCAAAGGTTGACGGATAAACTCCTGAGACCTCACGTTGGATATAGTGCAGCTTATTTAGATGACGTAATCATTTATAGTCCAACATGGGAAGACCATGTTGAACACCTTACTGCTGTTTTAAGGACTATAAAACAAGCTGGTCTCACCATCAACCCCAACAAATGTTCCTTTGCTATGGAGGAAGCCCGGTATTTGGGATTTATAATTGGTAATGGGCAGGTAAAACCGGAGGTAGGGAAGGTGGATGCCGTAGCCAAGAGTCCTCGTCCCCTCACAAAAAAACATGTGCGTTCATTTTTAGGCTTAGCAAGCTATTATAGACGTTTTGTGCCTCCATTTGCTACTTTAGCTAGCCCTCTAATTGAATTAACCAAAAAGAACAAACCCTCAAAAGTAATCTGGAATTCAGAATGTGAAGAATCATTTCTTGCCATAAAAGCGATACTTTGTTCCTCCCCAGTGTTAAAAAGTCCTGATTTTGATAAACCGTTTTTGTTACAGACGGATGCTTCTAATGTTGGTTTGGGGGCTGTGTTATCTCAAATTCACCATGGAGAAGAACATCCTGTACTGTACATTAGCTGTAAATTACATATCAGGGAAACCAAGTACTCCACAATAGAAAAGGAGTGTTTGGCACTCAAATGGGCCATAGAGTCCCTACGATATTATTTATGGGGAACTCAATTTACAGTATGGACAGATCATAATCCATTACGATGGATACATAACATGAAAGATAGTAATCCAAGGGTTATGAGATGGTATCTAACATTGCAACCATATAAATTTACTGTTAGTCATAGAGCTGGGACCGCTAATAGTAATGCTGACTTCATGTCTCGCTTTGGAGCAGACATAATGGTAGAACCAAATGTAGACCTCGGGGAATGAATATATTTGTATTTGAGAATGCATTGTAATTAAGTAAAAAGAGAATATTAAAGGGCCCCGAGGTGGAGCTTTGGGAGTGGGTGGGCTAAAGCTCCATCTCTTTTTGTTTATAAAAAGAGATCTACATGCTATTGCAAGTAGTGAAAACCACTAGTTTTCATTTTGAGTGGGGAGGAATGTGGTAGGGTCGGTGAACCCCCCCCCCGAACATTGATATGCTCATATGGATACAGAGCATATGTAATTACCTGCCTGTGTATTGGAGGTAATCTGAGAACATTGTGGGCTAAAATATTAAAAAAATCTGTTGCAACAGTCTCCTGCTCTTCTAATCTCTTCCTTTTACTATCGCTCCTTCTCTGTCATTCCCCTACTCAAGTTTGGCCAGCTTTGAGCAGTCTTTCTGTCCCTTTCCTTAATTCCAGCTCGTTTTCATTAAATAATAATGTTCAGAACGTTCTGTGCTTGCAGTATAAGCTGATTAGGCTAATTTTCCTTCCAGCAGATAATGCGCCGTTGGCCGCAGTCACGTCGTCTGCGACTGTCTTGAGCGGAAAAAAAAGAGGTTGTTATAGCTTATTATCTGGTGAAATTCTGAACAAATTAACAGCCTTTTTGCTAGTTTTAGTATGAGAAGCTCAGAATTATGGTTTATATCAGAATTGTAACTGAGAATCATTTAAAATGTGGTGTTTGTTTGTTTGTTTAATCAAAAGGTCAAAATAGTACTTTTAAAAGAGAAAAGGCAATGCATGCCACATTTAAAAGGAAAGAGATGAAAATGTTTATCTTAAAAGGACTAGAAGTCTCCTAATGTGATCCAGAAAAGCATAGACTTACAACTCTCTTGCAAAGTGCTCCCAGCCTCCTCTCAGTCCAAACTCCTTATAGGACTGAGTGGCCCTTGTTGACCCACTTTTGTGATGCAAGTTGGGGGAGGAGTTAACTAGGTCATGTGCTCCTCCACTTGTATGAAAGGAAGTGAATGTGAAATGTTGAGTCAGTGTGTGGTAGGAAGGCAAACCTACCAGATGCCTAGCCAGATTCTAGGTGCCTTTTTGGCAGGAATTTTTATTTCTTGTTAAAGATATGATTTCCTGTGCCTTATGTTTTTTTGAAAGTTATGTACAAGTTCCACTTTAAGTTCATTTTATTTTTTTCTGCTTTTAATAAATTTTGAAGTATTGGATCCTGACTGCTTTCTGGACTTTATTGGACACCCCCACGTGCACAGCGGACATCCGTGGGTAGGGTGCAGGAGTGCACTCGTCCACACTGGACGTCATTGCACATCCACGCCCCTGGGGATCACGAGCTGAACAAGAGAAATGCCCTGGCACCTGGGAGGATGATGACAAGTCTTGGCAGCCCCACGCCCACCACCGGATCCCACCAACCAAGTCCCTGATATCCTCTGACCGCACTCTGCCTGAAGAATGGATTCTAAGGAGCGCCAAAGGTAGGCGACTATCAGCCCCGCCTCTGGGGGTACAAGCTGGGAGTTAAGCAGGGCTAGAGTGCAGGTTGGAGTTCTGGGGGGGGGGGGCTTTGGCGGGCTGGACAAGCTGCAGGAGCTACATCTGAAAGAGTTCCCAAGGACTGGTGACTGGAGGAAAGTCTTAAAAAAAAAAAAAAAAAAGCCTATTTCAGAGCTCAGGCATTTAAGGTAAGACAAGACCTTCTACGTAATTGGAGAGTTGAGACCCCTCACATTCCAGGTCATCGCTCTGACCTCAGCCATGTGGTTTGATATGGGAGGCTGCGTGGACTGTTGGATGTAAGTTTGACCATTTCCTAATGCTCTGCTGGTGTTGCTGTACCTTTCTCCTTCCTACCCCAGAACTTTGCATATTTGGCTTCAGTCTTTCGTACAGTAGTACCAGTACTAGTACATAACAGAGTGATACTGTAAGACAGGCAACATTAATGAAATAAAAAAAATCCATAACATTCCCCACCCACTCCTATCCTTACCGGATTCCTCAGTACCCATACAAAAGTGCAACTGAATAGTTGGCCTATATCCTGTCATTCTCCGAGTACAGCATAGTACTTGGCTAAGTGTGAGAAGTGACAGGAAAGGTGAGGCACAAGTAGAGATGCACTGCAGCCCTGAGTAGGGTGTCTGGATGCCCTGCCAAGGCAGCATACCAAGGTCAGTTGGGCTGAATAGCAGGTTGGTGCCTGTACCTCCTGGGATCTCATACTAGAACAAGAGCACTGGAGAGAGGAATGTGCATCATACAGCTGTGGTGCAAGGTTGGTAACTGCATTCCAGATCACGTGTGTGTGGGGGAGAGGCTTCGGGCACGGTGATAATTCAACATGTGGTGCCTGTGCCCTTGTTAAAAAAATGCCACAGTGTATTGTGTGTGACCCAAGCCACAGGCAATTAGATAGAGGGTAGACTGCAGAGATGTACTCATGGATAGGGGCATAGAGACCTTGTATTGGGGGGGCACCTAGTGTGGGCAGTCAAGTTGATAAGAGCCACTTGCCTACTCCTCCTGTCCCTCTTTTGCCCTTGTTGCCAGCCTATGACAGTTCTTTGACTGGGTTGCCTCCGGGCTGATGTGTGTGTGTGTTGGGGGGCAGTTCCGGCTATGTACAGTGGAGAGTCATAATAGCAGTTTCCTCTCAGCACATTCCGGTCTTCATACAGCATGAATATGTGCATACATGTCTACCCCCTTGTAGCCACTGCAGCTAAGTTCAGCATACTTATAAGGAAGAGTTTTTACCCCCCCCAACAAAAAAGAGAGGACAGTGAAATAAAACAGCTGTGCATCATAAAGGAAAACAGAGACAGTAAGTCACCTTAGGGAGGCAGTGGGGGTTACCCAGGCCTTGAGATGTTTGCACAAAGGCAGTTGCAGAAGTGGACATTGCCCTTTTAATGTTGGGCAGTCTTAATGGTGGCTGGTTTCTGATAGGCTCAGTTTGGTCCAGGGCTCTACAGCCTTCATCAATGAGATATGAAAGAAAAATCTCCTGTGTCAGTCAGTTTGAGGTGGACTTGAAGATGGGAAAAGGCTGGGTTCAGGTTGGAGTACTGTCTGGAGCAGGCGTCATTTCAGTCAGTGGTTGTGCAGCTATGAGTTTCCCCAGGGCTGGGGGCTGTGTGCAGTGTTCCTCTGTGCTGGAGGAGTCTCCTGAGGGGAGTTGCATCGTGGTGGCCACCAGGGTTTCTGCCTCTGCTCAGGATTTGGGTGGCACTACTGGATCGGGAGCTAGTGACTTCTGGAGCAGCTGGGCAGGAGCATCTTCAGCATCTTCCTGAGAGCCCTGCAGTAATGGAGTGATGTGATTGCTGCCAATGAGCAGTTAGTTAACTTCAGAGGAGACTGGGGAGTCATGGCTACAGCTGCGGTTTCTGCTCCTGGGCCTGGAGTCTCTGTCTGAGCATTTGTTATGAGTAGCCTTCTGCTTACATTTGAGATGTTGTTTGGGAGTGGGGTGCCAGGCATCAGTGTCAACTAATGGAGATCAGATGGGAGGCCTCTGTTGTGGGTGGGAGTTATATGGTTCTTCAGGTATAGGAGCAGTGTCCATGGATTGAGATGCATGGTTCCCCCTTCCAAGTCTCAATTGGGCATGGTATCTTTGCCAGTCAGTCTGTGGCCAGACCAGGAGATGTAGGCGTCTGCCACATCTGGGGTGCCGAATTGCTGAGCTATCCCGCTCTTCAGGATCCTGAGCACAGCAGGGTACCATATGCTGTATGGAATACCCAAGCCTATTGGTGTGCACCTGGCAGTGGTGTAAGCTTTGTGTTTGGCGGATTAGTTCTTTGGAGAAATCCAGAAATATCTTAATCAATGGCAAGAGGTCTGTGACAGCGGTCTATTTCCGTGTTAGCTGGGCATTATTCTTCCAGAAGCTCTGGTAAAACTGAAGAAAAAGATTTACATTTTTCCCCTCGCAGCCCTTGGGGAAACCAAAAAAGCAGAGATTGTTCTGCCAACCTCTGTTTTTGAGGTCTTCAGCTTTATTCCACAAGATTCTGATAGCCAGGTCTTGTTCTCTTATATGAGCTGTCAACCACTCAGTCCTGTCCTCCACATTCGCTACTCCTTGTTCCGCTAAATTCATGTAATGGACCATTTGAAGAACATCCGCATTGGTTCTCTGGAAGCTTGTTTCAAGTTTATTGCTTTTGGTGGTTAATTGAGCGAACATATCTTTTTTTTTTTTTTAGTTGGTGTTGTTTCTGTAAGCCCCTCGCCTTAACCATCTGACGTCCCCCCTCCATGCTGACCAGGTATCAGACCCCCTTCCCTTCAACCCCCACAACTTGCCCCTCGTGGCGGGGGGGTGGGGATGTACTCACCCACCAGTCCGGATCCAGTTCGGGGGAGGTGCCCTCCCGGCGGCACTGTGAGGGGGGACCATCATCATCCATGGCAAGGGCTCCATTTTTCTCTACCTTTCTCCCCTGCCAAGAGAGGCATGCAGGACATCAGCGGAGAGAGCGCGCATGCATCTGCACGTGCTCCCTCCAGACATCGGCCCCATCTCTGCTCCTTAATCTTTACAGCATCGGCGCACTGCCCCCCAGCCACTGCTAGGAGCCAGTCAACGCCGATCACTGACAAACCCTCCTCCCCGGAGAGGGAGAGCAGTCCCTTGGACGTTCAATCCCTCTCCATCCCTGCCAACCCCCGACGGCCCATGCTCGCTCCTGAACATGGGTTGTCGGCGCAGCACGAGGTAAGGCGACCAGCGCCTCAGCCCTCAGCACCACCGGGCCAGCAAACGAACATATCTTTCATCTCAGGGTCATCAGAGTTGGTCGTTACCTGCCATCACCATCTTGGGAGCTGGCCGAGAGGTCTGAGGAGATTACTGGAGACCGGGTTTCAGTGGCGATTTAACAGTGAGCCAAGGACCGAAAGACATTAAAAAAAAATGCACTGCTGCAATCTCGGAATGCTGCCCCATTGAACTCTGCACTTACATCCAAGGTAGGTACAAATCCGAGACAGGATTCTTTAGGCTTGTTTTGAGCTTGCAGAGTAAGAGATTTAGGCCACTATCTTGATGGCTGCCAAGTCACGCCCCCAGAGTACATGTATTTCATTTCATGGGTGGGAGGCCAGTGAGTCCAACTTCACGCATATTTTCCCAATGGCCAGCTGCCCGTCGCCAGTCTGTCCACCTTGTTCTGAGCTACTGTAATACATTCCTTGGCTGGACTGCAGTGTCCAGTTTAAAATAGTATAATCAGGTCATGCCCACCAAGCAAACAAAGTCAGCCAGTACACAGCATTTCCATTGATCATGGGGGTGGGTATAATAGTAAGCACAACGCACAGAATGGCAAAACGCCACGTGAACAATATTAGCCAAGACACACTGTTTTCAATAGTGGCAGGGAAAGCACAACAGAGAAAACGGCAAAAAAAAAGAGAATAAGTAGATATTGCATCAACAAAGAATAACACAGGGAGGAAAATGTATTTAAAAATCTTTATTTCAGAAATGCAGAAGGGTTTTCTGTCCCTCATGACCAAACTTCTCCTTTGTTGTTTTGCATAAATACTCAAGTACCATCATTTCCCCCAAACACAAATGTTGTACAAACCAAACATGATGTGGCCTGGCTAAAAATATAATTTTTTTTCTTCATTCTAGGACACTGATATCAAGATATCTGATGCTTGGCTTCACCATTACTGTGCTAGAATAATGATTTACCCTAATATATTATGTCCAGCTAAGGTTGTAAATATGATGACATCGTGGTAATATGCTCCCACAGTTATAGCCATTTGCATCTTTCAAGATGTCTCTCATGGGTTGCTTCTTTTTGGTTTTAATAATAATAAAGTATTTGTCATTTATTATTTTTTAACCGTTTAAATGGCATTTGGACAAATTTTGTTTCCTGTCAAGTCTTTTTTTTTTTTTAACACTTGTGCCGAGTGGACCAGCTTTGAATTTGCCACTGTGAAAGCAGATACATCCAAAAACAACATTGCAATGTCAATATTTCTTTCTTTTTTTTTTTTTTAACATATTCTACATCTAAAAAAAATACTTCATGAATATGATATGGGATTCGCATAGTTTTATGCATAAAAACACACACATTTCTAATTTTTTTCCCCTTAATCTGCTATCTTCCCTTCTCCAAGGACTCATCCCCATTGGCCCAACCTTAGACCCAACCCTATCACCTGTCTTCTACTGGACTTGCCTCTCCTTTGTGTTCTGTCCTGGCTTCGCCCCCTGGTGGGGCCGGCAGGTTCTCCTAATTCCCCCCGGCAGATTTCCAGCTTCAGTTGTACAGGAGAGTGCCTCAGCACTGCAGGGCCTGTGACACAAGGCATGCATCATCCTGTTTGGGTCCTGGCTGTTTTCCTGTTTTTTTTGTCCATTACCCTTGTAACGTTGATTTTGTATGTGCAATGTGCGTTTCTCTGCACACACTCCAATGCCATCATCCACCCCTTCCTTGATGTGATCTCCTGGTGGCAGCACCCATGTGGTCGCCCAGTTGGAGGCACTGCAGCGGAGGCTTTACCCCCCCCAAGGTGACAAGTGTCCCAAGTGGATGCTCAACCCACCTCCCCTGGCTGGCTCGCCAACGACCCAGGTCCGTTCTTAAACCTGGGTCGCTGGCCTTCTGACCAGTAGCTCTATCACTGAACCAGCAAGCTGGCCAAATTTCTACATTTTAAAAAATGGTAATACAGGTGGTATGTCATAGCATTGGTAATTTACCACTTTGTTTTACATTGGTGGAAAAATTAAGCAAACATCTTGATAAATGTTATGTTCTTGTTTTAATTTTTCATTTACACTTACTGACCAGAGGATGTGTGAAATTGACTAGTGAAGGGAAAACCTAGAGTTTCCTGTTGTTCTTAATTAAGGCTTTGGCCATCTGCCAAAGGATAAGCCTCATAAACATTTATGATTTCCTAGAGGAACCTATTGATAACAACATTGTGTTAAAGGCCGTACAAAACTTTGATCTGCCTTGGGAACAGGAACCACAACCAGTTCAAAGAAATGTGTGAGTAAAGACTGTTATATGTAGGAAATGACTTTTTGCTGATGTTCACATTTATTAAAACACCTCCTGGTAGAAATTATGTGAATTAACACTAAGGGAGGGCCTAACTAACCTCACAGAAGGGGAGCTGCCTCCTGAAAATTATCCTGTATCTGGGAAATACAGTTCATATCATCTTGGGCTCTGAAAACAGAGACATCTAACTGAAAAAGCACTTACAAAAAGGTAATACATTAGATAGCAAAGATCTAAAAGTATTGTGGTAGGAGTTTTGTTCTGTAATTTTACCATTTTCTTTGCGACTGTGAGCTCATGCTATTTGTTCTGTATTTTATTGAACTTATTTTACAATTTTTAGTAAATAACCATTTTCTTTGGAAATACTGCCTGTGTCTCCCCAGTTTCTTTTTTCGCATGTGAAGTGCCTGTATTTTAAGTCTGACAACTGTTTAAAAAGGCTTGATGGTGTTACTAAGCTTGGAAAAGGTAAGAATATACCCAAGGTCTCATAGAGTTTTAAGGGTTCATTTTGGAGACCTGGCTAGGTGCCCCTGGGTGATGGGTTGTACTGTATTCGAGCCTGTTAATTGGGTATGCTAACATAAGGTTTACAGTTTGAATCCCCCCCCCCAGAACTTGAGGTTAACAGGTGATTCGGACCCAAAGCAGACAGGAGGGTTACCCTATCTGTTACCTGTTCACACTATTGCACTCTGATGTTGGCACTGTGAGAGCAGAGGGCCTGACCTTGGAGTGCATTTGGTGACAGTTACTATTAAACTAATCTGACCGCGCCGGGTGGTGCTGAGGGTTGAGATGACGACCTCGCACCACACTGGCGCGAGCCGGTTTGGGAATGGACTCTGCCGCCGGGTCGGCTGGGAGAAGGATTGAGCACCCAACGGCTTGCTCTCCTTCTCCGGGGAGGGGTGGGATGCTGACCCTGCTGCAATACCACCACCAACTGGGGCAGCCGGGTTGGTGCTAGGTGTGGTAGGGGAAAGCAGCAGCTTTGGGGTTAACGTTGGCAGATGACAGGAGCGTGCGCACGGCTCGTTGGTCATCATTACACGCCGACGTCAGGGGCAGAAAAAAGGAGGAAAAAATCCCTCGCTTTGCCTAGGTGATGCTTCTCTCCAGTCCTCGCCATGAGCCCAAAACGCAAGACTCCATTGTGCTGGCGCTCCACTGATGTCAAGGGGAGGTAAGGGGGTTCCTTCCCTGCCCCACCCGAGGGATTATCCGGGCCGCTAGGAATTCCGGAGCTAGCCTAGCACTCTAGGGGCTGATGCCAGGGCAGTGGTAGAGGTCTGAGAGAGCTGATTGAGTGGAGTGACGAGGGCAGTAGAGGAGGATAATAAGAAAGTTAAAAAAAAAAAAACTAATCTGACTCCTTACCAGTTTTATCCATCAAGAATCATTGTCTCACCATGTAACTCAAAAACAAGCATGGGAGCCCAGATATTTTTGTGGATTTAAAAATCATGGGAACCTAAGTTTTTTTTTTTTTTTTTTTATTTTATTTTGTGGATTTTTAAGTTTTAGATGTTCATCTTGTACAGGGCAAAAAATCAGAAGTTTGACTTGTGCAAAAAAAAAAAAATGGTCAGTTAGGAACACTATTGAGAGAGCACCTTTAACTACTGTATTTGAAACGTTAAAGAAACCTCTGCTGTAGCAGAATCAAGAAGAAATGCAAGGGCATCATGGATATGACATGAAAATGGACAAAATAAAAAAAGGGTATTCACAGAATTTAAGAGATAGCAATGATTGCTTTTTTAGTGTAGTCACCTCCATGTGGAATCATAAGCCCATGTTTTAAGAATTATTTCATTTGAATTGTAGGCAGTGAAGGAACAAACTCAGGACCTGATTGTGAAGACCACAAAGCTACAGGCAGAAAAGTAAGTTGCATATGTTGTGCCCACTAATTATACATTGTGTTTTAGCTCAGTTTGTATACCAGTACCTCCTCCAACTCTGCATATTTATGAGACTTTTCCTGTGTTCCATTGTATTTCCTCAGTAATTGCCTGCAGTGTGATAAATATCACCCATGTGTGTCAGCCCTGTGATGTGGTGGGCTGAGGCCATCAGTGCCATACTACTTGCCACATGGGCGACCCAGCTTCATGAAGATATCAGGGTCGCTTGGGGGCAGGCCGGGCGAAAGAGGATTGAGTGTCCAGAGACAGCTCTCCTATTTCGGGGTGAGGGCCGGGTGCATGCATTCCAGTACGTGCTGTGTTTTTGCGCTGCATGCCGATGCCATTGCATGCACGCTGGCCTTAGGGAACAGAATGAAAATTAAGGAAAGCATCCCCAAGGCCCACAGGATGACTCTGGCAGCCCACAGGCCCTGCACCCAGCAACTCAGGCAGCACCAGATTTGGTGGTAAGGTATGCCCAGGGAGAAGTTGGGGTGACGGGGCTGTGTTGGCTGGGGGTTGGTGGGTTAAAAGCTCTGTGGAAAAACAAATATCGCCCCTGTGTCAATTTACTGTCAAAGACATCATTCTGTAGCACTTCAGTATGTGTTTCAGCTTCTCCAGCTGTTAAATCTTTTCAGTGTACCCCATCCTTCCTTACTGGTTGGAAGGACTTTTTTTAACCACTCTCTAGTGATGGAATTAATTTCTAGATATGACCACGATATAAAACATTCATTTAAAATGAAAGGAATTCATTTTTTTGTAGTGCCTTTCATACTCACTGAATCCCTTAGCGACTTAAAATCTGAGAACATTCAACAGCAGCTATTAGGCACACACAGAAAGGTTCCATAAGATTAAAGAATGCTTCAGAGGGTAAGTGCAGAGGAAAAAAAATTTGTGTGAGAGTGAGAGCAGAGAGGTTAAGTTACTTCATTAAGGTTATACAGCGAGTAGGTGGCTGTGGTCAGATTACAACCTGGGATCTCCAGGTTGACATACAGGAAATAGGCAGCACCACAAGAAAGCAGGCCAGAGCCACAACACCAGTGGTACCCACAACAAGAACAAGCATTTGTCAGTGCCCTGTGTCAGCTTGCATATTGTGCCAGGTGGGTTTTGGGTGTGTTATAGAGAATGTGAAGGCATGGTAGTATTGTAGTAAGAGAGAGTCTGCAGTGGGATCGGTGAGTAGTAATGTTTGTCTTATGCATTTTCACTTCTGATGCAAGATGCAGAATTTTGAAGGTTTTAAGAGGCTTTAAGAGTTCCCAGACTTGTGCCATAGGTGCTGTGTATAAGTGAACTATATTGGTACAGTGCTGTGGTATTTACCATTAAAAATATATGATAACATCATCTTATACATCCAGAGTATGAATCTACCATGTACATTGAACAGGTAAGCTCAAGGGAAGAGATTTTGCAGAAATTACGAGTGGTGGTCATGAATAATGAATTACAAAAGTAGGTATAGAAGCTGTCTTAACAGTATTTGATACAATTCACTGAGGAGGAATGTAAGAATGTCAGAAATATTTTTTTTTACATATTTTATAACATATAATTAGTTGTCAATAGGAAAGAGTAGACTTATTCAGGATAGTATTAGGAGAATAGAAAGAAAGTATAAAAAAGTATGTAAAAAACATTAAATTAAAAAGGGTTCAAGAGAAAAATTCAAGTGTCTCAGTGTCTGATTTTTGCCATTTGGAAAGCAGATGAGACGTGTGCACATTCATTTGTAGGAAAAAAAAAAAGGTAGCGACAGTTGTACCTGTTGTGCAGTGAATCAGACAGAAGTTGGTGAATGGGGGGGTTATACTAGCGAGGTCCCATTGTACAAGACACTTGACTATTCAGGCCAGTGCAAGGGTTTATTACAGCTTCATCATAAGAAAACATTTTTTATTTCATACTTAATCCAGTGCTTTTTTGACCATTTTTATCACCCTGCCAGAAAGTAGACTTCTTGATCAGGGAATCAAAAGAAATTGTCAGGTGTGTGGCTACATAGGATCTCACTTTGTCTGGGGGGTCGATGCTGATTTAAACAGATAGTACTTGGGACTCATTGAAACAGCTGCTACTGAGTGCTTTTTTGTGTAACATTTACCATTACATGTGGGAGTGGGAGGAGGAATGAACAGAGCTGCCACTCAGGGCCTTCTCTCTGGAGCCAGGGAGTTCAGAAAAACCTGCTGGTGAGACTCTGAACCTCTGTGTTTTACATGTTCTCCACTACTGTTCAGTGACATTTATCATTAGGTGCAGAGATGGCAGGGGAGTAGCAAAAGGGAGTAGCAAAACCAAATGCCACTGAGCGCCTTCTTTTTTTTTTTTGTGGGCACAGGGAGGTGTGAAAAACAACCACTGTCACTCGTTTCTATGTGGATGAGTGACAGAAAAGAATGCCAGTCAGGGACTGGTTTGTGAGGAGAGGGAAGAAGGCCCAAATCAGAAGGATACTGAAAGGATTTGTATGTCCTCTTCTCTGACCTCTTGGTGCTTCCATCCCACCCCCAGACTGGAAGCACCTCTGAGAATGCCAGTGTGGATGAAAGAGAGAATATTCTGTTAACAAGCTGTAAAATGTGTTCCTTTGTCTCCACAACTGATTGATTGGACAAGTCATTTGTCCCTAGGTGAATGACTACGTGTTTTGTTCCATCCTTCCTTTGCACAATCTGCTCAATGCGTTTTGTGTCCCCTTTTTGCAGATGCGCCTGGGAGACACTTGACAGTGACCCTGGTATCCCCGTTTGAATTTATGTAGGATTCCACTCCGCAGATCATGGAATCTCCCACTGTGTTTCCTTCTGTCCCTGTTGCCATTGTTTTCTTTATCCTTTTCGATCTTTGCTTGGCTCTTTGAGCCGTCCCCTAGAAGGACTGCAATGCCCAGTGACTGGTTCTGTTACCAGTGGTGCATATTTGTTATTTATAAGCACATTGTTTTCGGATGTTCGTGTTTTAGATCTTGCCGCATGGCCTCACCTCCTCCTCCTGACCACCTGCCAGCCCTCCGATTCTGAATCCTGCCTAGGACCGGTGCTGACGTGTGTGCTGTTCAATTGGAGGTGGGATAAGCGGGTGCCTGTAGCTTTGCAATTCAACCTGGAGCTTATATATTGTGGCCCATGCTTTCCTCAACTGGGCCCTAAGGTCGGCTATAGCCCAGCAAGCTGAACATTGACCCAGGCCACAGAAGAGTGCCCTGCAGAATAGGGCCCCACATTGTCCACAAGTGACAGTCTCCATTGCTACTAAAATATTTTAGGTTGGGGAGGTTGGAGCGGATCCACTTGAGTGACTTATAGAGAGTAAAAACGCTATCCTCCTGTCATGGTTATAGAGCGTTGTTTTAAGGAAATATGGAAGCAAAGGTTAGAACAGGTTGGACGAAACTTAGATTTTTCATTTTTAGCCTTATGTGGAGACGACCAGTTGAGCAATGTGCAGACGAATGTCAGTGAAGAGAAAAGTTTATCAGGTTTTATTTTATGAGATGTGCAGTAGGTCCCACCCCTTCCTTACTTTCACTGGAAGGATATGAGGGGTCGAGGCTGTATTAGAAGATGAGCACGGGGTGGTGGAATGGGGCAGGGTGGGTGAGTACTCACCCTGCAGAAAATCAGTAGAGGTATCTGTAGAGAAAAAAAATCAACTTTTAGCAGTGGCTCCAACAAACACCCCCAACCACAGCACAGGTGGTGGGGGCCAAAACAGTAAGGGAATTCAAGAATGCATGGGCTAGACATAACAGTACTCTAGCAAAAGGGAAGAGAGGGCAAGCTGCAGATCAACTAGGGTCTGTGGTAATGCATTAGGTAGGGAAATGTGGCAGACTAGGAGGGCCACACAGTCCTTATCTGCCATCACATTCTGTGTATCTGTGTATACCATGGAGTATGTTATCCCACTTTTATAAAATGGGACACTAAAATTCTGTAACCCTAATTAATCGAAACATGTCACATGACTTAATTATTTTTTGATACCCCCATACCTCATGTGAACAACATTTTTTTAACAAATAAAAGCCTGAAAATAGTCATTTCATGGCTAGTGCACCTACCCGGTTAACAAAAACTCAATAAATATGTGGGACGACAGTCTAGATTGAAGAATTATTTGTATAAATTAATTGTAGTTTTCAAGAAATGGAAGTACTAGTGTTTAAGGGTCTTAGATTATAGACTGAAGACATGAATGATTTAACAGTACTAGGAGAAAAATCGGCATGCATTCCAAAAATGATTTTATCAGAAATGACTCACAGTGGGTGGACAAACTGAAATTGATAAGATAAGGCTGCAGTTAAGAAGCTGTGAGCACCATCAGAAAAAGTGAAGAGCTGGTGAGTGTGTGAGACTCCACTGGATTACCACAGTTAAGGCCATCAAGTCAGTCAGTGGAGAAATGAGTGGCCTTCTGGAGAACTATGACATAAAAAGGGTGAGGCCAGGGAGTGGGGAGACTAATGGGTGTGATGCCCATTAGCGAATGAGTGGATGGGTTGCTGTTGCCAACAAGCATGTTACTAGTTCAAATCCTGTTGGGCCTGATAACGTGTAGCTCTGGAATAGGCATGGCAGCATAGTCACAGAGGGATCCCCCAGCAACTAGTGACAATCTTTGTATATGGTTCAAACAGATCACTAGTGGTTGACTGCGGCCCCCTAGTTTGTGCCAAAATCTGTTGCAATACAGAATTGAATCTCATGTTTGTAATAGGTTTGGACATGTAGAACAAGTGTTCAGTGATTGGTAAAATGAAGTGCATCACAGAATGTGACACACACACTACTGTTCTTGGTCTGTTTTTAGTCTGCATAGGATCGAAACATGTGAAAACAGACAGTAGGGGAGGGTTTGGCACATGCGGCACCCATATACTGTAAGTCTCAGAAGCACAGAAAGACCGATGGATGATGTACAGTATCTTAGACACACGCTATGTATTTTATGTATTTGGCACTGTACTGATGAGTGAATCATACAAGTTAGGTTTTCAGACATAATTATAAGGAACCTTACATATAATTGTAACTAGGAGCTTGTACAAGCTGAAAAAGAGGAGAATGGGTTTTTGTTTAGAGAGACTAAAATGCCAAATATTTGTTACATTTGCATTGAGTGAACTGTGTTAAGAACGGCACGGTTGACCTTGAAACCACATCCAGTACCTAATGTCCAGATATGGAATCTGGAAAGATTGAATGAACAGTTGGTATTTCTCGCTTCATAGACACAAAGCAACCTTTAAATGATGAAGTTTTAAGAAAAGACAGATCACCCAGATTTAACATTTACATGATAGGAATGTTAGTTGTTATACTCATTCATTTCGCATATGTGTTACTGCTAGAGTATAGCGCAGTGGTTTAAGGCTGTGAGCTGCAAATCTGGTGACATCCAGCAGACCAGACCTGGGTTTGAATCCCACAGCTTCCACTTGCTTACTGTGTGACCCTGAGCAAGTCACTTAACTTCCCTGTGCTCCCAGGTTGCACCTGTAAAATAGCTTTCAGCTTAGTGTGCTACTCCTGGTTAAACTAAATAAAAAAAAAAAACAAACAAAAAAACAGTATTATCTATATGGCACACCTAAATCAATGCATCCTCAGTGATAGGAAAAATAAGAAATTTCTGTCACCTTGAAAAATATCTTTCCTGGGTGACAGATGGAAAATCTATATAAGAGACCTAAATATATGTTCCACCTGACCATGTCCCTGTACACATTACCCTGCTCTGTTAATGCTACTGCAGATGCACAGATAAGTAAAAGAAAAATAAGGAGCTTGCAGTGACAGGAGTAAATCTGAACATTTTTGCTCATTCCTAATTGATCACCAAGATGAGTCTTGGGCTCGGATATTCAAACTGCGCCAGGCTGTGGCGCAAGCCTGGGCGCAGCTCAACTTTGTTGCGCACGGATGTGGCCTGGGCAATATTCAACGGAGCTGCGCTATGGCGCAGCAGCTTTGAATATCGCACCCTGGCCACCCCCACTGTGCATGTGGCCAGAGTGAAGCATGGAGATGTGGTGACGCAAGTGCCATTGCGCCATGCACAGCACCTGCGATATCCAACTGGGGACATGCAAATGGGGCCATAATTTATGCAAGGCGCACAGGGGGTCATTTGCATCTCATTACGGCCCCATTTGCATGCCATTAACATATAGGTGCGCCGATCCCCGACAACTTGCGCCTGGCGCCCTCCAGGCAGTAGCCGTTGGGGACCGACGCCTCCTGCAGCCCGTTCGAGGAAATTCCTGTAAGAGAAAAGAAAACGTCCAATATCCCTGGTGGTCCAGTGACCTCTATGTGCCCGATTATGGCATCTATAATCAGACCCCCCAAGTCCAATATCCCTGGTAGTCCAGTGGACCTCTATGTGCCCGATCGCGGGCATCTATAATCACACTCCAAGTCTCAGTATCTCTGGTGGTCAGTGGACCTCTATGTGCTTGATCGCGGGCATCTATAATCACACACCTCAAGTCAATATCCTGGTGGTCCAGTGGACGCACTGAGCTCAACTGTGGGCATCTATAATCACACCCCCATGCATTTCTCGGTGGTCAGTGTACCCACGCTCACTCACTCCCACCGCCCCGCCGCCTCCCCGCCAGCCAGCGGGCGGCAGCATCCCACCTGCCTGCCATTCTGCTGCCCGCTGACTGACAGCTCGGTAGGGCTGCACGCCCATTGGTTCACAGCATGGGCCAATAGGCGTGCAACCCATAACGCACTACTCAGTCCAGATATGTGAATGAATAGGTGTGCAGCCCTACCGAGCTGTCAGTCGGCGGACGCGGGGCGGCAGGCGGGTGGGGTGCTGACGGGGTGGGGGAAGCGGCGGTGGGGCTCAGTGGGCGGTGGGATGGGGGGTACACTAGACCACCAGGGATATTGGACTTGGGGGTGTGATTATAGATGCCCATGATTGGCTCAGTGCGGTCCACTGGACCACCAGGGATATTGGACTTGGGGGGGGTGATTATAGATGCCCGTGATCGGGCACATAGAGGTCCACTGGACCACCAGGGATATTGGACTTGGGGGAGGTGATTACAGATGCCCCCATGGGGCATGGGGGGGCGCCGCCAGGTGCGGCAGAAACTCTGGTGGCCATCCACAGGTGGCAGCTGCTGTGTTGCGCCCTGCAATGTGGCAGCTCACCTGTGGGTGGCCATCACTTGTTCCTTTTTTGGGGGGCGTAACTTTGTGCAGGTGCAGGTAGGGGTTGCACATGCATGACTCTGCACATCCCAGGCTGAATATCAGGCTGTGCAGGTTATGCATGGGCACGCCCCCCCCACCTGTGTCTGCATTCCTTTTGAATGTTGCGCCAGGACGCATCAGTAGGTTGTGCATGGTGCAACCCTTTTGAATATCTTGGCCTTGGTGTATTTAATACATAAAGGGTAGATTGTGAAATGTAGTCCAGTCAGAAAATAGTTATATAATTAAATTACACCCCATTGACTATTTATGCCTTTCATGAGCCATTTGTAAAGAAAATGTATATAATAATTTGATTTGAATATACTTTTGCAACTTTTTAATGTCAACAGTAATTACAATTTGTCCATTTTAAAATCATACATCTCAGGAATTAGTTTTCTTTGAACTCTTTCATTCTCTTTTCTGTATATTTGCAAATAAAAAATCCTTCCATGATGCAGGAATTCTAGGCTAATGCATAGTTCTGAGACACATTTTAGCATATATATTTAGCACAGTACGGGGGTGGGTCAGGATGCTCATGTTACCGCATTTGTTGACAAAACAGTTACTCGGACAAAACAGGCTTAGTGGTTTTGTCTGTTTGGTGGCACTTGTAGTTCCCTATATCATACAAGGAATCATCTCAGTGGAAAGGTACTATTTTCTATTGAAGGAGAAGTACTTGTTTTCTCAGTCGAATTATAGAGTTACATAATTCTTCGGCATGCAAGTAATGCAGCTGAAATTCTTGTCTAGGTGGATATGTGTCAGAATCAAGCTGTTTCAAGCAGAATGGTTTGTGTATAGTCTGAGATTAATGGGACAGATTACTTGGCTGATAAACTCATTGTAGATGGATTATAAAATAACACCAGTCCAGAAACTGTGAGGAACGCTGACACATTTCCTTCTGAATCGCTGTACAGAGTATTCTTATGAGACATTGCTGCTTCTGATTTCCTTAATCTTTCTCCCTCATCCCTAAAATAATTACATTGAAATCTAGTGGGACCTTCCATACTTTATTAAGCTCTGTTTGTACCTGCCTCAAGTAAAGAGAAATCCTTGGGTACTCCCAGAATATGTGGTAGTGTGATCCTATTTGACCACACCCCCTTCAACAAAGGTTGGTATTCCCGGCCTGAAAGTAAGATGTGATTGTGGGAGCATAGAAAATTCTGACCATACATTTCTGTTGAAATTCTCTCCAGCTCAGATGATACTTTCCATCCCCACTCCCATGTTTTCCTCCATTCCTTATCAGTTATACTTGCATATCCCTGTGTCAAATTCCCATTTGGAGTTCAAACTTGAGAATTCTGGGTGTTCTTCTCCCACTAACATTTTGATCTATACTACTGTAATGTTATGGACCCAAGTCTTTGCTGGCCTCTAATCCGATTTTGGCATGTAAGATGTTTACAAATGTATTAACTTGTATGGATATACTTGACTCCAATAAAGCTGTTTAAAAAAAAAAAAAAAAAAGAAAACACTTCCAGTGGTACTTGTACTGCCACCAATACAGAGTTTGTGAGATACACAGATTCACTTCAGATGGACCTTGTACTGTAACCAGCCTAGAAGCTGTGCGAAACATGGGAGCACCTCAGACGGCCCTTTTGTGGCCACCTGTCTGGACGCTGTGATATACATGTGATGTGATATGATGTGGCATCAACATGAGGTGGTTGTTGTACTGTCAACAGTCCAGAAACTCTGAGACACATGGATTCCCTTCAGGTGGCCCTTGTACCTACAGTGGTCCAGAAGCTGTGAGATACATGGATTCGGTTTCATAGCCATTGTACCACACTAGTCCAGAAGCTGTGGGAATCACTTCAGGTGGGCCTTGTCTTGCCACTAGTTTGGAAGCTGTGAGACACATAATACCACTTCATTATAGCTCTTGTACTGTGTATACCATATATTCAGCAAAATAACAGGGCTGAGAGCACTCCGTGACCAAGATATGAAACTTAAACATTTATCAGTTGGACAGAGATCATTCAGTTTTACTTGTATAAAGTTTTGGAACGCTTTGCCACCAACTCTTAAAGAGCTGGCTATGCTTTGAGAAGAACTTTCCAAAACATAATATTTGGACACAAAGCAGCTTGTAGTTCTCATCAGCTCAGTATTTCTTATCCCCATTACTTATTACTGAGGTAATTTGCTTCAAAAACAGGATAGTTGTTTCTTGAGGGTTGATCAGCTCCTACTGCTTCTTCCCAACCTGATGTCATAATACTCTGCTTGTGAAATCACAGTTTTTCCCACAGCAACATACTGTGATGTCACAACAGGGCATTATGATTTCAAGTAGGGAACACACTATAGAGACAGATGAACTCTATGGGATGAATAACCTGTTTTTGTTGTATTAATAAATAATGGAGAGGAGAAATCTGTACAAGGTATATGAAATACAAGTGAGCCTGTGTCTAAATATTATATTTTCCAAAGTTTTCCCAGTGGCATCAGCCACTGTTTAAGGACATTGCAAATCATAAAATATTTGTAATATGAATTAAAAAAATGTTTTCTAAGCCAACGTGTTCGCAATTGTTATAACAGCTAAATTGCACTTGGTTTCTAATTCATTGAATTTATAAGTATTTTTGTCAGGTGTATTACTATTATTATGATATAGTACTGTTTATATTTTACATATTCTTGTACTCTGTGGCCCTGGGTCATACCTGTAAAGTGAGCTTGATCCAGTGTACCTATCCAGAAACAAACAAATGATATACTGAGTCTGCCACAGTCCAGAAGTTTTCAGATTCATAGAATCACTTCAGGTAGCCCTTGTACTACCACCACCACCACCACCACCACTCGGAAAGCTGTTAAGATACTGCAGTGCAATCTTTTCAGTATTTAAAACCAATCTGTTTCTTGCTAATTCCATGTAGAAAATATTAAAAGTTGTTTGTAGGTCGACTTGTAGTATGTTTAGAAAGGCCACTGGCATAGATTATGTTAAATGCATATACAGCAGATGGTATTGTGACAGTGTAATGTGAGTTATAATCCTTTAAAAATTGTGCAGACTAATAAAAGGTCTAAGTATTGAACATTGCAGCATACTTTTACTACATTGGCAGGCCTTGACCTCACTCCATCATTAGCAGTTTCCTATACTGTAGTTTGAGAACCACTCACATTAAGATCCTCAAATTAGTTTCTCAGTTTATTCGTCAATATCTCATAGTCTGCAGTATCAAATGCCATTCTAAAGTCAATACAGATGGAAGCTGTATAAAACCTTTTATAAATTGGTTAAATATTAAATTTCAGAAGTCAGTACAGATAACAGCTATATAGAGACCTTTATCACTTACTTATATGTTATTTAAACACTAAAAATCCCAGTTGGGGTATTATGGAAACTTCTAAAACAGATTGCTTCAGCACGAACAAGTTATTTTGAGACATATATCTCTTTTCATAGGATTAGACTGTAATTTATATCACTTTTAAGTTTGAGGTGAAAGTTTACTATTTCAAAAATCAATCCAGATATAAATGTCTGTATTACATCTACTTGCTTTCAACTTTCAGGGACTAGAGATGCTTTATTTTTATTTTTAATTTTTGGCTGGGAAAGGCAGACTGAGCGAGACTTGTTTCTAGGTATGGCCAGGGTGGGGGTTCATAAAGAGGGTCAAGTAAATGTAACTCAGTGCAAGTGAATACTAGTAACACACCGCAGTAAGGTAGTACAGTACAAGGAAGATTTTAATAGATCTCTGGTTTTGCATTCAAACCATACATATCAGCACATTACAACACCAAAACTGTGTCCAAGGTCAAGTAATAACAAAAATCTAAATCAGGCATAAAGACATGAGGGCAGGAAAGGAACTTGTGGTGGGGAAGGAAGAGAAGTGACTAGGGACTGTGGGAAGGGAAGGAGGTTAAGTTGCAGAAGGGAGTGAAAAGTTTAAGTAGTGGGTCTCTGAAAGCATAAGGAGGAGGATGAGGAGCAGAAGGATATTCCAGAGGACAGGGAATGCAAGAGGAGAAGGCAGCTTGCCCAGCAGAGATTCTGAAACAAGGGGTTTAAAAGGAGCTGAAGTTGGTAGAGTGGATGAAATAGAAGAATGGAAGGGGAGAGGAGAAAAGAGTTAACCGGAGAGAACTAAATCAGAATTTGGAGGGAAAGGAGACATAGTGGGAGAGGGGCTTGACCAACAGAGATGGTAGAGCTTGGAGTAGAGGGAACAATGGTGGGTGCAGGTGAGGGGAGGGAAACTTTAGTGTAAAGCGACAGAAAGAATGAAAGAGGAGGACTGGCATGGCCAGTGTGCTTTTATTGTGGTGCAGCATGTTACATTTGCATGGTCAAACAGCAGGAGGATGATGTCAAAACTGGGAGTGGCAGGCGGGATTGGATTTGATATGAGCCAAAAAGCATCGTGAGGACCATTTTATGGATGGCATCAATGTGGAAGGAGAAATCAAGGTTTTACCCCCGCCATACACCAGTTTACTTAAAGTGGGGAAATTCTTCAAGGCGGGAGACATCTCAAGTTGTGAAGACTTGGGTTTTTTGGAGCCTGGCTAAACATTTGTTGCTGCCAAAGGTTATGAATTGTTTTCTTGACATTAAGCGAGATGTGGTTTAAGCAGAATCAGGAGTTGGATGATGCCAAAGTCATACTGCAAGGACAGTTCCAGCTCAGAGGACAAGCCTCGTAATGCAATGACTACAGTGTCATTCACAGGCATGTGGATGTACATGTACGTGGAGACACAGACTGAGGGGAGGTCTTTAAACCAAGTGGAGAACAGGATGGGGCTCAGGACTGAGCACTGAGTGACACCTCAGATGATGGGAGGGGGGAAGGATCTTCTACTTGGAACAACTTATAACTTTCAAGCAGCTAGGTGTGTACCAGCTGACCAACGGGTCAGATAGACTTGCCCACAAATGTTTTTTCGAGCATGAGGGGTAGGGAAACCATCTCAAATGGTTTTGCAAGGTCTACAAATATGGCAGATATAAAAAGCCTGTGCTCCATCCCTTTCAGGAAAGAGTCAGTGAGCCAGGGAGGAAAAAGATTTAGGCAGTAGTTTCCTGGGGTGAAAGGGTCACCCCGCTTGTTGTGGGGGAGAACTTTGACAGTGTTCCATATGTCAGGTGCTTTGATGAGCTGAAAAGAAGAGAGTTAGAAAGGATAAGATGGGGCCAGCAATAGCCAGAGTGGAGATGTAAATGAGTTAGGGGTCAAAACCACCATGGTTTTTGCCCTTGGAAGGGTTTAGGGATAGCAGGCCAGACACTGTAGCAGCTGGAAGAGTGTTGGAGATAAAGGCAGGGAACCCAGAGAAGGGAGCCCAACAAGCTTACCCCCCTAGATAACGGGAGGGGTCAGGATAGAGGCATGAGGGGGAAGGGGGAAACCCAGGGAAAGACAAAGAAGGAAACGGGGTGGAGGATGGTCACATTGAATGCAAGCAGCCTAGGCAATAAGGTAGCTGAGTTGCAGGCTCTCTTGGCAGTGAGAGGGGTGGACTTTGTGGCCATCATAGAAATGTGGGCTACCTAGTACTGGGATATGAAGATCCCAGGGTATAGAATATTCAAGAAGGACAGGGCTAAGGGGGAGGGCATGGCAATCTATGTATGAGATGGGGAGGAAGGCGGAACAGAGGCCCTATGGACTGTGTTGGATAAGTTAATTTTTTTATTACTTTCTATTACTTTTGTAAACTTGTTCCAGAAAGCTCTGTGCAGTCACTAGCAAGGATGCAGAAGTACTGGAAAATGTAATACACCTTACAGTTATAATTCCTTATGTTTTTTTTTTATCCAAAAGAGTTATGTAACTGTAACTGATGACATTTATTTGAAAGTAACTAGTAACTAACCTATTACTTTCAAAAAATTTAATCTTTTGTAGTTATTTGTTATTTTTGTATTGTTTTTGTATAAAAAGAAAACAAATAACTATAATTGTAAGGTGTATTACTTTTTCTAGTACTTATCCATCCTTGCTAGTGACTGTACAGAGCTTCCTGGAATAAGTTTCCAAACGTAATAGAAAGTAATAGAAAAAGTAACTTACCCAACACTGCCTATGAATGCAGTTCCATGACTCAAGAGGGAGGGCACTGAGGATGGGGGTAGTAGTATACAGACCACCAGCACAAGGGGAGAACCTAGACAGAGAGCTAGTTGAGCAAATCAGAAGGGTCTGTAAGAAGGGGAACACGGTGGTGGTGGACTTTAACCTAAATCGGGTGGATTGGAGCACTCCAACCACCACGTGCCGAGGGAGCAGATCATACTGGAGGCATTTCAGGACAGCTTCCTGGAACAGTTTGTGCATGAGCCGACTAGATTGGGGAAGACCCTGGACCTGGTACTTTCAAATGGGGAAGCTATAATGGATCTGCGGGTGGAGGACTCTCTGGCTGCGAGTGACCACCACTCGGTGTGATTCACACTCAGTATGAATAGAGAAACAGGGGGTATGGGGACTAGGGTGACCGACTTTAAGGGTGCAGACTTTAACAGGATGGGGGAAATTTTGAGCAAGCATCTAGCAGGCATGTGTCATGACATGAATGCTAGTCAGAAGTGGGACATTATAAAATACGGGCTGAAGGAGGCAACTGAGACATTTACAAAGATACAGAGTAAGAAGAGAAGTGCCAAGAATCCCAGTTGGTTGACAAAGGAGGTCATGGAGGGAGTAAGGGCCAAGAGAAGGGCAGTTCGGAAGATAAAGAAAACAGGAGGGGGGGGGGAGCTGACAAGGAGGAGTACACGAAGAAGTCCAGGGAGGTTACCAAGCTGGTCAGAGCGGCCAAGGCCTCAAGGGAATTGAGACTGGCACAGGGTATTAGGAGGGAGAGAAGAATTTTCAGATATGTTAGAGAAAAAGAAAGAACAAGGACCAGATTATGAGGATTAGGAAGGATGGAGGGTGGGTGGGGGAGAAACAGGCAGAGGCACTAAATGAATACTTTTGCTCTGTGTCCACGAAGGAGAAAGGGGGGCAGATACTCCAAGGGGGAGCTAGGGTAAGTAGTGGGGGGGGGGGCGACTGACATAAGGGAGTACAGAGGACAGGGTGAGGGAGGGTTTAAGGGCACTAATAGTGGACAGGGTACCGGGACCAGATGGCATTCACCCTAGGGTACTCAAAGAGCTAGCGGGGATCCTGGCAGGACCGTTGACTGACCTATTCAATACCTCCCTGGACACAGGATGCATACCACAGAACTGGAGGATGGTCCATGTAGTGCCCATACATAAGCATGGTCCCAGGGACGAACCAGGCAACTACAGGCTGGCGAGCCTCACATCGGTTGCAGGGAAACTCATGGAGACAGTCCTAAAGGACAGGCTGGTGACCTTTTTGGAGGACAGTGGTCTCCAGGATGGGCATTGACATGGGTTTGTTTTGGGCAGATCGGCCAGACAAATCTAATCGAGTATTACGACTGGGTGACAAGGGAACTGGACAAGGGCCATGCGGTAGATGTGCTGTATTTGGACTTCAGCAAGGCCTTTGATTCTGTGCCACATGGGATGCTAGGGGGAGCTGGAATACATAGGAGTGGGATCGAAAATGGTCAGATGGATTGTCAGCTGGCTGAAGGGAAGGCAGCAGAGGGTGGTGGAGGTGGTGGTGGTGGTGGGGGAGCTCTCATCACCAAGGGAAGTGTCAAGCAGGGTACCACAGGGATAGGTACTGGGACCAGTTCTATGCGGGATGTTCATAGCTGATATCTCACATGGGGGCCGGAGTAGGATCGGTCTGTTCACTGACAGCACAAAGATGGGAGCAACGGTAGATGACATTGAGGGGTGGAAGGAGCTGCAGGAGGACCTGACCAAACTACAGTAGTGGTCGGAAACATGGCAGCTGGGGTTCAGCACCAAGAAATGCAAGGTACTGTACTTCAGAGCGGGGAACCAGGAGAAAAGCTGTCAGCTGGGAGAGGTGCAACTGGAAAACAGAGGAGGAAAAGGTTCTGGGGATGGTTATAACAGGCAGCATGAACAACTCTGCTCAGTGCATGAAGGCGGTAGCAAAGGCCAATAGAATGCTGGGGTGTATAGTGAGGGGAATCTCCTTAAGGAGTAGGGAGGTGTTCCCTTATACAGATCCCTGGTCAGGCCTCACCTGGAGCACTGTGTGCAGTACTGGCAGCTGTTCCTGAAGAAGGATATCAGATTGTTGGAGGGGGTGCAACGTTGGGTGACAAGGATGATCCAGGGATTAGAGGGGAAGACCTACGAGATAGACTGGGCATGCTGAACATGTTCTCCCTGGAGGACAGGAGGGATATGGCAGATATGATTGAAACTTTCAAGTACCTGAAGGGGATAAATCCGGTGAATGCAGAAGGGATCCTCCAGCTTAGAATAATGAGGGATACGAGAGGTCGTCAGCTGTGGTTGGAGGGGGGAAGATTCAGGAGACATTTTCTCTCAGAATGTGTGGTGGACAGGTGGAATGTTTCTACTTGAGGAGGTGGTTTCCTGTAGAACAGTGGGTAGCTTTAAGAGAGTTTGGGACAGGGCAAGGGGGGGAGTGTTAAGATGAAGAAGGGGGAGGAGGAGGTTGGGGCAGATGCAAGTTGAGGGGCTAGCTGCATATTTGAGCAGACTCGATAACCGTATAGGCCTGCTTCTGCTGGCATTTTCGTAAGTTCGTATGCATGGATGTATTTACGGTTTTTGCCTTTTGGTATTTAGGAGCCTCTGTCTGGTTAAGTGAAATAGCTTGCACAGATGCTGCAATCTGCTTCACTAAAGTGCATTTCAGCCCACATAAAGTTGCAGTATAAATGCATGAGCCAGATGTTACTTACTCCATAACCCGCTTAAGCATCAATACACCAAACACTGCACATCTGAATATGAATGTAGTATTTTGAATAGATTAAAAATACCAGTTCCCACCCACTAATGTGGGCCAAAACCTACATTCTCTACTTATGAAATTTAGAATATTATCACCTCCCAAAATTTATAGAGCAACCTCTTTAAAATGTACATCACACTTCTGAAATATACATTCACATTCATTCCTGAAAGTTACTCCACTGCCCACTTCTGAAATCCACACTTACACCCATCTCAGTTTATATCTTAAACTCTTCCTGAAATTTGCAAGCTGCAACTGTTCTAGAATGTACATCTGGTGTTGGGGTGTAGAGGTAAGGTTTTGTCATCAGGAGAAGGGAGGTGATGTTCCCCATGTACAGGTATTTGGTGAGGTCTCATCTGGAGTTCTGTGCGCAGGTTTGGAGCCCACACCTGAGGAAGGATATGGACGATTTGGCATTGCAAAGAAGGGCCACTTAGATAATACAGTAGCAGCAGGGGGAGGACATGTACCCACTGGAAGCAATGAGGCACAGGAGGATATGACTTAAATGTACAAATTCTTGTGTGGAATACACTGAGTGAACTGTGAGGACTGGTTCATTTCACCTTGCTAAACTTCAGTCCTCTGAGCAGTAACACTGAGAAGAAGCTGGACCCCTCTGAAAACGAGATGCTGAATTTCAGTTGGGCTGTCCTGGATCAGTAAATGGCAAAACAAATGTGTGAAGACACCAGGTGCTTTGTTGGTGCTGTCAGGAAGCTGCCAGTGCATTGGCACAGTATTCTGAAATATGTAGGGTTTATGGGGTTAGATCAATCACTTTTTAAATTTAAACTGAAACGTATCATGATGTTTTTTCCTTCTCCTATTCATTCTTTCCAGAGGGTAGTAAAACTACTGCTGTCTCAGGGCTAACATATCAATGGGATTATGAAAGAAAAATGGCCTTTATCTTGCCCAGATCTCTTAATTTGGGCACTGTAAATGAAAGGTGGTTATATGGCGACCCAGTGTTTCTTTGACTACTGACCCATGAAATAAGTGGAAGATTTAAAATTCTCATTTTCTGAACATTATTCACCTGTTCTGAAAACTGAACAGAATGCAGGGAGCATGACACAGAATGACAATGACTGCTGTCTCCGAAGTGTGGAGCACAGGTCAAACAGTGAGTTCATAATGACTTCTACTTGCTTAGTGAAAAACTAGGAAGCTGAGTTGAGATCCCGCTGCAGTAATGGTTTGCATTTTAGTTCTTGTTTATGGATCCTTTTCAAGAACATTGCTTTACACAGTAGTAGTGTGCCAGCTTTTCAGAGTTTCAAAGAGGGGTCTGCTGTGAGCATGCTCACAAGTCACAGAAACCCATATTTTCTTAAAACCTGGGCAAGCTGTAATGCTGTATTCCTTTTGGAGCAGACTAGAGCAAGTGTTTCTGGCAAAAGGGAAGCATGCAGAAAAGGTGAGCAGTACATCATTGGGCTGAAGATCATTGTGCTGCAGTGGGAAATACTGACACTGGAATGAAGCTGAGTTATAACATGCCCTCATGGGCTTCTTACCCCGGGAGTCCTTTAGCATTAGTAACTTTAGCAGTTAGCTGGCTAGGTGCAACTGCCCTGGTGGTATGCCTTTAAGAGAATTTTACTTAAATGAGCTTTGGGCAACATCCGATCAAAAAACAGGAGACTGAGTGAGCTGAGTAAGAGCAGCCTGAAGGCTTAAGAATCTTTTCTCTGCTGGATTGAGCAACATTGCCCCAGAGGTGCCTCTCAGCTTGCCTTATTGACGGCCTCCTAGCACTTATCTGGGTAAAGTTTACCTCATAAATCCATTTCTATAGTGTGCTGAGTGAAAGTTTAACATTTTTGTTAGCGCCGTGCTGATTTTCTATTTTTAGTGCAACAGCGCTATTTTGACTTTATTTTTACCTCGACTGTTCATTTCTTAAGTTATTTTTACCACGGGTGCTTAATTTCGACGGTTCCTCCCTTTTTTAACCTAATTCTTGAAGGAACCATCAGAATTAATGTCAGTTGCCTTGTCTTTACCACGAGGCACCCATTTGGATTTCAGATTTTGACTGTTGCCTGGGGGTTCTCTGAGGATTGGCATTTACAGAGAAACCAATATACAAATAAAAAACTGGACCTAGGTATCATCTGTCACAGGACTGGTCGGTGGCATTTTAACAGAAACATGTGCGCAGTTGACCAGTATTACTGGGCTTTCTATTAAGATTGGCACTGGTATTGATCCCAGTACTACAAAAAAAAGGCACTTTTACATTGGACATAGTTATTTAAGTGGGGCAGGACTGGTTGGTGGCATTTCACAGAAACCTGCACTCTGTTCGTAAGGTCCAGAACTTGGGTTTGCTTTGTTTAAATTGGCACACAGCAAAGAAACCTTTAATTATTATGTATGAGGATAAATCAAAGGCTTCTGATGACAGCCCGCTAAAAGTACTAACAATAAGAATGTAAGCAGAGGTGCTGAGGAACCCTCCAGATCCCAGCCAAAAAATAAAGCTTCCAAAGATGAAGTTCTTCACAAATCAAAAAATAATAGTGATGAAAAAGGAAGCTTGATCAAGCTGCTGATGAAGTGGCTAGAAAGAAACTCTGTCAAGAAAAAAAAATGCTCCTGTTGCTCTTGGGAAAGCCAATAGCGAGACAACAGGCAGCTTAAAGCATAAAGAAAAAAACAAAACACATGCAACTACAGTCTGCGCAGGCTCTTCCATCTGTGCAAGACATGGCAAAAGGATGGCAACTGTTTCAGACCCTACAAAAGATGGGTCCTATATTTACTGGGGCTGGCAAACATTCTTCCACAGTTCTCTCCTTTGTAGACTGTGAGGGTGATGCAGATGATGAAGAACATTTTTATGTTGCCCCTGATATAGATTTTGAGGACCTTGAGCCCCCACGAGTCCCCGGACTCTCTATTCGGGGACCTCCCCCAGATGACCAGGAGGACCCCTCCTCTATGTTTACATTTTTACAAAATATGCTAGACACCTTGGACCTCCCTATGCAGGAGTCCAACCAGAATGTTGATGAAGATGAAGATTATAGGGAGATGAGAGGTCTTTCAACCCCCAAGACCCTGGTCATCCGTATCTATTATGCACTCAGAAGAAATCCCATGAAAATGCTTCAAACCCCCACTTCGATGTCAGGGGTTGACAAGTGGATTGAGAAAAAATACAGATTGTCTAGAACTGGTACCGATTTCCTGTCTGCACACCCTAGCCATGAGAGTATAGTGCAACAGGCAACTTGCAAGAAAGCTGGGGTCTCCTTGTCCCCCTTATCTCTGGCCAAGGACTCCAAGACAATTGACTCTGTAGCAAAGAAAATGTATCCCACAGCCTTCCTGCTTCTCAGACTTTCTTCGTACATGGCGTTTACAGCCAAATATCAGAAAAACCCTATGGAAGTCTGTCTTGGCTATTGCTCGCAGTGGGTCAGATTGTGTGGTGCAGGAGTTGGTGGGTACGACAGAAATTGCCCTGGAAGCTACCAAATACCAATTCCACATGGTAGACAACAACAACAATAATGCCTCCTCTAGGGCGATGGCCCATGCCATTTCTCTGAGACGCTTCGCCTGGCTTATAACTACCAGTCTAACCACTGACACCCAGACCAAGGCCATGGATTTTCCCTGTAATCAAAACATGTTGTTTGATTACAGAACCACTGACTACATGAAAAAGGTTGACGAGTACAAGGCCTCCTGGCAGAGTCACTCATCTAAACCTAAGCCTACCGCCCCATAGAGATCCTGTCCCAGGGGCGGTAGGGGCAAACTTTTTTTCCCAGACCTTACAGTCCTTATCCCCAATCTGACTTTGGTCAGTACAAGGGGTCTTTCAGAGGCAGGGGCAGAAGGGGCCAAAGAAGGGTCATCTCTACCCAGCCATCTGCCTCACAGTCTAAGTCCTGATGTGAGTGTCCAGGTTGCCTCCCTGCTTCTGGTGGGAGTCAGACTCTCCCACTATCTTCAGAACTGTTCCTTCATTATGTCAGACAAGTGGGTGCTGGAGATAGTGGACAAGGGTCTGCCACTACAGTTCAAGCAGATGCCAGACCTCAAGCATACCCAGGAGCTCGCTGGTCTCAGAGAAGCAACAATGTTTCAAAGCTGATACCTGTGACAGGGCAGTTCCTCCAAAACCTGCTGTGGTGGAAGAACCCTGTAAATTTACAAGCACAGGTACTCTTCCAGGCTCTGCTACCAACAAGGGTGATCACTACAAATGCCTCCCTCTTGGGGTGGGGAGCACATCTGGATAGTGTCTTAGTAAGCGGCACCTGGATTCTCAAAAAGTCACAGTTACACATAAATCTCTTGGAACTCAGAGCAGTCTTTCTAGCTGTCAAAGCTTTCACTCCCAGCATAAAAGGGCAGGCGGTTCAAATTAAAAAAGACAACACACCTGCAGTGTTTTACATAAACAAGCAGGGTGGTACCAAATCATGAATACTCAGTTTGGAAGCTCTGAAGCTCTGGTCTCTAGCCTTCTCCCTGGGAGTCAGCTTCTCAGCTATTCACCTCTCAGGCAAACACAATACTCTGGCAGATGCTCTGAGTTGCATCAGTCAAGGCCAGAGCGAATGAATCCTGAACAAGCAAGTACTAGCCACAGTGTTCAGGCGGTGGGGCACACCAGAAGTGGATCTGTTTGCCTCGCCCCTCAATTTTCAGATTCCTCAGTACTGTTGCAGGCCCCCAGTCCCAGGAACCCTTCCCCTGGATGCCTTGATCCTGGACTGGTCAGGGAGGTTCCTATACACATTCCCTTCTCCCTGATACTCAGGGTATTCCTGAAACTCTGACAACAGCCTGCATCAATGATCCTGGTGGCTCCAGATTGGCCCAGGCAAGCCTAGTACCCTGTCCTTCTCTGTGTCCAGCAGCAGGCCCATTTGCCTGCCTCCAGCTCACTCCCTGCTGATTCTTCCTTAGACAGAAGAGCAGTACTCAGACATATATTCTTTTCTCCTCAAGGCCTGGTTCTTGAGGAGTTAAGAGTTTCCATCCTTGCAGTACCCTGAACAGGTCCTTAAGATCTTGAGGATGGCTAAAAAAAACAAACACTAAGAAGACTTATGCAGCCAAATGGAAAAGGTTGACTCCCTTTCATCTTTAGACCCTCAGCTGCTGGATTACCTTGTACACCTACAGGCGTCAGGCTTGAAACCATCTTCCCTCAAGTTACACCTGTCGGCAATTTCCGTCTACCTTACGGTGGAAAAGAAAAAATGTATTTTTTCCTACCCTATATTTAAACAGTATTTCAAAGGCTTCTTGCACCTTCAGCATCTAGTCAGGGAGTCTGTTCCTCCTTGGAACCTGAACCTTTGCAAAGACAGGCTTGAGAAACCACCTTTTGAGCCTATGTCCACTGCTCATATCAAGTTTGTAACTTGGAAGATGGTCTTCCTCGTAGCCATTACCTCTGCCAGGAGGATTTCAGAGCTGCAGGCCCTGTGCACTGAGCCAAATTATATCATCTCTCACAATGATAAAGTTGAGCTCAGGACAAACAGGAAATTCTTGCTAAAGATGGTGTCAGAGTTCCACTTAAACCAGTCCATTACTCTGCCTGTCTTCTCTACTGAGAAATCCATTTCTGGCGAGCAAAAGCTCCACAGCTTGGATGTCAAAAGAGCCATCTTTTACTGGATAGAAGATACTACACAGTCCAGAGGCTCTTCCACTCATTTGTTCCTCACCTATGGGGATGTAGGCAGAGGAAGACCAACTACCAGGAGAACTGTTTCCCATTGGTTGATCTCTTATATTAGATCTGCTATGAAAAAGCTAGTCACCAGCCTCCAGTGGGGCTCAGGGCCTACTCCACCAGGGGCACTGTAGCCTCGCTTGCAGTAGCAAGGGACATTCCCCTCCTGGATGTCTGCAAAGGAGCTGCCTGGAAATCTGTGCACACCTTTGTGAAACACTACAGTTTGGATGTGCAGACCAGATCTGATGCCAAATTTGGAAGGGTGGTTGTGCAGAGCCTCTTTCGTAAGTGGGTTCTCTCCCCACCTCCCACTTGGTACTGCTTGGTAGTCTGCTAAAGTTACTGATGCTAAAGGACTCCTGGGGTAAGAAGAAAAAATTATTCACCGCAGTAATCTTCTTTCTTCCAAGGGGTCCTGTAGCATCAGTAAGCTCCCACCCTCCTCCCCGGTTCACCTGTCTGGAGAAAGACTCCGTTATCACATCTCTTACTAAATTTGGAGTTTTAGTGATGATTTTGTAACTCGTGTTGTTGTTGTTTCTATTTCCACTTTTGTGGACATTTGCATGTTTTTTGAATCCTGTTGATTCTTTTTCTGGTCATGTGCCCTCGTTTTTCCTTCGAAAAAATTCTGAAGCCTTCAGGCTGCTCTCACTCAGTTCACTCCCTCTTGTGTTTTTTGATTGGCTATTGTCCAGAGCTCATTTAAATAAAATTCTCTTAAAGGCATACCTCTGGGGCAGTTGCACCTAGCCAGCTAACTGCCAAAGTTACTGATGCTAAAGGATCCCTTGGAAGAAAGAAGATTACTGCGGTGAGTAATTTTTCCTTTTGGTACTTCAGGGTATGTTTTCATGAAGTGCCATGGGTATACAAAGTTTTATTGCTTCTAGTGTGTAAGGTGCTTCTAATACAGCAAATCCATTACATCAGTTTCCACCCTTTTTTTACAGGTCTACTGACACAAACATGGTGGAGGAAGTCCAGAGGAGGGCAACTAAAATGGTGCAGGAGTTGCACCAAAAACCCTAGGAGGAGAGACTGAGGGATCTCAACATGTACACTCTAGAACAGAGTAGAGCGAGAAGGGACATGCTAGAGACTTACAGGTACCTCACAGGGAGAACAGAGTACAGGAGGGGAGTTTCTTTCAAATGAGAAAGAGTACTAGGACCAAACGACATACAGTGAAGGTGGGGGGAATTTAATAGGGATGTGAGGAGTTAGTAGGTCACTGAAAGGGTAGTAGTCACCTGGAATAAACTGGCAGCTGTAATGGGGGCGGGTGAAAACAGTAAGGGTCTTCAAGCATGTGTAGGATAGACATAGGGGAATATTAGTAAATAGGCATGGAGGAGGCAGGGTTGGCAGACACCAGTTAGGGTTTGCAGAGATGTACTAGGCAGGGAACATCTGGGCAGACTGGGTGGGCCAAGCAGTCCTTTTCTGCTAACAGATTTCTGTGTTTCTGTTTTGTGTGCGGTAGGTTGACAAGACTTCACCAGAATATTGGGTAGTCCCCAGGTACAAGTGATCACTGTACAGTGTGGTTTGGCATACGGATAGGACAAAAAAAAAACAACACACGCTAAGACAAGGGATCTGGACTTCAGGAGGGTGATTTTTAAAGAAATATCAAACAGCATCAGAGAATGCCTTGGGGGTGGGGGAGGGGGCAGAGGTGGAGTGGAGACTCAATGGAGAAAAATTAAGGAGGGTATAGCCCAGGCAACAGCATGCTGTTTGAAGGAAGTGAGCAAGGGGAAAGAGGAGGAAGAGGCCACTGTGGTTCTCTCAGGAGGTGACAAAGGCAGTGAAGGAGAAGAAAACAGTATTTAGAAAGCACAAGGAGACCCAGAAGGATGAAGACAGGGAGTTGTATCTGGCAAAAGCAGATCATTCCATCTCTGAACAGGGCATGTGGCTTTGCTCCCTGGATGTCCTGGACTTGCGCTTCCACATTCCAGTACATCCGCTCCATTGACTGTAACTTCTGTTCTGCGCAGAGGGGATCCTGTATCAGTTCCATGTCATGCCCTTCGGCCTCTCGTCTATGTCCAGGGTGCTCACCTAGTGCATGACAGTGGTGGCGGTCTTCATGTGGTGCAAGGGCATTAGGGTGTATCCCTACCTGGACGACTACCTAATACCTGGGTCGTCCAAAGAGGGGGTGGAGGGGTCTGGAGATCTGGCCCTCCAGACTTGTCAGAACTTGGGCCTTCTGGTCAACCCAGCCAAGTCCAAGCTGGTCCTGTTGCAGGTGATCAAGTTCATCTGGGCTAAGCTAGACTCCCTGCAGGCCAAGTCCGACCTCCCTGTGGACTGGGTATTGGAACTTACCTCATTTGCCTGATCATTTCAGGTTGGGATCTTGTACCCTGCCCAGGACTTCCTATGGATTCTGGGGTATGTGGCATCCTCCACCAGCATGATCTGTTGGGCACACTGGCAGTTGCACCACCTGCATTGGGTGTAGGGTGGACAGTGATCCAGCGCCTATCTCACTTGGACCAGTAGGCCGTGTTATTCAGCTGATGTAGATGCTATTCAGTGGTGGTTGGATCCACAAGATCTGGAGGAGATATTCTATTGAGCTTACAGTATAATATAGACTTAATGGGTATAATATGATAAATATTGTATTAATAGCAAAATGTGAAGATGGGGAAAGCATTCAAAATAGTAACTTCAGTTAAAATCCTCAACCAACCATTTTTTTTAGTTCTTTGTTGTATAGATTCCAAAAAGAGTCAACGTTTTGGAATAAGTCTGCATGATATACGAAAATTAGAAAAAAGCTGTTTCCACTCAAATTTTGGAAGGGCTATACTTTTCTTTGGACATTTCCAGTATTTTAAAATCAGTCTTTTAATGGCCATGTCAGCTATAAAATTATACAGTGGCAAAAAAATTTCCTGGACTCTGATTGGTCAGTGTGTGCCTCGGACAGTGAGGTCATCTGACTATAACCTCACTGTACGAAGTCCAGGCACACACATGACTGCAGCACACAGACAGAAGCTGTTCTCAAGTTTACGGTCCTAGCTACAACACGCCACTCTGAGCTCCCACTGTGAATGACTTCAGCCCCCCATCAGTCTTACCATGAGTTGTCCTCTCTCTTTTCCCATCCTCACTCCAAACCAGCAACCCTCAGACATTCCCCTAAACTCCAAAGTCGGTTTCTTTTATATTTAAAATACACCTAAATGATGGACTACAGCTCAAGCACGCTCAGTGAATGAGCTAGTAAGCGTGTGCTAAACAGTCACCACGTGGCTCTAGCGCTCTCTCTTCAAAACACTTTCTTCTTTTTCTTAAGTGGACTGTGTAAAAGCACTGAGAAAGTCTTCCCCACCTTTCTTCAACTTTCACACACATCATCGCAACACCGAGCAGCAGATCATAAGGGGGGGGGCGGGGCAGCAGCAATATTGGACTTCAAGCTGCAGAACCATGAACAGCAAGTCTCACAATGATGAAGAGAGAGAAAGTGAAATGCAAAACTGTGGCAGAACACAACACAAACACCGAGGCTATATAGCATTTAACAAAGAAAACTGGCAGTACTAACAAAGGTTGCTATGGGAACAGCAGAGCCACTGAAAAACACATCAGCTCCACCTGCTGGCTGAAACAATAAATCAGCACTACTTTTTAACCCTACCCATTGGAAAAAAGACAAAAAAAATGTACTTTGAATGTCATTTTTCAATTTTTTTAGTTGTTTTACAAACGAGCCATTGCATAATAGCAATAATGCACTCCGGGGTGTGGGTCGTGTGGATAACCTCACTTCTCTGGTGTTGGACGCACTCAACCTGCAGCCTGGTGCCCAACCACCTGAGGTGTGAGGTCCCAGCACAACCCACACCCTGTGGTGCATTATTGCTTAAATAATCCAGTCCTTCAGATCCATCAATTTTTTGCTCATCATTTCTAATATAGTATAGCTAATCCTGCCAATCATTCTGCCAATCCTGAAAGTGGATATCTCTTCTGACAGCATGTCATATGACCGGAGCCACTTTTTTTTTTTTTTTTTTTACATAGTACGCATTCCCAAAATAAATGTAAGATATCAGCATCTGGATGCCCTCAATGCCAACAGCTCAAGTCTGGTATTACATTCATTTTATATAGTTTATAGGGTGAATAATAGGTTCTGGTAACAATCCTGCATTAAATGGATTTATCCCTTGATAACTTATAGTCCTGAATAGAGTTGCATACCAGTTGCCATTGTTGTCTTGTAAGAGACAGATGTAACTCAGTCTCCCATCTTTTAATGGTTTCACTATAAATTTTCTCAGATGGACTGTGTAGTTGTTCACTAATCCAGGCAAATATCTGTTTTGATTTGTTGGCTAGAATAGTTTGCATCTGTTTTTCTAAATTCTTACTATTTGGGGCTGTTTTCCAGTGCTTAAAAACCTTTTATACAGATTGCAGAGCTGAGTGTAAGAATTCTCTTCACTTAGTCCATTCCAGAAACTTTACGTTATACAATATGTTGTGCCATCTTTTAATTCCCTTATCAGCCCAGGATTTCTTGTGGAACATTTTTTCATTTATTTTAAAGTTCAGAGTGTTCCAAATAGGCTTTGTTGGTGAGGCATTAGTTATCTAGTTTGTTTTATTTGTACATTTTTTGACTATATTAATTATGTTCCTGACACTATTACTGTTGAACTTCAAAAATTTATCAGGAGTGAACCAAATATTCTTGATATCCATTTGTTCATTTTGAAGGTCAGTTAAAATGTTTTTTACCTCTAAGGTGTTATTATTCGTGGATGCCCAGGTTACAGTTAATTTTACTGTGTATGCAGTAAGATAAGATTCATTGGGCCAGATATTCAAAACTTTGCACTGGGCAAAAACCGTATGCACAGGTTTAGTGCGTGATTAGCGCTAGTTTGCTATATTCAATAGGCCAAATAGCGTGTGCAAACTGCATTAGCACCGGGCAAAATCATAATGTATGCAAGGGGCAAACTGAGGGTGTGTGTACATGAATACAGGTGCAATGCTATATTCAGCGACTAGCACCGCGCAAAGTGGTTTTGTGCGACTTAGCGCGGTACACATTACCGCCCAGGAAAAGGTAGTCTTAACCCTGGGCAATCAGCTTTGTGTGACATTTTGGCTTTGCGTGGTGTTTGCGTGACTTTGGTTGACCCTAACAAATAAATATGACACATAGACAAAGCCAGACATAGAGGAAGCATGCTGCTCACTGATGGCATCACAATGATGCCATCATCTTCCACCAGTCCCAGTCCTGCCTGGCAGTAAGTGGTGACCCTGCCACCAGTGGACAGCATGGCAATGTGGCCATACAGCACACACCTGTGAACCACTCTTCTGTGGACACCAACAGATACCAGCACACACATGCAGCACTGTGGGCATGGAGGATGTTGAGGAGATAGTATACGGGTGGCCAGGTTGTACCACAGATCAGGTGTAGCTACAAGGCTGGGACACATCACGCAGTGCACATGGGCCAGTATTGGGAATACCCCACCACCAGTGTGCCTGTCTGATAATATATGCCTCCAGCCACATACCGCACAGCTGTACAACTGCCAAAGCACACACAGCCGGACATGTATATGTCATTGTGAGCATCCCATGCCAGAGGTGCAGCATCTGTGAGTCACACAACAGCGTAACAGTAATGTTCACTGTCAGTAAACACCTGCATGTTGGGCCTGTCACTGTATATAGTGCAGTGTTCAGCACTGCCCTACACACCATAGGCAGTGCTGTGTCCACACACTACTGACCCCCTTGCTACTGTAATGTCTGCTGTGTACTGTAGCATGACCTACAGTGTGACCGTTGCATGCAGCACCACCACCATCTGTGCCTATGCTGTGTTGTCCCCTGGGGTACAATATTCTATGCTATGCTGTACTGTTTACATGTAGCCTACAGCTATCATCATGCACTGCCAGACTAACCTACAGGTGGAGCTGCGGTCTGACCTGACCAGCCCCTGTACTTCCAGACTGACCTACAGATGGAGCTCTGGGACCCTGCAGTAATGCTGGGTAAACTGCATGCACATTAGGGCATAATGAGATGCTAATTTGGATGTTTGCCCAGAGACTACCTAAGTAGGCTCATTTGCGTGTCACTTTTGAATATGGCAAGATTTAGTGCTGGGCAAATGTGTTTGCACTGGGCTAACGGTTTAGCTCTGTGCTAAACCCGCGCAAACGTGTTAGTGCTGCGCAAACAGTTCGGGGAATATTATGCAGTTTTGAACACTACTTTCACATGCGCTGCTGCCTGCAGCTGTACTGGGTCCACACATTTGCTGGCACACACATTGGCCACATAGTTCATCTCTACCTACCTTCATGTCACTGTGCACTGTGTTGCTATTGTGGTTTGCACTTCCTGTTTGCTGTATTCAGAGCTGTCTTATTCCAGGGCTAAGTTTGCCCTGCACTCCCAGCCCAGTTTGCCCGGCCTCATTCCCATGCTATATTCAGAAGCTGTTTGCCCCGGGCTATTCCTTTTGAATATAGCTTGCTTTGTGCTCCGGGCTAAGTTTCCCACCGGGCGGTGTTAATTTAGCCCCGGGGCAAAGTTTTGAATATCTGTCTCAGTATCTGGATAGGCTATACCCCATTGTTCTTTAGTCAGAGTTTACGCCAAGAAATCTTTAGTTGATTATAATTCCACAGGAAGTTTCTGAAAAGCACATTAATTTGCTTATGCCAGTTAGATGGAATTGCTGTACTAATGGCTTGAAGTACATATGATAGGCACGGAATTACAAGCATTTTTATAATCTGTATCTTGCCCTGCAGAAACATCGGGATTTTACTCCACCATTGTAACTGATCTCTCAGTTTTATAATTGAGGCATTATGGTTCAGAGTATAAAGCCCCTCTAGACTATTAGTTAACGCAAGACCTAGGTATTACATGCCAACTTCTCGATGGGCAGTGTTAAATATCTTCTAAATATTATAAACCTGGTCATAGTTAAAAGTAATCATTTCTAACTTAATAACTTAATTTCATTAATTTTGTATCCTGCATCTTTAGGAATCTGTTGATGATTATTTTTTAATTGTGTTAGAATGTTCTCTGGATCTTTTAGGAGCAAGAGTAGGTCATCGGCGTGAGCCTTAATCTTCATTTCAGAAGTGTCCATTTTAATCCCACAGACCTCTCTATTGCTGTTGATCTCATTTAAAAGAAATTCTAGCTCAGTCAAGAACAGGGTCGATGAGCAAGGGCAGCCTTGCCGCAGTCCTTGAAATAAAGTGAAAAAGTCCGAAAAAATATTAATTATCCTTATTTTTGCTATTGGGGTTTTATGTAAATCTTTAATATGACTTCTAAAATTGTCAGGAAAGCCAAAAAAATTGGATGGTCTGGAATAAATATTTTCATGTGAGCATCAGAACCATCCATCATGCTGATGACGACACAGCTCTGGTAGGGTGGGGTACGCACTAGAGAGACCACCAAGCCCACTGGTCCTTTTCACCTCGAGAGTCCCGTCACCACATCAGCCTGCTAAAGCTTCATGCAGTGCATCTGGCTCTGATAGAGTTTGCTTCATTGATCCAGGGGCAGGTCACGCAGGTTCAGACAAACAACACTGTGACCATATTCCACCTGAACAGGCAAGGTGGAATGCACTTCCTTCCATTGTGTTGGGGAGCTCTTCGCACTTGGACGCCAGTGTGCAGCCTGGGTGCTGATCTCCTGGCGATCCATGTTGCGAGAGTAAAGAGTCAGCTTGCAGATGCTCTTAGCTGGATCAGAAGACGTTGCATGTGTGGTCCCTGCATCAGGAGGTGGTTGAACACATGTTCTTCCAGAGGGGCACCCCTCTGTTTGCCCCTTGGGAGAACAGAAGACTGAGGCTGTTTTATGCCCTCCCCCCACAGCCTGGGACACTGTTGGTGTGCACCTTTGTGAGGCCCTGAACCCCAGGCCTCCTGCACACCTTCCCTGCCTTCCCCTTGATTCACAGGGTCATGGTCAAGGTCTGGAAGGACAAGGTGTGGATGATCCCGATAGCCTCAGACTGGCCCAGGCAGTACTGGTATCCAGATCTCCTCAGCAGCAGGCCTACGTGGAGATTGCCACTCTGTCCAGATCTACTGACCAGACAATGGGGGGAGATCCTGGATCTTCAGTACCCACACCTCTTAGCCTGGTTCCTGAGTGGCTAGAGTTCCAGGCCTTGGGCCTTTCGGAAAACATCCTTCACACTGTAAATGTCCCATAAGGAGTTGACACAGAAATGCTATGCATTTATTTTATTATTTATTTATTTATTTATTTCTCTTTCGGATTAATACCTCTGAGTCAGGGACTCTTTTCTAGAGGTTCCATGTCAGTCAAATAACAATACAGTGAAGTACAATACAGGGCAAAACAGTACAGACGGAATAACACAGATGTTATAGATAATTACAATTAATGTTACAGCAAGGAAATAAAACAAGAGGAACTTCAGTGTTAGGGAATGGAGTTCCAGAGTACATATGATCAGTACACTGCAGTTAATTACAATTAAGGTTATAACAACAAAAATAAAACCAGAGGAACTCCAGTGTTACAGAAGGGAGTTTCAGAATACATTAAATCAGCACACTGTGAATGCGGTTAATAGATCTTTGCGAGGTGAGGAGAGACATACAGGTTGGAAGGAACACTGAAGTTGGTAGAGTGCTATGCAGCCAGGGGCTTTGACAGGGTAAGACACAGAAGAGGTTTAGTTAGAGTAGGCTTTATTGGGAAAACATGTTGAGGGAGTAAACAATAAGTGCGGGCACCAGATAAGATTTTTTGGGATGAGTACTGTACTCCTCATTTTGAAAGTGCGGTAAGGCAAGCAAGATGCTGGGTTGCATAACTAGGGGGATCAGTAGTAGGAGAGAGGAGGTTATGCTGAACTTGTACTGGTCACTGGTAAGGCCGCATCTAGAGTATGGAGTGCTGTACTGGTGCCCACACCTCAAAACGGACATTAACCTGCTGGAGAAGGTACAGAGGAGGGTTACAAAGATGATAGCCGGTCAGCAGGGCAAGGCATACGAGGAGAGGTTGAGGGCACTGAACATGTACTCCCTGGAAGACAGGAGAGAGGGGACATGATTGAGACATTCAAGTACTTGAAAGAGATAAATAAAGTTGATAAGGAGAGTCTCTTTAAGCTGTGTGGCAACCATATCACAAGGGGGCACAGTCTTAAGCTGGAGGGTGGAAGGTTTAGAATGGAGGTCGGGAAGCACTTCTTCACAGAGAGGGTGGTGGACACTTGGAATGCGCTGCCAGAAGAGGTCATCTCGTTGAATATGGTGGGCAGCTTTAAGAGAAGCTGGGATAGGCATAGGGGGAAGGCAAGAATCATGGGTAGGGAGGATGGGAGGAGTGGGGAGGGAAGGAAAGGACATTAGCTCAAGCTGTGGAACCTGCAGTATGAGCAGACTTGATAGACCAAATGGCCTTCTTCTGCTGGCTTCTTCGTATGTTCGTGTGTAAGTGCATACAAATGTCTGGACAGAGTGGAGTGAGGAGTACATTTTAAAAACAGTCGTTTTTTTTAGATAAGAATTGATCAAGTGCTAACAATGCTCGAGATAATGTTGACAGGTAGGCGTAATTTACTCACCAGTTTTAAAATATAGTGAGTATAGTAAAATTGGGATACATACAAGTGCTGTAAATCTGGAAAAAACTGCTCCTTTTGAATCACCAGTTATGTTATGAAGCACTATTCTTTGGAGTGTTTGGTATTTACAAATGTTGGGTGAGTACTGGTACTCATTAAAAACATTTTCTGAAGAGTATTTCCTAAAATGAGGTGAGTAAAACAGGTTGGTACTCCCCTTATCTGGAGCCCTGATTAAGTGGAAGAGGTTCTCGATCTGGTGCCAAGGTAAGGAGGTTGGTTTCTTTATCTGTCCCATGGTGAACATCCTTGACTGCCTATGGTCCTTCTTTCAGTCGGGCCTGTGAGCAACAGCTGTGTAGGTGCAACTGGCCACTATCTCTTCATACTGGGTGCAGGCTGGTGTGCCGATGGTCCAGGAGGGGGGCAGGGTGGGACAAATAGGGTCGCCAGGTCACCAAATGTGACCTGGCGAATCACACTGGGCACCAGATTTCCTTTAAGACTCGCCATTCTGGTGATTGGTAGCACTGGATGCAGCCACGCACATGCGCGAGAGAGTGCAGGCATTTTTGCCTTGAACTGGTGAGCTGCGTCAGTGTGCATGCGCGGCACGCATACATTTTTTTTCTTCTGTCTTCTTAACGAATGTCAACGTGGGCCTGCTCCACCTGCTGCAGCAATCAATGGCCTGTCTGTATACCTCAGAGACCGCATTGGCTGCACGTCGATGGTAGCGTGCTCCACCTCCTGCAGCAGTGACTGATAGCCTCCATGCCTTCACCCTCCAGAGTCCAGCTACCCATGACTCCAATGTTCTGTGGATGTGCAGCAACAATAAAAAAACTACTGGGAGTCATTTCCACATGTGGGGGGTGCTGAAGGCAGTTAGTGTTAGTGCCAAAGCCCGCCAAGCGCCATAACGATCGGAGCTGTTCAGAGATGTGAGAACAGTCCTGTGAATACTGCTCAGTAGTGTCAGTGTTTATTTGAAATATTTACCAAAAGCCCTTTTAAGGGCTGCAGTGGTGAACTAGTGGAAATATACTGAAGGTGGCTGAGTTGATCATTCAGCAATACTTGCTAAAAAGATATATACGTTACTGTGTAGTGGTGGAGAGACCTAAGACCTTGTGCAGTGCTACTGACTGACGAAGGGGGGAGGGGAGCTGGTCAGGAGCTGGTACCTGGGGCAGAATCGGTGATACTGCTGTGTTGGACAGACCTGTAAGTTTGAGGGAAAATTATATAAAAAAAAAAAAAAAGTTAAGTTGAGTCTTGACAGAAGTTGCTGTGACATTTGATAACTATAGTTTACATTGCTTGCTGGCAGTACAGTACCTATTCCCCCACAACAATGAGTGACCTGTTTGGTGTGGGCTGGGCTGTGCATTAGCCTACAAGTCAGACCAGCAGTGGCAGCTAACCTGACTTAAATAGCAGTCTGTGCTGTTTTTAATACTGATCAGTGATCTGTCTGGTCCCGCCAGGAAGAGGAGCAGGAGAGGACTAATTAAAATTGTAAAAAAAAATAAAACTCACTGCAGACAGTGCTGTGCTGCCTATGCTAGGAGACCTTGAGTTTGGACAGGAGAAGGGTGTCCTACCCAGTTTGAGTACATCATTTTCTTTTTTGAACTGACACTAATAGTTCAGTTATTGCCTTATCTGTGTAGCAGCATCCCCCTGTCACTCACGTCACTTTATGCAGCATTATACTTTTTTGTGCTAATGAGTAATATACAGCTTAAAAAAAAAAATCAGAACGAGACTAGCCCATCTCTAAGTACTTGTGTGTTTGGGGAGCTTGGTACAATTCAGTAAAAGTCCATATAATGATCATATAAGACTACCTGACCTGTGTGCATATTATTGACAGTCAGCATCTCTAATCTGTATTGCTTTTTGACAGTCCATCAGTCCCGTCCATTCCTGACCTGTTGTGGTTGTCTGAGTGAAACTTTTTTAGTGGAGGCACAAACAAAAAAAATTAAAGCAGCTTGGTACAATTAATAAAAGTCTGTCCAACCATACAGTGCTACCAGCACCTGTCCTGTCCTGTGTCTATGCATGTTATTGACAACATCTCTGTTCTCTATTGTTTTGACAGTCCATCAGTCTCAATCCATTCCAGTTGTGGTTATCTAAGGGTTTTTTTTGGTGGGGACCCAGCCCCCCCCAAAAAATAAAGCTTGCCACATTAATTAGAACAAGTCCATAGTACTACCCGTGTGCATATTATAGTCAACTGTATTGTTGTGTTTGACAGTCCTCCTGTCTCGTCCAGTCCTCTAGTGGTTGTGTAAGTCAGGCTTTTGTGGGTGGGACAGGAACCAAGAAAAATAAAAAATACAAGCTTGCTACAATAATTAAAAGTCAATAGTTTTACCAGTGTGCATATTATTGACTGTGTCTCTTGTTGTTTGACAGTCCATCTGTCTCGTCCAGTCCTCTTGAAGTTGTGTCAGGCTCTGACTTTTTTTGTGGGGGACCACCCCCAAAAAATAAAGTTTGCCAGAATTAATTAAAAGTCCATAGTGCTATAACCTGTGTGTATATTAGTGACAGCGTCTCTCCAGTCCTCCTGTGGTTGTGTCAGGCTTTCTTGGTGTGGAGGGGACACCCAAAAATTGTCTGCTGCTATGCTGCCATCACCAACCACTCATTTTTCTACATACTGTTTTGTAATTGGAGAAATACAAAATGTCTGGAAAGAAACAAAAACAACAACCAAATTTGTTTTCCTTTGGCGTATTAAACCCAGTCTATCTGCTGTGGAAGAATTACGTAACAAAACCATCCGCGTTGTCAGTGACACTGACAGTAACATTGTTGATGTTGCTGATAATGTATATGTGAATGTAAATCCTCCTGTTGCTAACCCTGCTGCTGTTGCTTCTTCTTCAATATCAGGTGGAGGGGGCCAGGGAGATGGTCATGACCATATTGACAGACCATCAGTAATGGACCAAACTTGTATCGGAGATCACCCGTCCTAACCCCAAGATCCCCCCTAGTGGGTCCCTGATTGATCTAATCCTTACCGATAGGCCACACAACATCACCCACTCAGCAGTATTCCACAGTGATGCCAGTGACCACTGTGCCGTGGCATGTATTAGAGGTCAAACACCCGTCAAGCAATCAAATTGGTTTTCATGGAAAAAAAACTTCCGCAAATTCAGTATATCCCACTATCTGCATGACCTCAGTAATATTAATTGGACTGAATTCTACCTTACCTCGAACATTAATGTTACAGACTCTCTTTTTAACAGCATACTAATTGACATTATCAACAAACATGCCCCATTATCAAAATGCAGAGCCTGGAAACTCTCTTGCCTATGGTTTATGGTTGAACTAAGGGCTGCACTAAAAGAGAGGGACCACCTTTGGTCTACAGCCAGACAACCAAACTCTCCTCAGATTGGGCAACCCTTAGAACACGTCGTAATGCTTGCACTTTAGAGCATATCGTAATGCTTGCACTAAAAAAAATTGGACCACAAAAGCAAACTATTACCTTTCTGCTTTTGAATCCGCCAAGGGTAATCCTAGCAAGCTCTGGCACATCATTAAGCAGACAGAAGGTAACATTTTGCCCTCTTCATTACCAGGCAAAATCACCTTCAAAGGTAACATCTCCAACAAATCCAGCATCCTGTATAGCTTCAATAATCAGTTTTCCACTGCAGGTCTTGCCTTCAGCTTTTCTAAGGCTGCCTCCCTTATCTCCCAACACACCTAAGCACCTCTCACCACTATCTAATAACATCTTCACTCTTACCCCATTTCAGTTCAAAGAGGTTGAAGATCTCCTAATCCACCTTGATGTCAAGAAAAGAGCAGGAGCTGACCGCATAGGTCCCTACTTCCTTAAAGCCGACTTCCAGTTACTAAAAGCCCCCATATTGCATCTGTTTAATTTATCCATTCGCTCCAGTATTGTATTTAATGTTTGGAAAATAGCCCCGGTATTCCCTTTATTTAAATCGGGTGACCCTATGGACCTAAATAATTACCGACCTATATCCATTTTACCCTTGCTGTTTAAACTCCTTGAGAAACTGGTAAATGCCTAAATAAGAGACTATCTCAGGAAATCAAACCTAATAAACCCAGCTCAACCTGGTTTTAGGCCATCCCATAGCACCGCCTCTGCCTTAACTTCTGTCACTAATGACTGGCTCATGGCCATGGATAAAAGACAAGTTACAGGGGCCATCTTCTTGGACCTAAGCAAAGCGTTCAACACAGTCGACCATGCTCTGCTCCTCGATTACACTTTATTGTCATGGCATTTCTGTCTCTGCGCTGACATGGTTCAACAGCTATCTAATTAATAGATTACAACAGGTGAAAGCGGATGACTCCCTCTCCCCTCTCCTTCCCCTAACGAGAGGAGTGCCACAAGGCTCAATCCTTGGACCTCTCCTATTCATGGTATATATAAATTCTGTAGGCAACAACATCAGCTCAGCAAAACTACATCTGTTCGTGGACGATGCAGTGATATACCTATCCAGACCATTAGTAGTTGAAGCCCACAAAGAGCTTCAGTCTGAATTTAACCTGCTTCAACACAGCCTCTCCCAATCAAAACTTCTATTAAATGCTAAAAAAGCAAAAGTTATGTATTTTCATTCCAACTTTATGACCTCCATAACAAATGCGCTCACATCACTGCCCCCATCAAGACCCTCCTGGATGACGATCTCGAGGTAGTCAATAAATTCAAATATTTAGGATGTAAGCTAGACCAACACCTGACATATTCTGACCATATAGCATCACTGGCGAAGACACTAAGACAAAAAATTGGCTTCTTTTTCAGGAACAAATCACTTTTTACCTCTGAAGCTAGGTTGCGAATAGTTCAGCCAACATTCATGCCACTCCTAGACTATGCCAATTTACTTTATGGTCACTGTTCAGACTCCTTGCTTCATCAACTTGCCATTCTCTAACACAGGGCAATTCGCCTTATTACCAGTGCCCAACACTGAACCCACCATTGCAGTCTATATGCCACATTGGGCTGGACCTCCCTTTCATCTAGACACCTCATTCACTCCTTCACCTGGCTCTACAAAGCCCTCCTCACCAAGCTCCCTCCATGCATAACAAATCTATTCAAACAACATGAAGTCTTGCTGTATTCTGACTATATGCGGTTAGCCCCAGCACTTGAACTGCCCTGGAGAGTAAAGAGTTAACTCTATGCAGAAGCGTAGAATGTTGAGCTCGAGTTCGGTTTTCAAACCTCTGTCTCTAGCACTCTGAAGTGTAACCGTCAGATTTTTTACTCCACCTAACTGTGAAGTCGCTCCGGAGATCCCTCCTGCACTTCGGTTCGGTATAGTTTGAATCGGTCAGTTTTGTCTAACAGTTTCCTTATTTTCGGTCTTCTTACCTCTGTCTCAGTAACAGTAAGTGGTAGTAAAAGGTAGTTTTGTTGTAATTCTGGTGTTTCTTGTGGAAATTGTTTTGCCTTTGGTTCTTCTCTGGTCGGTCCGGTTTAGAACTGAAACTCATTATATTTGAGTTCTTTCAAAAACGTTACTGTGGTTTCTGGTGCTCATCGGTTCCTAAAAAAATCAGATTTTTGTGGATTTTTTTAACCGACCCATGATACGATTGGAACTGATCAGTTTTTAGTTGCCTGGCGTAAAAGCTGGTAAGAGTAACTGTTTAAGTTTTCGGCATGTCTGACAAACCCAAAAAGAAAACCGGTCCCACTGGGTTTCAGCACTGTACCGAGTGTAAGGAGGCCTTTGTTAAGGCCAACCCTCACCTCATTTGTGTTTACTGTCTGTGGTTTGACCACCTCAAAGAAGACTGCCAGATTTGTAAAAACTTTCCCAAAGCCACTCTGGAAAAATGTTTGAATAGGCTGAGAGAGAGGGAGGCCGATAAGTCCGCTGACCCGGATGGCCAGCCTGGTTCGGTTGCGACCGAACCTGAGGAGGTGCCCACTGACCTGGGCGATACCTCCTCAGGCAAAAGGAGAGCTGATTCTGCGGAATCGGTTCCTAGTAAACGGAAACGTAAATCAGCTGGTTCGGATCCGGGTTCCCATAGTCCAACCGCTGAGGAGATTGCAAAAGTGATCACTGTTGTACAGTCGCTTTGCCTGGTTCTGACCAAACCGGCAGCATTTCACAGAGGTTTGGTTCGGTCAGACATAGTCGCTTCTGACATTGATCCAGAAGCTTTCTATGAGGGCTATTGGGATGGAGAAGAAGAGTATGATGAAGAGGAAGAGGAAGATGAAAGCCTAGATGAGCCAGTAGAGCCTGACATCTCTCCAGACAGGTCTTCCAGTGTGTCTCCTCCCAGACTTTCTGAGTCCCCCTTCCATTTCTTGTTTTACAAGAAAGTGGCTGATACTCTTCAGCTCCCCATTGAGGAAGCTGAACAGGATCAGGAGGAACCTGACTTCGTGGAAATGATGGATAGCCCAGAGTCGAAGAGAGTGTCTATCCCTCTGCATAAATCCCTGAGGAAACAGACACAAAAAATCTTGCAGTTTCCTACTTCTATACCTCCTGTGGATAAAACGATGGACAGGAAATACACGTTGTCCGGTCCTGGAACAGAATTCCTTATGACTCATTGCAGCCATGCTGGGGTAGTGCAGGCTGCAGCCTGTGACAAGGCTAATATTCCCCTGGCATCCCACCCCCCAGATAAGGATTCAAGGAAAGTGGATGCCATGGCCAAGAAGCAGTACTTAGCATCCTCTTTGGGACTCAGACAAACTAATTACATGGCATATACAGCCAGGTACAGAAATTGAGGTGGGATACGGTTCTGGAACTGGCTAAGGGTGCCCCTCCCCAGCTAGCCAAGGAGCTGGAGAAGGTGGCTGCAGATGGTATTGAGGCATCCAAAGTCCAATTTCATGCTGCTGTTTACTCGAATGATGTACATTCCAGGGTCATGGCTACATCTGTCTCCATGAGGACATTAGCTTGGCTCAGATGTACCAGTTTGTCACAGGATACCCAGACTAAGGCTATGGATTTACCGTTTGATAAAAATAAAAGCCACTACTCAACTAATAGGGCCCCTATTAGTTGAGCGGTCGCTTTCATTTTTATCAAAATTTATTTTAATGTTAGGTAAAATTATTCTGAAAATCAGCCTCATAGACTTGTATGGGGTGCATCCCCGTGCTGTCCCTGATACCACGTCACAAAACAGGGGAGGGCGGAGCAGGCGGACATGGAAGTGGGAAGGGATCAGCTGGCTGGCAGATCGGCCAGCATCATGATCCCTTCCCAAACTGCACAGGCTGCATTAAAAATGTTAATTTTAGCACAGAGGGGCTATCGTTGCCCCAGGGTAGCGGACTATGAAGCTCAAACTGTTTTTTTTATTACATCACACATTTACTTTAAGAAAGGTTCACCAAAATTTGTAGAGATTTGATCTGTTACGGTTGTCGGTCACAATTTTTCAGGTAATGCTAGTGACTACGGCTGCTTGCGAAAGGGGATTTAATGCTCATAACAGGATTAAAACAATATCTCATAGCAATCTTATTGATAGCACTATGGATGATCTGCTGATGATCTGTTTAAATGGACCCACAATTGACTTTAATCCAGACCCATCAGTTGATCACTGGTACTCATCAACACCTGGATATCTGCATCTTTCTGGGCATAAAGTCACACATCCAGATGTAATAGGCTTGGAAGCGGAAATAGATGAGGAGTCTGAGGAGATGAGTTGAAAGTGGAGACAGAGACAATGTGGTTGGAGTGGGAGGTGGACCAATTTTGAAGAAGACAGCAACAGCAATAGAAATACTGTTAGCAATCTGTCAGCCATAGTTTTAGGAATCATTTAAAATTTATTTTCTACCATTGCCCTCACAAATTGAATTTTAGTGACCCTACAGTGGTGGTAAAAGCACAGCAGCAGCAATGCAGGCCTGACCATGTCATGAAAACAAAATAAGTCACAAAAAAAGTAACCCCCAAAAAAGAACACTCAAGACAATACGAGAACCACAACCCCTAAAAGTTTTACCGCTTTATTTAAAAACCAAAAACAACAGTGTACACTTATAGGACTTGTTTCCACTTGTAAATCAGCATGATCTGGTCAGACTACAGTCCGGTCACGGTGTTTCTCCGCCGGTCCCATCTTCAGTAGTTATCCTCTTGGTGAATTTTGTTTAATTTTCTCAGAGTTGTGCTGCCTTTCCATTTTCAGATTCGGTCACAGTGCTTTTCCGACTCTCCCACCTTCAGTAGTTAGTTATCCTTTTGGTGATTTTCGTCTCATTTTCTCATAGTTGTGCCTCCCTTCCCTTTTCGGATTATACAGGCAGGACTTTCAATTTGTACTTTATAAAGTCTCCCTCCTGTGTAATACTTGATGCTGTTCTTGCAGGCTGATTCTCATCAGGATCTCTGGTAAAGACTTTCCCAAATGTAGGTTAATGGACAATTCCTCGGCTGAAAGGCAAGTTGAAAAAATGGCCTCCATATTTTATAGTCTAGGTGCTGTAAAAAAATTAGCCACCTAAAAAAACTTTGGCCACCAGAATTTGGGGTATGGTGGACAAAGTGGCCACCATGTCAAAAAGTAATTTGCCCCACCCTGGGAGGGGGTGATTGAGCACTTTTTCAAAGGCCTGGCTCATGTGTCCCCTCCTGTACATTAACCTCTACCTCAACAGGACTTAGTGCTGGTATTGATAGTGCCGGTGGGCAAGCTGTTTGAGCCAGTGCACAGGTGTGAGATGTCACATCTATTGTGGAAGACTGCCTTCTTGGTGGCTACAACATCAGCCAGAAGGAAGTTTCCTTACCTGGTCTTCCACCAAGACAAGATCGTCCTTTGCCCCCACCCAGAGTTCCTCCCGAAGGTCATCTTGGAGTTCGACCTTTCTGGTATACTTCACCAACCTGATCTCGTAGGCTGATCGCAGGCTGCATACCGTGGACCTGAAGAGGGCATTCTCATATTACGAGGAGCGCACAGCTGTAGTTGGGGGTCAGGCTCGTCAGATGTTTAACATACACTGAAGCTGCGCCTGGCAGACCAGCAGCAAAGTGGACTATTGGCAGGTGGATTACATCCTGCATTGACCTCTGCTGTAGATTCTCTGCTGGGGAGTTGTCCAGGGGCTTAGGGCTCATTCCTCCATACATACCACTGCCTTGGTGACTGCTTCCTGGGACATCCCCATTGTGGAGTTATACAGGGCTGCAACCTGGAGTAAAGCACACACTTTCATCTCCCATTACAGCATCAACATCATGAGTCAACGGGATGCTGCTTTTGGGTCCTTAATCCTCCAGTCTCTGTTCACTAAATAGGGGTGCACACCTTGCCCCCTTCTCCAAGAAGACAGCTTGGAGTCTACCAGAGTGAGGACAGTGAACTGTATCCACACTGTTAGACATATGGGTTACTCACCTGTAACCATAGATCTTACTTTGAGAGGGCTCTTGCGGTAGGTAATTACATATAGGACTGACGCCGGCAGGCGGCAGGACCCCACGGAAAAATTTCTAGCTAGCAGTCCCTGGTGAGGGACCGCCCCCACATCAGGTGACCAGCGTCAGGAGACGTCAGTATAAAGGGGTGGTCCCGGATGCCCACCTTCCAGTTCTTTCCCGCCTTTAGCTCGTTACGGCATCTCATGAAAAGTTTGTGCTTCGTCAGCCCTACCTTACGTGGTTTTTACCAAAAATCGTTGTTTTTCAACTAACGTCAGTACTATCATCGGTGTGTGTCGTCCCCTACACCTTCTGAGCACAAGAATAAGTGCGATTCATGCGGTGCCTAGCTACCGCACAAGGACGGCCACTCCCTGTGCCTGTTCTGCCTAGGCCCCGATCACCCGGTCGAGAAGTGCCAGCACTGCCTCAGTTTCAGCGCGGCTACCCGGAAAAGGCTGCAGCAATCCCTGGAAGCCCATATTCTTTTTTTTTTTCCATTCAACTTTTATTAAAATTTTGAAATTTTGACAACAATAAGGAATACATCCAATAGACGAGAAATATGACAGCGAAAATGTCTTCCAAGAAAAAAGATTATCAGGATGTAGACCTTACCCCCATCCCTTAACCCCCAAGCTCCCCCCTTTTGCACAGCACTTAGGTACAAACTGGCTGGAAATCTAACGATCTATTACATTGGAACAAGAAAGAAGGTGCATAAAGAACCCCAGATCTGGTTAAAGTTAGGAAGTTTATACTGCAAACTTGCAATGGTTCTATTCGTTCTGAGGTTAGCTAGAAATTCCTGTAACCATTCGCCATAAGTGATCTCTATGTTATCTTTCCAATGCTTCAGAACTAATTTCTTAACAGAGGCCGAAATCAACCCCATATGATATTTCCTACACCGGACACTCACCGAGTCATGTCCCTAAAATACAAATTTCAGGAGTAAATAAGTCTTCCAATCCTAGAAGGGGTAGATTTTTCCTAATGGTCTCCCATAATCCTGTTATTTTGGACAATGCCAAAAGATATGGAGTAAATCTCACCCTTGCTGACATCTAAAACAAGAAGATGAGGAGGTCATGCCCTTTCAACTGGTTTTACAGGGAAAAATAAAGAGTTGTGCAATAATTTGAATTGCATTAACCTCAGCCTATCTTGCACTAAAAATTTGTGACATGCCTCCCAGATTGCACTCCAGTCAAAAGTGCATTCTGGGAATAGGTGCAACCAGTATTGTTTAGGGGCGTGAACATTAGGATGTAACCACCCAAGCAAAATATTATATATTACCGAGATAACATGAGCTCTTCCGACCATAGGGGTAAGAGTTGCCTCAAAATCACGGGAACCACAGTCCCCAGAAAGGGAACTCAGTTTTCCCACTAGGAGGTGACAGAGCTGAAAAATTTTAAATATCATACGTTGGGGGATTTGAAACTTGCTCAAAATTTCCGCTGAAGTAAGCAGTTTACCCCCCTCTCCGAGTAGATCTTTAACCACCATTTTTTCCAGCCAAGGTAACCATGTAGTTTGGATAGGTTTACCATCTATTAACAAGTTAGGATTACCCGTTATAGGTTGGGCCGGGTCTCCAGTATGCCCGTAGTTTAGAAAGGAGCATAGTTGAATATGTACTCTAACTGAGGTCTCGATAGGTGTCTTCCGAAAAGCAAGGGGGAGAGTTTTTAGTGGACAGTATAACAAGGCTTCGGGCCTAAGGCCGGAGTCCACAATCATGGATACCTCTAGATTTACCCATAATGGCACATAGGTGACAACCTGCGTATCCTTTGCTTTTTTAAACCAGCGGAGATATTTCGATGCGTGGCTAGCCCAGTAGTATAATGCAACATGGGGGAGTTTCAAACCTCCCAAGAGCTTAGGGGCGGACAATTTAAAATAGGACAATCTGGGCTTTTTATAATTCCAAATAAAACCAGAAATAATTCTATGCACTCCCTTGAGCCATTTAAGTGGTAACCAAACATTCAACATACTGATAGGGTAAAAAGCCGAGGGAAAACATTCATTTTGACCAAATTAATTCTGCCCCAGATGGACAAGGGGATAGCTGCCCATCTACGTAGGTCTACCTCAATATCCCGTAATACCGGGTCTAGGTTGCTTTGAATTAAGCGGGATGTGTCCCTAGTTAATGTAAGACCTAGGTATCTGATATTCTTAGCATTCCAAGCCAGCCCGTAAGGAACAATCTCCTGTGCTCTAGTCCTAAAATTTAAGGGAAAGACCACTGACTTACTAATATTAAGCTTATAGTTGGCAATAAAGCCAAACTCATTAATAACATCTAACAAAATAGGAATGGAGGAGCTGGATGTGAAATTTGCAGAAGAAGGTCATCTACGTACGCCAAAACTTTCAGTGTATGCCCCCAGATCTGGATACCCTGGATCCTCTGCTCCTGTTTAATCCGCATGATAAGGGGTTCAATGTACAAATTAAAAAGGAGCGGAGAAAGGGGGGCAACCTTGTCTGGTACCGAGGAAAAGTCGAAATAAGGGTGAGGTAGCCCCATTGCATGTAATTCTTGCTGATGGGAATTTGTAAATAGCTTGAATCCAACTGGAGAATTGTTGGGGGAAACCAAAGCACTTCATAACTTTTATGAGGAAATTAATATACACCCTATCAAAGGCCTTCTCGGCATCTAGCGAGACCAGGACCATGGACTGGTCGGAGTCTTTGGAGGCAGAGAAGACGTGTCCCAGAGCCCTTAGGTGATCTGTAGAAGATCTACCCTTCATAAATCCCACCTGCTCTGGTCCAATTAGACCGGGAAGGACCCCACTAATTCTATCGGCCAGCAACTTAGTAAGAATCTTAATGTCCTGATTGAGAAGGGATATGGGTCTATAGTTAGCAACAAGATCAGGGGGTTTGCCCAGTTTAGGTAGAAGCACAATTAGAGCTTCAAAGAGGGGAAGTATCGGAGGCCTCTCCGTCCAAAATGCATTGAAACAGTCGTATCAAAAAAGGTATTAATTCCTTTGAAAAGGTCTTATAAAAATTGGCGGAGAGGCCATCAGGGCCAGGTGTTCTATCTAAAGGAAGAGATTTGATAGTCCGCTCTACCTCATCTGCAGAGATAGGGGCCAAAAGCAAAAGTCGATCATTTTCACCCAATGTGGGAAAATTAAGTTCCCTCAAAAAAAGATCGATCTTATTATCATGTGGAGGATCTTTCATCGGTCCGTAGATTCCTTTAAAATAGTTTACAAACTCACCTAATATATCCTCGGGGGAAGTTTTGATAGGGCCCCCCTCTGAGGGACGAATAGCTGGCACCCACCTGGAAGACTCCAATTGTTTAATTCTTCTAGCCAATAAATGACCGGCCTTCTCCCCCTGATCTGTGAAAATAGCTTTAGTTTTAATATATGCCCACTCGGCTTGTTCATTTAGAATTCTGAGATATGAGTCCTCAACAAAATTAATTCCTGCCTATAGGCCTCTGAGGAAGAATCAGAAAGGCCCTCTCTTTGTCACGGATTTTAGATAATAAGTCAGAGATGCGATTCAACCTCTCTTTCCTACGAGAGGCCAGACCTATCAAGATACCCGAATGAAAGCTTTAAAGCCCCCTACTCCATATCTGGTTTGCCAGTGGAATTTAGATTGAGGAAGCAAACTCTGTTATTTGCTCTGAAAGGTATTTGACTAGTTTGGGGTCTTTTAATATCTGATTATTGATTTTCCATCTGCTCCTGGTTTGGGTAAAGCTGTAAAGCGAAGGCAATTTACTATGGAGTGATCCGATAATGGCCCGGAAACAATATTTGTGTCTAACACCCCCGCCAGGAGAGTGTTTGAGATTAGCGCATAATCTATCCTGGATAGGGTGTTATGCACTTGAGAAATGAAGGTAAAATATCGAGCCGTTGGATGGAACACTCTCCACACATCACACAAACCTAATCCATCCATCATCTCCCTGATGGCCCTTTGGCTCGGAGTTAATCCTTTCCTAACAAGATGGGATCTGTCCATTGACCGGGTCCAGAACCAAATTGAGGTCACCACCTATCACTATCGGCAAATTACTCCAAGGGGAAAGAAGCTCCATGATTTGGACGAAAAACCTTAGGGTATCAATGTTAAAGATCATAAATAGAACCCAAATAATTTCTAAAGTTGACAATGTACCTCTCTACAAAAACATACCTCCCACACTTATCCTCAACCACTTGGATCAGAAGAAATGAGATTGATTTACATATCATGACCATTACCCTCTACTTTGAGAGCTCCTTCTGAGGTAAAATCTGACCAACTTGTAATCGCATAACTGACTACTTTCAACCTTTCGAATGGGTCTCTTGCAAAAGCATAATATCTGCTTTACATAGTCTAAGTGTTTTAGAACCTTATATTATTTGGACTTATGACGCAGTCCATGCATATTCCAAGTCACCACATTAATATGCCTAGCCATGTGGTGAAATAAAATCTGAGTTTAAGTAAACCATATACCAGCCCTCATGCTATAGACCTGAAAGAATATATAGTGTGCAAAAGGTCCCTCCCCCCCATAATGCCCAAAATTCCATAACAGTAACAAAACCAAAACACTAATAACCCCTCCTCCCCTGACCCACCCGCATTGCCAATGAACATGATACCAGAACAATGGAAAACTCCACCTCTTCCCCTCCCCCCAATATTTGTACATCCGTAAACAGGTCCAATCCCCAATAAACAGAAGTAATGTTGTCTTGACATAGCCTTCTCCCATTCAAAGTAAGCTTAATCTATCCCCAAAAGCCCAAGTGAGCCAACAGATCCTTGTTCTTTTACCTCTTTCCTTTCCTATTAATTGCTATTTCCTATATCCAAGTGTATTACTACAATAGGTAAATATATCCCGGTTCTTACATTTACATATAATCTAATAGTAACCAAATCAGGTCTGTAAGGGGCCCTCCTCCCCAACATCACTCCCGCACCGACAGGTGCCATAAAATCCAAACAAAATTAAAGAACTATACTGTGTCGGGGAGTGTCATCTATAAAGTTTAAAAGTAATTATAACTCCAGAACATATATTCAAAAATCCTGAGAGGGAAACTAAAACTGCCCTCGACTAACAGAGAGTCCACAGCCCAAAAGAGGGTGGCAGTCAAGGAAATCGGCAGTCCAGCTTGGTACGTTTCATCCTTAAGCAGGGATTTCCCGGGGACCAATTTTGATGCAAACATCTCCATATCCGAAACAGATGCAAAATTACCCCATCAAAACTTTAGGCAGCCACTCCTAGATATCTTCTTAGGATCCCGAAATAGGTCAGGAAACAGCTGTTTAAGCCCGACAATGCCACCTTTTCATCATCAAACGACAACTATCATTAGCCAGTACTTGGAAATGGGCTGGATATCTCATCCCAAATCTAATTTTGCTTAATCGTTTAGAAATAAGGGTGTGAAATGATGCTCTCCTCTGCCGAACAGATAGCGGAGGTCCTGGCACTATTCTCAGCCTTGCGCCTTCCCAGGATATTTCTTAAGCCTCTCACTTTGTCCAGAAAGTGCTGTCATTCCAAGTAATTGAGAAACTTAAAAATAAATGTACGGGGTGATGCGCCAGTCGGGGGCATGGCTCTCAGTGCCTTGTGCGCCCTCTCAATGGTGTACGTCTGCCCGTAAGGCGAGGGACCAGCTATCCTCTGAATGAAACGTTGGACGAATTTGATGGGCTCTGACCCTTCCTCCTTCTCTGGGAGGCCTATAACCACTAAATTGTTACGGCGGGATCGACCTTCAAGGTCCTCGACCTTACTCTCTAACTTAGCGATCCGCTGCTTCATTATTGTTAGTTCTGGGGCCTGCTTTTCCTGCCTCCTTTCCATCGAGGTGATACGAGCCTCCGCGTCCGCTGTCCTGCGAGACAAATCATCCAGGGCACGAGACACATTTTTCACTTGTGTAGTTAGCTCCCTCATTTCATCTCTAAATGGTTGGAATTCCTTTAAAAAATTCGCTAGAGTTAACGGTTCCGAGTCAGATATACCAGAGGTTAGTGAAGAATGTTGCTAACTACTCGAGGCCCGGGCTTTTTTCGGGGCCTTCTCGGGAGTCGCCGGAGGCGTGTGTATAGGCAGTGAGTCTTTCAGATCTGAATCCATTTTCTTGCATCGGACTCTTGGCAAAGCAATCCCATACCGTTATGTGTTGAGAGGGGGATATCAAGACCAGAAAGAACCGTTAATTTTGAGTCAGATGGGGGGAGCTCCCGGAGGTTGCTGTTACTCCTTGCTCTGCATCACGTGATCCCCCGGAAGCCCATATTCTAAAGAAGAAAATGAGTTCTATGGAGAAGGAGCTTAAAAAACTGAGGCAGGAGTCCACTCTCAAGGCCATCGGAAGAAGAAGGAAAGGAGTGGCACCGGACAGGGGTTCCTCCACTGCGTCTCCCTCGGAGTCGCTGGATGAAATGTCACATCCTTGAGGATTGCTCCTTGACGGCTGCCTCAGAGGTTTCCGAGGGGGCGTCGGCCCGCCCGTCTGGCTCGCGCTTGGGCCTTGCGGGCGCCTCCAGGCAGTTGGAGGCCTCCGCCCCGGTTTGGCTGCAGGCTCGCGGCCTACCATTGTGGGCGACTCCGGTAAGCCGGGCGTCAGCTCCTCTGACATCCGCCCGGAGAGGGCCGGTAAGAAGTCCGACCCTCTGGGGCGACGCGCGGCCTTCACTGCACCGGACCAGGCCAATCACTCTACTCGGCCCGCCTCCGGTGATGGCTCTCATAAGTCGGACGTCGGCTTCTCCAGCACCTGCTGAGAGCTCGCCCCTAAGCCTCACGGCTCATCTGACATCCGGCTGGTGAAGGAACCGACGACGGACCCCCCCACGTCCGTTGTACCCAGTTCCCTGCAGCCTTCGCTGCTGTCTGGGGAACCAGAGTCTCCCCAACTCGACCCCGGGGACTTTTCCCCTCCGTCCCCGGGCGAGCTGGGGATCTTTGCCTTTGTCAGTCCTTCCTCCGCCTGGTGCGCGGACCTGGCGTCGGCTCCCGGACGCCGACTCCAACGCCGCCCTCCGTGCGTCGGTATCTCCAGTGCCAGGGCCTGCTGTCGGCCTGACATCGCCTTACCGACTCGGGAGACATTCCGCCCCATCGGGCCCTCAGTCCTCGGGCTCTTCACTATGGACCCGCCCGTGAGGCCACCGGCCGTGCCGTCTGCTCCGGCAGTCCCCCCCCGGGTACCCTCCGTCCTATTCGACGCCGTGTACCCGGGACCGCAGTATCCGGTGCCGCAGTACACGATGCTAGGCTTCCCGACGTTGCAGTACTTGACGCCACAATACCCGACGTCTGGCTACCCGCAGCCGGGTTTTGGATACACTCTATACGGTTACAGCCCGTATCCTTATCCCCTACCTCCTCCTCCTCCTCCCTCCACTGCCCTCGCGGCTGCCGGTGGACCTGCAGGAGACTCTGGCCTCCTGGTGGGCTGAGGCCAAGGCTCAGCTCACCAAAGAGGTCGAGAGCTGCCTTCTGGCGATGGTGCCATCCCAGGTTTCCGTACGTCCGTGGCGGCACACTCCCTCACCACCTCCGGGCTCCAGGGTTCTTCCATCTGGATTCAGAGAAGGGCAGGACACACTTCCCAGGGACTACCAAGGTCTGTCCCCCCCCCCCCCGGGTCGGGAAAGGGAGTCTTTCTCCTCTTCACCCTCGGACTCCTCGAACTCTTTCGATGGTTGCTCCGAGAGAGAGACGACTAGCCACGCTCTCCGTCGAAGCCCAGGCCAAGGACTCCTCCGAAGTCTCCTCTGGAGGATCCTTCTTTTATGGAGTTGCTTAGGAAAATCCAGGAGGTTCATCAGTGGCACTCCCTGGAACCAGATCCTCAGCATCTGAAACTCTCTGAACATCTGTATCTGCCCGTGACAGCTTCTACCTTGGTGCCACCCTGGATGGAGCCTCACACTGACCTCGTTACCACAATATGAAAACAGCCGTCGGCCTTATCCCCACTTCCTAGGAAGTCGAACCGGCTATATCAGGCTCCAGAGGGTGTTGATTTTTTGGATTCTCACCCTCGTGCCGACTCGGTTGTGATTAGCGCCGCTCATGGCCGGTCGGCGAACCCCAAACATCTTAGCTCGTCACCACCTGATAAGGAATCACGGCTTCTGGACCAGTATGGGAGAAAGATTTATGCTTCCTTCACGCTGGGAATCAGGGCCTTGAACTATGTCAGCCATATGGGGGACTATCAGAAGGCCATCCTGACTCAGGCAGAAGCCAAACTGGACTCCTTGCCTGACTCCCAAGTCAAGTAGGAGTTGGCTGATCTCATCCTCTCTGCTCGTTCGGCCACTCGACACATGCTGTGTGCGACATACGATGCAGTGGACACTGCTGGGCAGAGCTCAGCTTTCGCTGTATGCCTACAGCATCATGCTTGGCTCCATGTGTCAGGGTTGGTCCCGGAGGTGCAATCTGCTATCCAGGAAGCACCCTTCCGGGGATCGGTGCTTTTCGGGGGTGATGTCAAGGACATCATCACCAATTTGCAAGAGAAGGGGATGGCACTGAAGTCAGTTGTTTCCTTGTACCGTCCCCGTCAGCAGCAGTGCCGTCCCTTTCGCAGGCGGAATTGGCCAAAGGCGAAACCCCAGGGAAGGTGGGCCATAAAACGCCTGGCTCCCACAGCTGCCAAGCCCCCCCCGCCCAAAAAAGCAGCAGGTGCTTCAGCTGCGGCGCCGCCCCACACCACCCGACTCCTTTCCTCTCCCACTGCCTCCGGACTCCGCGGAGGAACCGGTAGGAAGGAGGTTTTCCCTCCATCTTCCGGGATGGGAGAGGATAACCACAGATTCTTGGGTGCTCCAGCTCATAACAGAAGGACACTCCATAGAGTTTCTTCAGAAACCACCCTGCCGCCCCCCTCTGAAGTCATCGTATTCACGGGAACATCTTCTCTTGATCCAGGAGGAAATTTTGGCTCTTCTGCTGAAGCAAGCAATAGAGCCTGTCCCCCTTCATCTGCAACGGGTTACAATTCCCATTTCTTCCTGGTCCCAAAGAAGACAGGAGATTTTGGATCTCAGTTCCCTGAATCTTTACGTAGAATACAAAAGGTTCAGGTTGCTCTCTTTGCAGAGCCTTCTGCCCCTCCTCCGGCCGGGTCAATGGCTTTGTGCTCTGGATATGCAGGATGCTTATCTGCACATTCCCATTCGCCCATCTCATCGCAAATACCTTTGTTTTGCATTCCAGGGGGCCACTGCCAGTTCAAGGCATTCCCGTTTGGTCTATCCTCGGCGCCCAGTATTTACCAGATGTCTGGCAGTGGTGGCGACCCTGGCTGCCTCATCCAGGGAGGAACTCCTGCATTTCCTCTTCCTTATCCAGCAGATTTTTGCCTGCCTGGGTGTTATCATCAACCATGCCAAGTCTCATCTGGACCCATCCCAGAGGCTACAGTTTATTGGGGCAATTCTCGATACGACCATGGGCAAGGCCTTCCTGCCTCCAGACAGGGCGTCCACCCTTCAGACCCAAATAAGTCTGTTATCCGACCACAGGATGGTCTCTGCGAGGTCGGTCCTTCGCCTTCTCAGGCTCATGGTGGCTGCTATCCCGACGGTGCCTCGCACTCGACTCCACATGAGGATCTCTCAGTGGACTCTGCGCTCTCAATGGGATCAGCTAGTGGATGACCTAGATCACCCAGTTCTGATTTCCTTGCCAATGATTCGAGACTTGCAGTGGTGGATGGTTCGAGAGAACCTGTTTCGGGGAGTTCCTTTCTTTCATCCTCCCCCCTCCCAGACTCTAACCACAGATGCCTCAGGCAAAGGTTGGGGAGCCCATCTAGGCCCTCATCGGACCCAGGGCTCCTGGTCCAAGCTAGAACAAGCTCTCCACATCAATGTGCTCGAGCTTTGGGTAGTGTTGTATGCTCTCCAAGCCCTTCACTAATACATCCTTCCCAGCCACCTAGCCATCCAGATGGACAACATGTGCGTGGTGTGGTACATCAACAAACAGGGAGGGACTCGGTCCTACCCTCTATGCAGGGAGACAATGAGGGTTTGGGATTGGGCAACACAACACGACCTTCACCTCATGGCAACTCACGTTCTGGGAGTCGACAACACCCTGGCAGACAAGCTAAGTCACTCTTCTGCTCTGACTCACAAGTGGGAACTGGACCAAGGGGTCCTAGACAATATCTTCCAACTTTGGGGAACACCACAGGTCGACCTGTTTGCATCCCCCTAAATGCAAAACTTCCCGTCTTCTGCTTGCTTGTTCCAGAGCCAGGCACTTTTTGGAGCTACGCTCTGTCTCTAGACTGGAAGGAAAAATTCGTCTATGCCTTCCCCCAATTCCACTTATCCCATGAGTCTTGCAGAAACTAGCTTCAGAAGGAGTGCGAATGATTCTGATTGTTCCTTTCTGGCCCAGGCAAGTCTGGTTCTCTCTTCTACAACAATATTCAGAGGATCCTCCTCTTCCTCTACCTTTATCTCAAGGTTTACTGACCCAGGATCAGGGGACCCTGGTCCATCCAGGCCTCAAATCCCTTCAACTGCATGCATGGCTCCTGCAGACTTAGCCCAATCCCGTTTTGGAGTGTCTCCCAAAGTGGCAGAGATTTTAGTGGAGGCCAGAAAACCCTTCACCAGATCCACTTATGCCATGAAGTGGAAAAGATTCACTATCTGGGCTGCTTCCAAGAACGTGGAACCTTTCTCCTGTTCAGAGGGGCTTCTGCTGGAGTATTTACGTCATCTGTTTGACCTGGGTCTCAGTCATTCCTCTCTGAAGGTACACAAGGCGGCCATTTCAGCCTATCATGTTCCCTTCGCAGACGAGGCTTTTGCTCAGCTGGAGGTCTCCAAGACCTTTCTCAGAGGGGTCCTCCACCTGAGGCCCCCCCATCCGTACTCCTGCTCTGCCTTGGGACTTGAATTTTGTTCTCGAGAAACTTACTGTCCCTTCCTTCGAAACTGCAGCTTCTGTGGATTTGAAGTTTCTTTCGTGGAAGACTCTCTTCTTGGTGGCCATTACTTCTGCTTGGAGAATCTCCGAGCTCCAGGCCCTGATGTGTAAAATCCCGTACTTGATTTTTCACAAGGAACGTGTTGCTCTTCGCACAGATCCTAAGTTTTTCCCTAAAGTAGTAGCTGAGTCTACTCTAAATCAGTCCATAGAGTTACCTGTCTTTTTTACGCAGTACTCTAATCAAGGGGAATATTTACTCCATACTATGGATGTTCGCCGGATTCTGAGATACTACACCAACAGGACGAAGGATCTCAGAAAGACTGATCAATTGTTCATCTCTTTTGCTCACAAAAGGGAAGGCAATACTGTTTCCAAGCAATGCCTGTCTAAGTGGTTGGCTCATTGCATCACTTTCTGTTATGATAAATACAACAAGACCCTCCCGGGTCAAGTCAGAGGCCGCTCCACAAGAGGAGTAGCTGCCTCAGTGGCTTGTTTCAAGAATGTGTCTGTGGCAGATGTCTGCGCTGCTGCCACCTGGACTTCCGTCCATACCTTTACTAAACACTACAGTTTGGATGTTGCCTCTCGCCGTAGAGCAGGCTTCGGGCTGGCTGTTTTGCAAGACCTCCTATCTTGAGACTTGCACAACCAGTATCACCTTTTGGAGTAGTTTTCCTCCTCCCGGTGCCTCTCTTTGTTCCAGACTGCTTGGGATTCAGTCCTATATGTAATTACCTACTGCAAGAGCCCTCTCGAAGTAAGATAGTACTGTTACGTAAGAACTTACCGTAATAGTAGATCTTTGAGAGAGGCTCTTGCAGTAGGTAATACCTTCCCACCCTCCATCCCCTTAGGCTCTTTCAGCTCCTTTCCATTGAGGAAATATCCTCTCTCTCTTGTCCAGCCTCTTTGGCCTGTGGCGGGAAAGAACTGGAAAGGCGGGCGTCCGGGACCGCCTTTATACCGATGTTTCCTGGCCGTCGGTCACCTGCTGTAGGGTGGTCCCCGCCAGGACTGCTAGCTAGAAATTTTCAGGGCCCCAGCCTACCACGCCAGTCCTATATGTAATTACCACTGCAAGAGCCTCTCTCTAAGATCTACTGTTACGGTAAGTTCTTATGTAACTGTACTTTCTACTAGTGGTATATAGCATACATCCAACCAGCCTACCTGACCTTGCCTGGCAAGTGGCACCCAGATCCCTGCTTCCAACGTCCAAAGACCTTACGTCACGTGGTAGAGCTAGAGGATATACCAGCCAGGTGGTGAGTAAAGCTTAGCTTGAAGACATCCAATAACAGAGCCGTCTCTGGAAAGACTGCCAGAATGTGGATAAAAACTTATGCCACTAGTAGAACTACCGTTACAGGTGAGTAACCCATATTCTGTACTACTGCTACTAGTACTGATGGGTGTAGCTCCCACAAGGAGACTGTTCATCCCATTTCACAAGTCACAAGTCACCCAGGAGTGCCACTGCTAAAATAGTGTTGGCACCAAACACTGCAGCTGGCATTGACAAGAAAATTTAATAGAAATATCAGGTGGACAGACAGATGGTAGAATACCTGTATGCTCACCCTAGTCATGAGGGGGGTGGTTCAGGCAGCTGCTTGTGAGATGTCAGAGATGCCTCTCTAGGCGTAACCTCCTGAGAAGGATTCCAGAAAATTGGACACAGTGGCCAGGAAAGTTTATACGAGTTGCTCCCTACAGCTATGGCAGGCAGCCTACATGTAGTATATAGCTCAGTACTAGAAAGTATTATGGAATGCAGTACTGGCTGTGCACGGAAATATGGATGGTGAAGTGGTGGAAGACATGGTAGCAACTGCAAAGTCCGCCCTTGATACCACTAAATACCAGTTTCACATGGCTATATTTGCAAGTGATTTAGCCTCTAGAATCTTCATACGTTCAGTGTCCTTTTCTGGCTAAGGACAGTTCTCCTTACTTAGGACACTCTGGCGAAAGGGGGTGGGGGATGGAAGATAGGATATTAAAGAGCTGAATCTCAAAACATAATCAGTAACCAATAAAGTCCATTGAGTAATTGGACTGAAGCAAGGTTAACAGTCGTTACACTTATCAGTAATGCATCATTAGATTGCAAAAAAAAAAAAAAAACCCAGAATGGAATCATAAAAATGGGATAAGATCCAAGTCATCATTAAGGCCTAAGGGGCAAGAGCCCCCAGAGAGTAAATCAGTCACTTTCCTTTGGAGTAGGCTGGACAGTCACCTCTGCAAATATGTATGGGGATATGGTCTAACCCCATAATATGCTTTGCCTTCATGTTAAACCTGATGTTTTTGATGTTATTGCTTGCTCACCGGGGCATCACACTTCTGGCTAGTGATTGACGGCTGATATTCCTGGACACGTTCTCTCAATGGCTGTTTAGTGCACTCAACATAAATAATGGGATAGTCACACCACAGAACATACCCAACAGATTCTATCCTGCAAGTGATCCAATGTCTGATTTCATATTTGAATTAGTTCATAGGTCTTACAGTGTTTTACTTTGTAAGTTAAATGGGCAAATGCTGCACTCTTGACACATGTGATAACTGGATGGATGAGGTGGAAAGCCCCGGTAGTACTTAATTTTGTTTTTGAACATTGAAGTGGCTGCTGACTAACTGGCCTTTTTAAAAATGTTTCCCTTTTTGTATACCATCCTGTTTTCTTCACCTATTCTGTCCTTCAGGTTTGGATCAGCATTAAGGATGGGCCAGTATCTTATCAGACCTCCTGCAACTTTTGGAGAAACTGAAAATCTCATCTGTTACATTTTCAAGCTCAATCTGAGGCCGCATCATGGCCCCTTTCAACAAACCTCTGTTTGATGCCATCTAACTGTTTTGAAAGAAACAGAACAATTCTTGCTCAATCTTAAGAACTGCCCATAAGGAATACCCTTAATCAGGTGCCCAGGGTGAGAACTGTTAGTCGCGGTTGGTTTTCTATAGCTTTCTGTCTTAGCAATTTGACCAGCAATACCCACTAGAGTCAAATCCAAGAAATTAATCTTGGACTGGTGCCACTGATGAGGAGGTGTTCCAATCCTTCTGATTAATCAGCTTTACAGATTATGTAGCCTCTTCCTGTGTACCTTTCCAAATGCAAATACTAGCATCCATAAATCGGCCCCTGTAGGTGATTTTGTCAATGAATTGATTAGTGATGAGTTATAGGTGGCAATCTTCTCCCATCAGCCCATGAACTGATTTGCGTAGGAGGGTGCCATCAACAACCTCATTGCTGTGCCACACACCTGAAGAAAAAATCCTTATTGAAGACAAAGTAATTTGAAATCAGAATGATCTCCAAAGCTGTAATAACAAAATTTTAGTCAAATGTAGAAACAGCTTCAAATTTATTCATGAAGTATGTAATATCAGTTAACCCCAAATGATATCTGATTCTGGTATATAGAGAACTCACATCACTAGTGAGCCATGAGTAACCAGCCTCCCAAACCCAGGGGTTTAGGGCCTCCAGAACCGCTGCTGTAGTATCTCTTAGAAATGATGGCAGACGTTGCACCATAGTTTGTAGAAAGCTGTCGAAAAATATGGATCGAGATTCAGTCAGAGAACTTGTTGATGAAATAATAGAACGTCCTGGTAGATTCAGGAGGGCCATGTGGACGTTGGGTAACTTTTAAAAAGTAGGTACTATAGGGGGTATCTTGTTTAAGATGCTCAAATTCTTGTTTGTCAGTGAAGCCAGAACTGAGTGACAATGTAAAAAAGCATCCAGTCTCTCTCTTTGAAGCATATGTTCAGATCTTCTTTTACTTTTGGATAGTGTTCTGTTCCGGCATCTCCTACCTCCATTTTTATGTATGGATTTGCCCATATTTCTGTATATAGAAATACATCACTGAATTTATTTCATTGCCATATTAGTTAATACATGTGTTATCTAAAAAATCTATTTAATACAAGTATCGTGGATAGTCTTGTGATGCTGCCAGCATTTGTGTGGGTTTTTTTATGCACATCATTGTATTCACAGTTACGGAATGGGGTTATTTTTGACTTCTGAAATCATGACACAAAATGTATTTCTGTAGTGGATGATTTTTTTTCAACCTGGTATGGGTTCTGTGACTAGAACTTTTACTTTAATTGCCAGCCATAAATTGCCTACCTGCTGCAAGGAACCCAGCTCGTTGTAAATATAGTTTACTGCCATGATATGTGATTTCTGTCACCACCTAGCCTTTCCTCCCTCTCACTTTCCCTTCTTACTGGCACTGAGGTTGAGAATATGGAAAGCACTGCGCCTTCATCCAGCACTGTACCCTGGTTTTGCATTTCCTCCGCCTTTTCTCACTGGGGTCCCACTTACTGGGCCCTCATTTACCACCCTCTCTGCCGTTCTGGCCTGCCAAGCCACCGCCTTCCATGCACGCTGTACCTTGCACATCTTCCTGGTATCAACCTTCTCAACCCCACCCATGGATCCTTAATGCATTTGCTCACCCCCAATACCTTGCTCCTCTTGTCCTGTTGTCACTTGAAATACTTCACTACCGCACTAGTTTCCCCACTGCCCTCCCCATCTTTGCTCCCCCGTCCCTTCTTTCACCCAGCTGCCCATAACCAACATATTCCCCACACCCTCACTCACCCTCCTTCCTTTGTTTCCTTTGACAATGCCTACCCTGGCTGCCTCATCTGTTCCTTATTTCTAGGTTGTCTAGCACTCTACACCCTATGTTTCCCTTGACAGTGCCTACCCTGGCTGCCTCATCCGTTCCTTATTTCTAGGTTGTCTAGCACTCTACACCCTATGTTTCCCTTGACAGTGCCTACCCAGGCTGCCTCATCCGTTCCTTATTTCTAGGTTGTCTAGCTGCACCCTATGTTTCCCTTGACAATGCCTACCCTGGCTGCCTCATCTGTTCCTTATTTCTAGGCTGTCTAGCACTCTGCACTCTGTTTCCCCTGACAATGCCTACCCTGGCTGCCTCATCCGTTCCTAATTTCTAGGTTGTCTAGCACTCTGCACCCTATATTTTCCTTGACAATGCCTACCCTGGCTGCCTCATCTGTTCCTTATTTCTAGGCTGTCTAGCACTCTGCACCCTGTGTTTCCCTTGACAGTGCCTACCCCGGCTGCCTCATCCGTTCCTTATTTCTAGGCTGTCTAGCACTCTGCACCCTGTGTTTCCCTTGACAATGCCTACCCTGGCTGCTTCATCCAGTCCTTACTTCTTTGTTGTTTTGCACTTTGCATTGTACCGGAATAAAGGATGTACATGAATTGCAATTCTACTTTGAGGAACTACATTAACTGTAAATGTATACTTTTACTATCTTTGTTGTTCGCCTGTAATGTAAAACTATATTTTGTTATGTGACCTACCTGTTTTGACATGGAACCTTTGAAAAAGAGCTGGTTTGCGCAAAGGTCTCTTTCCGAACTATGAAATAAATAAATAAAAGAAGAATCGGAAAGGTTCTATAGCATTTTTTCTGTGATGCTGCCTGAATAAACACTGTTGTTTCACCATTATACTGAAGGAGTACTTTTCCCGGTTTTCATGCATGGCACAGTAATTCCATCACTGGAGTCAGAATATTTGCTGGGTTCATTGAACCTAAAGAATGCATGCTTCCGTGTACCAGTCAGGCCCAGTCACAGGAAATATCTAGGGTTCAGCCTGGGAAACTGCCATTATCAGTTTATAACCATACCCTTTGGCCTGACTTCAGCATAAAGGGTGTTCACGGAGTGCCTAGCTGTGATAGCAGCACTTTTGAGGAGGCAAGGCATAGTAGTCTTTCCCTACCTCTGGACGACTGGCTAGTCTTCAGGAAATCAAAAGCAGAAGCACTGTGATCCACCTCACTGATAACGAGCACATCAAAGAAACTAGGATTCTTAATAAAGCTGCAGAAGTCTCAGAGCAAGTTCAGGTTCTAATGTTCATTGTTGCAGAATTGGATACTCTGCAGGAAGAGGCTTTTCTCCCTCTGAGCAGAGTAGTCAACCTAATCTCGTGCAAGTTTATTCATCCTGGGGCAACTAAGGACTGCAAGAGATTTCCTACAACTACTAGGCCCACATGTCTTCAGCAACAGATATATTGCTGTGGGTTTGCCTCCAGGTGAAGGATCTACAGTACCACCTAAGAAGGGGTATATTATTAATGGGGCATGGGAAATGGGGCATTGTGATTAGGGCGAATGTCTTCTGGGTGGTCAGGATTTCTGTGCAGCAGTGATTCTGACTGTCTTGACCATGGGGCCCTAACTGTGGTTCTCTCTCTCCCTACCCCCACAATGTGTGCAGGGTGGGGTGTGTTTATATATATTTGATGGGGGCTGCAAGGGGCGAAGTCCCCTGCAGTGGGGGCCGCATGCAGTGTGCAATCTGCGAGGGGCTGGACGCAGTTACCTGTTATGCATGTTGCCCTCGCTCATTTGCCTGCGCTCCTATTTTCTGCAGTCCATTTCCTTTTGCCTTAATGTGGATGCCCCCCCCAAGAAGGTACTGGTGCTAAAGGTTAGATCTTTTATCCTACCCAGTGCAAGTCACAAAACATTTGGTACAAGCACTAGAATCATGGAAGAAAAAATAAAACTTTAGTGAGGGTATTCCCTTACTTTAGTTATCTCCTACCCAGGTGCTCACAACAGATGCCTCCCTCCTTGGGGGGGGGGGGTCACCTAGGGGGATCTCACAGTAAATGGCATCTGGAGCCCACAGAAACAAATGGAGCACATAAGCCTTTTAGAACTCAGGGCAATGCTCTTGCCAATGCAGTCCTTCTCCTCAGAGTTGCAGGGTCAGACAGATTTGAGCAGACAGCACCACAGTCACGTACTACATAAACAAACCAGAGGAACTAGATCCTCAGAACTTTGCACAGAAGCAAAGAGGGTCTGGGATCTGGCATACTCTAGGGGTGCCAGAATTGCTACAGTCCATCTTTCAGGCAAGAACAGTGTGTTGGCAGGTTCCCTGAGCAGGATGAGTCAGGGCAATCATAAATGGTCTCTGAACCACCAAGTGCTGGCATCATTTTTCCTAAAATAGGGAAATCCAGAGATGGATTTGTTAACCTCATGGGAGAACAACAAGCTTCCAAACTTCTGTTGCTGGCCCCCAACCAAGAGGATAGTACCAGAGGATGCACTCTCCCTGTCATGGTCAGGATGGTTCCTGAATGCCTTCCCTCCTTTTTCCCTCATCCATAGTGTGCTGATAAAGCTCAGGAGGGAGCCAGCAACAGTAATCTGATAGTCCCAGACTGGGCCAGGCAGACATGTTATTCAGTGGTCTCACTGAACAACCGCACTTAGACTGCTCCCTAGAACTGTGCAAGTGTGGTGGTTACTTGGTGATTCTATACCAGTAAATTGGACAGCATTATCCGTGCAGTGACTTAATGTTATTTGGCATCTCACCACATTTTTAGTTGCTCCTGAGTGCAGTTGTTCAGAGACCATTGATTAATTGGGGTTAGCACAACCCTCAACCAGCACCACGCCATAGCCCGGTGAGGGCTTGAAATCTTTTGAACAAGACATGGTATTCAGTACTTCTGACCATGAAAAGCAATACTCTCATCACACTACCACTCAAACTCAATGTACTGACCTTGTCTTAGGGTAGGATAACCTTCCTGGATCTCACAACATTACCTTGAGGGCATGGTTCTTGAGGAACTAGAGTTTTCTGGTTTAAATCTGTCATAAAAATTATTGGAAATCCTGAGGAAAACCAGCTATAAGTAAGCAATAAGATCACACAGGATGTGAGTTATTGGGGGATACTTGCATGCCCAGGGGCGTGATGAGGTCTGACAGTACCACACACCATAACGGGTCTTATTGCGCTTAGAAAATGGGTTGGACGCATTAAAAAAAAAAATCTCTTAATCAGTTATAAAATACTGACAGAAAGTGAGGATCACAACAGAGAGGTAAGGTTTCGACTGTTAATTTGTTTAGAGGAACAGATTGCAAAAGCCTTAAGCTATCCGTGATCTGAATGACATTCTGTTTTTTCAGCAAGCCCGTGCTGCTGGAGTCTTGGTTGATGGCTTTGGCAGGGCATCACTGTTGAGAAGCCTACAGTAACATTTGTGACTGTTACTGTAAGTGGATGTAATGGATACTGAAGAGGAGGAGCCAGTAGATCAAGGCAGAGGTTTACAGATTCCTGAGTGATTTGGGTTGTTCGTTATATAATGTAAAGTTTTTTTTGTAAATAAAGTATCTTAAAAAAGCTAATGCTGTCCCTGTTAGCGTAAAACTTTTATAATTACCAATAAAATCTTAAGCTTTATATAGTAAAATAAGACAAGACAGCAGTCTGAAGCAGCTAGTGTGTATAAAGTATCACACATAGCAGTACAGTGGGCATGACTCACTCTGTTGTAATAACCTACACTTGTTTCTTCTTTCCTCAACTCTTTTCCTAAAATTCCTGTTAAGGGAAACTGAAGCTAAGGTATAGAAAAGTCATGGTGTCCTACTGTGAGATGAGGTTCTTGAAAAAGAGAAATGAAACGGGAAGAAGTGACAATGGCTATGGGATCCAAGATTACAGTATTTATGTAAGGGTTACCAATTAAGAAATTAAAAAACAAATACTTGTCTGATTAAAGAGACGGTAATGTCTGTTCTGTTAGTTTATTTGCAGTTACTTTGGCTGTTATGGTTATAAGAGTGTCTTCTTGTTTTCTTTTGGGTGAGGCTGACCAATTTTGGCACACAAAGGACTTAAAGGGACACTGTCAGCTTTCAGATAATTTTTTTAGCGCTATAAAAATGATACTTTCAGTCATCTGTAGCATCAGCCTTCCAGTGTACAGTGCTTCCTTGACTTTTGCATTCATCACAATTTTGATAATACTTTTTACATTTACCTGACCTGATGGTGGCCTCCTCCTCCCATGCCTGCACATTCAACATGGCACCAATGGGTGTCTAAACTTGTGCATGTATGAGTGAATTTTTGAACTTATGTCAGCAAAAACAGTTTTCCTAAAAGTTGGCAGTGAACACCGGAAAGTGACTGCCCTGTTAAAACGAGCACTCTAACATATTAAATTAGATGTTTGAAATCTAAAGCCATGACTCTGGACCTGCGCATTAGCGTTGGCATAGAATCAGGCCCTGCATGTCATGAAATACAGCGTTTGGAGGAAGGTTGTGTAGCTGACCACTGCTGCTGCCAACAATGAATTTTTTTCTTGAAAGTTGAGTTGTGCACTGTACCAAGCAATATTCCATTAGCCATCTAGTAATAAGCTTTTTCACTTGGGAATGTTGTCAGTACTGCCTAGCAACGAGTGGCTGACCACCACTTGAGAGGTCACAGAGGTCAAAACCTGCAGATACCTGAAAGTATCATATTTATTTCCATCTGAGCAGTTTGGCTTCTATAGTACTCACTCATGGCTCTGCCACTCATGAAGTCAAACCATACATAGAAACATAGAAATTGCTGGCAGATAAGGACTGCCAGGCCCATCAAGTCTACCCGTAAGCCCCATTCTAGTTTACGGCCCCTGACCTTACCTGGCCAATGGCTTTTCCCCCCTCCTTTCCACCTCTAAGGTTCCCTTATGCCTGTCCTAGGCATGTTTAAATCCCTCCACTGTGCTTGTTCCCACCAACTCCTGTGGTAGACTATTCCATGTATCTACCACCCTCTCCATGAAGAAAAACGTCCTCACATTTCCCCTCAGTCTGCCACCTTCCAATTTCATATCATGCCCCCTCATTCTTGTACTCCTCTTATATTGGAAGATGTCTCCCCCCCCTACACCTTGTTTATGCCCTTAAGGTACTTCCATTATATGTTCCAATCATGTCCCCCCGATCCCTCCTCTCCACCAGTGAGTACATATTGAGGTCCTTTAATCTTTCCTCATATGTTTTCTGGTGCAAGCCCTGTATCATCTTAGTCGCCCTTTTCTGGACCGCCTCCACTCTGTCAATGTCCTTACAAAGGTGCAGCCTCAAGAATTGCACACAATACTCTAGGTGAGGCCTCACTAGCATTATATACAATGGCATCACTACCTCCCGCCTTCTGCTAGTGATACCTCTGCCTGTGCACCTCAGCATGCCACTGGCCTTCCCTGCAGCATTTGTACACTGCCTAGACACCTTTAGGTTGTCATAAATGATAACTCCCAGGTCCCTTTCTTCCTTGGTGATTGTCAGCAACTTCCCCCCCAGCCTGTAGCTCTCCTCAGTGTTCCCTCATCCCAGTTGCATTATTTTGCACTTCTTTGAATCGAACCTCAGTTGTCGCACCTCAGACAATTTTTCAAGCTTCCCCAGGTCCCTCCTTATTCTTTGCATCCCTTCTGGAGTATCCACCCTGTTGCAGATCTTGGTGTCATCTGCAAACAGGCAGACCTTTCCCTCTAGCCCTACTGCAGTGTTACTTATGAAGACATTAAACAGGACTGGCCCAAGGACTGATCCCTGAGGTACCCCGCTGGTCACCACCCTCTCCCTGGATTGGATCCCATTTACCACCACCCTCTACTTCCTATACGATAGCCAGTTTCCTAACCTAGTTTACCACCTTATGTCCTATGCCCAGATTACCCATCTTGTTAACCAGCCTTTTATGTGGAATGATGTCGAAGGCCTTGCTGAAATCGAGGTAGGTGACATTCACCACCCCCCTATTTACTTCCTTCGTCACCCAGTCAAAATAATCTATCAGATTCTTTTGACACGACCTTCCTGCTGTGAATCCATGTTGCCTTGGAGTCTGTGCACCGATGGATTCCAAGTGTGCCACTGTTCTTTCTTTAAGCAGTGCCTCCATGATCTTCCGCACTACTGAGGTGAGGCTGACTGGCTTATAGTTCCCTGCCTCCTCCCTACTACACTTTTGTGTAGAGGGACTATATGTGCCCTCCTCCAGTACTCTGGAACCACTCCAGTGTTGAGTGACTCGGTGAGCATACAGTATACGATATGTGATACTTTTAGCCAGCCCCATGGTATGTTCCACATACAGTAGTTATACATACGAACATGCTAAATTGGGAAAGAAGGAAGACCTTTAGTCCATCTAGTGCTTTCCCTCATCAACTCTGTGGGCATACAGTTTATTCCATTTTCTTAAAGGACTAACTTGTCTAGCCTTAATTTAAAGATGAGAAAGGTTTTACCGTTCCTGCCTAAGTGTTTTACACATACAGTAGCTACCACTTTTCCTGTTAAATATTTCCAATGTATAACCTTTAGTTCTCTTTAGTTTTATAATTACTGTAGCAGCCTTATCTGATTGATGGCAACATTCCTTCCCTGTTTTGATGCTATTTATGCCTCTTCTTAAGCTCCATTTCTTAGTTGTCCTAGATCAAATGATCTGTCCTCAGAGTTTAAATACTCCTAGACCCAGAAATAATCTGTGGGGGTCACCATGGGATTCCTAGACCCAGAACTAATCTGTGGGGGATGCCATGGGATTTGCACAGTCAAAATGGTGATGTTTCTTTAAACTTGTTAATGAAGATGACTGTGCTAAAGAGGTTGGTAGTAGCCTTTGGTTAACAGGCTTCTGTTAGAACTGTACTAACAAGCAGATGTGTTTTTATACTAAATTACAGTATCATACAGTGATAGTAGTAGTCAGCTGCATTAAAGGTTTATCAGTGTGAAAACACTGTGCGAGGCCCCTTATTCTTTATTTTGGCTTGTATTCCCCACTTATGAAATTCTGAATTGCTTCTGCTACCAAACAGAATTTATCAAAAACAACTGTGTTCCTTACCTCTTCCATCAAATTTGTAGCAATTATATCTCATCAGAAGAAAATGGCCTTCCACTGTTCTTGAGTTAATAAATGCTATGATCGCTGTGCTTTTGAGCCTGTACAACTTACGCTGCATTATCTGATGCAGACAAGTTTTTTTTCTTTATAAACCTGAAGGAGTACTGCATCACAGTTTCAGTGGTGACCACAGTAATAAAGCATCCAATGCATTGCATTTTCCTCTTGCCTGAATTCCTAAAATAACTTCACCGCTTTGAAGTTTATCAAACCTTGAAATCTGTATGAAGGATACAGTATGTTCCTTTAGCCTTAATCAAGTTTGGTGTTGTAGCCACAACTGAGATTACTTTGAGTATGGTATTTTATTTCAGTATTGCCAAAGAGTGAGTACAACTGTACTAAAGAGCTAGTATTTGGGTGTTTAAATGCACTCAGCACAAGTACCTGGTGACTAACAACACCTGTGACAGGTGTGTGATTATCGACCCATGATAACAAGATTTGACTGGTGCCAGAAAGGCTTGTCTTGCTTTTTTTGTGTTCTCTCTATTTTTGTTGCAAGTCATACTGTCTCACCAGTCTTATAATAATTTCTGTATGGGGACAGTGTTCAGTGTCAGGTTTACAGATTTAATGTATACAGTGCTTACAGGGAGGGCTTTGTCGCAGCAGCACTGCTTTTTAGTAATGCTCCCCACCCTGTATGCAGGGGTTCAAGTCCACCCAGCATCAAGCAATTAGTTTCATCCTCGCAGCACTAAGCTCACTTATAGTCCCTCTCCATATCACCATTTTTTTTTTAATTGTCTGATGGTCAGGGTTGAACACCGGACCCATCAGATAGGTGAGAGGGACAGATATTTTTTATTCTCTGATGGGCCTGGTTGGGCATCAGACTGGGCAGGTAGTTTGAAGGAGGGGTACAAATTTGTTTCATGCCCTGGTAGGCCAGGCTGGACTTGGGATTCTTCAGGTTGTTGAGGGGAGGGGGAAAGATTTTTGGTTTGTTTTGCCTGGCGGTCTGAGTCTGGCTCTGGACTCATCGGATAGTTGGGTGGAGGGACAGATTATACTAACAAATCATGTTGGGTATTGGACCTGTTAGGTAGTCGGAGAGGGGGTCCAGACTTTTTTTATTCCTTGATGAGCCGGATTGGGCACTGGACCTATCAGGTAGTCTGCTGGAGGGTGACGTATTTTTTTATTCTGTGATGGGCCAGGTTGAGCATCGGACCATTCTGCTGTGAAGAAAGATGGACTGTAGTGTGCATTGCATTATGATCCCTATGTGGGGTTGGGAAGAGTGCAGAGCTGAGACTGAGCACCGAGAGCAAGAAAAAGCCAGAGACGTAGAGTGACATTGTATGGTATCTTAGCCAATGGCTGTTCAAAATTTGCTGCAGGTGTGAAATAATTCTACAGCAGAAGTTAAGCATTTTTGCTGCAGTACTTATGACAGCAAGTTTCTTGTGTATTAGCATGAGCACTCTGTGGGCTACTGCAGGGTTGATGTTTCCAAAGCTCACCCTCCCTGGCCAGGGAATAGTCGAGGACAGCGCCTCCCGACGACCCAGGATTACTCCCAAACCTGGATTGCCAGTATCGGAGTATAAAATGCCACCGCTGGGCTGTTGGGCAGCCCTGTGATATAATTTTGTATATGTGATCCCTGATTTTATGTTACTCTTATGCTGTATGTCAAGCATTTTGGAATGCCTTTGTACAAAGATGCCATATATGATGTAACAGAATTGTATTTATGCAGTTTGGCACAAGGCATTAAGAAGGGGGAGAAGGACTTCTTTAAGTACATCAGGGAGAAAAGGAGCTGTAAGGACCACATAGTAAGGATTAGGAAGGAGGGAGGTTGGGTGGAAGCAGGGTGTGATAAGGCGGAAGCACTAAATGAGTACTTCTGCTCAGCATTTACTAAAGAGAAGAGGGGGGTGACACCCAAGGTGGGAGAAATGGCAGAAGCAGGGGGAAAAGTGGTGACAGATGGGGAAATCATGGAGAGCAGAGTTTGAGAGGGTTTGAAGGCACTGAGGGTGGACAAGGCGCCAGGCCCAAATGGCATCCACCCCAGGGTACTGAAGGAGCTGGCAGAGGTCCTTGCAGGACCTTTGGCAGACCAGTTTAATGCCTCACTACATTCGGGGTGTGTACCTCAGGACTGGAGGATGGCTCATGTGTTGCCCTCTACAAGAGTGGCCCCAAGGATGAACCGGGAAACTACAGACTAGTGAGCCTCACATCCATCGTGGGTAAGCTAATGGAGACTATCCTGAAGGAGAGGCTGGTGGCCCTCCTAGAGGCCAAAGGATTACAGGACATCAGACAGCATTGCTTCATATGTGGCAGATCCTGCCAAACCAACCTGGTCAAGTTCTATGACTGGGTAACTAGGCAACTGGACAGGGGCCATGTAGTGGATGTCCTGCATCTGGACTTCAGTAAGACATTCGACTCAGTGCCACATGGAAGGCTGGGAAGGAAGTTAGCAGGCACAGGGGCGGGTGCAAAGCTGGTAAGATGGGTAGGAAACTGGCTGCAGGGAAGGCAACAGAGGGTGGTGGTGGGTGGGGAGCTCTCACACCCAAGGGCAGTGACGAGCGGTGTTCCACAGGGCTCAGTGTTGGGACTAGTGTTGTTTGGGATATTCATTGCAGACATATCATGGGACATCATGAGCAAGATCAGTCTGTTTGCTGATGATACCAAGGTAGGCGCGGTGGTGGATGACCTAGGGGGATGGTATTGGTTGCAGGATGATCTGGCAAAGCTTGAAACCTGGTCAGACACCTGCCAACTGGGCTTTAATGCCAAAAAGTGCAAGGTGCTGCATTTTGGGATGAAGAACCCAAGGAGGAGTTACCAGCTAGGGGGAGTGCAGCTAGCCCAGACAGAGGAGGAGAAGGATCTGGGTGTGCTCATTACAGGGTCAATGAACAACTCGGCACAATGTAGGAAGGCAGCTGCAAGGCCAACAAAATGCTGGGTTGTATTGCAAGGGTATATCCTCGAGGAGGGAGGAGGTGATTCTGCCACTGTATAGATCATTAGTTAGACCACACCTGGAGTACTGCGTGCAGTACTGGCATCCGTATCTGAAGAGGGACATTAAGTTACTGGAGGGTGCAGCGCAGAAGCGACAAAAGATGATCAAGGGCTGGGGACTTATCATATGAGAGGAGGTTGAAGGAGTTGAACATGTACTCACTGGAGGAGAGGAGAGACAGGGGTGACATGATTGAAACCTTTAAATAGATGAAAGGAATAAACAAGGCGGGTACAGAGGGCTGTTCAAAGTGAGGCAGGGAGGCCACCAGGGGCATGATATGAGACTGGGCGAGGAAGGTTCAGGAGGAGATGAGAGACACTTTTTACAAGAGGGTGGTGGCTGGGTGGAATCGTTACCTGCTGAAGTGGTATGCAGTAGAACAGTGGACTGCTTCAAACGAGGATGGGACAGGACAAGGAGGAGGGTTAATGAAGAGGAAGGGTGGAAGGGAGGGGCAGCTGCAGAATAAGGGGTGCTAGCTGCACATTCGAGCAGACTGGATAGACCTCTAGGCCTTTATCTGCTGGCAAATTTCGTATGTTCGTAACCCTTGTGAAACCTAGAAACATAGACTTTGACGGCAGATAAAGACCGCTTGGCCCGACCAGTCTGCCCATTTCCCTACCTATTGGATAAGCTGCAGATCCTAGTTAATCAACAGCCTACTTCTTCCTACCCCCCACCAGAATTGCCTTATGTTTGTCCCATGCATTCTTGAATTCCCCCACTGTTTTTAATCCCTCAACCTCCTCAGGAAGGCTGTTCCGTGTGTCTACAACCCTCTGTGTGAAAACAATACTTCCGCACGTTGCCCCTGAGCCGTCCCCCCTCTGTCTTCAAATTGTGCACCCTTGTTCTTGCGCATCTCTTTTTCTGAAAGATGCTAACCTCTTGGACTTTGTTGATTCCCTTGATGTACTTGAAAGTTTCTGTTATGTCCCCCCCTTCCTCCTTTCCTCTAGGGTATACATATTAAGCTTCTTTAGTCTGTCTGTCTTCATATGGCTTCTGGTGCAGACCCTGTACCAGTTTAGTTGCCCTCCTCTGGACTGCCTACACCCTGTCTGTGTCCTTGCAGAGATGGAGTCTCCAGAACTGCATGCAGTACTCCAGATGGAGCCTCACCAACTATCTGTACAGAGGGATGACAACTTCCTGTTTTTTTACTGGTGATGCCTCACTCTCTGTACACCCCAGTATCCCCCAACCCTCCTTACTGCCTTCTCACATTGCTTGCTTACCTTTAGGTTATCTGATATGACCACCCCCAGGTCCATTTCCATTTTTGTTGTTGTTAGTACCTGCCCCCATTGTGTACTCTTGTTCTGGGTTTTTGCTTCCCAGGTGCATTAATTTGCACTTCTTTGCATTGAATTTAGCTGCCGTACTTTTGACCATTCCTCTAACCTTACCAAGTCCCTTCTCATCCTTTCCACCCCCTCCATGTATCAACCCTGTTGCAGATCTTTGTGTCATCTCCAAAGAGGCATACCTTTCCTTCCAGTCACCCTGCAATGTCACTTATAAAGACATTAAAAGGACCGGTCCCAGTACTGAACCCTGCGGTACCCTGCTAATAACCCCCTATTCTTTGGAGTGGACTCCGTTTACTATTACCCTTTGTGTTCTGTTGTCCAGCCAGTTTTTAACCTAGGCTACCACCCTGGGACCCACTCCCAGGGTGTGGCTAACTAGTTTATTAATCTTTTGTGTGGGACTGTGTCACATGCCTTGCTAAAGTCTAGGTATGCCATGTCCACAGCCCCTCCCTGGTCTACTACTTTGGTCACCCAGTCAAGAAATCTATTAGATTCATCTGACATGACCTTCCCACTGTGAATCCATGCTGCCTTGGGTTCTGTGCCCCGCTGGCCTCTAGGTACTCAACAGTTCTTTCTTTCAGAAGTGATCTATCATTTTCTCTACCTCTGAGGTTAAACTAACAGATCTGTACTTTCCTGCCTCTGCTTTGCTCCTACTTTTGTGAAGGGAAATCACATCTACCCTCCTCCAGTCCTCAGGTACCACACCATCCTCCCATTATTTGTTAAAAAAGGTAGTCAGTGGTGTCACTAGGGCTCCCCTTAGTTCTTTTAGAATTCTGGGATGAATCCCATCAGGCCCCATTGCTTTGTCCACCTTCAGTTTTAGGAGTTCTTTCAGAACCCTTTGTTCTGTGAATGGACTGGGATAGACCCCCTATCCAGAGTGTTTCTGTTGATTGGACTATATTTGCTGGCACTTATCAGTAATATTTTTCTCCCACCAGATGTAGAGTGAGGATATCACAGTGCTCTCACTGTAGGTTCCCTTGGGCAAAAATATTTTCAGTGTCGGTTGCCATTGGTTGGAGCCGGTAACGTGAGCAGCACAATTCTGTTATTAGAATTCAGCTGCTCACTCATGCACCAACTCCAACTCAGTGGTTTATTTTTTCTGCCACCCTACCCCCAGTTTCCCTTTAAAATAAAAATTATTAAAAAAACCCAGTACATTCCATCAGTACCTTGTCCAGTGCTGCAGAGTAACACACCCACATTGTTTCAGCATTCCTCAACTCACTCTATGTCCCAAATGGCCAGTCTCTCTTTCCCATTGGTGCTGTATTGCTCCCCTTCCTGGCTCTCAGCATTACTTCTTAGTCTCACTTAGCACACAGCCAGACATCACTTCCCACCACCCGCTTAATCTGTGTGTATCCTTTAATGTGCACCACCGCCACACTCCTAACTTATGGTGACTTACAGACGCAAGCAATAGTGTTAGCTGTGTCACACTCTGCTCAGTCATTCGAAATCGTGGATAACATAAAAAACTTTTAAAACAAATGAGAAAAAAAACACAGCAAAACAGGCAACTTAAAATGCTGCATAAAACAAATATGTCATCACCTAATCACAAATATCTCTTATATTTCTCACTAGGTCAGTTTGACCTTTGGCATTACTTGTGGCTTTGCCACTCCTGATGTCATAACGTTAAGCTGCACTAGTGAGAAATATCACAGATATTTCTGATCAGCCATGTCATATCCCTTATTTAGGCAACACATGTGAGTATATTAAAGGGCAAATATTAGTGATATATTTTCTTCCCTGGGACCTAGAGTGAGAATATCTAAATATTCTTGCTGTAGGTCCCCAAGAGGAAAAATATTTCACTGTAGGTGCCTATTGACTGGAACTAGCAACGCAAGCAGCATAGTTCTATTCCTGTACCTCAGCTGCTTGCCAGGTCCCACTCCAGCACTTCTGATTTACCATTTCATCACCACAATAACAACATTTAAACAGCTTCTGGCTGTTTACATTTATTAAAAAAGATCTGGATTCCCCTGAAAGTACCTCACATTAGCAGTTCCCACAGCCCAGTACACCCACCTTACTCCATGTAGGCTCCACCTCAGTCGCTGTTTATCTCCAGAATCCACCAGTGTACTCCAGTAATCTCACCGCCGCAACCCAGGTCACAAACACAGTCACACCGCACAAGCTGTTTCACTCCTGAACACGTCAGCATTCTCCACTGTTTGCTGTCCTGACTACCTTCATCTTCACAGATGTGACAGTGTCATCACACAGTGATGCAGCAGAAAAGCAACCCACTCAGTCATCCTGAAAGCCACTCTCGGTCATCTGAAAAGAGACAAACTCAAAAGTTAACCATTTCAATATTAAAAATTATAATACACAGAAACTTGGGTGTTGCACAAATGGGAATATGCCATGCCCCCATTGAAAATATGTATGTTATTTTTCCCTCAAGCAGTTTCACCTTTGACATTACTTATGACCCTGCAACTGGTGATATCATTAGATCAAACTGCACTTGGGGCAAATAACATACATATTTTCAATGGAGGCATGGCATATCCCATATTTATTTGATATATAGGACAATAAGTACTTTGGGCACGTCATACCAAGCTGTGTTTCATAATAATAGAAAATAAAAATGTAAATACGACACATTTTAACTTCAGTTTATTAACCATGAGGTGGATTGGACAGTGAAGCCCCTTTACAGCAGTGCCTGACAATTAGACATGAGACATATAATCATAGGTGCCGAAACAGGGTGGGTCACTAGGGCCATGGCCCCACCACTTTCAGAAATGGCCCTCTCAGTTTTTGCAATTATGTCAATGTATTTAATAGGGGAGAATTCATCCCTTACATCCTCGGCCCTACCACTTTTCAAACCTGCATACAATAACAAAATAAATATACATAGTTTATATATGTTAATACACATTAAATATTACACACAAGGTACATTATACATAGTTTATACATGTTAATAAACATTAAATATTATACACAAGGTACGTTAAAACAGTGCAGGCATACATACCTATTAACATACATTAAATCTTGTTCTCAAGCTACATTGAAACAAGTGGGTGCAGAGGTTAAACTCAAGTAGTCATTTAATCTGTTTTTAAAACAGTTTATAGACAGGTCATAAGAGAGAGGGAGATTCCCTGGGAGATGAACAACTTTGGTTCAAAGTAAGAAGATGGATAGCATGTTTATAGCCAATGTCATGCGCATGTTTCAGTCTGAGAGACAGGAGGCCGGATTTACGAAGGGGGCCTTGGGACTTGCATCCAGCCTGTGTCAGACATGGGGTCAGAACAGCTGTGCTGAAAAGTTTGCCGCAGAATTAACCCGATTCAAGAAGATTAAGTGCATTTACGACACTTTTCCCGATTTATGGTAGCTTGGCGCAAGCCTCGTAAAACGGGTACCTAAGATTACTGCAGACTAGAGCAGAAAAAGCTGGCCTAGCTTGCGTCAGTTGGCTCATGGGATCGAGAATCCTGCTCACTGGCTAGGGAATGCCGCACGCCCCTTGCGCCTTATGTTTGGTGCACCTGGGGTTTGCAATATTCTCTGGAGTTTAGATAATCGGGCCCATGGCATTTTACTTCTTGTTGTTACATACAGACTCGCACATACTGTAGACCCCCTCCCAGAAACACTGTAGAATGCTTTTGATAAATGACTTGCTCAGGGTCACACAGTGAGTCTGTAGTAGAACCTGAACCTATGATCTCCTGTTTCACGGGTCAATGCTCTAACCACTGAGAGCACACACTAGGCACTGTTATATATATATATAATGGGATTCTGAGAACTTTGTTATTCTGCCAGTTCAGATTTGAGACATTTTGGCATAGGTTTTGACAGTTTATATTTTGTTATTTTTCACTGAATAATTTGTTTGCATAACAGATTATCAGAGAATGCAATAGCTGAATCACTATTATCTTTTGCTTTCTTTGGTGTGGAAAAACACTTTAACCACAGAGCTCCACTGTCTTATCCTTAGATTCCGATTGTGAAAGTTCATCAGAGAATACCATCCACTATGTCAATATCAGAATAAAAAGTGCATCGCGACTCATATAAAGCTGCAGGAACGGCTGGCAAGCAAAATTTGAGGCAATATTAATATGAAAAGGAGGACAGTCTTCTCTTCATTCTCTGAGGTGTCTTGGCAATAATCCCACTGAACAGTGCACTTTTGTGTTCAATTATGAGAAAAGGACTTGAGTTCCCAGCAGCGTGAATGCTCCCACAGAGCAGTTCTATTGCCTTGGTAACGGTTATGTAAAAGGGACCTGAACTGTGTTGGGCACCTCCTGAGAACAGAAAGTTGGCCTGTGTTGGCGAGCCTTTTTTTCTTACTCTGTAGATGTGGCATCCCTGCCTCTAGTTCCCATGTGCTTTCCTTGTTGTCTGTGTACGTAGAGCTGGCAAATGAAAGACTGTTTTAGTCTAAGACTGATTTCTTTTTTCCCAACTTGACGGAAACAGACCCTATAAATTCTGAAGGACAATGACAAATTTTAATCATGTGTCCTTTGTGAATCACAAAAAGTGTGCACTCTTAAAGTTCCTTAGGGGGAGAACTCACGCAGTATATGAGAGCTTTCCCTTTTTTTCCTTTTGTAGTCTGCGTAGCCTGGGTGCCAAGTAATACAAATCAGTGGGAACAAACTGTATCTGTTACAAACTGAAAGACATTTTAGAACATTTTTGACTTGGATGCATCACATATTCTGTTTTTTTCTTCCACTGTTGAGACAAAATAACGTGAACAAATGTAAGTTATTACTAACAGAACTGAATTTTTAGTTGAAAGATTAAAACAATTCTCATATATCACAGAAAACTCAATTCTTGCTTATATTTTTTTTAGTTTTCTGTATTACATTACATTCGTCAAGATGAAAAGACGCAGTAGCTGTCTAGTCTACCCCCATTTGCCCCTGTTGTTATGCCATATAATACTCTTTAAATCCAGAGAGCAATCCAGCCTCCTCTTGAACTTCAAAACCAATTCTGCCCTTACTGTGTCACTTGATGGACTGGGCCACAGCTTGACAATTCTGTTGGTAAATAAGTGTTTCCCTAAGTCAAGCCTAAACCCCCGTTCTCCGCTTCATCTCATGCACTCTTGTTCTCTCGCTTATCAGGTTTAATGTGGCTGTGCATAATATTATAGACTGTTTGGATATCCTGTCACAGTCTCCAGTATTTATTTATTTAAACGTAGAAACATAGAAGTTGACGGCAGATAAGGACCGCAAGGCCCATCCAGTCTGCCCATTTCCTTTTCTACCTTATAAATGTGCCATCGACCTTTGCTCTGTCAGTGGCCTATCTATTCATACTCATTTGTATTGCTCCCATATGCCTATCCCATGCCTGTTTGAAGCCCTGCACTGTATTCATAGCCACCACTTCTTGAGGTAGGCCATTCCATGCATCCACCACCCTTTCTGTGAAAAAGAATTTCCTCACATTCCCCCTTAATCGGCCCCCCTCTAATCTCATGCTGTGTCCTCTTGTCCTGCTATTTTTCTTATATTTAAACATGTTAGACTCTCTCACCTTGTTAATGCCCTTAAGGTGTTTGAATGCCTCGATCATATCACCTCTCTCCCTCCTTTGCCCAAGGGTATACATATTGAGCTCTGTTAATCTGTCCTCTTATGTCTTCTGATGCAGTTCCTACACCATTTTGGTTGCCCTTCTCTGGACTGCCTCAATTTGATTAATGTCCTTGTGAAGGTGTGGCCTCCAATACTGCACGCAGTACTCCAGATGGGGCCTAACCAGTGTCTTGTAAAGAGGGATTATTACCTCCCTCTTACGACTTGTGATTCCCCTACTAATACCCTAACACCCCCTAGCCTTACCTACTGCTTTAGAGATCTGCTTGGATGATTTCAGGTCATCAGTGATGATGATGCCCAAGTCTCTTTCTTCCTTTGTGACTGCTAGCAACTCCCCTCCCAGCCTATAGGTGGCTTCAGGGTTTCTCTTCCTATGTGCATGATCTTGCACTTCTTTGCATTAAATCCCAGTTGCCACTCTTCTGACCATTTTGCTAGTTTATCCAGATCTCTTCTCATTTGCCCACCCATCTGGATCATCTACTGTGTTGCAGATCTTGGTGTCATCTGCAAACAGACAAGCCTTACCCTCTAGTCCATCTGCAAGGTCACTAATGAAGATGTTGAAGAGGACTGGCCCCAGGACTGATCCCTGAGGTACCCCACTTGTGACTTGCATCTCTTCTGACTGTATACCATTTACCACCACTCTCTGTTTTCTGCCTGTCAACCAGTTTGCCACCCAGTTGAAACTTCTGACCCACCCCAAGCCTACCCAGCTTGTTTATCAATCTTCTATGTGGAACAGTGTCAAAAGCTTTGCTGAAGTCAAGGTAGGCGACATCAACTGCTCCCCTTGGTCCTCCCTCTGGTTACCCAGTCAAAGAAATCTATGAGATTATTTTGACTGGACCTTCCTTATAAACCCATGCTGTCTTGGATCCTGTGCCCTATGGATTCCAGGTGTTGCACTATCCTTTCCTTAAGGAGTGCCTCCATCATCTTGCCCACTACTGAGGTAAGACTGACTGGTCTGTAGTTCCCTGCCTCCTCCCTGCTACCACTCTTGTGGAGCGGGATCACATGAGCCCTTCTCCAGTCTTCTGGGACCTCTCCTGTGCTCAGAGACTTACTAAACAGTTCTGCTAATGGCTAGGCTAGTTCCACCTTTAGCTCCTTAAGTACCCTGGGATGTATGCCTTCAGGTCCCATTGCCTTATCCACCCTGAGCTTAGCAAGCTCTTGTAGGACCCTTTCTTTTGTGAAGGGAGTAGTGCTCACCTCCCTCCCCCCTGTGTCCATGGTGCTGAGCTGTGGGCCCTGCCCTACCCTCTCTTCAGTAAATACTGAGCAAAAGTATCTATTTAGGATAGATGCTTTTACATGGTCCTCCTCCTCACATGCTCCCTTTTCTACATTAAGTTTAGCAATACCCCCTCTTGACTTTCTCCTTTCACTAATGTATCTGTAGAAAGTCTTGTCACCTTCTTTTACTGTTCGTGCTAGTGTTTCCTCAGTTTGGGACTTTGCCTGCCTTACTGTCTTCCCTGCTTCCCTTAGGGCAGTTTGGTATGCCTCCCTATCTTCATCCCACTGTGTTCTCTTATATTTCCTGAAGGCCAGCCTTTTGGCTCTGACCTTGTCTGCTACTGTATTTGAGAACCAAAGTGGTTTCCTTCTTCTTTTGCACTTCCTTTTCTGTCTAACACAATGGGATGTTGTTTCAAGTATTGCATCCTTAATGCTTGCCCACTTTGCCTGTACCCCGTCACCTGTGTTTCTTTTTGCCAGGGCTAGCTTAACTCTATTGGCCATCTTATCAAAGTCAGCCCTCTGAAGTTCCATATTTTTGCCTTGGAATGGGATGATTTAGATGTAGTAGCCAAATTGAACCATACCATGTGATGGTCACTGGCCCCAGGTGACCTTCTACCTGGAAATCTGTGATCCCTTCCTGTTAGTCAGTACTAGATCTAGGATAGCCCTGTCTCTTGTGGGTTGTTGTCCAGTTGTTTGAGGCCCTCCCCTGCAGGGAATCCACTATGTGTCTAGTTCTGGCAGATGTTCCTGCTGGTATTGACCAATCTGTATCCGCATGTTGAAGTCTCCCATTATCAGAACCTCCCTTTAGCTGTCATGTTTTGTATATCTTCTAACAGTAATGTATCTATGTCCTCCCTGGTCTGGGGCCTGTAGACAACCCCAGTTCTTATGGCTGTCCCATTTCCTGTTTCCAGGGTGACCCACAGTTCTTCTGGCTCCTTATATGTATTCTGAATTTCTGTAGCTTTGATATTTTCATTGACATACAGGGCCACTCCTCCCCCCCCCTTTTTGCACCTCGGTCTCTTCTGAACAATACATAGCCAGGTACTGAAGTCTCCCAAGTGTGGTTACTGGTAAACCACGTCTCACTGATTGCTACTATGTCCAATTTAGCCTCTGACATTATTGCCTGCAGGTCTGCGATCTTATTTGATTATCGGGTAAGTGCACTAGACAATAATATGCCTATTTTCAGTCATGACCCGGGAGAGTTCATTTACAGGTACAATGGAGTAAGATACAGTAAAGAAATATTGGCATTAGAAATGTTATGGTTTCACAATACAATACATGAGCAAAAACTTTACAGTACATGGTCAAGGTAGCAAGGAGACAGTACACTGCAACAGAAAACAGGAGCATATAAGGTGCATCAAGGTAAATAAATTCAGCAAACCCTTTCTTAGCACAAATGATGTAAATTTAACATAGGTGTGTTGCTGAAGGAGGCAAGAGGTAGGTACAAGAGTTGGAGAACATAAGATTGTGGCAGAGCTCCCTTTTGAAACAGGCATGAGAGGGGGAGTTCCAGAAGGCAGCCGGGAAGGAGTTCTAGTAATTGGGTACAGAGTGAGATAAGGCCTGTGTAGTGCCACAGAGTTCTTGGTGCCCTCCAGAAATGGGCATCCAGGTGCTCCAGGGCTCTGTCAGGGGAAGGTGGCCCAGGATTGGTGCCCCAGGTTAGATGCCCCCAGGGTAAGGTACCCCATAATAGAAAGTCCCAGCTGGGCTTGCATTTTAAAATGTTTTTCCTTGTTTTTTTTTCTCCCTGCCTGCTTCTCTGTTAGAACCCCTCCCTGCCAAATGCCAGGTGCCGGGAACCAGGGCGCATGGGCAGGCAGACAGGGTCAGGCTTGTGAGGATTCTGGAATGGAATTCTCAGCCTGGTTTGAATGGCAACAGCCGTTCAGTTTAGTTTTGGTGCAGCAAGAGAGCAGCCGCAAAGTCCAAGGGGGAGTGGCTGGATGGACAGGCGAAGCCAGTAAGGGAGGGACTTGCCTTCTGTTCCAGTGTCCCTGCCATTCAGGAATGTCAGCGGCTCCTCCTTTCCTCTTCAGTTTCCCGGGTCTGTGGCAGTGAGAGTCTGTCGGGGGGGGGAGGCAGCGACAGTGAAAGGCTGTCCCCTCCAGCAGTCCAGCAGCAGCAGCTACAGGAGTCCGAGGAGGCCTGTGGTAGGAGGTGGGTCCAGGCCTCCCCCCCGATCCCTTGCAGCAGTCCTGGCTCCGAGTTGAGAAAGTGGGTGGCAGGGTGAGTGGCGGCAGCACCATAGCCAGGTGCTGGCCTCCAGAAGAACTCTTTAGTTTATAAACAAATAAATAAAAAATGGAGTCCCATGCCTCCCAGTGTCAATGAAGCGGCATGGTCATGTGGGCAGACAAGGCCCCATTCCATAGACAGCCCATGGGGCAGAGTTATGAAAAATTTATCTTAGGAGTCAGAGACTGTGGGGCAGGTAAGCCCCACCTACGGAACCACCCAAGGGGTAGGACTTTAAAGAGAACTCCATGGGGGCTAATCTAAAAAGGTCAGGGGCTATGCAATTGTGTGACTAAATATGCATGAAGGTACCAGAAAGCTGAATTTAAAGGGGCAATGTAGCGGACTTATAAGGTGCCTATTTCTGCTATGTGTTGAGTAAAGACTGCATTTAAAAGACTTTCTGATGTTTTGGGGCCCCTATGATTGAATGGTTCACTGCCCTGTGTGTGGGTGACACCCAGAAACTGCCACAAGCCCTACTGCCTCAAATGCTGTGGCTATGAACTGTGTAAGCTGAGTGCAGCTGAAAGCTTTGTTGTTAAAATAATCACCACCTCAAATGCTGTTAAAATGAACTCTGTTGAGCTGCCAATCCAGTCTACTTGTGGTCCCTAGTGTGTCCCAGCCCTGTTGTTCCAGACCGGCTTCATCCTCGACAGTTCTTTCAGGAGATTTCTCGACGTCCTTCATTCAGCGACCCCAGTTGTGGTCCTGTGACTGATGTCTTTCTTCAGTTTCTTCTCTTCTTTTCCTTGAGGGGTGATCTGTTCCAGTGGTCTGTGTGCGACCTTTTGCAGATGATCCTTACTGCCTCACTGGAATGCAGCTCTTCAGCTCAGGAAGTAATAACGAGTACTGGTGGTCTAACGACAGGCCAGAAGCCAATGACAAGTATCCTTGAATGGTGTTTTCCTTTCTTCTTCTTGAGTGTCCCTGGTGGAGTGGAACTGTCCTGGACAGAAAAAGGGTCTCTCAACCTGTTCTCCTTTAAACAACATGAAGTCTTGCTGTATTCTGACATATGCAGTTAGCCCCAGCACTTGAACTTCCCTGGAGAGGAAAGAGTTAACTCTATGCATGAGCATAGAACATTGAGCTCAAACTCGGTTCAAGCCTCTGTCTGCAGCACTTCAAAGTGTAACCGTCAGATTCTTTACTCTGCCTAACTGAACAGTCGTACCAGAGATTGCTCCTTCACTTGCTTGGTTTGGTAAAAATCAGTCGGTTTAAATACCATTTTTGTTTATTTTCTTCGTCTTCAAATCCCTGTCTGAGGTGCAGTAGGTGTTGTAGGTAGTGGACTTTAGTTTTATTGCTGTTAATTTCTATGGAAATTGTAAAAACTTGTCGATCGGTCCGGTTTGGAACCGATTGTGTTAGGTTTATTTTATTTTCCTGTTTTCTAATGTGAGGTACCGGTTCCTTTCAGTTTCAAAAAAATGGAATTTTAAACATTTTTTTCCACGACCCGTAACATGGTTGGTAATCGATAGGGGGGGTCTTACCTGGCTTTTAAGCTATAAAGGGTAAGTTGGTAGCCTGGCCATGTCTGAGAAACTCGAGGAAAAGAAACGGGCCCACTGCATTTCAACACTGTAGTGAGTGTGGGGATGTCTTTGCTAAGGTAGACCCTCACACCACCTATGTTTATTGTCTGGGGTTTGACCACCTCGATTCAGACTGCCAAATCTGTAAAAATTTTCTGAAGGCCACCCTGGATAAGAGATTGGGTAGGCTCAGGGAAAAGGAGACCGAGAAGTCTGCTAATCCAGATGGCCAGCCCGGTTCAGTTCCGACTGAACCTGAGTGAGTGAACACTGACCTGGGTGATACTTCCTCGGGCAAAAGGGGAGCGGATCCTGAGGGGTTGGTTCCGTTGAAGAAAAAGAGGAAATCGGCCGGTTTGGATTCAGAACCACAACGTCCAACCACCAAAGAGATGGCCAGGGCGATAAGCGTTGTAGAATCACTCTGTCCGGTTCTGTCTGATCTGACATCTCTTGGTAGGCGCTCGGTTCGGTCAATTCCTCTGGTTCCAGACTATTGTCTTGATGAGTTTTGTGAACCAGAATGGGAAGGGGAGGAAGAGGGTGACGACAACGACGATGAAGATGATGATGGTATGGAAGGTTTGGATGAGCCCACTGAACCGAACATCTCCCCAGACAGGCCTTCTAATGTTTCCCCTCTCAGACTTTCTGAGTCCCCATCCCACTATTTGTTTTGCAAAAAAGTGGCAGAGACCCTCCAGCTCCCTCTGGTTGAAGCTGTTGAGGAACAAGAGGAGCCTGATTTCGTAGAAATGATGGACATCCCAGATTCCAAAAGGCTATCTATTCTGCTCCATAAAGCTCTTGGGAAACAGACACAAAAAATTCTCCAAACACCAAATTCTTTACCTCCTGTGGATAAAAGAATGGACAGGAGGTGTATGCTTTCAGGCTTGGGTACAGAGTTCTTGTTCCACCAATGCAGCCATGTTGGGGTAGTGCAGACTGCAGCCTATGACAAGGCTACATAGATACATAGACAGTGTCGGCAGATAAGGGCCTATGGCTCACTCAGTCTGCCCATTTGAGCTTGTAAGTTCAGTTTATGTTTTCCTAGAAGTCTGTTGCCCCTTACCCCTGACCTCCAGAATTCCTTTATGTCTATCCCATGCATTCTTAAATCCCATGATTGTTTCGGCCCCCACTACTTCCTCTGGCAGGGTGTTCCACTTGTCCACCACCCGTTCTGTGAAGAAATTCTTCCTCACGTTTCCTCTGAATCGTCCTCCTCCAACTTCATCCCATGCCCTCTAGTCCTGGAACATCTTTTTGCTTAAAATAGTGTATTCCTGCACCCTGTTCCTCCCTGTAAGATACTTGTATGTCTCTATCATATCTCCTCTCTCCCTCCTCTCCTCCAGGGAGTACATGTTCAGTTCCTTCAGCCTGTCCTCAATGGACTTGTGATGCAATCCATGCACCATCTTTGTTGCCCTCCTCTGAACCTTCTCTACCCTGTCTATGTCCTTACGTAGGTAAGGTCTCCAGAACTGTACACTGTACTCCAGGTGGGGCTAATATACCTTTGGCTTCACACCCCCCCAGATAAAGACTCTAGGAAGGTGGATGATATGGCCAAAAAACAGTACTTGGCATCCTCCTTGGGGCTCAGGCCGGCAAATTATATGGTCTACACAGCCAGATACCAGAAGTCCAGATGGGATACTGTTCTGTAACTGGCTGAACAGGCTTCCCCTCCAGCTGTCCAAGGAGCTGGAGGAGGTGGCTGCTGATGGGATTAAGGCATCTAAAATTCAGTTTCATGCTGCGGTGGACTCAAATGATGTGGCATCATGAGTCATGGCTAAATCCATGTCTCTTCGGAGATTTGCTTGGCTCAGATGTACTAGCCTCTCTCAGGACACTCAGGCTAAGGCCATGGATTTCCCTGTGGTGGGTAATTCTCTGTTTGGGGAGCAGACAAAGAATTACATGAAAAAAGATGGATGAATACCGGACCACCTACAGGAGTGCACAGGCCAAGAAAAGGCAGGCAACCCCTCAGAGGTAGCGGTTGGAGCAGGCCTTTTCACAGGTCTTTCTACCAGGTACAGGCCTCCTCTCCTTTCCCTCAGAGGGGGTTCTTCAGAGGAAGAGGCAGGAGGGGGATGAGCAGGGCTGCATCCTCCTCTCAGTCTAAGGCTCCTGCCAAGCAGACACCCTGTGTCAGCCCAGGTCGACTCCCCAATTCCAGTAGGAGGCAGGTTGGCTTACTACTTCCAGGCCTGGAAGTCTGTTACCTCTGACAAGTGGGTCCTGGAGGTAGTAAGCCAGGGACTGGCGTCTGGCCCTCAGCTTCATAAAATTTCCAAAACTGAGAGTCAGGTCTTTTCCTCCTGCAAACATCTCCGAAACCATTGCTCTAGAGGTAGAGGTTTCCTCTCTGCTGGCTCTCAGAGCCATAGAGAGAGTTCCTACTCTACACAGGGGCAAGGGTCTGTACTCCAGATACTTCCTTACCCCAAAAAAGACAGGGGAGTGGCAGCCCATCCTAGACCTAAGATACTTAAACAAGCACCTTGTCAAGCCAAGATTCAAAATGGTGACTTTGGGAGTAATTCTTCCCTCTGAGGCCAGGGGATTGGTTAGCCTCCCTGGACCTCAAAGATGCCTACTTTCACATCCTAATCAGGTGCTCCCACTGAAAGTACCTCAGGTTCGAGTTGCCTTCAGGCCATTAGCAGTTCAGAGCAATGCCCTTCGGTCTAACATCAGCTCCAAGGGTGTTCACAAACTGCCTAGCAATAGTAGTGGCCTTTATCAGAAGACAGAATATCTCCATTTTTCCATACCTGGATGACTGGCTCATTGTGGGACAGTCTCCAGACCAAGTCAAGTCAGACCTACAAGTAACACAACAGTTAATCACTTCCCTAGGGTTCCTTCTCTACCTACCAAAGTCAGTTCTCGAACCAGTGCAACTCCTTATCTTCAGAGGGATAGAGTTGGATACTGTTCATGCAAAGGCTTTTCTTCCCCTGGTAAGGGTGAAGGCCCTTACAGACCTTGCTTCTTCCTTTCACCTTTGGGTGTCTCGACCAGCAAGACATTTTCTTCAGCTTCTGGCCCACATGGCAGCTTCCACTGTGGTGGTACAGGGAGCCAGATTTCAAATGAGGGACATTCAGTTCCATCTGAAGTCTTTTTGGTCCCAGAAAAAAAGATCTTCTAACCAAATTGATTCCAGTGACTCAGACTCTGGTCCAAGCTCTTCAGTGGTGGTTGGAGCAGGACAATTTCAGACAAGGAGTCCCATACATCAGTCAGACTCATTCAGTGGTGTTAACCACAGATGCTTCTCTCCTGGGCTGGGGAGCTCACTTAGGAGCTCTCACAGCACAAAGGGTGTGCTCCTCTCAGGAGTCCCTTCTTCATATCAATCTTCTGGAACTCAGGGCAATATTCCTGGCTCTCCAAGTCTTTTTGGACAGTAAAGAACAAGGTGGTTCAGGTCAGGACAGACAATACCACCACCATTGGTACATCAACAAGCAGGGAGGCACTCTGTCTATGGCCTTGTGCATGGAAGCCATGAAAATATGGTCTCTGGCTTATTCCCTGCAGGCATCTCTGGTAGCGGTCCATCTTCCAGGGAAGGACAATGTGCTAGCAGATGCTCTGAGCAGGCTCTCTCAGGGCCACCACGAATGGTCCCCTGACCCCTTCATATTGAAAGTAATTTTCTCCAGGTCGGGCACTCCAGAGATAGATCTCTTTACAGCCCCAGACAATCATCAGCTTCCTGTCTTCTGTTGCATACCCCCTGTCATGGGCTCAGTTCCCCTGGATGCTCTGGTTCTGGATTGGGGGCGGGATTTCTGTATGCCTTTCCTCCCTTTCCTTTGTTGTTCAAGGTTCTGGTCAAGATAAGGTCACAATCATGCAAGGTGATCCTGATTGCACCAGACTGGGTCAGACAGCCTTGGTATCCTCTGTTGATGTCCCTAGCAGTCCATCTTCTCTTATCTCTCCCCAAGAAGCACAATCTGTTAACCTCCTCTCAGGGAAGGATATGGTACCCCAACCTTCGGACTCTCAACCTCAAGGCTTGGCTCTTGAAGAGTTATAGTATGCTGGTCTGCATCTGTCTCAAGGGGTTCTGGATATTCTTAAAGCCTCTGGAAAACCTGCCTCCACAAAAAACTTAGAATTCCAAATGGAAGAGATTCAGCATTTGGTGTTCCAATAGGGATGTCGTACCAGATACTGCTGATCTGGCTACAGTTCTGGATTATATGGTTCATCTTAATGGCCTAGGCCTCAGGCCAGCCACTCTGAAAGTGCATTTAGCAGCTGTCTCTGCATTCCTGTCAGTGGGGAAGGTTCCTTCCCTGGCATCTCATCCTGTCTTCTGTAAGTTTTTTAAAGGTTTGGTCCATACCAACCCTACCCCTGCCTGGGATCTTAATGTTTGCATTGCTCAGCTCATGCAACCTCCTTTTGAGCCTTTGGCTTCAGCAGAACTCAAGGACTTGACTTGGAAAACTGTGCTCCTGATAGCTATCACTTCTGCCAGGCATATTAGTGAATTACAAACTCTGTCAGTGGAGCCGGATGTTATCTAACTTCACAGAGATAAGGTGGTCCTTAGAACCAATAGGAGGTTCTTACTCAAAGTGGTCTCAGATTTTCATCTGAACCAGTCCATGTCTCTTCCTGTGTTTTTCACTGATCATTCTTCTTCAGGAGAAAAAATATTTCACAATCTGGATGTTAAGAGGGCACTTAGCTTCTACATAGAACATACTAAGGCAGTGAGGTTTAACTGTCCTCAATTATTTCTCACTTATGGTGAAGTAGGAAAGGGTAAACCTGACACTAAGAGAACTATTGCCAGGTGCACTGTCTCTTGTATACAGTTCCGCTATGGAAAGCTAGGCAAAACACCTCCCTCAGGCCTGAGGGCTCATTCGACCAGGGGTACAGCTGTTTCCCTGGCTGCTGCCAGGGAATATACCTTTATTAGAGATATGCAATGCAGCCACCTGGAAAACTATCCATACTTTCACCAAGCATTACTCTTTGGATATCCAGGCTAGGAGTGATGCTAGGTTTGGAACAGCAGTACTGCAGAGCCTATTCCCAAAATAGGTTTGGTACCCCCCTCCGTGGCGGTACTGCTTGGTAATCTCCACATGTCAGACTACAGCAAGACTTCATGTTGTTCGAAGAAAAAATTACTCACCTTAGTAATTGTGTTTCTTCTAATGGAGTCTTGCTGTATTCTGATCTCCCCCCCCCCCTCTCGGAACCTGTTTTTGGGAAGTGGGCTGGCAGGTACAGTGTGGCGCCTCAGAGGTGTACTTGGCACTCCCCTTTTTAAAAAAAGGGAGTGGATTTATTGTTATGTTGTTTTTGGTAGCTATATGTTGGTTCACTACCTGGTTATTATTTTGGATTCTTGACTTGAGTCTTTTAGGGGACCCAAAAATTTGTTGCCTGTTGGCTATCTTCTTTACAATTTCCACTTAAGTAGACTAGTTAGTTAGTATTGCTCGTAAGAATCTGACGGTTACACTTTGATGTGCTACAGACAGAGGTTTGAACCAAGCTCGAGCTCAACATTCTATGCTCATGCATAGAGTTAATTCTTTCCTCTCTGGGGCAGTTCAAGTGCTGGGGCTAACTGCATATGTCAGAATACAACAAGACTCCATTAGAAGAAACACAATTACTAAGGTGAGTAATTTTTTCTTTCTCCCTAAAGGACTCACACAATGGTGGCTGGCCTCTAAATGTACTGCAAAGCTTGATACACCCCAAATGAATTTAGAACAATAGTTATAATTTAATTGATGTTTCGGATCTTTTTAGAGCATAGAATTTAGAGCAATAGTTATAATTTGGTTGATGGTACAGATCTTATAGTGTTTGGATATTTAGTGTAGATTCTGTTGTTATTTTAGAAGGGTCCAAATAAAAATATTTTGTTTGCATTCAAGTCAGCTTCACGCCTCTCTCTTGTATGTTCGAGCTAGTGGCAGTTGACCTGGGTTCCCTTCCTCTAAATTCCCCAATGCCTGCTTGCTGGCCGTCACCTGAAAAATCCACCTCCAGTTGGTTGGTGTAGTCGAAATTCACTCGCCCTCCAAGGTGTAGCTGGGTGGACCTGCTCTGACCCTGACCTGTCCAGTAAGAGTACGGTCAGTGTCAGCTGCCTTCCTTGTGCCCATTACACCTGGAATCCCATATTGGTAGTACGCCTGGGAGTGGTTAGAAGTAATTGGTAACCTGATCAGAGGGAGTAAGCCAGATCAGGGGGTTTCAGCAGAGCAGCTATGGAAGAATGTTCTCCAGTCCTAAGAATTTTGTCCATAAGGGCACCAGAGCAAGAAAATGATATGCCTCAGGAGATAGCCAGTGTAACACAAGAGTATATCTGCCAATGGTGTGTAAGTCTGTTTGAGACCAGGGTAGAGTGACATATGCTAGTGTTGGTAACATCCCATTTGTGGAGGTTTGCTTTGGAGGGTGGGAGTAGGTGGCAGAGCTGTAGGTAAGGCTGGAATGAAAAATGCTGCAAGCAGTGGCAAATTGGGTGGCGGGTGTGAGAGCATATTTGGTTCTTTAGGCCAAACCAAGCTTGATATGCAAGGATTTATAGGTATTAGAGATGTGCAGTGCAGAGTCTAGAGAAGGGTCAAGGGTTATACTTAGGTACTTGAAAGAGTTAACATTCTTAAGCAGGGTACCATCAATACTTACAGTGAAAATAAGTTAGCTACATTAAGCTGTCCTGCTATGCCCTTCTTCCAGTCAGGGGAAGGGCATGTCAGGACACTGTATGTTAGCCCATCATCCTGTCTGCCCTTTTTTGAATCCTTTCCAGTTTATTCACATTCCTTCTGAGGTATGGTGACCAAAACTATAAGCAATATACCAGATGTGGCCTCTCATATGCCCTGTATACTAATCTAGTGGTAGTAGCTCTTACTAAATCTACTTATAAAACTCCTCCTGATATTTCCTAAAACTGCATTAGCCATTCTACAGACCTTAGTTCATTGCTAAACACTCCTCAGGTGTCTGGTTACAGTCATCAGGCCCTTCTAGTTTTCCTCTGCTTCCAGCATCTGACCTCTCAATTTATAATGTCATGTGTCATTGCTAAAACCAGTCATTACCTTCCATTTACTAACATTAAATTTCATCTGCCTTGCTTCCGCCCACAGACCCAATTTATCAAGATCCTACTGTAGTTTGACATCCTCAGCTGTCTCCTCTGTATACCCTATTGTCTTATTATTTGCAAATTTTGATATCTAGCTTCCTAATTCTCTTAAGTCTCCAGTGTACACATTAAACAAGATCATCACAGACATCAATCTTTTTTTTAACCCTTTTCTGTTACTGCCGACTAGACTACACTCGTTTTGTGCACTTAGAAACATAGAAATTGAAGGCTGATGGGGACCAAAGATCCATCTAGTCTGCCCTGAGCCCTACCCCCTCTTTAGGATTTCTATGAGATGATCCGCTTGTGTCTGTCCCAAGCTGCTTTGAATTCATCTACTGTTTTGGAGTCAATGACTCCAGCCAGTAGACTATTCCATGGGTCAATCACCCTCTCTGTGAAGAAAAACCTTCGCATGTTGCCCCTGAATCTTCCTCCCCTCAATTTCATCTCATGCCCTCTTGTCTTGCTGGTGCCATTGACCGTAAAGAGCTCCTGGGTGGAGACTCTGTTTATACCCTTCAGAAACTTGAGTGTCTCAATCATGTCCCCTCTATCCCTGCGTTGTTCCAGGGAGTACATGTTGAGTTCCTGTAACCTGCTTTTGTATGGCAACTTATGGAGACTGTGTATCATTTTTGTTGCCCTCCTCTGTACTGTCTCCAATCTGTCTATGTACTTCCTGAGATAAGGTCTCCAGAACTGGACGCAGTATTCAAGATAGAGTCTCACCAGGGATCTGTACAGCAGCAGGATCACCTCCTTTCTTCTACTTGTGATGCCCCTTCCTATGCATCCCAGCATCCTGCTGGCCTTCTTTGCTGCCTTTTTGCATCGTCCGCCTAACTTCAGATTGTCTGATATGATAACCCCTAGATCCCTCTCCTGATGGGTGGTTGCTAGTTTTTCCCCTCCCAGGTAGTAGTCTGTCTTTGGGTCGCTTCTGCCCAGATGCATAACTTTGCACTTTTTCACTTTGAATTTTAACTTCCACAAGTTGGACTACTGTTCCAGCTCGAGTAGGTCACTTTTCATTTTCTCTACCCCCTGTGCAGTGTCTACCCTGTTGCAGAGCATTGTGTCATCTACAAACAGGCACACCTTCCCACGCAACTCCTTTGTGATATCTCTGATGAGGATATTAAAGTGTAATGGTCTGAGGATGGACCCCTGTGGCACCCCTCTTGTCACCTCCCTATCCCCTGTTGCTGCCCCATTTACTGTCACAGATTGAGTTCTCTGTTCAAGCCAGTTACTCACCCATGCTACCACTTCCTGCCCCACTCCTGTATGGTCGAGTTTATTTAACAGCCTTCTGTGTGGTGCAGAGTCAAAGGCCTTGCTAAAGTCAAAGTAGATAACATCAGCTCCCCCGAGTCCACAGCCCTAGTAACTGAGTCAAAGAACACTATCAGGTTAGTCTGGCAGGATCTTTCCATTGTGAAACCGTCCTGCTTGGTGTCCAGTCATCCAGATTCCTCCAGAAATGCTAGTATCCTTTCTTTGAGCAGTGACTCCATCATCTTGCCCACCACCGAGGTGAGGCTGACCGGGTGGTAGTTTTCTGTCTCCTTGCTGCTACCACTCTTGTGTATGGGGACCACTGTTGCTCTTTTCCAGTCCTGGGGAACTGTTCCTTCTCTCAAGGATCTGCTAAAAAGATCCACTAGTTGTGCTGCCAATTCATCACTAAGTTCCCACAACATTTGTGGGTGGACTCCGTCCGGCCCCGTGGCTTTATCTATCTTTAGCAATTCTGTCCTTACCCTCTCTATTGTGAACAGGCTTGTGTCCATTCCCCCAGGTGACTTCTGTTCCCCTTTGGGGTGGGTCCGTTACCAGGTGCCTCCTTAGTAAAGATTGAGCAGAAGTATTCATTTAATACTTCTGCCTTTTCACTGTCTTCTTCTACCTGCCTCCCATCCCTGCTTATGAGCTGACAATGCCTCCTTTGTTTTTGCTTTTGTCACTTATGTATCTAAAGAAGGTTTTATTGCCTCCTCTAACCCCCTCCATGCTATATCTTTCTCAGTCTGTGCCTTTGCTTTTCTGATCACCCTTCCTGCCTCCTTCAAGCTGCACTTGTATGCCTCCCTATCTGTTTCGCTGTTTGAGCCCTTGTATCTTTGGAATGCTAGTCTCTCTTCCCTCACTGCAGTTGCCACCTCCTTTGTGAACCATAGCAGATTTCTTTTTTTCTTCGTCTTACTGACTAGCCTGGAGTATTGTGCAGTAACCTCTGCTAGTGCTTCTCCTATGTTTATCCAACATTCCTCTACCCCTTCTTTTGCCTTCCTCTTGAGGATGTCCCTAAAGCATATTCTCATCTGATCGAAGTCCGTTCTTCTGAAGTCTATGACCTGTGTCTGTGTGTGGCTTGTTTCCTTGGCCTTTTTGACCTTGAACCAGACAGATTTGTGGTCACTTGACCTCAGATGGCACCCCATCTCCTGGACCTTGCTGCTGTTTGTGAGCACCAGGTCCAGGACTGTGTTTTCTCAAGTGGGAGCTGTGACAAGCTGATTAAAGAGGACAGGAAATAGTTTCCAATTGTCAGCTGTTTATAACGTTCTCATTCTCAGAAAGTATGTGCATTCCCCTTAAGTACCCATATTTAACTGTACCTGAATAAAAATTGATATGAAAAACTGTATTTTACATTGTTTTGTTTTTATGGGCAGCACTCTATTACAGTTCTCTTCATGGAACCAATAATTTGGAGTTTTAACTATGCCACAGTTTGTGCACAGAACTCGAAGCATAGTTCCAATAGGTCAGCAGCTCATAATTAGCATTCTGTACACAAACCATAACATAGTAAAAACTCCAAATTACTGATTCCATTAACAGAACTGTAGCAGAATGCTACCCATAAAAACAAAATCGCCACCTGTCTGGGGTCTCTATTGGGAGAACTGAGGTTGAAGTGGGGGACTGCCCCTTTATTGGGTAGTGGACGTCAGCGTGCTGACGGCGGGGGGGGGAGGGCCATGATAGACTGCTAGCTAGAAGTTTTCCGTGTGGTCCTGGTGCTTGGCGGCTTGGCAGCTTCAGTTCTACTGGTGTTGCCTGCTGCAAGAGCTCCTCTCGAAGATCTACTGTTATGGTAAGTTCTTATGTAACTGTACTTTTCTGCAGCACTTTTCATGCACTTTTTATCCCAAAGCACAAGCAATGTGGGACTAGTAGTGAAATGACTGTAAACTTATAGTGGCAGCCATTTTGCACATCAGTACCCACAAATGTGGAACGTGACTGTAATGTGTTAAAAATGTGGAACATGACTGTAATGTGCTCTAATGTGGAATGTGAATCTGATGAAAAAAATGTGGAACTTTTCTTTGAATATATTGAAAATATGGAACATGGCTAATCTGGTGGAAATGTGGAACGTTACTCTGATTAAAAATGTGGAACTCGAGAACATGACTGTATGTGTTGAAAATGTGGAACATGACTGTAATGTGTTGGAAAAGTGAAACATTAATCAGATGAAGAATAATCAGCATTCTGTAGCAATTTTCTTGCACATTATATCCCAAAGCACAAGCAGTATGGGACTGTTTGTGGCATGACTGTAAACATATAGTGGCAGCCAGCTATTTTGCATATTGACACCCAGAAATGTGGAATGTGTGACTGGAGAGCATTGGACCACCAGGATATGCTGCTTCTATTTGGGGGAGCAGGGTGGGGGAACCACTGGGCCACCACGAACTCATTTTGTACTGTGAGAATGGACATTAAGGGAGTGGGGAGACTACTATGTGGCCAGGGTATCTATAAAGCAGCTCAGGGGAGGGGTGTTGGACACACTGGAACACCAGGCTATCTACAGAACAGCTTAGAGGAGCAATTGAGGGGATGCACTGTACCACCAGGGACTGTGTAGCACAGCGTGAATGGGAGAATGGGGGTGGGCAGCTGCAGTACAGCTGCCCTGCCTTCAGGTGGGGGGCAAGTACTTACTGCCCCATTTAGACATGGTTTAAATAGTGCTTCTTGGGGGGCCTTTTACTGCCGTCGCAAACCTTTGGATATACTGCTGTGCTGGAATGTATAAGGGGGACCCCCTCCATTGCATAGGCACGTCGGTATTTTAGTGCTTTGGGGCTGCCAGGTTTGAGGGACACTCTCAGGGCTTCTGAATATGGGGCGGCTGGGAGTGCTCACGTTAACATGGGTTAGCGTCCACACTCACCATGTTAGTGTGAGCACTAACCTTTGAATATCAGGGCTGATATGTATTCAGGGTTCCCCATAGTCTGCAGTTATAGGGCAGTGGTTGTGGTGATTGGGGCTGAACATGCGTTATTCCTTGGGCCTCCTAAATACACTGTGCATGTACAAAAGTGGTTTTAGATAATGTTTAGAGAACTGGTATCAAAACAAGGGTAGTAGTGCAACAAAGAATAGTGATAAAAGGCTTTTTTGGAGGATTTTATAAAAACAAATTAGGTTGATGCCTACAAATATAGGACAGTGTTAAAGATATAGGGTAGTGGTAAAAATAATATAGGGTGGTGGCCCTCCACACTAAAAAAATGAATGGGGGACACTGTGTATTATATATAGAATATTACATTGGATGGTGTGTGTAACAAACTTTTACACACACCCAAGGTGTTGGATGCCTCATTTATTTAAGCACTCAACACTGAGGGTGTGTGTGAGTTTTACACACCACTCCATGTTTAATTTTATACAACTGCTGGGGTGCGTTTTTTTGCCACAACAGTTATCTTAAATATAAATACATTGCTGTTCAGCCAAGGTCCGGTTGGGTTGAAGCGGCTGCTGAAACCTTTCTGTTTTTTTTTAAAGGTTCGGTCAAGGTTTAAAAGGTAGAAAAGGTTCAAAAAGTGTAATCATAAGAGGAGAGTTTTTGGTTTTCTTAAATTTACTTACTGCTAAGGGCAAGTGGCGGTTAGTGTCCAGCAAGACAATGGGAAGACGGCGGCTGTCACATGTGTAAAGTGAGTAGAACGCAGCACGTGTTCGCTGTTATAACCAACTGGTTATAACGGTGAATTATAACCGGGTTTTCCTATGGGGAAAAAATGCTCAACAGTTGTTATATTGTGTTATGGTGTGGTGTGGTATAGTATAGTACAGTGCAGTATAGTATAGTATATTGTTATGTAATATATACAATAATGTTGTTATAAAGTACAGTACATCACAAGTTATTCCTATTCCTCCTTCCCTTCTTATGGTTTTGCCTCTTCTTGTTAGTCATTTTATTGTATGTCCAGTTCCACCAGCATTCCCTCCTCTCTCTGTCTAGTTATTTTGTTTGTTATTTTGCCTAAGTGTGCAACTTCCTGATTGACTTTAGTCTGCACTGCTGACAACTCTGTATTGTGGCTAACAAACAATGCTGGTTTAAATGTAATCAAATCATCATGGAACAGAGTCACTGCAGCATTGCCAGGGAGCTCACATGACTCACTTACTAATAGTGGAGCCTGGCTAGTAAATAAATTATAAAGATACAATATTTTTGTTTTAAATGTCATCTTAGGCATGAAGCCATGAACTTACAACAGTCTCTTTCCTGAGTGTACGCACTGTGCACTAGCACAGAATAAAACAGCAAAAATAGTCGTACTACTGGGTCAGGCCTGTTTCTGCCTGCAAGCAAGAATCTGTCATGGCCCTGGTGCAAATCCTCCTAATTTTGGCATAATGATAAAGATTTCATTAGGTGTAGTATCGTGGAGAGTCTATTCACTCGTTCAGTCAGCAGTTGCTGTTTGCACAAAGCCAAAAATGTCAAGTTATTAATTTTTTTTCCATTAAAACCACACATATTAACTCAGAACATAAGGACAGGAAATGAAGACATTAATGTCTCAGTGGCAGGAGTGGCTGGCAGGGTCACTTTTGCAGCAGAATTTGGGATGCTATTAGTCACAGTGGTTGGGTGATGGATCAGAGCATTGGTGGTTATTAAGAAGGATGACCTTGTCCTGGTAGTACTAGTGACAGCGGCAAAGGATGAAGAGAACACATTGACATTCACATTGGTGGTATCAGTGGCACTTAATGACATGACAGTGTCCTAGCAGCACTAGTACTTTGAATGGTACTTCAGCTTCTTCTTCTTTTCCCTGGTGTCAGCTGCCACCATATGGGTGCTGGTATCTGTTATCTCTGCCCCCCCCACCCTTGCCTCATTTCCCCTGCGGTGTTGGGCCATCCCTTTCTTTTGTGAGCACCAAACAAAAATACTCATTGAGTGCCTCTGCCTGATCTTCCCCTTGGTCCGCCCATCCTCTCTCTCTCTCTTTTGATTCTAACAATATCATCCCTACAACTCCACTTCTCCTTTATGTATTTAAAGAACCCCTTTTCCCCCCTCTCTGATCCCCTGAGCCAAAGTCAGCTCCTTTGCTGCCCTGACTGACCTGGTCGCCTCCCTAGATGCCTTTGTGAACACTTCTCTATCCTCCTCACGCCCAGATTTTTTTAACTTAATGAAGGTTGATCTTTTTTCCTTCACCTTCCCCTCTGCCTCCTTGTAAAGCCAGCTAGGTTTTTTTGACCTGGATTGCTTATTCTGAGATTTGGCACACGTATTCGTGGCCTCATTTAACTCCTTCCTAATGATTGCCCACTTCTGTTCAGCATTCATCCCTGGGTAAAATTTCAGCTAAATACCCCTCTAGGATGCTGCCCATTCTGACAAAATCACCTTCCTGAAATCCAGCACTCTTGTCCTGGTCTTAGCAGATTCTCTCCCTGAGCTGAGAAGGAACCACACCGAGTGGTGATCGCTTCCTTCTAGAGAGTCCTGTACTACCACATTCTGGACTTAGTCCCTATATGTTAGCACCAAGTCCAGTATGTTCCCCTCCTTAGTAGGATCCATCACCCCTTGCACCAGGTAGCTGTCTTGGATAGTCTCCAGCATCACCTGTTACCTGGTGTGTACTGTAGTCACTGTCTGCCAGTCAACCCCAGGTAGGTTGAACTCTCCCACTTTAACTGTATTCCCTTTCCCACTGACCTTCCTGATGTGCTCCCCAGCTCCCTGTCCACCTCCTTGTTCTGTGAGGGTGACCTGTACACCACTCCCATCCTGAGCTTCTTACCTTTAGGGCTTTGAAGCAATACTCATATGGCTTCTGGCCTCCCGTCACCCCTTCCTCCCTGGTACACAGTATCCCTCCTGACATAAATAGCTACCCTCCCCTTCTCCTCCATTCCGGCAGACACCTTATCTCGGGATTGTGAGATCAATCATGGTATTGGGTGGCCCAGGTCTCTGAGATGGGGGCAATATCTACCTACCCCTCCGCCATCATTGCCTGGAACTCTGCCACCTTGTTTGATAAGCTCTTTACGTTCAAGGATACTACAGCCCACCTAGTGTCCTGCCCCTCGTCTTCGTTTTTTTCCCCCTTCCACTTTTGTCTTGGTAACTTCCCCTCATTCTCCTCCTCCTATCTGGGAGGTGAGGCCTTTCGGTCTTCCTGGAAGGTGCCTCCTCCCTGCTATTCGACTCAGCCCCAGTTTAAATCTATGTTGTTTTTAATGTACTTCTGCAGCCCCTGTGTCAGTGCCCTTGCACCCTCGATGTTGAGATGCAGATAAATTGAAAAACAATCTGTGCATGTTTTCTGTTTTGAATTTCTGTGTGGCACTGGTGTACTTTATTATTACCCTGTTCAATACTTTTTCTGACCTGAACTTTTTAGAATATTCTTTAATCATATTGATAATGAACTGATACTTACAGCACCTGCCTAACTATATTTAATTAATACTTTGTTTTAGAAAGTATGACTTAAATTTTATTTGATTCTATATTATCTTTGAAACCCTCGGTCTCATTTATTGGACTTTGGCCCTCCTGTTCAGCTGCACCATTTTCATCGCGCAAGAGCGCGCTGCTGTCAGGGAGCCATATTCACACAAGCAGTGCACCCTGTTGGACACGGGCTACCTATATGTCTATAGGGCTGTGGTAACACTGCACTGAGTGCATATGCATGGCGTAGTTTTAACACTGCACTGAGTGCATATGCATGGCGCACCAAAACTGCTGCTCGGAGCAGACACCCAGGAGCAAAGGGGGATAGCTTGTCCCAAATGGGATAACACCTTTGCTCCCAGATGCTATATTCAGAGGTCAGAATGCTAATGACCACACACGGCAGGCAAGGCACTAGGGGGCAATTTGCGTGCCATTATGTGGCTATTACCTCTGCCAACAATTGTAAAGGACCAGATAAACCCATTCACCCAGTTCATTTCATATTTTTGTTTTGACAGCCACACATAAAATGAATTGTTTTGTGTGTTAAACACTTTATCAGTGTCTCCTGTTCATTTATATCACTGTCTAATTATCAGCTCTGTGCAGTGCCTCCATGTACAAATGCGTGGAGGGATTGTGCAAGGCCTAGGCTGTCATCCTTACCCAATGCCCCAACAGTAACAGAAACTTCCCTGGTAGTTCAGCGGTACCCTCCCCGATTAAATACAAAAATGTCCCTGGTAGCCAGTGGTCCCTTCCTGTCCCAGTGTCCTTTATGCTGTTTGTAACTCCTCCCCCACCCACCTGCCACTGACTCACCTAGCAGATGCCAGTCCGGTAGTGCGGGCAGAGCATTGGATGGTGACCTGCACAGACCCCCTTCCCTTTACTTCCTCAGCTGGCTGCCATATGAATTACAGTAACTGAGCATGTACTGTAAAAACAGCTCTGTGCATTGACAAGAGCAGGGTGTTGGAAGCATCAAACAGTGTTCCTTCAACAGCCGTTCAGTACTTCTAGGACCAGTATTGTTTAACATATATGTTGGTGATCTGGGGAGTGATGTCTCCAATAATATAGTTAAATTTAATTTAATCTAATACAGGAATCTCAGTTTGTCTGCCATTGCTAGCACCTAGCATAGGCATTTCCTACCATCTGCCCTTTTGCCAAACAGATCTCTCTTTCTCTCTCTGTCTCTCTCTCTCGGACACCCTGCACTTGGGATTCAACCCCCCCAACCCGTCTTTCCAGCACTTCTATGTGCTAACCCCCTCGTGTTGCTGACAACTAACAGGCTTCCTGTTGGGCACAGCTATTTAGTCTGTTCCTGTATGTATCTGACTGTGTTTACTTATTCCAGTTTTAGTTTTCGCTGTATTTTTTGCATTCCTTTGTTTGAAGACCAAATGTTCCTAAATGTTCTCATTCTAATTCTATTGCCTTGTTTGTCTCAATCCTCTGTATAATCACCTACTTGTTCTAAATGTACTATCGTGGAACCTGTGTAATGAGCTCTGAGCTCAAATGGTTAATCCAAGATCAGAAGTAAATAAATAAAATAAATAAAATTTGCAGATGATACTAAACTAGGAGGAGCTGTTGACTCTTTCAGTAAACATCTTTCACTAGTTAACGATTTGGGCTAAGTAGAGAACTGGGTATCAGATAATGGCATGTATTTAAATACCAGCAAATGTGCTGTGATACACTCTGGGGAAAAATAACCCAAATTATTCATATATTCTTAACCAAACACTTATCAAAAACTCTATCTGTGAAAGGGACCTTGGCATTGTAATAAATAATAAGTTAACATTCACGGACCATTGTTCAGTGGTCTCCAGAGTAGCCATAAATCTTGTCTCTAAAGTAAGATGTACGTTTATGTAATAAATCACAACTTCTCATACCCATCTATAAAAGTTATATACGACCAATATTGGACTACGACTCAACTATGGTGACCTCTTTTTAATAAAGACATAAAGTTAATAGAAGGAGTGCAAAGAGCGGCTACCAAAACTGTACCTAGCAGGGTTTTAAATAATTGATTAGCAGTTTTTTTCTTAGGACACTACTAACTGTACAGCAAGTATTTACATAGGTTTTCTAGAAGTGTTATGTTAGTTAAACACAATGAGGCAAGTGCTATGCATTTTCAGAGTGTTTTAGAACTTTTATGAGCAAAACGCTAATCAATTTTTAGAGTTAAATAAAACCCTGCCTAGTATAAAATATAAATCATATCAGGAAAGATTAACTACAGTAGGACTACATACATTGGCGGCTAGAAGACAAAGGGGTGATTTACTTTTTCTTTTCAAACTTTTACAGTCTCAAGACCTAATGGATTGCTGTGTGTTAAAATATAGCACAACTAGATGCAACCTTAGGTCTCACAATAAGAAATTAGAAATTCCAAAGGCCAACACCTCGCAAAGAGGTAACTTCTATACCATTAGATTGATAAAGGCATGGAATAGATTACCTCAACATGTGGTTGATATCACCAACTTTGATAATTTTAAAAATGCACTAGACAAACTGTACTGTTATAATCATTTGATGATATAATGGCCCATTCATGTGCGGGACATTCCAGATGGGCTTTTTGCCCCCTTATGTCCTACACTTCATAGTAATCATAATAACCCTGTAAGTATACCACTGCACCCTTTATGCAAAGGGACTTCTTCATTGCATGGGTGTGTGTGGTGTATTTATTGTGCTCATGTTACTCACTGTAGACTGTTCTACAGGATACTCTGAAAATGTCTCCTGTGTTATTCGTGTGCACTGTGTCCAGTTAGCACGGTGCAATGCTTATTAGCACTGTGCTAATCTTCTGAATAAAGGGGCCTTTTTTCTTTTCTAAGGGAGCAACAAACTGATAAACAGCCTTTGATAAAGGACTACTGTCTGAAACACGTCAGGCTAGGCAGCGTTTTTTTATGTTTGGTCGTCTGTACAGTATAATAAACACTTTAATAATTTTACCGAGCCTCATGGTTTTTATACATGGGTTGTGAGTGTCTGAGTTTCTCAAACTTTACTGCAGCTGTGTGTTTACTTATGAAGCACCACTTCTCCCTGTGCACACTTTTTCTTGGAGTGTGATATCTTTTCTAAGGGGTTTATTATTTTGTGTTAACTATTTTTCCTTTATTGTACTCTAGTTATATTATAAATAGAATAATAGATAGATAAGTGTGTGTATTACTGTCTTGAAGTGCACATTTGTCTATTTGTTATTTTTTGCAATATATGGATCCGGTTTAAAATTTTCCTGTGGCTCTTGAATTTTTTTTTTTTTCTCACACGTGCTGTGAGGTCATCCGACAGCCGCACGGGCCACCGACAGCCATACTGAGCACTTCTTCGCACTGTCTCACCCCTACCCCAACAAACTTCTGTTGAAGTGACAGTGACATCAGTCAAAGAGTGGCATCGGTCATTATATTTTATTGCAGACCTACCTGCCAGGCGTTTTCAGCTTGAGTGAACGCAGGATCACCAGATATTGTTTTACATTTTGGGGAAAATTACAGGCGAAAGAGCGGAGAGGATGAAGTGCTGTCGGTGAGCGAGAGATTGACACCATTTTTTTCAGTATTGCTCTGCCCGCCCACAGACACAAAGCAGTCAGTCACGAGGCGTGCTTTGCAAAACGTCAGGCGCATGCTGGTAGCTGCTCTCATGCTGCTGAACTGAGATGTTAATACTACTGATCAGAGATTAACTTTGAACTGTAGTATTGTCAGCAAAAACGATAGTATTATCAGTTGTCTCAGGATGGTATTATTGAAATGGCAGTGGTGTAGTATCGGAAAATTTTTGTATGGCTTAGGATTGTATTATTGACGTTTATCCATATATTACAAAATGATAAATAGGAAGTATGGGATGTAACAAAAAGTGAAAATATAATAATTAAAATATTACAAAAAATGTTTATTAACAAATGGAAGATTTTCTTTACACAAACAGTATACTATCAGAAAACAGAATATTGATAAATGTCTGTTCCAGATTTATTATGCAGCTGTTCCGCGATGTTCATTGTCTTTACTTGTTGTAAACTTCCTAATGAGATCAGCAGCATAACTCAGCTAATGTCTGCTCTCTCCCCTTTATCATTCCTGATGCAAAACCCCAGAAAACGTTGTAGTGAAGACATTAAGTAATAAGCCATGACAGGGTGTGCATTATTGATATCTCTCAGCAAATTAAATTTCTAGATTTTTCTTGTCATTTTAAAAGTAAGTATAACATTGGAGTTTCTCAACTTCGTCACTCACATAAAATCTCGCCGTAGACTAAGTTCCGTATCTAGCAGTCTCTGGATTTCTTGAATAATGGAAACTGTTCGTTGTATAATGACTACTTCAGAACATTAGTGGTTTTATAGGATTCTGGTCACTAATTTTTGACAAAAAAGATTATTGAAAGCAGTTTCAATGTCCAGCATTTTTTTTTTCCTCCAGGCACTGCTGTTGGTGTTCGATTAGGTTTATTATAGTGGATGCATGGAGTATTGGCGCCATCTACTGTCTTCCCTTTTCATTGTAAACATATGGGAGTCTGCTGCATGCAGAAAGCATAATTTATTTATTTTTTTTATTTATTAACTGGGTAGGCACACTAGACATGATGAATATTTATTTTCAGGTACGACCCGGGAGAGTACAAAACAAAAAGCATATAGAAAATACAGTGGGAACAATAACTGACAAGTAGTAAGGAAATGAAATGTACAAGATGTTGTGTGATGTGCAAGGCTTGCATACGTAATCAGACATAGTAAAAGCAGAAAAAAAGAACATGAACAAGGGTACAATGTACATGATTACATATCTTAAAACACCTACCTATACTATAATTATTATGATATTATATGTATCTTAAATGTCTATCAACAATAATTGTTGTCTGAGTAGTTTCTTAGATAAGTCTTCACTGCTAGGGTCACCAGACTGTGACAACAGAGTACATACACAGTGTTCACTTTTTTCAGGGAGTAAACTGTTGTTGGGAAATCGATGCATTACTTTCTCTAATTTCACCTCATGGCAAACAAGTGTCACTCGCACTAATAGTAGGCCATAGTGCCATTAAATCTGGGCAGCAGCAATTTTATTATTAGGCTACTTTTCTGCCAATTAAAAAATGAGTCCCTGTTACTAGATATAATTTAGAAAATAACTAGATACAGATTTAAAGACACAGATGGTGGTTATCATTACCTTATATTGTATACTTTTCAAAACTCTTCAGGCCATCATTATGTGTAAATGCTAAAAACAAAAAGGTGTTTATAACATCTTTTTTTTGTTTGCTTTTCAGTCATCGATTAGAAATAAGAGCACAAGTTGCAAATGCCTTCTTGTCAAAATTCCAACTGACTCCAGATGAAATGACCATTCTTCGAGGTACAAGAGAGGGTCCAATTACAGAGGTAAGATAAATTACACTGTGCTGCATTTTTGGGTAGTAACTACATAGGTATTTATACTTTGGAGACTATATTTCCTTAAACTAGTTGAAGCCTATTTCTTTCCATTTTGACAGTAGGCATATACAGTACTGTGTAGATTACATTGTAATGGAGTTCAGTTCATGTTGCCGCTCAAGTGAGAGAGGAGGAGCATTATCATCTGACTCTTAAGAAAGAAATACCTTTTAAAAAGATATTTTAGCTAATGAACTGCTTCACAGACAGGCACTAACAAGAGTCTTTAAAAGCCAGTCGGGAATTTAGATCATTATTTCCTTTGTGGTATGGTTTAACAGTTTATTAACAGCTTAATAATTCAACATTCTTAAATCTCCCTCCTCGTTCCCTCTAATACCTTATCAGGTAATGTTTTTTCTTCTATGGGATCCAACAGTAAGCCAGTACAAAGTGCATTGTCCCCATGCTGAGTGGTGCTTGGGAGAAATGGTACTTATGCTAATTGTAGAATTTAAAACTAAGTTCAAACTCTGCAGTATGGTTGTTCTCTCCCTACTTGCTTAACACCAAATTTGTTTCTAAAAACCATGGGAGCAGTGACCACTAGAATTTATCTAATGAATAACTATTAATAAAGTGCTTGACATTTTTTTGAAAAACAACTGAAAAGAAAATAGCAGACAGGATTATTACTAAAATGACCACAATTTTAAAGTTTGTGAGAAGTGCAAAAGAGTAATGGTTAAGCACAGAGAAACAGAGTGATTCTTGTTGGAACCTATTTTGAGGTTCTAGAAGGAGAGGCAGGATCAGGTTTTATATTAGTTTATCAGATCCCATGGAAGAACAAACATTACTACGGTGAGTATTTTTTTCTTTTAACAACTGGAATTCAACAATTATGCCACTACAAAGTGCAGATTGACTAGCAGTACCTTGGAAGGATGAGTCTAGAACCTATTTATGAAAAAGGTTCTGCTAGACAGCAGTCCCAAACCCAGCATCCCTCCTGGCCTCTTTGTCCAGGCAGTAGTGCTTTGTGAAGGCATGGGCTGTTTTCCAGGTACACAAAAGCTAGAGGGTTGCTGGCTATGGCATCGTTATCAGAGATCCTTAAAGCTGCAGCTCAGTGTATAGGACTCGGTACACAAAACAGGCTTCTCAGTGCATTCGGTATCTATTTATTTTATGGCAAAACATTTTAACAGGAACAGTACCAGTCCCTAGTAACACCGGCTGTGATGTACTGCTCCTGTTAAAATGTTTTGCTGTAAAATAAATGGATATTGAATGCACCGTGAAGCCAGAGTACATGGAGTTTTATTTTGTGTGGAGTCCTGTACATTTAGCTGTTGTCCTGTTAGCTGCATTACAAATCTCTTGGAGGGGATGCCCAGTTTCGCTGCCACAGAGGTGGAAGTGCCCCTTGTGGAGTGTGTCCTTAGGCCTCTGGGAGTTTGCCTATTAGCTTTCTCATAGCAGAATTGGATACAGGAGACTATCCAATGAGAAGTAGTCTTTCTGGCTGCTAGTTTACCCTTGCCACCAACCTCTCCGTATGTGACAAAAAGCTGCATGCTGTCGAACCTGACCTCCTTTGTCTGGTCTGTATAGGGGCCCGGTGCCCTTTTTACATCATGGCTGTGGAGCTTTTGCTCACCTGTTCTGGAGCGTTCAGGAAAAAGTACAGGTTGAGTTACTGATCGATCAACGTGGAATTCTGCTACCTCTTTAAGCAGAAATTTCCTTTGCTCTAGAACTACATTTTCCCAGTGGAATATTACTGTATATAATTTGAATCTGTACAAAGGGCTTGCATTTTGCTTACCCTCCTGGTGGATGTCATGGCTACTAGGAAAACTGATGGAGGTAAAACCCTGCCAACTAAGACTGTAGATAATAAAATAACTAATACATGTCAAATACATTCAATAAATTCTCTCTCTGATTACATAGGCTGATATTTCTATCCTCTTCCTGGGTAGTACTTTATTTTCATTTTGGTATGTGTTGAGCTATATGACATTCTTAAATCCCTCCCTCTCATTCTCTCTTAAATACCTTATCAGGTAATGTTCTTTCTTCTATGGGATCCAACAAGAAGCTAATACAAAGTGCATCATCTCCATGCTGAGTGGTGCTTGGGAGAAATGGTTCTTATCCTTACTGCAGAATTCAAACTCTGCAGTGTGATCATTCTCCCCTCACTAGCTTAATATGAACATACGAAGAATGCCAGCAGATACAGGCCTGATGGTCTATCTAGTCTGCTTGAGTGTGCAGCTAGCAGTCTGTTACACTGCAGCTGCCCCCCCCACACCGCATATCCTATTTCATGCCCGTACTAGCTGTTTCCCCTTCCCCAGTGCCTCATTGGTGACCTTCCCCCTGACTTTGTCCCATCCCCTCTTAAAACTGCCCACCGTCTTCAAGGATACCACCTCCTCAGGCAGTGTGTTCCACCCTGTCACCACTCTGTGAAATAGTGCCTTCTCATTTCCTTTCTGAACCTACCACTCTCTACTTTAGATTGTGCCCCCTAGTGTCCCTCCCTCTCCTTAATCTTTAAAGTCCCTCTTATCATCTTTATTTATGCCTTTCATATATTTGAAGGTTTCTATCTTGTTCCCTCTATACCTCCGATCTTCCAGGGAGTACATGTTGAGCTTTCTCAGCCTCTCATCATAGGGTTTGTCCACCATACCGAGGACCATCCTGGTTGCTCTGCATATGACCCCATCCGGCAATTTAACATCTTTCTTTAAGTAGGGTTGCCAGAACTGCATGCAGTACTCCAGGTGCAGCCTCACCAATGACCTGTACAGTGGCACGATGACTCTCCTCTCCTGGACGTGATTTCACTGGCCATACACCCAGCATCTTGTTAGCCTTAGCTGATGCTTTTCTGCACTGTGCTGAATGGTTCATTTGCCGTGTTGTTATCACTTTAAGATCTATTTTCTTCTCTGTAGGGGATAACTGTAACCCTCCCAGTCGGTAATGAATCCTTGGGTTTCTTACTCCCAAGTGCATGACTTTGCACTTCTTTGCATTGTACACCAGCTGCCATGTTTTTGACCAGTGTGCGAGTCTATCCAGATCATCCTGTAGCCTCTGCCACCCCTCTGTTGGCCGCCACTGCACCTATCTTTGTGTCATCTGCAAAAAGGCTAATATTATTTTTAATCCTATGCGAGATGTCGGCAATGAAAATGCCAAATAACACTGGACCCAGTACTGAGCCCTGCAGTACCCCACTGGTCATGGCTCTTGAAGTTGAAAGTTAATGCCAGATTTGTTTCTAAATACTATGGGAGTGACCACTAGTACCTGCCTAATGAGTTTTGACATTTTTTTTTAAAACAGTTAAGAAATAGCAGAGAGGATTCTAATACATTGACCACAATATTAAAGTTTTGTGAGAACTGCATAAGAGTAATGGTCAAGCACAGAGAAACAGACAGACTGAGATTCTTGTTGGAATCTATTTTCAAGTCCTAGAAAGGGAGGCATGGTCAGGGTCTGTATTGGTTTATCGGATCCCATGGAAGAATGAATATTACTGCAGTGAGTACTTTTTTTTTTTTTCCTAACAACTGGAATTCAACAATAATGCTACTACAAAGTGCAGTTTAAGAGGGATATGAAGAAATATTTCTTCACAGAAAGAGTAGTGGTCACCTGGAGTAGCCTGCCAGAAGACATGGTAGGGGCAAAGACGAGGGGAGCTTCAAACATGCGTGGGATAAGCACATGGGTGCAGGAAGTAGAGGTAAGGGAGAACAGAGGGATACCTGCAACTAGATAGGGTCCAGGGTGTAGTAATAGGCAGGACAAATTGGGGAGGACTAGATGATGGGCCTACTGGTCATTTTTTTTTGTTGTTGTTGTCGTGCTCCAGTGGCTCAGTCTCCACTCCGGGACCCCTGCTCAGCTCTCCGGGATTTACCTCCTGTGACGATCCTCTTGGGCTTGCCCACCAAAGTGGGGCCACAGAACGGGTGCTTCCTTGACAGACAACTCAAACAGGTTCCCGGTGGACCCCCGTAACCGGTGTGCCCCCCAGGGCATTGTCACAGGGTCGGCCAGTTTCAACAGGACACTAAACCAGGTTGCCACTAAGTGCCACAGGTGGGCTGGAGAAAGATCAGTGAAGCAGGGCATCCTCTGGAGGAGGAGAGCAGTCCATTGGACACTCAGTCCATTGAACACTCAGTCCACCTCCCCCTTGCTGGCCCTCCAACTGCTCAGGTCTGTTCCTGAACCCAAGGCATCTGTATTGCAAGCAGAAGCTTTACTGCTGCGGCAGCAGGCTGGTTCTACCGGTCCTTTTCTACCGACACGTTCTGTGTTTTGTTTTGGTGAGACATCAGGCTCTATAGGTTCATCTTCCTCATCTCTACATAACAGACTTCCTCCTCCAGGACAGGTCGCTGGGTCGAATGCGGAACCTGGAGAAGGGAGCAGGCATGGCCGCGATGTTCCCCATAGCCTGGAAAAACTGCCGCATTTTTATAATATCCTCTGCAGAGGATATTTGTTTCTTTCCATTACCTGCTCCTTATCTTTTGCAGGAAGAGTGGCAGCTACGTGCTTTTCTTTATTTTGCTTAGCAAGCGCCAGTTCCAGTACCTGCTCTGAGACTGATTTTTTGCACATTTTCGCCATCACCAGTTTCAGAGGTCCCTCTTTCAGACCCCTGGTATGTTTTCCATGCCTTTCTGATGGCTGACCAGCTTTTTCCTTTTTCTTCTGTCCCTTTTGATAAGACTACGGCCTATGAGGAGAAAAACCCTCTGATGCATACTTTCCACCATCATTGTGAGCCTTTTGTATGCTTAGGTGACATTGAGACAGACTGTTAAGCCATAAGTGGTTTTCTTTTTTCACCTCTTTTCACTGTGTTTTAGGACAAAACTTTATACAGAGGTCACAGTTTTTGAAATTGTGGCCTGGGCCCAGGCACTTTAAGCAAAACATTGGGCAGTCTGCCTTTGTCAGGAGCTTAAAACTGGATTTACAGGTTTTCAGCCCTGTAGGCCCATTTTTCCTTTTCTGCCTGTCAGTCATACAGATGTTACTGATAGCTCCTAAACTATATATTTATTTGCTTCTGCTTATTGGAAAATGCTCAGAAACATGATTTATGTAGCAAATGGGAAAGCAGTATTATTTATAGAGCCAAACTTGGTCTGTTCCCATAGATGGAAATCACATCACAGCATGACCTTCTCCAGTTCCTGGGAACCAATTGGTAACTGGAGAAATTGCTAATTTTACCTAAAATAAATAAATAACACCCTAATGCACAGCACTGAAAAAACTAACCTATAAAAGGAAAATAATAAAGTACAGAGAAGGTAAGTTTAAAAAGTGGACCAGAAGGCTGGAGACCGTGGAGAGACAGATTTGGGGTTAAGCCAGTAGGGGGAGTGTGACCACACTGCAGGGTTGAAGTTAGTTCTAAATTCTGTAATTAGGATAAGTGCCATTTCTCCCAGGCACCACTCTGCATGCAGACAATGCCCTTTGTAGTGGCATTATTGTTGGATTCCAGTTGTTAGAACGTTAGAAAGAACTGAGAGTTACAGGAAGAACATTATGCCTTGGGCAACCAAAATGTGTGCCTGAGTGGTAGTTAGTGATGTCCTCTCCTAAATAATGTGTACTGAGCTTTTTAACATCCATAGTAAGCAATGTTTTGTACATCTTCATTTTCGATGTGTTGAGGTTTATCTTACTTATCACCCTTTTGTATGGGCTTCACGCCTTGCATTTCAGTGTATTCCTCTTCCCCTCTTTTTGAATAAAATGAAAATAACTGAATATCTTAAAAGTCACTGATCCAATTATTTATGTATTTTTTCCCCAATTGTTTAACCAGGAGAGACACACTAAGCTGAAAGCTTGTTTACAGGTGCGACCTGGGGGTATAGGGAAATTAAGTGACTTGCTCAGGGTCACACAGTATGCAAGTGGGGGCTGTGGCATTCAAACCCAAGTCTCCAGATTTGCAGCTCAGAGCCTTAAACCACTGTGCTATACTGCTCCCCGGATTTGATCAAAAGTTGGTATGAACCTGACAAGTCAAATTACCTAGATGTTTACATGTACTGGTGTGCCACAGTACTGAAAAGGCATTGCATTAATGACTCATTTGCGTGCCCCTGAACGTTTGGATTTAAGTATCTGTCTTTTTTGTTTGCATAATGCAGATCTGGATATGTAAGAATTGTACCTTTTCTTATGCTAAATGCATTTACATCAAAAAGGTTTGTCCAGTACAGAGCTTGTGATGGACAGGATTAGAAGAGTACATGAGATACAACGGTGTTATTCAGTTTTTCTTAAGACTGTAGATACTTAGGGCCACGTACAGTACAGCACAATAATGGACTATGACTGCCCATGCCATTATTTTTAAAAGTTTGAGTCTGCAATCATCCACCCTAGAGAAAATAACACACCACACTCAGAAGAATCTTGTGACCCAAACACAGTCCCTTACAAGTGACTCCATTGTGCTGTGCTCAACAGGGTCACAAGCCTTTCCCCATGTGGTCACCAGTGACATTGTGACTGTGCAGTGAAAGCGGCAGAGGTCACCACAGAAAAGACTCGCAGGGCCTGCACAAAGCACGGCGACCCTCACTGACGCTCCGGTGGAGTTGAGTGACTCCACCTGGCTTAGAACTATGTAAGATAGGAAGTCATGCTTTCGCAGCTCTGCAGCAGTGTGTGTGTGTGTGTGTGTGTGTGTGTGTGTGTGTGTGTGTGTGTGTGTGAGCTTGCAAGGGATGGAGATCTTCATGTGATCACACAGTGTACTGATGGTAGCAGGAAAAGGTGTTAAGGAAGAAGTTGCCACTGGATACCAGGGACTGTCAAAAGCTTGGGGAGGTGTTGGAGCACTGGACTACCATAAATGACAGTAGGTGACCAGGAAGATTCAAGAATACTCTGGTCCAAACGCAGATCCGGCGGGGGGAGGGGGTGTGTGGCAGTTGGGGCTACACTACAGCAATAGCTCTGTTCACCAGGGACTCTGCCCATGGAATAGTACATGTGACAGGCCTCTCAGACTGTCGCAAGCCTGCATGTTAGCAGGCACAAACTTAGTTTGCACACCGTTATATCTGCCCAAGGTATATGAATTGTGACTCAGTTGCTGTGGAGATCCCCCCGGAGACTAAGTTGGCCCATTGTGTATGGCACATTTGATGCAGTGCACCGAGGAGCCTATTTGTACTCTGAAATTGTGCCGCCACCAAGTGCAACTCAGAATGGAGCCCTTGATCTTGTCTTAAGATTTGGTTTTCTGACCAAGGGAATGTTGTAGTCCATCAGTTAAAGTGTCCATTTTTGTATTATTCTTCTAGGAGTTTTTCAAGGCATTAGGGCGAGTGAAACAGATTCACAATGATGTTAAAGTTCTTCTCCGAACAAATCAGCAAACAGCTGGGTAAGAGCTTTTTTTGTTATAATTACCAACATAGAAAATACCAAAATAGAATGCTGGAAACTGCTAGTCAACTTTCATGTATCTAAGAATCAAAGGTTACTTTCTAGTAAAACTGGCATATTTTTTATATGTTCAGAATATTTTAACATTTTTAACTATTTAAGTATAAAGGTAGCACATTTTCATGAAAGTCCGCAGCAGTGAACCTTTACAGTGAAACAACACACAACAGCAGCAGCAATGTGTTTGGTAGTGGTCAGCACACAGAACATTGGTTGTTGGCAGCATACATTAGGGCTTGTATACTATACCTGTTTTTTTTTTTTTTCTGAGTGTTTCTGTTCCAGTAGAAATCATATATATATATTTCTATTGGAACAGGATATCCACGGGTTATATAAGAGTCACATGGAGGCACAAAATTGAAGGTTAGGAAAAATTGCTTCTGTTTTTTTTTTTTTTTTGCAACATACATTTCTAACAATGTGGATACAGTTCACTATCCACACTCTGCCACCTCTTTTTTATCATTGTATACTTTTCCCCTCCATGGCCAGAGCTGCCCCTGACCGCAGCCACCGGCACCTGAACGCCCAGACCAGGACTGTCCTGTGGATTCATATGCCCACTCACCAGGCTGGCCAATGACAGGACCCCCATAGGGACCTGCGGCACAATCACCCAGTGGCTACGTCTTCATGGTCCAGGGCAGGGCATGGCCATATCAGCCAAGTGGCCACCCTGCCATTTTCCTCCAGGATTAGATCCCTGAGGGAGCTGGATGTGCAATGGGCGTCGGCGCATCACGTGCGGATACCCATGCTGCTCACCCCCCCTTATGCCCGCAGCTTGCAGTGCACCCGGCTTCCGCCAGGTGCCACTGCAGTGCTGCGCAGTGCCCTTACCCACCCCAGAGGAAGGACAGCAGTCATGGGATGCTCAATCCTTCCTGTCCCCTGCCAGCCCCCGGTGGCCTGAGTCCGTTCCCAAACCTGGGTCGCCGGCACAGCACAAGGTGTGGCATCCAGCACCTCAACCCTCAGTGCCACCAGGCTGCACACTCTGACACTTCTGCTGGAGACAGCTGAGTCATCGGAAGTCTTCAGTCTGGGCTCCTGCCACCACTACCACCTGGTTAGTATATCCTCCAACTCTGTCCCATGACAGCATATCTTTATTTCTGGTGGAAGGGACAGGGCTCCTATTTCTCAGCTGTGTAACTTTGAAGGATTTTGAGTTTTCTAGCACTTTATTCAGGAAAATCTTTAACCTTCTCAGTCCGTATTCAGCATTATTGTTGCTCCTGTGTCTTCTGGCTCTGCTTCGCGGTTGCAATTGAAGATGAAAGGCAAGAAACTTCTGTTTAAATTCTGCAATCATAGTAGGCAGAATATGTCAGCCATAGATTCACGTAACACGTGCAAATGCCTGGGTGAGTAACAGGATGTCTTCACTTGCAGTAAATGCCGGGCCATGCTGTCAACATTCATTGAAGAACGGAAGGCCAGGCTGGCCTTAGGAAGGCCCATGGACCGTAAATTACAGTGTATGGCATTATGCCCTTTGAAAGCGCAACATTACAAGCAGAGAGGAACGTTAGAAGTGCCTCCCGAAATGGTTTAAAAAACTACACTGGGTACCCACCGGGCACAGGGGATTTCTGCAGTTTTAACCTCTTAATGACATTAAGTATTTCCTGACTGAATGGGAGCCAGCAGTGCTACAATTTGCTCCGGTATGAGCTGTGGCAAAGTCAGTGGAGATAAGGCCCAAATGTCCTCCATGGAGCGCTTGGGGGTCTTCTGCAAGTATAGCCTTTGGTAATAGCTGCGGAAGGTCACTACTGTCTGGTCCATTTTAGTATGCATTGCTCTGGTCATCAGGTCTTTTACTTTGGTAATGGTGGCTTGCACTGTCTGAAAACATAACCAATAAGCAAGAATCTTGGAAGCTTTAGTAGCCCCTTCGTAAGGCGTTTGTCGCAGGTAGCGCAGCACTAGTTTGATCTTAAACGTTAAGAGAGCTTGAATTTCCTGCTTGTTTGTATCTAGCTACATATTTACTGCATCATTACCTTGTTTATGTTCCTCTGATAAAGCTTCTAAATAGCAATTTAACTCAGCATATTTTGCCTCTTGTTCCTACATCTTTGCTACTGAATGTAGGGTTAATTCACCATGGAGGACCACCTTCAGCGCACCCCAGATATGCACTCTAGGTGCCTTAGGGCCCGTGTCATGGTCTAAGATATTTTGAATGTTATCTTTAACTGTTTCTATGAAGCTGGAGTCATCATGAAAAATGATGTTGAATGTCCAATGTGTGAGCTTATATTGCTGATGCACTTCCAAAGATAGGAGAGTCTGAGCATGGTCTGATAGACAGATGGGTCACATTTCACGGTCCTAGACTCTAGTTAAATGCTTTTTCATTACATGAAAGTTGTCTGTCCTCATATGTATTTTCTGAGGGGCAGAATAGTGTGTGAAATCCTACTTATTCAAGTGCAGAGTACACCAAACATCCAGTCATCCTAGCTGGGTCAGTTGCTGCTTGCAGCATTGTTGCGCCGCTGACATTTCCTGTGAGCGGGAGGTTGGGGGAGTCAAAATTCTCCTGGAAGTTTAAATTATTATCACTGCTCATAACTAACATACCCTTTAATGTGATAAAATTCTTTGGCAAAGTAGACAGATATCAGAGGCATCCGAATAGGAAGGGTGATATAGATTAACAAATGTGTAGTCTGTTCCCAGTATGGTAGCTTGCAGAAGCACCACGAGACCCAAGGGGTCAGCATATGAATGTGTGTCTAGGGATGAGAATTGCTATTCCCCTTAGTTTCCCTTTCTGATACAAGGAGGAGAGAATTGTAGAGATGCCAGATTTTTGTAGTTTTGCGTACTCCAGTTGTCCCAGATCAATCTCTTGGATGAAAATCAATTCAAGCTTTTTAATTTTGTGGAAGAGTGTACTTTAGAAACATAGACTTTGACGGCAGATAAGGACTGCTTGGCCCATCTAGTCTGCCCATTTCCCTACCTACAGGATAGGCCGCAGATCCTAGTAACCAACAGCCTATTTCTTCCTACCCCCCACAAGAATTGCCTTATGTCTGTCCCATGCATTCTTGAATTCTCCCACAGTTTTAGACCCCACAACCTCCTCAGGAAGGCTGTTCCATGCATCCACTACCTCTCTGTGAAATAATACTTCCTCACATTGCCCTGAACCACCCCTTCTCATCTTTAAATTGTGTCCCTTGTTCTTGCAGTCTCTTTTTCTGAAAGATGCTGCCCTCTTGGACTTTGTTGATTCCACTGAGGTACTTTAAAGTTTCTATCATGTCCCCTCTCCTTCTTTCCTCAAGGGTAAACATATTAAGCTCCTTTAGTCTCTCCTCATACGGCTTCTCTTGCAGACCCTGCACCATCTTAGTTGCCCTCCTCTGGACTACCTCTATCCTGTCTATGTCCTTGTGGAGATGTGGTCTCCAAACTGGACACAGTACTCCAGATAGGGGTCTCACCAACTGTCTGTACAGAGGGATAACAACTTCCTGTTTTCTGCTGCTGATGCCTCTCCCTATACATCCCAGTATACCCCCAGCCCTCCCTACTGCCTTCTCACATTGTTTGCTAACCTTAAGGTCATCTGATATGATTACCCCCAGGTCCCTTTCCTTTTTTGTTGTTACTACCTCCCACCCATTGTGTATTTTCCCCTGGGTTCTTGTTTCCCAGGTGCATTATTTTGCACTTCTTTGCATTGAATCCTAGCTGCCATACTTCGGACCATTCCTCCAACCTTGCCAAGTCCCTTTTCATCCTTTCCACGCCTCCTTGTGTATCAACCCTGTTGCAGATCTTTGTGTCATCTGCAAAAGGCATACTTTTCCTTCCAGTCCCTCTGCAATGTCACTGATGAAGACATTAAAAAGGACTGGACCCAATACTGAACCCTGCGGTAACCCTCTTTCTTCAGAGTGGACTCCATTTACAATTACCTTCTGTGTCCTGTTGTCCAGCCAATGTTTTACCCAGGCTACCACCCTGGGACCCACTCCCAGGCTGGTTAATTTGACTATTAATCTTTTGTGTGGGACTGTGTCAAATGCCTTGCTAAAGTCTAGGTAGGCCATGTCCACAGCCCATCCCTGGTCTACTACTTTGGTCACCCAGTCAAAGAAATCTATTAGATTCATCTGACATGACCTTCCCGCGTGAACCCATGCTGCCTTGGGTCCTGTGCTCCACTGGCCTCTAGGTACTCAACTATTCTTTCCTTCGAAGTGACTCCATCACTTTCCCTACCACAGAGGTCAGACTGACAGGTCTGTAGTTTCCTGCCTCTGTCTTGGTCCCACTTTGTGAATAGGAATCACATCCTTCCTCCAGTCCTTGGGTACCACACCATCCTCCCATGATTTATTAAAAAGAGTAGCCAATGGTTTCACTAGTTCCTCCTTTAATTTTTTAGAATTTGGGTGAATTCCATCAGGACCCATTGCTTTGTCCATCTTCAGTTTTAGGAGTTCTTGCAGAACCCTTTCTTCTGTGAAAGGACTGGGATCGACCCCCTATCAAGAGTGCTTCTGTTAATTGGATTAGGCACTTCCCCCTCCTCTTCTGTGAATACTGAGCAGAAATATTCATTCAGTATCCCTGCTTTTTCACTGTTCCCCTCTGCCCACCCCCGTTCCTTCTATTCAGCCTCATTATCCCTCCCTTTATCTTTCTACGCTCGCTGATGTACCTGTAAAAGGTTTTATCCCCCTTCTTAACTGAGTTGGCTATCTTTTCCTCAGTTTGGGCCTTTGTTATTCTGACTTCCCTCCCTGCTTCCTTCTGCCTTAACTGGTATAGCTCTCTGTCCTGCTCCTTCTGTGTTTCCTTATACTTCCAGAATGCTATCTTTTTCTTCCTGACTTTCACAGCCTCCTCTTTTGAGAACCATTGATTTTCTTTCATTTTTATTTGTTTATTTGCTTCACACAAAGGCTTGTTGCCTTTGTGATGACAGTTTGATGATTCCCCATTGTTGCTCCACACCTCCTTCTAGTCTGTTTGCTAGTGCTTTTCTGAGGCACTCTCCCATCCTGCCAAAGTCAGCCCTCTAAAGTCCAGTACCCTCACTTTTGTATGGCTTGACTCTGTAGCTGAGTTAACGTGAACCACACTGTTTGATTGTCACTTGTCCCCAGATGGCAACCCACTTCTAGATCTGAGATCCTCTCACTGCCCCATTTGAGAGTGCAGGTCTAAGATTGCTCCCTCACAGTGGGTTCCGAAACTAGCTGTCTGAGGCCTGCCACCTGTAGGGCATCAAGAATGGCCCTGCTCTTGGATGTGGCTGCAGCAAATGTGCTCCAGTTAACATCTGGCATATTCAGGTCTCCATCAACAGTATCTCCCTTTCTCTGCCATTCTAAGAATGCCTTTTATCATATCCTTGTCCATTCCCTCCCTGACATGGGGTCTGTACACAACCCTGTGCGGATTGTGGTGCCTTTCCAGTCTCAAGGTGGCCCACAGTGCCTCCTCTCTCCCTGTTTACTCTTTGTTCAGTTGCTTTTATCCCTTCCTTTACATAGAGAGCCTCCTCCCTGCCTGCCTCCTGTAGGTTATGTACCCTGGTATGTTAACATCCCAGTCATGGTTCTCTTGTACCATGTTTCTGTGACTTCTACGATATCCAGGCATCCCTCTTCCATCAAGGCCACCAGCTCAGGAAGCTTGTTGCCCAGACTCACGGGCATTGTTACTCATTACCCTCCATTTCCTGATGGCCTTACTCCCTTTGCCCCTCCCTGTCCTTCTTGCCTTTGTCACTTTCTCCATTTACCCCAGCCCTTCTCCCTATCGACACCTCTATGTTGGTGTTTGCCTTACTACGTGATTATTTTGGGGGCTCAAGTTTTCCTGCTCCTTTCCAGTGCCTCCCCCCTTGGCTAGTTTAAATGCTTGCCAGTGAAGCATTTAAACCTATCACCTAGGATCCTGGTTCCCCTCCCGGACAGATGCAGCCCATCATGCCAGTATTGGCTTGCATCACTCCAGGTGGACCCCCAGTCCCCAATGAAGCCAAATCCCTGAGCTCCACACTGGTTTTTCAACCATTGATTGAATCCCATGGTGCGGGGCACCCTAGCCTCTCCTATGCCATAGATTGGCAGCACCGCCGAGAACGTTACTGTGCGTGCTACTTGACTAAGGCCCCTTCCCAGTTCCACAAACTCTTCCTGCACTTCTCTAATCCCTTTCTTAGCCAGGTCATTTGTCCCTAGGTGGACAGTGACATCCAGCTCCCCTCCCTGTGCAGCTGCTCCGGCAATCCTGAGGATTCGCTCCCTGTCCCTTCAAGCCCTGGCGCCAGGCAGGCACCTTACCTCCCTCTCACTTTCCTCCCGCAGTTCTACCTTCCTAACAATGGAGTCCCCCACCAGGAGTTGTTTCCTTCCCCTGCAGGGTCCCCTGCCACCCTCCTGTGGGTCTTCTTTGTGGAGGTTCCCAGCATCCTCCTTGGTCTCCACTGTGGGTGCCTCCATAGAGGAACCACACTTTGCCAGAATGGCATAGGAACTGTGGAGAGGTACAACTGGAGGGATGCGCCTCTGTTCCACCACCCTCACCCTCCCTGAGCCCACTGTGGTCCAACCGCTCCTCTTTCTTGGCAATCTCTGAGGCAACGGCAGTGGCACTGGTGGTCCCTGGATGGAAGAGGAGGTCCCACAAATCCTGGCCAACTCAGTCTGGAGATGAGCAACCTCCTCCCTCAGCCCAGAGAGGTACCTGCAGATGGGACAACACCGCATCCTCCAGAACATTTCCCAGAAGACTGCTGCTCCACAACCACTGCACTGCACCACTCCAATCATGTCTTATTTCTGGCCCCTAACTGTTTGCAATCCTTACTCTTTCCTCTGTTTTTTTTTTCTCTCTCTCCTTACTTTCTGCCTGTGTGCCCTTTAAGCTCCTGATTGTCCTGTTCTGAGACAAGAATATCCTATATTTCTCAGTAGACCACTTACTTGCTCAGAGGCAGACCTTCAGCAGCTAGAGGGGGCTGGAGAGCTACTCTTGGCCCTCTTCATAGGGTTCCCCAGACCATTAACATATTGGGAATGAATTACAAATGAGTTTATACTCAGCATTGCCAATGGAGCCTGAGGAAGAGACAGGACCCACCTCCCCTCAACTGCAGACACATCACCCAGTCCTTTAAATTATGCGTCTAAACCATAGACCTAATATTTCTTCTGATTAAACTGAGTAACAACAATCAACTTGCCCAGTTCAACTATCCTCAATTGGAGAACAAAAACTTGATAACAAATGCAGTGACTTCCAAGGGAGGGGAACATACCAATACAATCCCTGTTGTCTTGTTGGTAATCCCAGAAGGTACTACCATGTCCTGCAGGCTGCAGGTAAAAGTTGCACCTGACCTGGCATGAGCCACCCAGGGGAGAACAGTTTTCCACAGTAGATGGGATAAGAAAATAACAGCAAGGGGATAAGATAAAAAAAATTAGAAATACATCACCAGATCATTAAAGCACCATCCCACGGGCAACCCCAAACCCTCCCCCATCCCAAAAACATATGTGAGTGACAGTTCAAGAAGTCAAACCAAAATTCAGTTGACCAAGTCTTACCATAGGAGACAAGAATACCCATCTCCACAGTTCTCAGGGAATGCAGGAGAATTTTTTTTTTTTGGGTTAAACATTTATTTTCTTTAAAGTTACCTGCCAAATTAGTTACTCCATTTAGGATCTCATTAGTAACTATAACCCCGCTCCCATCCAGCTTCGCCAAAGCACCTTTGGCAGAGTGCCTTGTCTAGTCCAGCAGATGTCTCACAAAGCATTATTCTAAAGCAAATTCTAGGGACATGGATATGTTGTTCATCCACACTTATTGGCAGGTTCCTTGCGCTTTAAATCTTGCCGGAAGGTCTTCAAGCTGGCTCCTCCCACCCACCCGGGTGGTAAAACTCTCGGCTCCGCCCCATGACGCCAGATCTTCCTTACCACTTGGAAGCTCAGGTTCCCTCCTTAGCGCTCTGCGTTTTAGACTGGATCCTAACTCTTCGGTTCGTCCAAAACTAGTTTTGAAATTTTCTAAACTTCGGTCTTCATTATCCTTCGTGGCTGTGATGGACAAATCGGTCCCCAGATTTTGGAGGTGCCCTTGCAGGCAGAAGATGTCCAGGATGGATCCGCACTCCATGTGGCTCTACTGCCTAGGCCCTAGAACCACGACCCACAGGCCCTGCGAGTTGTGCCGCTCTTTTTGACCCAGCGTCCTGGAGGATCGCGCCGATTGAAGTCGGGCTCCCCAGAAGCGCACCACCGATAAAGAGGCTCATTGGGCAGTGTCGACAGCGGCTGGCTCAAGTTGAGCAGCTTGAGCAGATGATCCCCCTTGAGGAGAAGGAGGAGGCGGCCCAGGACATGTCTTCCTCCTCCTTGGCCGGCATTTATCCCACTCTCTGAGTTCCTCATCTCGCCTCATTCAAGGAGCTTTGTCATCCCTTTCCACGAGGCGGGGCCATCGGACATCTCTTGGCCCAAGAAGAAGGAGTCGAAAGGTAAGTCCCACCATCGGCCTTCGTGGGAGTGGAAGAGGTCTCCTTCCCCGGACAGCCGACCGTCGACTTCGGTCGCAGTTGCAGCTCAGGCCGCTGGCTTCATGGTGTCCCCGTCAGGCCAGCCTGCTGAGACTCCTGTCGACGCAGTCAAGATTTTCCTCAACCTGTTGGACTGGTTGTCGACTGGTGAAGCCGACAACCCATCTTAGCCGGTTCCCCCGGTGGAGACCAAGGATCTGCCTGCGCCTTTGGGGCGGCAGTCCCCTGTTAAAGTGCCAGAGCCGAGGGAAAAGTGGGTGTCCCCTGCCCCTTCCCAGGCCTGCCCTCAGTCACCCCGAGGTTCTCGGTCTCAGTCTCAGACTTCATCTCGGTCAAGCTGTTCCTGCCTACATCGGCGGTCTCTGTCTCGGCACCGAAGTAAGCGGCGAAACCGTTCCTCCTCGTCCTCCTCCTCCTCGGATGAGGAGAGGCTTCGACACTAATTGCGTCAGCGTTATGAGGAGCTTATGTGGCAGCAGTTACTGTTGTCTGGGAGTAAATCGACTCCAATTCATCCCCCGGCCATCAAGTGGCTGTCACCTGAATGGCCGAAGCAACCGCTCGCTGCAGTTGAGATGCCCACTTCTGGGCCGGTGGTTTGGCCGAAACTAGCTTCTCCACTGATTGTGGTGGAACCTCCGCCTCCACAACCGAAATCTGGGGCTCCGACTGAGGATTCTCGGTCGGGTCACGGCCTGCCCCACAGGTTGTCGGTCACCCTCACTCCCGACTGCCCTCAGCAGGTGGAGGGTGGCTCAGGCCCGGGGCAGCTCTTCGCAGACTCTTCGTAGTCCGATGATGACTCCTCCCTGTTCTCCAGGCAGGTCGACCTGGAGTCCTCCGGGGGCCAGTCATTGGACGATAGCCCATCGTCCTTCATGGGTCTGCTTCGGCTCATCTCAGAGTCCACCGGGATGCAACTCGAGCCCGTGTCCAAATGGGCCAAGTATCCCCTGACGGAGATACTGGACCGAGGGGATTCACCCACGGAGGCCTTTGTCAGCCCAGCCTTGGAGCTTTGGCAGCGGTCTGCTTCCTGTCCTGCGCCCTTGACCAGGATGGCCAGAAAGTATGCGGTCCCTCGCTGGCTCCTCCCACCCACCCGGGTGGTAAAACTCTCGGCTCCGCCCCCGGTTTCTCGGAGCACCCCTCTGCCGAGGGGTTAGTCACCGATAGCATCTTCCGGCGTTCTGGAAACTCTCGGGACGTGGATAAGCCCCCCCGACAAGGAGTCCAAAAAGCTGGACTATGCCGGGCGCAAGGTGTATACTGCGTCCTCTCTCGGCCTCCGACAGGCCAGCTCAGCCGTGCTGATGGCACACTTCTCTCACGCCCTCATGGGCTCCCTGGATGAGGTTGTCCCTCATCTCCCGGCCGACCTGCAGACCACAGTCCATCAGGTGCGGGACCAGGGTAGGGCGGTGGTGAAGCAGCAGTTTCAGACTGCTCTGGACATAGGTGATTCCTGTGCCAGGTCAGTAGCGGCCGCGGTGGACATGCACCGCAGGGTGTGGCTGAGGATATCCACCTTCACGGCGGATACCCAGCACAAGTTGGCAGACGTCCCCTTCTTTGGGACTGACCTCTTCGGCCCTGGAGTGGAGGGACACCTCCAGCGGATCGAAAGTCCAATGCCACTCTGGACTCGGTCACCTCCGCCCAGAGGGACAAAGGCCGCCATCAACAACAGCATAAGTCCTTTCGTCCTTCAGCCCCTGTAGCACGACCGGCCCAACAGCACCAGCAACAGGGCCAGCAGGCTCGTTCTTGGCATCCCAAACCCAAGCCGGCGGCTTCCTCCAACAGGAAGCAAGGAGGTGAAGACCCAGGAGGTCCCTCGGCCGATTCCTCCTCCAAGCCTGCCCAGTGACGGGTTGAGAGGTGTCACCCCCAACCTTGTCACCCTCTCCTGGGTTCCCCCCATGGGGGGACGGCTCCACCACTTCCTTTCCGCCTGGTCCGCTATCGCCATGGACCGTTGGGTGTTGGAGGTGGTAGGAAAGGGCCTGCCTCTGGAATTCGATCAGATCCCTACATTTTGAGCTGTCACCCTCCCCCCCCGAGGGGCCACAGGGTCTGAAGCCTCACTGTCGGCCCACCGAGCTGATACTGCCCTGCTCCTCCAGAAAGAGGTGATCAGGAAGGTGGCAGATCCTCCTCCAGACCCGAGGTTTGTGTCCAGGTATTTTCTGGTCCCAAAACCGACGGGGGACTGGCGCCCCATTCTCGACCTGCACGACCTGAACAGGTTCCTAAGGTCTCGGACCTTCAGGATGGTCACTCTGGCTCAGATAATCCCATCCTTGGAACGAGGCATGTGGTTCTGTTCCCTAGACCTCCAGGACTCATTCTTTCACGTCCCGATCCGTCCGTCTCATCAGAGATTCCTCCGCTTCAGAGTGGAGGGGATCCCTTTACGAGTTCCGGGCCATGCCCTTCGGCCTCTCTCTAGCTCCCAGGGTCTTCACCAAATGCATGGCAGTGGTGACAGCATTCCTGCAGTGCCGAAGGGTCTGGGTGTACTCCTACCTGGATAACTGGCTGATTGCAGCCACCTCCAGAACGGAGGTGGAGCGGTCCAGAGATCTGGCCCTCCAGGTTTGCTCTCAGATTGGCCTCCTCATCAACGAGGCCAAGTTGGAACTCGTACTGAAGCAGGTGATACTCTTCATCGGGGCAGAGCTCGACTCTCTTCGAGCCAGGGCTTGGCTCCCGGTGGACAGGGCCGAGGTTCTTTCCTCCTTTGCCCAATCATTTCTGGTTGGGCAATTGCGCCCTGCCCGGGACTTCCTGCGCCTCCTGGGCCTCATGGCGGCCTGCACCAGCGTGGTCCATTGGGCCCGTTGGTACATGCGTCCCCTTCACTGGGGACTGGCCAGCCAGTGGTCACTACGCTGCGATCCGTTGGATAATGACAGTGACCCCAGGAGATGTGGAATGCTCTCCAGTGGTGGACCGTTCCGGCACATTTGCAGGAGGGCATCCCATTCGTCCGCCCCGAGCCGACGGTCTCTCTATCGACCAATGCATCTCTGATGGGTTGGGGTGCCCATCTGGGGGAGCACAGAGTGCACGGCCTCTAGTCCCCTCGGGAGTCCCGATGCCATATCAACCTGCTGGAGCTCTGAGTGGTCCGCCTAGCTCTCACTGCCTTCGCTCCATTTCAATGGGGTCAAGTGGTTCAGGTCCAGATGGACAATACCACGTCCATGTACTACCTAAACCGCCAGGGCGGGACGCGCTCCATGCTGTTATGCAAGGAAGCTCTCCACATATGGTCCCTCGTGTGCAGCCTGGAGGCGGATTTCCTAGCCATTCACGTGGCAGGAGCCTCCAACAGCCTGGCTGATGCCCTAAGCCGGATAGGGACTTCGTCTCACGAGTGGTCTCTCCTGCCGGAGGTAGTACAAGATCTCTTCTCCCATTGGGACACGCCTCAGGCGGACCTGTTTGCCTCCAAGGAGAATGCGAAGCTAAGACTGTTCCATGCCCGGCCCCCTCAGCAGGGCTCGCTGCAGGGGAGTGCCTTCTCGAGGCCGTGGACCCGGGCCTCTTCTACTTTCCCCATTTCCTTGATCCACAAGGTGCTTCTCAAGGTGACGAGGACACAAGGCGCAGGTGATTCTGGTAGCCCCAGACTGGCCCTGCCAGTTCTGGTATCCAGATCTCCTCAGTCTCAGCTCAGGCTCCTGAGGCGGCTTCCAGCCCGGACCTGATCTCAGTCAATCAGGGAAGGTATTCCATCTGGACCTTCAATCCCTGCACCTGACGGCCTGGTTCCTGAGCTGCTAGAGTTCCAGGCCTGGGTCTTTCCGACGAGGTCCTCAACGTCCTTGAGGCATCCCGTAAGGAGTCGACCAGGAAATGCTATGCCTTCAAATGGAAGAGAGTCTCCATTTGGTGTCAGGGGAAGGGCTTGGACCCTTCTGCCTGTTCCTTGGCAAGCATTCTGGACTACCTGTGGTCCCTTTCTCAGCAAGGGCTTCAGTTCGGCGACCTCAAGGTGCACCTGGCAGCCATCTCTGCCTGCAGACACGGGCGAGGGAAGCGTCCGTTGCGCAGGAGAAGGTGGTCGGCTTTCAAGGCCTTAATCACATTTCCCTCCGGTGCAAGAACCTCCACCTCCGTGCGGATCTACTGCTGGTATTGGCCAAGCCCATGGGCAAGCCATTGAACCAATGCACAGGTGCGATATCTCCCACCTGTCGTGGAAGACCGCCTTCTTGGTGGCTATCACATCACCAGAAGGATGGGAGGCTCAGGTGCTTTCCATCCGAGTCTCCTTATCTAGTCTTCCACAGGGACAAAGGTTGTCCTGCACCCCCATCCAGTTCCTTCCAAGGTGGTGTCGGAGTTTCACCTTAACCAGGTGTTGACTCTGCTGGTATTTTACCCCAATCACATCTCGGAGGCCGAATATAGGCTCCATACTTTGGACCCTAGAAGAGCGCTCGCTTAGTATAAGGAGCAGACGGCTGAAGTTCGGGGAGAGGTTCGCCAGCTGTTTGTCACCTATGCTGTAGCCGCACCTGGCAGACCTGCAGCCAAGCGGACGATAAGCAGGTGGGTCACCTCCTGCATAGATCTCTACTATAGGTTGGCGGGCATGGAGCCTCCCAGAGGGATAAGAGTTCATTCTACCTGCCATACTGCTGCATCAGTAGCTGCTTCCAGGGATGTCCCTATCCAGGATATCTGCAGGGCTGCTACCTGAATGTCGGCACATACCTTCATTACCCACTACCACATCGACCTTGAGTCACGCCGAGATGCTGGTTTTGGGGCCTCGGTTCTCCAGTCTTTATTCCCTAAGTAGGGGGTGTGTGCCTTGCCTCCCTCCTCCCGGAGAACTGCTAGGAGTCTGCCAGACAGTGTGGATGAACAACATATCCATGTCCTAGAAATACAGGTTACTCACCTGTAACAGGAGTTCTAGGAATGGTATATGTTGTTCATCCACACGACCCACCCGACCCCCCCAGCTTCAACGCACAACCTGGCTTCCAGCGGGCTAGATCTGGGTGGGAGGAGCCAGCTTGAAGACCTTCCGGCAAGATTTAAAGTGGCAAGGAACCTGACAATAAGTGTGGATGAACAACATATACCATTCCTAGAACTCCTGTTACAGGTGAGTAACCTGTATTTATTGTACGTGAGCACACATAAAAAACATTTTAACAATTACTCATATCAGTCCCAATCAATCTGAGACCCCCAAACCATGAGTATAGCGCCCCCTATCATGGGTATATAAAGAAATGTTGTATAGTGCCACGCGAACATCTGTAGGTGTGGGGGGCTGGTAGCCAAAGAAAGACTGCAATATCGGACAAAATAATTCTAGAACAGGAAAGTAACACCTACAGGTAAAATAACAGGTCCTGGACACCATTTTGACCCCGGTTTCCAAAAGACAGGTAAAACCAATGTGAATGTGTACCCTTGTCCAGCTACAAACTAAAAATGGGTGGGAGATATCAAAACACGGGCCACGGGGAGCCTTGTCAGAAGGAGAGAGAGGAAAAAGCCCAGCTAAATGCCACAAGGCAAGTGATTAAACACAAAGCCTGTATTTTAAGGACATAACCTCAGCCACCCTTGACATCTATTATTTAGGGCACTCATTCTGTCCATTTCCAGGATATATCCACACCCAAATGGTGGATTTCTGCTGCTTTAGGCCAGCAGTGACTGTATGGAAGAAATCACTAGTAGGAAAACATTGAGTCATGCACAGCGAGGCAGCGCAGCACTCAGTTCCCAAAGGTTCTCGAGCAACCCAACCCCTCAAAACTCACCTTGAGATGCATTACAGCAGTAGCCCTTAAAACTAACAGAAAGCATAAGGAAATGGCTCCGCTGGACAGCCAGGTTGTCCATTAGTTATGCATTTTGTGTTGAACCCTGTCTCCACAACCAATCCGACCTCACCAAGTACTCCTTGTCCCCCCCACCTCAAACCCTCCACAGTCACTCACCCCACCTCAGATTCCTCTAGTTACAGCTAGGAGATGGACGACACAGTCCATGATGAGTCACTTCACATTGCTTGCGATATGCCTTTAAGTTGCTCCGCAATGTCTACCATGGTGTCAATGGCATGCTTCTGCCTTTGAATTGCGGGGCATACCTTCTGTCATGATGGATGTACACAGTTGGTGTCTGGAGGTGACCTGTGCACTGGAAACTCTGTGCCTTGGTATGTAAAGTTGTTGAGGGCCTCCTTAGTAGATAGCATAGCATCTCATAGCAGATTTGTTCATCTGAGTACTGCATGATTAATCATAGAAACATAGACTTTGACGGCAGATAAGGACCGCTAGGCCCATCTAGTCTGCCTATTTTCCTACCTACAGGATAGGCCGCAGATCCTAGTTAACCAACAGCCTATATCTTCCTGCCCCCACAAGAATTGCCTTTTGTCTGTCCCATACATTCTTGAATTCTCCCACAGTTTTAGACCCCACAACTTCTCAGGAAGGCTGTTCCATGCATCCACTACCCCTCTCTGTGAAATAATACTTCCTCACATTGCCCCCTGAACACTTCCTCCTTCTATCTTTAAATTGTGTCCCTTGTTCTTGCAAGTCTTTTTCTGAAAGATGCTACCCTCTTGGACTTTGTTGATTCCCTGAGGTACTTGAAAGTTTCTATCATGTCCCCCTCTCCCTTCTTTCCTCAAGGGTATACATATTAAGCTCCTTTAGTCTCTCCTCATACGGCTTCTCTTGCAGACCCTGCACCATTTTAGTTGCCCTCCTCTGTACTGCCTCTATCCTGTCTATGTCCTAGCGGAGATGGGGTCTCCAGAACTAGACACAGTATTCCAGATGGGGTCTCACCAACTGTCTGTACAGAGGGATAACAACTTCCTGTTTTCTGCTGCTGATGCCTCTCCCTATACATCCCAGTATACCCCCGGAACTCCCTACTGCCTTCTCACATTGCTTGCTAACCTTAAGGTCATCTGATATGATTACCCCCAGGTCCCTTTCCTGTTTTGTTGTTGTTACTACCTCCCCACCCATTGTGTATTCTTCCCCTGGGTTCTTGTTTCCCAGGTGCATTATTTTGCACTTTTTTGCATTGAATCCTAGCTGCCATACGTCTGACCATTCCTCCAACCTTGCCAAGTCCCTTATCATCCTTTCCACGCCTCCTTGTGTATAAACCCTGTTGCAGATCTTTGTGTCATCTGCAAAAGGCATACTTTCCTTCAGTCCCTCTGCAATGTCACTGATGAAGACATTAAAAAGGACTGGACCCAATACTGAACCCTGCGGTACCCCACTAGTAACGCCCTTTCTTCAGAGTGGACTCCATTTACAATTACCTTCTGTGTCCTGTTGTCCAGCCAATGTTTTACCCAGGCTACCACCCTGGGACCCACTCCCAGGCTGGTTAATTTGACTATTAATCTTTTGTGTGGGACTGTGTCAAATGCCTTGCTAAAGTCTAGGTAGGCCATGTCCACAGCCCCTCCCTGGTCTACTACTTTGGTCACCCAGTCAAAGAAATCTATTAGATTCGTCTGACATGACCTTCCCGCTGTGAACCCATGCTGCCTTGGATCCTGTGCTCCACTGACCTCTAGGTACTCAACTATTCTTTTCTTCAGAAGTGACTCCATCACTTTCCCTACCACAGAGGTCAGACTGACAGGTCTGTAGTTTCCTGCCTCTGTCTTGGTCCCACTTTTGTGAAGGGGAATCACATCCGCCTTCCTCCAGTCCTCGGGTACCACACCATCCTCCCATGATTTATTAAAAAGAGTAGCCAGTGGTTTCACTAGTTCCTTCCTTAATTCTTTTTAGAATTCTGGGTGAATTCCATCAGGACCCATTGCTTTGTCCACCTTCAGTTTTAGGAGTTCTTGCAGAACCCTTTCTTCTGTGAAAGGACTGGGATCGACCCCCTATCAAGACTGCTTCTGTTAATTGGATTAGGCACTTCCCGTCCTCTTTTGTGAATACTGAGCAGAAATATTCGTTCAGTATTCCTGCTTTTCACTGTCCCCTCTGCCCACCCACCGTTCATTCTATTCAGCCTCACTATCCCTCCTTTGTCTTTCTCTCAGTCGCTGATGTACCTATAAAAGGTTTTATCCCCTTGTTAACTGAGTTGGCTATCTTTTCCTCAGTTTGGGCCTTTGCTATTCTGACTTCACTCCTGCTTCTTTCTGCCTTAACTGGTACAGCTCTCTGTCCTGCTCCTTCTGTGTTTCCTTATACTTCCAGAATGCTATCTTTTCTTCCTGACTTTCACAGCCACCTCTCTTGAGAACCATAGTGGCTTTTCTTTCGTTTTGATTTGTTTATTTGCTTCACACAAAGGCTTGTTGCCTCTTTGATGGCAGTTTTGATAATTCCCTATTGTTGCTCCACACCTCCTTCTAGCCTGTTTGCTAGTGCTTTTCTGAGGCACTCTCCCATCTTGCCAAAGTCAGCCTCTCTAAAGTCCAGTACCCTCACTTTTACATGACTAGCGGCACAGCAGCTGGTTTGCGTGAACACACTGTTTGATGGTCACTTGTCCCCGATGGCAACCCACTTCTAGATCTGAGATCCTCTCACTGCCCCCGTTTGAGAGTACGAGGTCTAAGATTGCTCCCTCACGAGTGGGTTCCGAAACTAGCTGTCTAATGCCTGCCACCTGTAGGACATCAAGAATGGCCCTGCTCTTGGATGTGGCTGCAGAAAATGTGCTCCAGTTAACATCTGGCATATTCAGGTCTCCCATCAACAGTATCTCCCCTTTCTCTGCCATTCTAAGAATGCCTTCCATCATATCCTCATCCATTCCTTCCCCCTGACATAGGGGTCTGTACACAACCCCTGTGCGGATTGTGGTGCCCTTTCCAGTCTCCAAGGTGACCCACAGTGCCTCCTCTCCTCCCTGTTTACTCTTTTGTTCAGTTGCTTTTATCCCTTTCTTTACATAGAGAGCTACTCCTCCCCTCTTCTCCCCTGCCTGTCTCTCCTTAGGTTATGTACCCTGGTATGTTAACATCCCAGTCATGGTTCTCTGTGTACCATGTTTCTGTGACTGCTACGATATCCAGGCATCCCTCTTCCATTAAGGCCACCAGCTCAGGGAGCTTGTTGCCCAGACTACGGGCATTGGTACTCATTACCCTCTATTTCCTGTTGGCCTTACCTCCTTTTGCCCCATCCCTGTCCTTCTTGCCTTTGTCACTTTCTCCATTTACCACTGCCCTTCTCCCTATCGACACCTCCATGTTGGTGTTTGCCACACTTACTACCGTGATTGTTTGGGGGGGGGCTAGGATTTTTCTGCTCCTTTCCAGTGCCTCCCCCCTTGGCTAGTTTAAAAGCTTGCCAATGAAGCATTTAAACCTATCACCTAGGATCCTGGTTCCCCTCCCGGACAGATGCAGCCCATCATGCCAGTATAGGCTTGCATCACTCCAGGTGGAACCCCAGTCCCCAATGAAGCCAAATCCCTGGCTCCACACCAGTTTTTCAACCACTGATTGAATCCCATGGTACGGAACACCCTAGCCTCTCCTATGCCATAGATGGGTAGCACCTCCGAGAAGGTTACCGTGCGTGCTACTTGACTAAGGCCCCTCCCCAATTCCACAAACTCTTCCTGCACTTCTCTAATCCCTTTCTTAGCCAGGTCATTTGTCCCTAGGTGGACAATGACATCCAGCTCCCTCCCCTGTGCAGCTGCTCCGGCAATCCTGAGGTTCGCTCCTGTCCCTCAAGCCATGGCACCAGGCAGGCACCTTACCTCCCTCTCCTTCCTTGCCCAGTTCTACCTTCCTAACAATGGAGTCCCCCACCAGGAGTTGTTTCCTTCCCTGCAGGGTCCCCTGCCACCCTCCTGTGGGTCTCCTTTGTGAGGTTCCAGCATCCTCCTTGTCTCCACTGTGGGTGCCTCCATAGAGGAACCACACTTTGCCAGAATGGCATAGGAATTGTGGAGAGGTACAACTGGAGGATGTGCCTCTGTTCCACCACCTCACCCTCCCTGAGCCCACTGTGGTCCAACCGCTCCTCTTTCTTGGCAACCTCTGAGGCAGCGGCAGTGGCACTGGTGGTCCCTGGATGAAGAGGAGGTCCCACAAATCCTGGCCAACTCAGCCTGGAGATGAGCAACCTCCTCCTCAGCCCAGAGAGGTGCCTGCAGATGGGACAACACCGCATCCTCCAGAACATCTCCCGGAAGACTGCTGCTCCACAGCCACTGCACTGCACCACTCCAATCATGTCTTATTTCTGGCCCCTTAACTGTTTGCAATCCTTACTCTTTCCTCTGTTTTTTTTTTTCTCTCTCCTTACTTTCTGCCTGTGTGCCCTTTAAGCTCCTGATTGTCCTGTTCTGAGACAAGAATATCCTGTATTTCTCAGTAGACCACTTACTAGTTCAGAGACAGACCTCCAGGAGCTAGAGGGGGCCGGAGAGCTACTCTTGCCCTTCTAGGATGGTGGGTCCTTGGTGGTTCTGTGATCACTCACTTCCTGCCCCTAAACAGGAAGTTCCTGTTGTCAGTCAAATCCTGTGCCTATAAAAATAGAACTAGCTTTGGGTGGAGGGGAGGGAAGGAGGGCAATATAGTCCCAGTTGAGAAGTTCAGTCACACAGCAGTCCTTTCTCCTGGTGTCTTCTGCCAAGCTATTGGCAGAATCTTTCTACGGCAGTCTTTAAATGTAGCTTACTTCTAGCTAAGCCACTCCCCCTACTTACCAGATCTTTCTACAAGTAATTTAAACCTCACAGCAGTTAAGTCCTTTCAGTCACCTGAGATTTACACCTAGATGACTTTTCAGTTACCCATTCAGTTCAGTTAACCCAAACACACACTTTTTTTTTTTTGTTTTGTATGATAGTTTTTTTACCCTAAATTAAAGGTCCAAATGCAAAAGTTCTTGTACTTTAGTCCCAGCAGAGAAGTTCAGTCACACAGCAGTCCTTTCTCCTGGTGTCTTCTGCCAAGTGCTAATCAGGTCAGGTAAAGGGTTTTAAATGTGTTGTTTGCAGCAGAGAGCCTGTAGAAGCTGGCCTGCTGGCACAGCGGTAGTGCTACTGCTCACAGCGCTGGCGACCCAAGTTCAGAAGTGGGCTCAGGGCGTTGAAAGGCCAGTCAGAGGGAGAAGGATCGAGCATCCAGAGGACTGGTCTCCTCTGGGGAGAGAGGGTTGGCAGAGCCCAGGATCTGCCTGGCTCCTAGCGGCAGCTGGTGGAATGGCCCCTGAGACTGCCCAGAAGGCAGGAGGGGTGGGGCAGGCACTGACATGCACTAAGCGGGAGCGCATGCCGCATGTCCTGGTGCCATTACATGCCATGCCTCTCTGGGTAACTAAGGGGGAAAATACCCACTGGCGGCAGTATGGTGCTCTGACATCCACAGGCCCTACACGACTAGCTGGGCTCACCAGTCCAGATTACAGGATCCGGTTTCCAGAGGGAATTGGGGGACCTCGTTGACCCTGCCAGGGAGGACAAGCTCTGGGGGTACCGGCTGGCAGGTAAGTCCCGGTGGACATCAGGTGACAGTGCTGGAATGGCTGGAGCAGAATGGGGGCTGTCCAGTAGGGAGGAGAGGAAAAAAAAAAAAAGAACTTGTAGAAGATGGATGTAGGCCCTATGGTGTTGCATAGTGGCAGGTCGCGGTCAAAGAAAATATGGGTGGTACCATAAGTAACAGTTTTTTCTGCCAGGCTACCTGTAACATTTCATCTTTCGCCACGTATTTGTGAAAGTAGACTATCACGGACCTTGGATGGGCATTAGCTGTCTGTGGTTTGGGACCTAAAGCCTGGTGCGTTCTTTCAATCTCTAGGGCATAGTTCTTGAATTATTCAAGCACCTTGTGGAGAAAGGCCTCCAGGAAGGTTTTCATGTCTTATCATCTCCAAGCCTTCTGGTAGCCCATACAGTGAATAGTCTTCTGATGGGCCAGGCTTTCTTCATCCTCCTGGTGCTTTGTTGTCTGTGCCAGAGTCTGCGCCACTTTTACCACTATGAGTTCCAGGGTGTCTATGTGGCCTTTGGAGGTGGATATCTGTTGTTCCATATGGTCCATTTTACCTCAGTTTCAAGATGGCAGTCTGCATTACTTCATTGACATCATCCCAAAAAGTGTGGCGCTCTATAGATATCGCCTCTAGTCTCTTACCTTTCTTAGGAGGGTTGCAGAGTTTCAGGGGACTGTCATCGGCAGGTGCAGTTGTACTGGAAGGCAATAAGATGTCTGAGTTGGAGCCTTCTGCCTGGAATCCAGCAGCATCCCCGGCATTCAGCTTTCTTTTTGTTTAGTTCAGTGTCATCCTCATAAACAGCAACCTCACCTCCAGTAAAAGGTACAATTATTTTATTGTAAATCAATGTCCAAACAAGGCTTTAGAGCGTGGGGAGCATGGATCTCCCGAGTTAGGCTGCCATAGCTTTGCTTACGTCACTGGAAGTCGGCAGTGGCTGTTTCTAGGGCATTGTTGGAACTTTACTTGGTCTGTGTCATGGACCAAAGCTAGCTCTTGAACTAGGCTTCAAGTGCTGCTTAAGCTGGAACCATAAATATCTGTCATGGACGCCACAATGTGGGCTTGAGTGCCTGGGACCAGACCATGACATGAGGAACTATGTCACACTGTGTGGTCTGATACTCACCCGCTGCAGCAAGCACTTCATAGAAGGCTCCATGAAAACCAATAAGTCAAGTTTTTTTTTTGTAACCTACTGTTTATGTCCATCATTACCCCAGCACTGTCCTTCCTCAGGACTTCCAAGCACTAGTCCAAGCCCCAACACACCTAGCCAGCTGCTGCCTTTGAACTTCACACGGCCTTGGGTTACTCTCCTGGTGGGGACAAGAGTAGGAGGGGATGTACCTTGAGTCTCAGTGAATTAGCAGTAGATACCACTGAAATTATGGGAGACCCGCATGTACAAGGCTCGGTCATCTGCTGTGCTGAGGCCCATTTTCCAAATTTCTATTCCCGCACTGTGGACATCTGCACACAAAGGGCTCAAGTGGAAGTGTGCACTACTGCATGCCAGCTGTGAGCCTAGTTGATGACACCCACCCAGTTTGTCTGCTGCTGTGCTACCACTTGGGTCACCCGGGGTGGCATTACTGCTGCATAGGCAGTGACCCTCCCTTCCCGGAGGGGGAGAGCATCCTTTGGTAGGCTTAACCTTTATGTCGTATATGTTTCTTACTTACTGACTCACTATTTGACTGTTTAACTGCTTTTACTGTAACCTGGTTAGCAACTGCACTCTCCTGTTACAAGTTGTACTTTATATCTGTCATCTTTACTGTATCCTGGGTCGCCCCTGAAAAAGGGACCTTCGGGGCTCAGTGGGCCTACCCAGTAATCAAAATGTAATAAATAAATAAATTAATCATCCTGCTCCCACTGGTAATATCCGTGGTAGCCCAACTTTTGTGCTGATAGATTGGTGCTAGATGAGGAGGGAGTCAAAGGGGAGCTGGTAAATTTAGATGTCAGTGAAGCACCATGACCAGATGGGCTGCATTCGAGAGTATGAAAAAAGGTGTCAGAAATCTCTGGGGAAAGGGAGGAGGTGCCACTGGACATCAGGGAGAATGTAACAGGATTGGGAAATGAGGGGGTGCCACTGGACACTGGGGAGAACTTATGGGAGAGTGAGGTGGTGTCATTGAACACTAAGGAGAAACTAAGAGAATGGGGAGGATGGGGAGAAAGAGAGAGGGTGCCACTGGAAACCAGAGTGTAACTAGAAGGGATGAGGAGAGGGAGTCTTCCCCCCAGAACCTCCATTATAACTTAAGACCATTGTAAATCTTGGGGGGGCCAGTGCAAAATGGTACCACTTTCCTGGCTGGACCAATGCAAAAAAAAAGTTAAAAGTGACCCCTGTGGTCACATGAATGCTATGCTAAAAGTCTGGTGCTGTGGTAAAATGACCAAGTTATGACTGAAATTGCAGTATTTCAACGTTCACTCATAACTTTGCTCATTTTCAATATATTGAATCCAAACTTTCAGCATAGCCATTTTTTTCACACCACCTCATAAACGTGAAAGGTTCCATTTTTTTAAATCCCAGACAGAACATGTTTTCGTACTTCTCATGTGAAATAACGTTTTGACCAATATGTTATAAATGCTAAATGTCACGTTTATGATGGAAGTCATAAAATGACTATCTTGAAAAAATTTGTGGTTAAATTAAAAAATATATATATATATATTATTAAGAAACTGTGTGTGTAGTGCCAGTCTTGACCTCAGCAGGTAGTGCTTTGTAATCCCGTGCCAGTGAGCTGAGTTCAGGAGCTAGCTCAGTGACCCAGCTGGATGGGATAAGGGTGGCGGGGTGGCACTGTTATGCGACCCACCCCCAGCCAGTGTATGAAAGGATCAGGGTTGCCTGCACGGGCCCTGGTACCATATAGCGAAGACAAGTCTTCTGTTGGCATAGGGCCCTGCACCATCTTTGTACCTGTGGGTGGCAGAGGGCCCTGTGCATTGGCTGAAAGATAGACTGTTTGCCCTGTGCATCTATATCTGTGGCCACATGGAAGGGCAGGCCCTAAAGGGCCCTGCACTTCGTCAGCCCACCAGGAAGCCCCATGAATTCCTGCCATCCGTTGCTGTGCTTGCGTAAGCAGATGGAGTCTTCCCTTGGTGCAGGGCCCAGAGGTGCCTGCGCGTCTGCATGTGTTCACTCATGTTCCGAAGGGACCTGTGTGAATGAGGATATGATTCCATTATCTCATAGAGAAAACTGTATTAATGCACCTGTTAGGGTTCAAGTTAATGCCACAAAAGTAGGGGACTGTGGCATTAGGATTTCCAACCTGAACTCCTCACCCCCACTCCCCAAGCAGCAAAATGAAAAAAAAATTAGGATTTTGGATCTCCAGAGTCTTGGTGAATCAGTGGTTGGGTCTTCCTTGGAGTTCTCAGCCATAATGCTTACCCCACTCCCCTGAGCAAACAGCGCCAGAGGTGATCTCCTTTCTTCACACAGGGCCCTACATGAAGAAAGCTGCAAGAGATTGTGTTGGCAACATGTGCCGTGACATACTTCTCTACCTTTGAAGAGTGTATCAGTATGAGGCACTGGCTTGAAACTATACCTTGTATTTTAGACAAGAGGCTACAGGCTTTGGGTGGGGGTGTGACCATTATGGTTGACAGCCCCAAGAAAGACCCCACTACTGATTCACTAAGACTTTAGAGACCCAAAACCTAATGTTTTTATCTTTTGCTGCTTGGGGGAGGGGGTGTGTGAGGGTGGGGAGTTAGGGCTGGAAACCCTAACGCCACATTTCCCCACCTTTGTGGCATTAAGTAACCCTAACTGGAGCATTAACGCAATTTTTTGCAAAGAATAGATACATATCTAACCTATATAGGTTGGAGACCTTGGTCTGGCATGTGTAGTGCTGCTCTGTCCTATTTCACATGTAACCTTACTTCTTGATCATTTTCTCATTTATCCTGGATAATTTTAGATCTCCATCTTCAACTCTTAACTGAAGGAGTTCCACTGGGATCTATCCTGGCACCCAGCTGTTTAATATCTACATGCAGCCCTTGACAAAACAGTTGAAAAAAATTTGGGGTGTCATTTCACTTGTATGCAGATGACACCCTGGTGTAAGTTGCAGTTAGCTGCCTGGATGATGTGTCTGCTAAACTCGTTCCTTGTTTGACGGAAATGAAACTCTGTATGAATCAGCATTTTCTCCAGCTAAGTTTTGCGAAAACTGATCTTGTAGTGTTTGGTCCCATCTTTTGTGAAGCAGCTCCCTGAATCTGAGATTTATTTTTTTTTTTTTTAAGAATGTCCAAATCAAGGCAATGTTGTGTTAAGAATTTATGTATTAGAATCGGACGTTTCCATTAATTCACATGTTTCTAGAATTATTAAAGTAGGAATTGGCCAACTGTGTACTACATCTGAGTTTCAGAATGTATTGCCTTGCCCCTAGTTGTCAACCCGAGTCTGTGCATTTATTACTAGTTGTTTTAAATTACAGTAACTCACTGCTGGCTGGGTTGCTGAAGATAACCTTGCCCAGACTGCAGCATTTCCAGAATGCTGTCGCATGTGTCCTAACAGAAATTAAATTGCATCATCATATCACTCCCATCGTGAGGTCTTTGCATTGGCTCCCAGTCACGCAGAAGATTTTTTTTTTTTTTTTTAATGCTACCTCCCAGCTCCGGGACGGCCTCTCCTTCAGGCCACCTACGCCATCCGAGCCGCATTGCCTTGGATCGGCCACCTCTTCACCCCCATATAACAGCCCCCCCCCAGTTGACCACCGGATGTAACCCTTCGCTGGGAGGGTCCCCGGCACCAGTGGGGGTGACCAGCGCCAAACCTGCTCCGGGGTGCTGCTGAGGATGGTGCGTGCACTGTCCTCGGATTCATGGCTATGGGAGCTGCGATCGTCATCCAGTCGGCTGCGGAGCTCTTTTTCCCCGTTTGGTCCCCAGGGGCATGGTGTGCTGCAACATAAGGCTGACGCCAACGTTCACCACACCTCCTTAGTAAGTGGGACCCCACGCATTGCCATGCCCCCAGCTTCCGCTAGGGGTCAGCAAGCGCCAGGTGGCGTCCCCGCCCTCCACCCGAGAGAAGGCGAGCTATCAGCTGACGCTAAAGCCCTGTCTCCCCCGCCGGCTCTCCAGCACCCAAGTCCATTCCCAAACCCGGGTCGCTGGCGTCACACACGGAAATCCAACCGCTGCGCTGGCGGGCTGGCCTGAAGATTGGTTTTTAAGATTCTTACATTAATTTATATGGCCTTGCTTGGCATTTGTCCTGGGTATCTGTAAGAGTTGCTGGTTCCAGTCCCTACACATAAAACTAATCAGTTCATCTCACTGGCTTTATTTTCTTTTTTGACCTACCACCAGTGTCCTGATCCCGTCTCCTGAGATTGTGCCAGCCAGTCAACCTGGGACTACTTACCCACCTGCCACACACAACTCTGCTGCCCCCCTTGACTTACCCATTGAGGCTGTCGTCACCCTTCAGCTCCTTGGGCATGCTGTCCCATGCTATCTGGCCACTCATGGCAGTGGTGCGGCTGGGAGTATCCCCAAGACCTAGCCGTAGTGAGCCAGACTGGACGTGGAAGGAAGGTGGAGGCATCATCCTTCTTTATCGGCATACTTTCTCCCTTTTTTTTTTTAACCCTTCCTTCCCCAACTCTCCAGGAATGTGGTGAGGTCAGTGGGTTCCGGCACGCCTGACACACTTGCTGAAAGCCTCGCTCCAACTCTCTCTTCTTACACCGCTCCCTTGCACCTCCACCTGGGCTCACTCAGGTGGAAGATGGCAGTGGGACACAGCCCCCCCCCACCACCCCAGAGGAAGAGAGTGTCTGTTGGGACACTTTATCTCCTTGCCCCCCATGGCCCCCCCTCCAGGAGTGTGATGATGTCCGCGTGTGCTGGCACACCTGATGCAGTTGCTCCAACTCCCTCTTCTTACTCTGCTCCCCTGCACCTCCACCTGTGCTCACTCAGCTGGTGGTATAGCAGCTGGACATATCCTCCCCCTCCACAGGAGGAGAGTGTCTGTTGGGATGCAGAATTCTCCTGCTCCCCCACCCAGACTGGCTCTCTGACAACTCAGGCTCATTCTTGAATATGGGTCATCTGTGTCCCAAGTGGTAGGGCAACCACTGCGCTGGTGGGTCAGCCACAGGCTTTACTTTTTGTCTCTTCAGCTAACCTTAAGATTAGAAGAGCAGCAGGTCCATCAGTACAACAGTAGGAGTACCACATTTCATGCCTGCGACCTGGGTTAGGGAGAAAACTTTGGTTGGCAGGGAGCAGGTGGTTGGAGGAGGCTCCGGCATCCCAGGGGATGCTCTTCATCTCCAGGGAGTGAGGCAGAGTTACACCACCATAGCAGCCCCTTCTGTATGCCCAGGGGTGCAGCTGAACAGTTTATACATCATGGAGCTAGGCGTTGCTGGCTGATGTCATGCAGCAGCACCACACCTGGCATCACAGACACCGGTGTCTTAGAAAACAATCAGAGGAAAATGTCCCCGACACTCAGGATGATGTACCTTGGTATATCTGGGACCACTGCACCACTGCCCGATGAGCATCCGCTGTTGATGGTGAGTATGTGGTGGGGAGGGGGACCGGGTATACCCTGGGAGCACCCGAGGAAGATGAGCGGTGGGGATGATGAAATGGGATATAAGTATAGCTTAATAAAATGGAGGAAATTGTGCATTCCGTGTTTGTGGTCCAAATTGATGGGCTACTTTACTGTTCACTATTCGCTTTGCACTTACGCTGAGTATTGCTAAGTGTGAACTAAAGAAAAAGACTTGATTATTTGAGCAGGCTTGTTCCCCTGGCTGATTATATGATAGAATTTCACCTGCTAAAACCTTCCCTGACAATATGTCCTTAGTTTTATGCATGGTTGATATGTTGATATATTTATACTCTCTGTTGTGTTTTTTCCCACCAAGCCTAGCTCATGCTCATTATATGACTTTTTATTTTCTTTTACTGCTGTTTCTTGATGACTGTTGCATTCCTTGTTTTTGCACATTTTTTACGTTAGTGCGGCTCTTGTCGATTTTTACTTGTGTAAACCTTGATCATTTTTTGTGACTGTTTTGTATGCTTATGTAATTTCATGTTATGATGTAAACAGTTTTTTAGCTTGCTCCAATGAAGTGCTTAGACACAATGCTTTATTTATCTGTGCTATATAAAATAAAAATGTATCAAAATAAATTGATTGCATTTTCCAGCCTTGAGATTATGGAGCAGATGGCACTCCTCCAGGAGACTTCCTATGAGCGTCTTTACAGATGGGCACAAAGTAGGTAACCAGTATAACATTAGTTGTCAACTTAGCTATGCTTTGAAGGGACTGATTAAAATATTTGTTTGCAAATACAAATTGTACCCATGGTATAGCAGGCAAACTCAGGGAAAGGAAACAGGAGTCGAGAAATTTTCAAATGAACGTAAACTTCTTTTAGGAAGCACTCCAGATAGCAGTCTCACAGACATCACTTTAATCATGCAGTACAACAGACACGTTAATGATCTCCTCCATTGCCCAACAAACAAAAAGTAAATAAATGATCTTGCATTCCTATATGAAGGTGTGTATATATTGCACGACTGACATCCGTATCTGGAAATCCGGGCTATTTGAGGTAGTCTGCCAGACTATTCAAGTAAAATGCTGACCCTTATTAGTGATGTGACATGTGATTTGTGATCTAGCAATATCAACTTGTCTCTAAACCTGTAAAGGCATCTAGTCAAGCTGCTTTTGGATATGGAGGCCAGAAGATGTGGAACAAGACCGTAGCCTCCATTAAATATGTTGACTTGTATTATGGCATAAAAGTTGACTTGAAGTTGTATTTGAAACTTAAATGAATTGAATTTGAAACATGTAACTTTGTGCATTTTTGCTACTGCTACTTTTCTGCTAATTAGTGCATACTTTGAAATAACATCTGTCTAGCTGTCACTTTCTTGCCTTTTAATATTTTAATAAATGACTACATAAAGAAATGTATTGTTTCATAGGTGAATGCAGAACCTTGACCCAGGAGTCATGTGACATTCCTCCGGTTCTGACCCAGGCTATGGAAGCGTTGCAGGACAGACCTGTGCTATACAAGTTAGTATTTTTTTTATATTAAAAGATGTGTTGAATTCTCGGGCAGAAACACCCAATGTAAACAGCCATGCAGGACCATACAAAGTATATATTTAATCAAATAGGCATGAGTCACTACATAGCACACAGGGTGCATCTAGTCTGGAGTGTACTGTTATTAATACATGGTACTCCATGAAAGATATAACCTGCGAAGGACAAGGTTGTCCTTAAAGGGAAACATCCAGCAGTAATTGGGCCATGCCTAGGTGTAAGGCATGGCCGATTTAGCTTTTTTGCAAAGTGTATTAATGTTATTAACGTACTGTTGCTGAAATATTTATCTCATATTTGGTTGATCCTGTCTCCCTCCCGCTGGCATTTGGAAGCACACAGCGTGCCCACTGCCACCCATGGCTGTCCCAGTGTGACATATGACACGGGGAGCAGCCTGTACGCTCATAGACAGCCTGTGTAAATGGAGCTATTAACAGCTCTGATTTCCAAAGTACATGTCCTGGTAGTATACCGAGACCTGATATAGACTGCCAGCGTATACCTGGTCTCGGTATACCATGGGACATGTACTTTGGAAACCGAAGCTGTTAATAGCACTGTTTACACAGGCTGTCTGTCGGCGCGCCCCCGACTGCTTCCCGTGTCATATGTTACACTGGGACAGCAGCGGGTGGTTGTCGGCATGCTGCGCTCTTCTAGATGCTGGCGGGAGGGAGGCAGGATCAGCCAGTTATGAGGTGAATATTTCAGCAACAGTAAGTTAATAACATTAATACACTTTGTGAAAAAGCTAATCAGCCATGCCTTACACCCTGGCATGGCCCGATCACTGCTGGAAGTTTCCCTTTAATCCCTTATACACTGGTCCCATGACAACCAGCAAACAGTTAATATAATGTTCATATAAACCTGCAGGATAGCCCAGCTGAGAATGTAACATCTTGTGTCTTACAGTGTGGCTATATTTCACTATCCACACTCTTTCAGTTCTGCTCGAGACAGCGGAGTTATTGGACATCTTCAGGCTAAGCTCCTCCCATCATCTGGGTGGTGTATCCTCCAGCTTCACTGTATGACATCAGATCTTTTTGCTGGAAGGGGAGAGGTTTTCTCCTTCGCAGCTGTGCAGCATTGTAGGATTTTGAGTTTTCAACGTGCTTTTTTCAGGTAAATCTTCAACTGTGTCAATCCACATTCCATATGTAGGTTGATATTGAGTCTTCTGGGTCCACTTGCCATCACGCTCGATGATGGAAGGCAAAAAACCAGGGTTTAAATTCGGTCCCCGGTGCATACATAAAATGTCAGCCATGGATTCTCATGGCAAATGCTTGTACTGTCTTGGTGATCATCACAAAGTCATGGGACGCAGTCTTTGCTTGGCCGTGCTACCGGCATGCATCAGAAACCAGAAGGCCAGACTGATCCTAAGACAACACAAGTTCTGCAAAAAGACCTCAGCAGCTGCCAGGTTAGCTGCTCAGCTTGCGGTCATGGAAGAAGAGGCACCTGTGGTGAGTTCCTTGTTGGTTTCGGTGCTCTTCCTGGCTGGGACCAGTGTTGGAAAGCCATTCTTTGATTTCAGAGAGATGTGCATGGCTCCCCAGACATTTGGGAAGAGCCCTTCTCACTGGAGTAAAGAGCACAAAAAATGCCAATGCAGGTTATGGGACTGTGAAAGATCACTCTGTTCTGCTCCTTCTACTCCCCCAACTACTAGGCCTTGTTCGAGCTTGGTAACTCCTTTGGGCGTGTCAGCTTCTACTCTGGTCAAGCAATTTGTTGAGATTTTTCTCGAACCTGTCGGCCTGTTGTTCGAGTAGATCTTGGTGCTCTCAGTCCTCACTCAGGCAGACGAGGCCCAGTTATTGCTGTTGCTTCAAATAGCTCCCGGTTTGGAGACTACGTGTGTCTGTGTTATACTGAGACCAGGTACAGACTGGCAGGGTGCCAGTCAGCCAATACGTGGTCTTGGTATAGCACAGAAATAAGCAGGCTACAAACCGGAGCTATCTGAAGCTACTTCACTGTAGTAAGTCTATGGATGTGCCCTGGCTGCTTCCTGCATGACACGTCATACCGGGGACAGCCGTGGGTGGTTGTGGGTGCGCCGGGGAGGGCTCTGACTTGTAAAATGCTGGCAAGGAGGGTGCAGTATCAACCAGATACACTTTTTAATTAAATATCGCACAGTAAGTTAAAAAAACTAATACTATTTATGAGACTGATAATTGGGCCCTGCTTCACACAGTGGTGGGGCCCGATCGGACATGGACGTTTCCCTTTTAAGTTTCCAGCAGGGGTCTTTGGATTTGAGTACTGAATCTTGACCCATATGCATACAAATAGCTTTATGGTCTAAAGTTTGTACTAGGTACCATTAACCACAGCGATAGAAAGAAAAAAATCTGTCCTAGTTGCTAATGTGCCCTTAAAGAGAGTGTTCTGTCTGGAAGACTTGGAGGCCACCGCAGCATCCACTAGGAGCGCATAGGACACCATATCATGTAGAAAAAGGGAATCATAGTATGCTTTCTTGCTATCACTATTTTTTTTATTTGGGGGAAAAAAACACAGTTGAAATCCCCTCCTAGGATAACACCTTTCGTGGTGTGCAAAAAAGGGCGAATTTCCCCAAACAAGTCTAACCTGGAGGTCTTAGTTTGGTGACAGTATACATTAGTAAGATGCAGCTCAAAACCTTTAAAGGTTACATCCAGTATTAATATGCTTCCAGGCAGTAGATCAATGATTTTATGAACTTTCACATTATAAGAAGAAAAAAAGTACACTTATCCCAGAGCATCTGTCCTTCCCTCAAGGACCAGTATGATGGGCCACACAACTAGCATTTTTTATTCCATAATCATGCCTCCTAGTGTATGTATCCATGCGTCCTGGAGGAAGACAATGTCTGTCCCCAAATTCTATAAAACAGAAAATGTGGAAAGCCTCTTTTCTAAACTACAAATACTATATACGTTCAGGGTGATGACACAAAACCTTGTATCAAGCTAGAACACATAAAAAAGAAAAAAGAAAGGAACAAGCAGACTGAGTTAAACATTAATTCTGCCCCCCCCCCGCTCCGTAAAGATCTAGGGCAGGATTCACAAAGCCATAAATTCCTAAGTCCCACTCCGCAACTGTTGATGCGGATTGTAATCGCCCGCAGCTGTGGCGGTTGCGATTCACAGCCACAGCAGTTGCGGAAGGTGTTACGGCTGCTTCCACCAGCCGTAGCCCACTCCTGCAGCTGCGCCCATCACCCTGATGACACCACCCACAAGCAGCTGTAACCCGTGGGCCGGTCGTAATCCGGCTTCACTTTTGTGAATACCGCTGCTGTGTAACTCATGGGTTTCATGGTAACTCACTTAAGTGAAAGCGGTATACCAAGAGCTGTGGGTGTTTCAAACACTGAATCCTGCCCCTAGTGTTTTTTCTTTCCTTTGGTACCCCAGGCTCATGATGTGGATCCTCAGCGCTGGAGGATGGGTTCTGCTGTGAAGAACTGAGGGAGGATACATTGGACTCATCTTCCATTTCTCCAACTCTTTATTGGCAGCGGGTATGTCCTACTAGTTTTAAAGCTCCAAAGATGTACTTCTTGTCAGTCTGGATACAGGCATAGCCTTTTTTCTTCCTCTGCTGAGTAACCAGTTTAACAATTTACATTGTTGGTGTGTTTTATTTTTTTGGGGTGGAGGTATCACGACTGTTGCCTGCATTTCAGCACAGGGAGCAGCATTCTCTGTGACAGTCACTGGAGATGTTTGCACCTCAATAACTTCCCCTACAACAGTATGTTCTCTGGCATCCTCTACATCAGCAGTGTCTCTAGGATTTTCTGTATTGATCACCTGTTGCTGTTGTCCTGATTTGATATTGAGGCCAAAGTTTGTATGGATTTTTGGGTCCTGGCGTCTTGTTCCCTTGCTGCAACAGAAGTAGTAGGCGTGGATTCATTCTCACTCTGTCTCTGTACTGGCCTAGTACATGCAGTTTGAGTTCTTGGAGGCAGAAAGAAATTCTCCCTATGTGATTTTTGTGCATTATTAGCATAATCGTCTTGTTCTGCTTGGTCCATTATACTAGGACTCATACTAGGAATGTGTAGAAGCACAGAAGGCCAAAGCCCATGAAAAGCTTAAGACCCAATTGTCCCTTAATTATGATTCATTATATATTCATCTAGATGTTTTTTAAATTCAAATTCTGTTTTACTCAAAACTGCATATTCAGGAATCTTATTCCATGATTCCACCACCCTCTTAGTAAGGTAATGTTTCGTGGCAGAAGCCCTAAATAATTGTTCCTTTAGCTATAGTGCATGTCCTCTTATTTATATGGCATTGCTTTAAGGAAAGATTTAATTCAGTCATCATGTGTGCATCAGAAATGATATTGTACAATGCTAGGAGGTCACCTCTTAGACGCCTCACGTTCAGTGACATTATTTATTTATTTATTCAAGTCTCAGATTACAACCTTTGAGCTGGAAGCTCATTTGCAAAGGTTCCACATCATGAGGGATTAATACATACAGTTAACATATAGTTAGGTAGATGGCACAAAAAGTAGATCAAATACAGATACATTATAATCATACAATCTAGTAGGTATGTATTTGAGCTGACAAGTCAAGGTGCAGACATGGGAGGCTACGGATTTCAATTAGAGAGGTGTTCAGCCTATCAAAGTAGGAGAGATTGTTCAGGACTTTTATGCTATTTATAAGTCTCCGCTGGGATTTTCTCTAGCTTACCAATATTTGCTTGTGCAGGGAGTCCACAGTTTGGCTAGCATAGCCCATAAGATCTATACAGTCTGATGATAATTTCTGATTCCCTGCTCTCTAAAGTATGTGGTTTTCTATCAACCCCTATATCTTATTGGCGCTTGAGGTTACTGTTGTACTTTGTGTATTGAATTTTAAGGAATTAGAGATAATAAACCCCAGATCCCTTTCTTCATTCACAGATTTTAATGTAATATTACACAGGATGTACCTATTGTGTTTATTATTTTTACCCAAGTGCATGACACTGCATTTGTTTAGATTGAAGCCCATTCCCCATTTGTATGTCCAATTCGTGTTCTCGCCAAGATTGTTTTCTGAGGATTTGCTATAGGGTCCACCCAGTTTGCTGTCATCCACGTACTTGGAGCTCCAGTTCTGTGCATCCACAGTCATGTCAGATGTGAACAAGGAAAAGATTATAGGACCCAGGACAGATCCGTGTGCACTCGTAGCATTTCCACTAGTAGATATGTGGTCATTTATAGAAACTACCCGAGTATGATTAGAGAGCCACTGTAGTACTCAGTTTGTTATTTTAACATTTATATTCAGTTGAGCCATTATGTCGGCATGGTTGTGAGATAGGCATGAGTGATCTGGATGACATTCTTTGTCACAGAGATGACACGTTTTGTTTGAGCAGTGGCTGCTCAGATGCCTCAATTCGGTACATAGCCCACAACACATTATATCACAGGCAGTGCTGAGATGTGTCTTGACCCCGCAGTGGTAGCACGCTTTTGGTTGTCCTAAGTAAAAAACAAAACAAAACTAAAAAAAACTCTGTCTCTTCCTAAATAAAAACAGTTGGAGAGATGTAGCCCTTTCTCATTGTACAACAATTTGACTCTTGATGTGCCAGCCATCTAACCGTAAGTTTTGGGCCGATGACAGTGCATTTTTGTGTTAACCAGTGCAAGATGTCCAGTACACTGATGTCTTTGTTTTTAGATAAGATCATGACATTCTTAATTTCATATTTTGTCAGTGGAATGATGATAAATGGTGCCCAAATCAGTGTGTGCTTCACTTAATAATATTTAGTCCAAAACCTTTTAAGGCTGGCAGCAGTTTTGAAGCTCACATCATAGCATGGGTCTCCTAGTTTATGGATTAGAGCAGAAATTTCAGTCACTATGAAAACAAGCTGTCTTTTGAAAGAGTTTGAGCTGTGTACTTGCGGTCAGTCAAATCATCCAGACCCCTGTGTTCAAATCCTTACAGCATTTCAGTGTTTTGACAGCTCTGTTTTAGGCCTAAAACATTCAGCGTAACTTCTGTTAGTAGAGGGTCTTGGCTGGCTCTCCATACCCCTCGCAGGCCTCGAGGGCGACTACCCCATAAAGCTCAGTGGAGCCATTGTTATTGACCTCTGTAGCTTGCCTCCTTGTTTCAGGCAGCTGCTCATGGGACTGAGTTGTTAACAATGCAACTTTGGGGTATTTGGGCTTCATATCATCATCGTGCTCAGTAACTGTTTGATCAATGCAGTTGAAGCCACACCACCTGGCAGTTTCCTTGTTGGGGGATTCAGTATTATCACCTGTCACGCTATTATCAGGAAGGGGGTAGCTACAGGTCCTTCTCCTATATTGGCAGTTAAATCTGCATGAGGATACTGAAGAATTAGGACTCTCAGGATGGATTTAGAACCATCTGTTTGTGTTTTAAACAAAATGAGTTCAGAATTAGAGATAAACTCAAAACTGTCAGGCAGTTTTAAAGAGAAGTATTTATTACTCCCTGCTGATTATCTTGACTCAGGTCACTACCAGGCTCTTGTCCTTGAGGGCGGACTGTAATAGTACTACCAGCAGTCAATACAACATCCTTTTTCAAAACATTAGTTGGAGTCTGACCTGTGTCACTTTCTTTCCCATGTTCTGAACTGCTGACTGGATCAGGAGTTGTCCATGGAGCTGTCGGGTGTTCTTTGACTCAGTTGGCTTTCCACAGGCAGAGTCCATAGACCATTCAGGACCAGCCAAATCTGCCTTACAAGAAGATTTTTTCAGTAACTCCTGTTTATCATTGGTGCTAGATTGCATTTCCCAGACACCAGTCTGCCTGTTGGGGAAAAAAAAAATGAAATGCCTTTGATCTGGACTGCACCCTTCCCAACTCAGGTAGACATCCAAGTTCCTACAGCTTTCAGTCTGCCACGTCAGCAGACATTGTAGAGCCACTACTCTGGTTTTAACACACAGTGTCCAGTGTGCTGGTAATACTGCCATCTCAGTTTTCTTTCTTCTCATCAGAAAATGAATATATTACACCGAGGAAGCTCTTGCAGCAGGCCAACACTGGTAGGACTTAGCCACCAGGCACCAGGAACACATGAAAACGTTCTAGCTAGCAGTCTACTGTGGGGGACCACCCACTACCGACATCACCCTCTGATGTGGGCCTGTCCTATAAAGGCGGGCAGTCTCCCGCACCCTCCTCAATTCTTTCCTGCCATCGACCTGTGCACGTTGAATGTTAGCAGACACCACAGGTACAGTCGACTGCCATTACCAGTGCTTGCCGTGCTTTTTTATTTTCTTTAGTTTTAACATCGATTTTTCGGTGTTACCGACATCGAGTTTGTCTTCTCCACCTGCCTCATCTTCCTACTGCTCCACAAAGTGTGCCTGCAGCAAATAAACTCCTGAAAAAGACAGTCACTCTGCTTGCATCTTGTGCCTAGGCCCCAGCCATGACACTGAAGCCTGCCAGATTTGCCAGAAATTCAACCAAGCCACTTGGAGACATCGCCTAAAAATCTTAGATAGCCACCTGATCAAACAGAAGCTCGTCACAATGGAAAGGGAGCTGCAGGCCAGTAGCTCTTTGACTTTGCCAGCCCAGTCTTCTGGGGCTTCCTCTTCTTCTCAGTCCGTGGAAAAATCTATCGGGGAGCATAAACACCGGGAAAAACACCGGGACCGGGATTAGTCTGCTTCCCACTCATGGTCCCCACTTAAACAGCCTACCTCATCTGGGTCCTCCTCCTGTGGTGCGATGGCCCCTGCAGCCCTGCCTGCCCTTAGTCCTGCAGGGCTGGCAGTGGCCCCGATGCCTGCCCTTATTTCAGATAAGGGCAGTGGCTCCTCGGGGTAGGGGACTTTGTCTCCTGCTCTCCAGCCCCTGACGCTCAGACCCATCTCCTCCTTGGGTTCTCAGCCAGGAATCTCAGCCAGTGTTGGTGCGACCAGTGTTGGCTCCTCTGCCATTGGCCCTCCGGCCCCCACACTGCCTGCATTGGTCCCCTCTATGGGGACTGTCGCCAGTCCTTCTTAGCAGCACCCACAGCAGGCTTCTCGTTTATCTTCAAGTCTGCTGTCACCTCTGCCGTCACCTGGGAGGTCTTCTTCTTCCTTGGTGCCTTTTTCCCCTCTCCCGGTGCTGGTAGATTTCCCTCCCCAGGCGTCCTCAACCGACACCCACTGGGCCGGCACCAGTTCTGCCTTTGCTACAGCCTGTGGACCCGGCATCGGCTCCACATCCTGCACCTGCCAGTCCTCCACGGAGGTACCGTATATCAGTCCCGCCTGGCCCAATGCCCCATTTTCCTTACCTGGTGCCGGCCCATCCCATCCACCACTTTACAACTACCTTGTGCCAGTAGACTACAATGCCCTCATAATGGCATGGTGGTTGTTCATGCAGAAGCAGACCCCCACTCCTCTGAGCCCACCGCAGGCGTCCCCTCAACTGCCTGCCAGGGATCTTCCATCCTGGACCAGGCATGGCCATGTCCCAGTGCTCCTGTACGCTGGGGTCCAGACCGAAAGCCGGATCCGGCAGTCACCAGGAAGGGCATCTGCCAGCTGAAAGTGAGCCAGATAAGGAAGATGAGGATGACTTGGACTGTTCAGCGTCTTCCTCCATCCTTTTGGACTCCTCTGAGGGCGAAGAGCCCATTAAGGTGGTTACTAAATCTCATCCTGATGATCCATCCTTTATGGACATCATGAGGCACATCCAGGCCACCATGGGCTGGGAAATGAAGAAACAGGATCCGGAGTGGAATCGGCTGACCATTTATTTAAGGCAGCCTGATGCAGTCCCTGTGGTAGTGCCCCGCTTTATTAACTCTTATAAAGATGTCACCAGGGCGGCTTGGAATCACTCCTCTTAAGCTTCAGCAGTGCCTAAAAAAAGCAGATAGACTCTACCACACTTCAGTTTGTAAGCCTTTTCTTGGGTGTCAGCCAAAAGCTGATGCAGTGGTCATCAGTGCGGCACATGACTGCACCAAGAAACCCCATCACCTCAGCGCTTATCCCCCTGATAGGGAGTCCAGGCAGCTGGACCACCTGGGCAAGCAAGTCTTTGCATCCTCGCCATTCGGGGACAGTAATTATTTAGCCCCCATGGTCCAATACCAGAACGTCTTTTGGGATCAGACCAGGGAACTGGTTCAGGCTTTGCCTGATGACCCCTTAAAGAGACAGCTCGCTCAGATCCTCAAGGCAGACTCTTTCATGGGGACTCGCATCCTTCAGGCCACCTGTGATGCTGCAGATGCCTCAGGCAGATGAGTGGCTGTTGACCTCGGTCTCCGGCACCATTCTTTACTCCAGGTATCCAGCTTTGCCTCAGATGTGCAGTCCAGTATTTTGGAGGCCCTCATTCGGGGTGCTGTATTTTTGGGGGATGTCCAGGATCTAATTTCCTTCCTTCAGGAGTTGGGCTGCACCCTCTGGTCGGTTAACCAGGCTGTACCATACCCAGCCTAAGTCTGGTCAGTGACTGCTCTTTCACCGCTCTTTCCTCAGGTGGCTTGCCCACCCGCCAAAGGTCAGGCCAAATGCATGGAAGCAACAGCACTATCCACAACCACTGCCAGAGTCCCTCAAGCTCCCACGGCCACCCCTCCCGCGCCCGCTCCTACATTTTAGCTCCTTGGCCGACCCCCTTCTTCAGAAGGGGTTCTGGGGGAGGCAGTAGGGGGTTGGTTCTCTTTTCACCTCAGTGGGTGGTGGGATGTTATCTCGGACAACTGGGTACTGCAGATCATAAAGCACGGCCACACACTAGAGCTTCTCTAGTGGCCACCAGAAACTGTTCCGTGCAACTCCTCTCATTTTCCCCCTCATCTGGGAGGAAATACAGGCTCTAACGCAAAAAAGGGCCATAGAGCCTGTCTCTGTGGGGCAAGGGGTTCTACTCCCACTTCTTCCTGATCTCCAAGAAGACCGAGGATCTCCAGGCCATCCTGGATCTAAGTCATCTCAGCTTGTACACAGAGTGCAAATGCTTCTGGATGGTCACCCTTCAGGGTTTGCTGCCTCTTCTCCAAAGACTGTCTCTATTCTCTGGACATGCAGGATTTATATCTGCATATCAAAATGTTTCCTTCCCATTGACGCTTCTTCCGCATCTATTTCCAGGGAGTCCATTTTCAATTCATGGCCCTCCCTTTTGACCTGTCCTCAGCCTCCAAGGTATTTACCAAGTTTCTGGCAATGATAGTGGCATCCTTGAGGCGGCAGGGCTTCTACGTGTTTCCCTACCTGGATGATTGACTCCTAGCAGCTCCCTCCAGAGACCATCTTGTCCAGACCCTGGAGCATACCTTCTGACTTTTCTGGGCCTTGGGTATCCCCATCAACCATCCGAAGTCCTGTCTGTCTTCTTGCCAACACCTCTAGTATGGGGGGGGGGTGGTCCTGGATGCCACCCAGGGCATGGCCTTCTTGCCCATGGACTGAGCGGAATGCCTTATGGCCCAGGCTTGCCTGGTCTCCTCCAGCCACCAGGTTCCAGCTAGGGACTTCCTGCGCCTCCTGGGCCACATTGCAGCAGCCATTGCCATGGTTCCCCTTACCTGCCTTCATATGTGGATACCTCCGTGGACAGTGAGAGTCCAGTGGGGCCAATGCATGGACATCCTGGACCAGATAGTAATCTTCTCCGATCTGGTCATAAGGGTCCTTTCATGGTGGCTAGAGCTGGCCAGCCTGGTTCGGGGGGGTTTTCTTTCAGATATTGGCCCCTCATCAGATCCTCATGATGGATGCCTTCGGTCGTGGCTGAGGAGCTCACTTGGGCACTCAGCAGACTCAAGGCACCTGAACAGACATGGAACAGGGTCTCCACATCAATGTTCTGGAGATGCATGCAGTTCTGTACACTCTGCAGGCCTTCCAGATTCGTCTACTCTGTGTTCTGCTCTTGGTGCAGACTGACAACATGTGTGTGGTGTATACATCAATAAGTAAGGGGGGGACTCATTCTTACCCCTTTGCAGGGAGGTGATGAGGGTTTAGTATCAGGCCATCGAGCACGGTCTGGAGCTCTCAGCCATCCATGTTTCAGGAGTCCAAAACATCCTGGTGGACAGTCTGAGCCACTTCTGGGCCAGGGCTCACGAGTGGTAGCATCTGAAGCCTCACGTTTGGGACCTGGTCCCCCCGCAGGACTTTAATTTTATGTTAGAAAAACTCACGCTCTTCCCTAGATCAGTTTTCATCATTCATTACTGGTGGGTATCAGCTGGAGGCACTAGACCCCACAGGAGCTTATAGCATTAAGTTTTTCTCTGGAGGAGGGGCCAGCATCAGAGATGGTGCCACCCTTGAGGCCAACGTATTACATGGTGCTTGCAGGTTGGCCGGTAACAGACACCGGCCACCAACCTCCTCAGTTCTTCTTTTCCTGTCATCGAGGTTGGATTGCCATGGGAGCTGAAGTGTGATCAAGATTTCCAGCTGCGTCAGCTCTGCCTCCGCTGTTTTCTTCGACACTGCAGACCTTCTGTCTATGCTGATTTTTGGTGAAAGCCAGTAAAACCACTCTTTTATTACTGTATAGCAGATTATATTAGCTTTCCATTTATATTAGCTATATTAGCTAAAAGCAAAGAACTGCTAATATAATCTGCCATGCTAACTGTACTCCAGAAGTAATCACTGAGTGCTAATTGTGTCACATGCTAATGTGTACAACTGGAATCATCGCTCTAAATATATCAGGTGCTAATATGAACTGCTATACAATATTTTCTCTCATTCTGTCATTAAGTGCGATGTCAGGTACTGTGCTTTGTTTGTTTTTTATTTTGCCTGCGCAGTCATGTCTGGTTCGGAGCCTACTTCTAAATCCAAGGCGTAGCATGCCCCTATGCGTCGGTGCCCCTGAGGCAAGCTGATCACCATAATGGACTGCCATGGCCGCTGTCTTACCTGCCTGGGTCTGTCACACGATATAGACAACTGCAATGCCTGCTTCTTCATGGACTGCCAGGTCCTCGAAGTGTGTGCATTGATGGTGGGTCATAATCTCCCCACCTTCAGAGGGTGGCATCAGTCTCTAGACACCAAGGCCAGGTCATTGGGGTTCTTCCCCTGAGTCTCCTTCCAATACTTATACATACTGAGGGGGAGCAGGCCTCTGCCAGTCCTAGTCTCACTGGGATGGGAGGCTTGCGCAAGGGGTGGGTGGGACAGTTGGCCTCCTTTGGTGGGTTGGCTGAGCATGCCTCACAGTCCGTTGCCTCCTTGGGGGCACAGACGCCCCCGATGTCACAGTGGGAGCTATACGCTGGGCCTGAACTGGTGGAGTCCTTGGTGCCATCAGCCGGTGCCGTTTCAGCTCTTGACATCACCCTTGGTGTCAGTGAGCAAGGCGGCACTGGTGTCGGTACTGAGTCCCCTTCCAGCACCGTTCATGGTGCCAGGAGAGGGAGAGTGTCGGGGGTAGCTTGTCTAGAGATCTTTTTGATCTCCTTCTCTTCGGAGGAGTAGGATCCTGGAGCCCCAGACCTCTCCTCCACCCAGCCAAGTAGTCTCCAGTACTATGGAATCTACTGCCACCCTTCCTGGGGCCGCCCTTTGGGCTGCCTCCAGTGCCGATTCTGGTGCAGAGGACTGTACCGAGGGCAGTACCGGGTCTGGGACCAGTGCTGTCCCCAGTACCGAGTCTGGTTCCAGCACTGTTTATGGTGCCAAATCAGGCTCTGGAGCTGGGGCAAGTTCTGGGGTGGAGTCTGTCACCATTTCTGTTGCCAAGACTGCCTCGGAACCCCTAACTTCTTAGTAGGGACCTCCTGAGGAGCAAGTCCCTGTCTGGTGAAGTGGGGGTGAGGAGGTTGAGGTTGGCATGGAGGCCCTTTTCCAGAGCAGCTGGTAGCTCTGGGAGGAGTTGAAGTGCTGACCCCTCTCTCTTCTCCGGAACTGATAAGGTCTGCAGTTGGTGGGGTCCGGGCCACCCACAAGGGCCAGACCAGCTCCAATCACCCCATCTGGAAGTTCTCCGCCAAGTGCAACATCCTGTTCACCCCTGTTTGGTTGAGCATCCTTCGGTGAGCAAGTTACGCCACCCCCACCCCTGGGAGGGGTCCGCTGCTCAATCTCGCAGCCCTAGCAGAGGTCCTACTCTCAATCAATCTGTCAATCACATTTTTATTTCTAAAGTGCATTTCCAGAGCCAAAGTGCATATACAGCATAAAAACAGAGATTTAATCAAATAAAACATATAAAAATAAAAAGTAAGCAGTAATAAAACTAAACATTATCCCCAAATGCCAGGCCAAACAAATATGTTTTTAATGAGGATTTAAAAGTCTCGGTGGACAGGCACTCTCTAATCCGACGAGGTAGAGAGTTCCACAGGGTTGGGCTACAAAAGCAAAAGCCCTAGCACCTGATGTCTGAAGACGGACCCTGGGAACCTCTAGCAATCCCTCATCAGCGGAGCGGAGTGGAGGGGGACAGTAAGGCCAAAGGAGGTCTTGCAAGTAACCCGGTCCCTGTCCGTGTAAGGTCTTATAGGTCAGCAACACGACCTTGAAGGTGATCCTCTATTGCACTGGCAGCCAGTGCAGTTCGTGCAGCACAGGTGTGACATGGCAAGTTCTTGACAACTCTGTCATCAACCTGCCCACAGCGTTCTGCACCAGCTGCAGGTGATGGAGATCCACCCCTGGTAACCCTAAGTATAGAGCATTGCAGTAATCAAGACAAGAGGACACAAAGTCGTGAACCAATATAGGAAGGCCATTGGGCGGAACAAGGTGCTTTTTCCAGGCGATGTTCCTCAGATGGTAAAATGAGGACTTGACAACTGTTGACACCTGTGTTTTTAGCGTCAGTTCGTTATCAAGCACGACGCCCAGCTTCCGCACCCATTCAGAAGGTCTCAACTTGTTATCCCCTAACACAAGGCCAGACAGTTGCCCAGGAGTCAACTTCTCTACCTGCTGACCTGGGTCCACCACCAACACCTCAGTCTTGTCCGGATTCAGTCTCAACCAGTTAGCACTTGCCCAGTCTTGAATCTCAGCGAGGCAGTTGTTATAGACCAAGATCGCACTATTCTGTTCGGGTTCAAAGGACTGAGTATCATCTGCATAGCAGTGAAAACTCAGCCCATACCACCTTATAATGTATAATACTCTGGCTCGTCAGAGCTCTTCTCCTCCTCCTCCTCTTCCTCCTGCTCTCCCTGGCCTCTATGGCCCTTCAGGGCCCATGACCTGGGAACGGTTCAGGGCATCAGGTGGCTGCATTCTCTCACTATCTTAGAGCCCCAGATGAAGTAATTTTTATACTTGAACCACCAGCTGCATTGGTCTCTGAACCAGGCTTGTCAACCTCCTCGTCCTCCTCCAAGGAAGAGGATACCTCCATCCACCTATCCTCCAACGCTGATCTCACCAGCTATCAGCGATTCCTGTCGGGGACACTGGAGGAGCACCATCTTTCCCATTTTGTGAGCTGCAGTCCTGCCCATGCAACATGCACTTTCCTAGGGGAATTTAGTGCCAACAACCTTGTCATCCCTATGTGGCTTCTACCCTTCACGGAAGTATCACATAGGGTCTGGTGTAGTCCCTGTGCTTCTTCTCCAGCCTGAGGGACTGTCAGTGCAGGTATTGCACACCCATTGGGTCTCTGTTTTGCTGTTCCCCACCCATCGTCTGGAGTAGAGCTCTTGGACATCCCCTCTGGGCATTGTCGCCCAAGGTACAACCTCCCCCGGAGTCTGACTCTGCTGAGTTTGACTGCTGGGGTAGAATGTCTTCTCAGTGGTGCGTCTTCTTCTGTGCATCTCTGCGCACCAGGCTGCCTACACAAGGCACCTGTGGACAATGCTTGGTCAACTCCTGGCACTGTTGCCTGACTCAGAGTTGATCAGGCAGGCCATTAGCCTTTCTACCCATGGTCTGGAGCTAGCGAGACACCAAGCTAGGGTGTCATACGATGGAAGTGAGGTGGCTTCTAGACTGGCAAGAATTGCATTCTGCATCGGGGGGCTCCATGGCTTCGCCTTTCAAAGTTATCACTCCTTGTCCAGTGTAGGGTAACTACCTCTTCCTTCCAAAAGGCCCATTTCTTCTCCCGCAGGGTGAGGCGCGAGTTAGTGGGGCACCTTCCATCTCCCAGGAATCGGGAGTTTCTGCCTCATCCTGACCGGTCTCTGGCTTTGACAGGTCTGTAACTGGCTCCTTCCTTTCTGTGTTCTCCCCCACTGGAGGCTGAGGGAAACTTCTGCCCTCAGGGAGGTGCTAGTGCCACTTTATGGTGCTTGGTACTCGCCCAACCATAATGAATGGTGAAGATTGATCTAGAGAAGATATGAAAATTACACAATCACTGTAATTCTTGATCTTCCTAGATATCTTCACCATTCATTACTGCTTCCCTCACACCGTCCCCTCAAGACCAGACCTCTGGGTGGTGCCGCCTCCTTGTTAGCCTTATCCCTCTGGGTCAGAGGGATAAGGCTAACAGGGAGGCAGCATTGCCTAATGGTCTGGTCTTGAGGGGACATGGGAGACCACTCTGTGGTACCTTCTGGCACTCTGAGCACTACTCTGAGGGCATCTGGGGAGAAGGCGAGCAGGGATGCTCTTCCTTTCTCATATGGGCTCCCAGGGATCTGAGATGTCTTGGACAGCAGACTCTTCACTTCAGGAAAGCAGCATGCACCAGGGTGTTTTTCTTTCCCTCCATTTCTTAGATTGTCATCCTTCAGCTGTCCCTCATGCCAAAATCCCATGTACATCTGACTGAGCATTTCAGGGATTGCCTCTCGGAGCCCTTGAGTCCCTGTGTAACCACCCCACTAATTTGGGGTTTACCTTAGTGTCTTCCTGGGCTCCTTCCATGTCCACTGCCAGGCTGGCGTCTTGTAGAGGTAATCGATTCAGGGGTATCTGTTTGCTTCTGTTTATTTATGTGTGAGTGCCATGCTGTGCTTCCACACCTGTCCCTTCAAGAAGCTAGCCAATATGTGCACAGTGAATGGTCTAGGCTGGGTACAAGTGATTTAAGGCTTGCGACCAGCCAGACACCACTCTGATTTGCTCCACTCTGCAGATGATATTAGTGCAGAGGGAGCCTGAATGGGAACTGTACTTCTAGTGTATTGTTATATTTAAAACGGAAAGGTTTGTTTAACCTGCTTTCATTGCAGTCTGCCTTTTGGAATGGGAGCCACCATGTTTGCAAGGCGTAAATTAGTGTTGGAGACTTGATTAGCGGCCTTCGCTAATCAAAGTAAAAAATGATTAGCAATTGACCGAAGTTGATTAGCAGTAACCAAAAATTGATATTTTTGCTCAAAACCCATAAAATGTACTTATTCTTGCTCTATATTAATAAAATACACATTTACACAAGTTTCTGAGACTATCTGTTTTATTTAGCCATTTCCAGGATACAGCAATTCTTGTGCAGCAGCACTTACAGTTTAAGACCCGAGATAGGATGCCTGCCAAAGCAGACCGTGAATTCATGAGCGTGAATGTGATCATGAGTCTGTGGCAAATTAAAACCCCTGCCCCAGCAAGGTAGGGACCGTGATTGACCACTGAGTAACCGGCTGGACCGTGATCATGATCAGGCACATAGTTACCAACAAGGATTGGGTGTGATCTATTTTGCTGCTTTTCTCCACCAGGCATGTAGCCGGTAATTCTGGCCTATTTTTGTGGGGAGGGACCTGGGGGTGGTGCAGCATTCTCAGCTTCCAAATCATCAGGATGTCTTGGTTTAGCACTAAAAAATATATCTACAGCCATGTCTGGGTTGAATTCAGCTGGAGAGGGCCCCTGCTTTTTAATGTGAATCAATGTTTCTACAGTATCCTCTGCCAGGCTTACTCTCCAGGCAGTTTTTACCTTGTTCATAGTTGAAAAACACCTTTTTACAATTGCATTAGACACAGGAAATACTCTCAACACATTGACAAGCGTCAACAGATTTGGATAAGAATTTTGGAAATCACACGCCAGCTTTGACCAGATAGCAGAGGCAGAAACATTGATGACATTGGTTTGAGTAAAAATCTTAAACTCTTGCCATTCTGCAAGTAGCATAGTTGCTGTCACAGTCAGGCTGCAAAAGTGCTGAAAAGTGGTCAGCTACTGCAGTAATGTCACTGTTACCATACAGCTCCAATTCCTTTCTGTCTGCAACTGCTGGTATCTTACACTTTTGCAGTGTTATAGATATTACTTTCATCAGTCAAACCGAACCTTTGTTCACAACAGTTCTCAATGTTTGTAATGTATTTCTTAGTTTGCTGTTTAAAAGTTCTAACAACTTGGCCACTAAAATGTGTTAATTTTACACCCTTGTATGTGACATGAGCACATGCTCCTGAAAGAACATCAGACCCAATTTTTGAGAGAATGCCAAGTTCACTGCCACCTAAGAGTGTTTCTCAAAGTTTCAACAGAGCTAAGTAGCTCTGGCATTTTAACTACTTATTTTTGAAGTGCTATTGAGAACCTGGCAAGTGGCTGAAGCAGCTGTTCAAAATACAAAAGGTGTGCCACCATTTGGAATTTAGTCATAATTTGCAACACTCCCTTGGCTTTGGCCTGGTCATGAATTGGGTCTGCAGCCATAGATTCTAAATGGGCCCAAATTACAGGGAATGATTTGGTAACAGCACGGGTGGCAAGAAATTTATGCTGCACCCAACGTGTGCCATGGGCCTTCTTGGGCTTTTCAACTGACATCTCCATGGCCTGAGCAAGGGACCGTAACTTTCTGAGTCTCTTAGGACTTTTCTGATAGAGATAAAACAGTTGGGTCAGAAAGTTTGAAACATCGTTGAAATAGGTGTTATCCAAAGTGTCTTTTATGGCCAGTTCTAATCTGTGTGAGAAACAATGATCATCAGCTAACCACTGTATGTCTTCCCTTAAAAGAGCAGAAAGACCCCATCTTACACCCATGTTGACAGATGCCCCATCAGCCCCAAACCCAACCATGTTTTTTATATTAAGGACACAGTCTGTAAAAATGTCTGAAAGATTTTTCAACCCCTCACTTGTGCCATCTGATACAGCTTTCATTTGTAAAAACTTAGTCTCCACTTGATCATTGATGGGATTTACATAAATTATGTAAACCAGTTCCTTTTCAATTACACCACTGTCAATACTACCGTCCATAAGCACTAAAAAATAATTAGCATTTTTGGCAGTTGCCAGCAGGTTCTCCCCTAGGTGCTTGCCAATTCACATTGTGAGTCCTTTCCCACTAACAACGATAATGTATTTATTGCCCAAATGAACTCTGTGGCGCTTTTCTTGTTCTGCTGTTGCTTCAGACTTTTTAATAGGGATGTCCAATTTGGCCATCATATACAAGATCTCCATCAGCCTGCCTAGAATCATTCTGTGCTGTTCCTCTGCACTACTGAAAGCTCTTCCTGCAAATAAATTAAATAAGTTTTAAGTCTTGCTCCAAACCACTAACCACCTCCTCCCCCCGTTTTAAACTTATCAATTGTTGTTTGGCGATATATATCAAGTGGTGGCCTTGTTCTACCAAATTGAGAATGTTAACAGCTTTCTTGTGCTGCTCTGTCAGAAGATGTTTCCGGATGGTGTCATCTTAAAGCTGGGGGCTGTAATCCCTGCAGTTAATGCCTCACTGAAGTTCCTCAACCCATGTAGCTCATCTTTGTACTCACAGCACAGTTTGCAACTAACATGCACTGCACAGTCTCCCTCACTGTTAATCTGTAGCCAATTTTTTTCTGCGTCATATTTTTTGCGCCATCCCTCTGCAGTTGCTAATTTAACTCCAGCCATGTCGGACTATAATATTAAAAAGTTTGAAATTAGCAAAACAAGGTGTCAGGGTGTGCAACTACTTAAAATTAACACATAATGAGGCTTTTCCTAAAAAAGAAAATGGCAGCGAGCAGATGTGTGACCCTGCCCCCGGCCCAGTTGATGGCACTTCTCAGACCAAACCCTGTTCCTAACTGGGGCAGTCCCTCCCATTGTGACTCGAGGCACAAGTCTTTTTTAGTTCCCCTAGATCTCTACAAAGGGCAGGCTCATAGTCATTCTGTGTGTTCCCAAGTTCACTGCAAAGAGCAGATCACAGCACTTAGGGCGCATTTTCTGGTCCCCTTGGATTCTTTGCAAAGCTGCAGGGCATAACCTAGTCTTTTCTGTTCCCAAATTGTTCACTGTAATGCTAGGGCATGTCACTGACAACATAAGCTGGCACATAATTCTTAGAAGTGCCTGGTTCCCCTCATCTCTGCAAAGCAAGTCTTTTTCCCAGACGTTCACTGCAGATGCAGGGCACACAAACAGGACTGGGCACATTAAACAAGTTGGTTCCCCCGATCTCTGCAAAGCAGGGCACATAACGTAGTCTTGTTTTCTGTTCCCAAATTGTTCGCTGCATGTGGGCACACAAATGGACACACAGATCTCTGCAAAGCAGGGCACATTAACTTAGTTGTATTCTGTTCCCAATAAGTTCTGGTTCCCCCAATCTCTGCAAAGCAGGGCACATTACTTAGTCTCTTTTTCTGTTCCCAAAGTTCACTGCATGTGGGTACACAACTAGCTGCAGGGCATTCAGATATCTGTAAAGCAGGGCACATTAACTTATTCGTATTCTGTTCCCAGTAAGTTCTGGTTCTTCCAATCTCTGCAAAGCAAGGCACATTTTACTTAGTCTCTTTTTCTGTTCCCAGTTTCACTGCAAAGTCAAGAGCAGGGCACACAAATTGCAGGGCACATTACTTATTGGTTACCTAGATCTCAAAGCAGGCAGGCAGGGCGGCTTACTTCTTTATCTGTTCCCAAATGTTCACTGCAAAGATGCAGGGCACACAACATAAGTTGCAGGGCACATTAAGGTCTGGTTCCACCATAATCTCTGCAAAGCAGGGCACATAGTCTTTATTCTGTTCCCAGTGTTCCCAAATTCACTGCAAGCAGGGCACAAACTTAAAGTTCAAGGCAGGGCGTCCCTTTCATGCCCTTGTTCTCCCACCACCCACAGTCCAGCTGTAGGCCTTGCCCATTCGTTGCCATTACGCCATCCCCCATCTGTGCCCTGAAGTTCATGTGCCCGTCTTCCCTCCTCCAGCTCCCTGACCCAATGAAAAGTTTTTACTTGTTTTGCTACTGAGCTCCCTGATTCTGCTGCTCTCCTCTGAATCTGCCTGTCCCTCTGCCTCGCCCTGCGATGTAGCCACCTGCTCTCTGCTCTGTCGTACTGGTCGTCCCTGTACCCTCTTGCGCTCTCAGCCAGGCCTTCTCCCCCCAGCTCCTCCTCCTCAGTGTAGCCACCACTCCTCCCGGCTCCGGCTAGTCTCTGACCACCGACCTGCAAAACAAAAGACACAATTAGTTAACCGGACGACGGCGCAACGACGACTTAAAAAAAAAAAAGTGAACTAAAATAAAGAAAACTCACCTTTGGACTCCTGCTTGACCTCCCAACGCCTGCTTCCTCTTCTGGGTGCACTGCAAAAGGACTCAGTCACGTTTTTCCCATACAGAGACTGGGTTGGGGGGAGCAGGGGCATCACTGGACCAACCAGGGAACAGCTCGGGGTTCATGGGGCGGGGCGCGGAGGAGGAGGGCAAAAACAGGATACCAGGACAAAAAATTTTTTAAAAATTAAAGTGACAGTATCCAATAAGGCAATTTTACAGGACCCAGGACCAATTGACAATGATTAGCAATGACTGCTAATCATTGCCAGATTTGACTTGCTTTTTGCTGATCTTGGGTCGCAAATTGCAATGCAAACCTCTTATTTTAGGCCTTGGTTTGGTCCAGGACTTCCAGTAAATGGACCAATAGGACTCTTGGGGGTCACTTCAAAGGGTCCTTAGCCCAAGTGTCTCGTGGGAAGGAAAATGTGTAGTTTTTAGGTTGGCGCCTAAACTGAACAGAGGGGGGGAGTCCAACATGTGACTGACAGCTTTCCCAGCCAACCCAAACTCTTGAAACCAAAGGAAATATTTGTTTATTTTATTGAATTTCTCAGATTAAACCTTTGAGAACAGGCTCATTACATACGTTTCACATCAAGGACAAACAACAAAAATACATTATATCAATTTACAGTTTGGTATTCAGCAAAGTAGTTACAGGGCAATGAGATTTAAAATAAATAAAAATACTAATAACGTACAAAACACGGGGAGAAAAAAGAGGGGATGGGAGGGTGTATGAGGGTCAAGAAGCACAGGGGAAGGGGAAGTAGACAGGACAACTACAAAGGGAATAGTGCATGGAAAAATGAGCCCAGGTTGTGGGCCTTGTTAAAAGGAGGTGTAATAGCTTGCCTGGGATGCCATGCATTAGTGATGGAGCCCAACCCAGCAGTAAGAAGCAGGTACTGATTTCCTAGTGGGCCTGGCGTTGGGCTGCAGCAGGACCGATCGTAGGGTACTAGGAGCAACGTGTTTACAAGAGTGATAAAGGTGAGAGGAGAGGACAGGGGTGGGGGGGGGCAGAAGGTGGAGGAACATTGGACAGTTTAGGAGGGATGTGAGGGAGTAGAGAGGCAGCAGTAGGTGGTGCGTTATAGGATTACAATTAGGTAGGCTGGGGACCCTATAGGAAAGAGCCGTAATGAGCAGTAGCAACCAGATGAGTTCTAAGCTCACATTTAAAGGGACCTATTATAGGTTTAGCAGTGATGCTTGCAGGCAGGGTGTTGAGCCATTTAGGTGCCCGATGGGCAAAAGCTCATTGACCTAGAGAGGTTCGACATCTTGGGATCTTGAAAACTGTTCTCCCGGAGTTTCTTGTGGGGCGGGTACTTTCATAGGGTGTGAGGAGCTTCTGGATGCCGGTGGGCAACATACCTAGACTTGCTTGTTTGGCCAATAGGCAGGTCTTGTGTCTGTCCTCGAACTGAAGCTAGTTGGCACGGGTGTATAGGTCACAGGTGTATGTGTTCCCCTCAGAGACGATGGTTAGGCAGCATGCCTTATTCAATGCTATTCTGATGTGATTGAGAGCTGAGTCTGTTGCAGATCCATAAATTACAATTCCATACTCAACCAGGGAGACAACAGAGCTGAGGATTGCAATGTTGAGTGTTTCAGGGGTCAGGCTGTGCTTATGCCTATAAAGAATGCAGATACGTATGGGAGTAGGGATAGGGATAAGGAAATGTACCAGCTTTCATCTAGAAAAGTCACCCATATGGTGAGGGGAGCAAAGTCCAGTAAAGAGCAGCGGCTGGCACAGGGGATACATGGAGGGGAAAAGGGGTTCTTCCAGTACATTGGGGAGCGGAGAAAAACTAAGGGCCATCTCAGCAGATTGAGATCAGAAGGAGGGTGGGTGGAAGAGGTGAGGGACCAGGCAGAGGTATTTAACGAGTACTTTGCCTCTGTGTTCACTAGGGAAGGGGATGGGATATCTACAAAGCAAGGCACGAAGGGGATAGAAACGTCAGTAAGTGGGATCAGGGGAGCAACAGAAATGGAGCAAGAGGGAGAGAGGACCCCAGGGGTGTCACATCTGGGTAAGGATAAAAAGGCCAGTAAGGTGGAGGGGACGGATGATGCTATCTCCGCCAAAAGGGTGTGGTTAGCCCTCAAGGCCCTAAAGAAAGACAGATCTCCTGGGCCGGATGGCATTCATCCGAGAGTACTATGGGAATTGGCGGACATACTGGCTGCACCCCTGGCGGAGCTTTTCAGCAGGTCACTTGAGACAGGGATGGTACCTAGGGATTGGCGAGAGGCACATGTGGTACCAGTCCATAAAGGGGGGTCGAGGGAAGTACCAGGTAATTATAGACCCATCAGTTTGACCTTGGTGGTGGGAAAATTAATGGAGAGTGTACTAAAGGAATGATTGGGAGTGTACTTGGAGGAGGTGGGAGGTCTGGATAGTCGGCAACATGGGTTTGTGCCAGGTAGATCATGTCAAACCAACCTTGTGGAGTTCTGTGAATGGGTAACATCAGAACTGGACAGGGGTAAGCCTGTGGATGTATTATTCTTGGACTTCAGCAAGGCGTTTGACTCTGTCCCCCACAATGGTCTGGTGGAGAAACTGATGGGGTTAGGAGTAGGCCCTTTGATGGTCAGATGGATTGAAAACTGGCTAGCTGGACGCACACTCAGAGAGCAGTGATCTGTGGGGAGCTCTCAACCCTAGAGAGGTTGGTAGTGGGGTACGGGTTGTCCTGGGTCCGATCCTGTTTAATGCATACATATCGACATCAGGGAGGGTATAGGGTATGAAATGAGTCTCTCTCGATGACTCCAAGATGGGAGCAGTAGTTGAGGGAGAAGAGGGGAGGTTGGCCCTGCAAGGGGACCTGGATACCCTGGAAAGCTGGGCTTACACATGGAAATTAAATTTCAATATCACCAAGTGCAAGGTGGTTGCATCTTGTTGGGGAAACCCTAAACACAGGTACACCCTGGGAGGAGAGGTGCTGAGGCCCCATTAGGGAAAAGACCTAGGGGTCATGGTGGATGCATGTATGAATAACTCTGAGCAGTGCAGGAGAGGCTAGCAAGGCAAACAGGATGTTGGGATGCATCATAAGGGGGATCACCTATAGGAGCAAGGAAGTGATTCTGCCGCTGTACAATGGACTGGTTAGACCACACCTTGAGTACTGTGTACAGTACTGGAGACCACACTTGAAGAGGGACATACAGCTCCTGGAGAGGGTACTGAGGAGGGCAACAAAGATGATACGAGGGCTAGGGGGATTTGACGTATGAGGACAGACTTAAGGAGCTCTGCCTGTTTTCATTGGAGGAGAGGAGAGACGGGGGGACATGATTGAGGTCTTCAAGTACCTCAAGGGAATAAATAGGGTAAACATGGAGGGGATCTTTAGACTAAAGCAGGGGAGGTATCACCAGAGGGCATGGTTTGAAGCTGGAAGGTGGAAGGGTGAGGGGGGAAAAGAGGAGGAGGTTTTTCACTGAGAGGGTGGTGGACCCTTGGAATGCACTGTCTGTTGAGCTGGTTCAGAGATCCACAGTGGGGGGCTTCAAGAGAGGGTGGGACAGACACAGAAAGTGGATGTATCAGATGATGGCCTGTCCCAGGGGGGTGGGGATGGATGATACGGGTTTCTGGAGCACAAGGGATGGGAGGGTCTTGGCACCCAACTAAGGATCTAAGGTTCGAGCAGACTCGATAGACCGTAAGGCCTAATCTGTTGACAAATAGTATGTTAGTATGTTGAGGGCCTTTACGATACTGTTGATGTGGTTGACAAAAGACAAGGAGATGTCGACTAAAACCCCCAGGTATTTAAATTGCTGTATCTGGTCCAGAGATACCCCGTTGACATTCGTGATGGTGAGAGGGTGCGTTCAGTGTCTATTATGCAGACTGGCGAACATCATAGATTTAGTTTTTTTTTTTTTTTTTTTTTTAATAATTCATGACCAGTTTATGGTCCTTGAACCATCTTTCTGCTGCAGTGAAGTTATCCTGTACAGTGTGCACCAGGGTGATAGGCTCAGGAAAATAGAACTGCATCATCTGCACAGAGCATAATTTTGCAGCGGCAGGCATGTGGTAGCTAATTTAGAAATATGCTGAACATTAGGGGACACAGTATAGAGCCCTGGAAAACACCAGAGCGAACTTGTCTGCTGTCAGATATGACATTGTCGATCCTAACTTGCCGGGTTTGGTTGGAGAGGTAGGACTTAAACGATCCAACTGTGTCATTGGAGAGACCAATAGCCACCAGCTGCTCAGCTAGGAGGTCGTGATTGACCTAACGCTTTCTACAGGTCAATGAATGTTGCACCAACCAGGTTGTCCTTCTCAAAGGAGTTGTATATGTGGCCTGTAAACTCGAGCAGAGCAGTTGTGGTGTTATGACCTTTGTGGAAGCCATGCTGTTCAGTACACTGTATGTTATATTTATCTAGGTATTACACTAGTTGATCCACGACAATCCTCTTGCAGTCCTTAGATAAGGGCGGGAGAATTGAAATGGTTCTGTAGTTACCCAGCAAGGTTCGATCTTCACTCTTGAAGACTGGAGTCACTAAAGCTGCTTTCCAAGGCTGTGGGAACTGTGAGAGTCTCAGTGAGGTATTGATTATGAAGGTAAGGGGCACCAGAATATCTTCCAGGGTGAAAGCAACACATTTTAGGTCAAAGAAGTCCCCGCTATATCATGATTTTCTCCAAGACCTTTAGGAGGTCTTTCCTGGCTTCTTTTAAAGAGCTGGTTCTGAAGCAAAACGGAGGGTTCATGAGTGACTGGACCTCGGTGTGCACAGAGGCAGCAGGATGAGTAGGGAGGAAAAGGGGGTAGCAATCCTGAGAGATCTGTGAACGCTTTATTGAATGCGTTTGCGATTATTTCCTGGTTAGTTGTGGGTAGGCCTTCCATGTTGAGCATCGTAGGTGCTGACTTACTTTCTTTTCCTGTGACTTCCTGAAGGTTAAGCCAGAATTTTCTACCATCATTCCATCACAGGGTGAGTGCATCCTGGTAGTATTGATTTTTTTGCAGCACGTATTGCCCTGGAACAGTCGATGCGAGCCTTTTTGTAATTTTGGATATCGACCTATTTGCCAGTCTCCCGGGCTCTATACCAAAGGAGATCTCTGGCTTTTAGACTCTCAAGAAGCATATTTGAATTGAAAGTCAGGGGTTGCTTCTTTACTGGGGTGTGCTTATCACAGACCGCATTGAAGAGCCGGATAAAACACTGAACAGCTGCATCAACAGTATTGGAGGAGTAGACTTGGGACCAGTCCTGTTGTCACAGGTCTGTTCTGAGTTGGTCCAGGTGACCTTGTTTAAGGACTCTAGTTGTGATAGTCCTAGCAGGGGGTTTGGAATAGGAACAGGACCAATGACATAGAACAGGCGAGTGATCACTATATGCATCGGGAAGGACAGTGGTCTCAGAGATATGTTCAGGCTGATTAGATAGAACCCAGTCGAGTATTGTGGAAGTGCCAGTCTTATAGTTTACCCTGGTGGATGAGGTGACACATTGGGAGAGGTGCACTGCAGACACAGCATCCCTGTAGGGAGCTGCTGCTGGGGAGAGCCAATTAGCACTGAAGTCACCCAGCAGCAGAGTTTTGATATTGAGGTTACGGGTGCTGAGACACTGCATTAAGGAGTTGAGCCCCGGGGTTTTCTGGCCCAGTCTTATAAATTACAGACAGGACAGTAAGGCTTCTGTTGTGACTCCCAAGGAATATTTTTATTGCTAGGGCTTGAATGCTGGACCCTGTGTCAGGCAAAGGTAGGATGTGAGCCTGTAGGTAGTCCCTGAGGTAGATTACGCATCCACTGCCTTGTTTGGTAAGGCAGTCTACCCTGAACACAGTGTATCCTGGGATCGAGATTGAGGCATCTGCAATATTGGGGGAGAGACAGGTCTCAACTACTGACAGGATGTCCGGATTATGTTGCTATGTCCAGGCGTACATGTTGTCCATTTTGAGGAGGAAACTACATTTATTAGATTCACAAATATATGTATATGCACCACATACATCGGTGCCTTACTGCCTAAGAACGCATTCTATTCCTATGTGCCTCATAAATGTAGTATAGATGTGCTGCAGTTTCACTTGTAATTTTATTTTCACTGGGATACTTTCACTTCCTGGACTTTAGATCCGCCCCTGCGCTCAGCCAACTTTATGACACGATGGCAGGGAGAGCGTGGGGACGCGCTACATTATAGTATATGTGGGGTACCTTTAAAACTAATTTTGTATGTTACAGTGATTATGTGGTGATTAAATGAGAGCACCGGGTGACTAACAAGGGCACTAGTTGTTTTCAGCTCCAATAGAGGAGTGGTTACTGTAATGGTATGGGACAGCATCACTGTAGAGTGCACATTTAGGGATGCCCCTGTTGGGGACGGAGCTGAGACCTGTGGAGATATACGGCACAGGTGGCTGTGCAGGCACAGGAGGGAGCGAATCATAGTACTCCTCACTAGTATTGCATTAAGCGGTGACATGTTAGGATGAATCAGGCAGAAGAGGCCACAACGGAGAATTCCTTTTTTTTTTTTTTTTGTATTGAGGGGGTAGAGTATGAAGGGAGAGGCTAAGGTAGAGTATCCCTTTAAGGGAAGAGTGTGTAGGGAAGGCTAAAGTGGATCGACCAATAGCAGGCTGTGGGTGGAGATCCCTGAGCATTTAATAGAGGTTGGGGTCAGAGAGGGTGAACTGGACAAAATATTGTGTTACGGTCAGTCTAGGGCCACCAAAACAAGCGGGCACCAAGTTGTTTGAAAGAAAAATCTCAAGCGCTACAGCAGCCAGTGGGCGGCCTGCTGCAGCGCCAGGCTTCCATAGGATTTGCAGCTTTCAAGCCGTGCAATCCCCACAGAAGCTGGGGGTCATACCTCATGTTTTCTGGGTCCAGAGGGGCGGGCGGCACCTGCCGAGGTGAGGTGCAACGGAAGCAGTGAAGCTGCACTCTGGATGTGGGTTGCTTGTGGCGATCCTTGGGGCGAAGGACCAGCGGGTCATGGTGGAAGTTGTGGCCAGCCGGTCAGAGGTTCGCGGGGGCCACTCCTACAGCCGGTGAGCCCGCTTTGGCTATTAGCTGGAAGGGAAGGGGCGAGAGAGAGATCAAGTAGGCAGGAGGGGGCAAAGGGCTGGGAAAACAGGGCAGGCAGAGCTGAGTGGCTATCGGGAAGATAATAGCCCTAAGAAGAGGTGCTAATCAGGCAGGGAGGACAATACAAGGACAGGGGGTGGGGACAGCTAAACTCCTGGTGCCAGTTACCAAGAGAAATTAGCAGGACAAAGGTCTGGTAGACAGGGGAGAAGGAGGAAGAAACTGCATCAGATGGCAGGCCCAGCTAGTGTGCGAGACTGATATTGGATTGAGAGGTTTGCTCAGTGAATCTACTGCAATAGCAAGCGGACTGTATCCGATCTGTGAAAAGTTAATGCTGTTTGATTTAAATGTGCTGAATGTTCCTCGTGGGTCAAGACCTGCTTGTTCGCGACCCAATCTGTGACTCCTGCTGGAGGCTTCACCAGCACACAAAACTGAACTTTGCCAACGTGCTCATCACGCCTTGGCCTTTTTCCAACCCAGCTCAGATCAGCTGCCCTGCACCAGAGACTGTCCTCAGTGACAGACCGTCTTTGGTGATCCACCCCCTGTGCAGAAACAACACAGGTTGCGGCCACCTGGAGGGAAAGGCCATGAAGAGGACATGTGCTGTGATGGCCCTGCTTCCCCATGCTTATTGGTGAACACCACAAGGTCTCCATATCACCAGCCACATCACAGCCAACTGATAGTGTGAGTACAACCAGGGTAGCTCCCTGCAACAAGTCACTAAATTAAAAGACTTCTAAAACGCTGAACCGGGCACTTACCAGCCAATGAATCATGTCTCCACCAGTTTAGAAAAAACTAATTTTATTTGTGAAAAATGACCATTGCTGGGTCAAACGCTTGACGTGTTTCAGATCCTCGTGGACCCTTTATCAAAAGCTCCAAGTCACTAAATTATCTGTGGTACCATCTGATTTATTTTCTAAATTCTTGGGTTTCACAAGACTTGGCCAACTGGCCAGGATTACAAAGAATCATCTTGTTGTGCATGCTAACTGCCTTTTTCTCTCCATCAAGGGCCCCAACATCAGCTGCAATGCTGGTTACTCCCTGTCAACACCTCTGGCTAGCCAGCACTCCATCCTGGGTACCTAGTGTTGTAGAACTGCTTATTTTGGGACTAAAAGTGCATGCCAAGAACGTGAATTTAATGAGAATACCAATCATGTAACTAAATTCATGCCCCATTCTTGTTCACGTCCCCTAAATAAATCTGGCTACTGTTTCACGTTTAACCTGGCTTATGTGCATATTATTAGTTGGGTTACAGTACTGAAAGTGTGCAGTTGTCTTCACAAGCCCTGGAGACCTTCATGTCCTATCCTCTCCTCTAGTAGAACCTTTTGGCCCTGACTTTTTTCTTTTTTGGCAGTAACCCACAGTGCAGCATCCCCATGGACCCCCCTTTTTTTAGTGGTCCCTTGCTCCCTTCGCTTAAAGGGAATAGATTTCTCTTTTCACTCCCCATCACTTATCCTGCAGTTGTAGGACCAAGGGGTTGCACCTTCTAGCTCGGGGGCGTACCAGATAACTCACGCCAGGTGCGCCTCCTTGTCCCTAGGGACCTTTCCCCAGGGTGTTTTTCCCCCACCCTTCTGCAGGGATGGGGGGGGGGTTGAGGAGAACTCTTGGAGACCTTTTCCTGTGTTGACTAAAAAAAAAAGTGGCATTTGGAAAAGTGGGGAGGACAGCGATCTTCTCTACCTTGGCCTAATGGATAGCCATCTCTTGCCTACCTCCCTTAGCGCTCTCTCTCTCTCTCTCTCTCTCTCTCTCTCTCTCAGAAGCTACATGGATTTTTTTTTCTATGCCACTCCTTAAGGTCCAACCTCTGTTCAGCTGGACGTAGGCTCACATCTCTCCTGTAGTGGGTCATTTCCTCTTGGTCCACATCAAACCTTCTCCATCACCCTTATAGGGACGTTTTTCCCTTCTAGGGTCCAGCCTTAATTCTCTCTCTCTCTCTCTCTCTCCTTCTCCTCCCCCCTTTCCTCTGTCTCCTCCCTCTCCTTCCTTCCTTCCTTCCTTCCCTCCCTCTCCCTTTTCTTCTCTACCTCTTGGTCTGCCCAGTGGTTTGGATCTCTCCTGCCCAGAGACACCTTAGAGCCCTTACCTTTCCTTCTGTAGTTGGTCTTACAGTTTCATTTTTTATCCTTTCCTTTTTCTATCCCTTGGGCTCCTATGCCCCACCCTCCCTCCTTTTTTCTCTCTATTTCATTTCCTCTCTAGCGAGCAGAACTGAGGAGGTTGGCATTGGTTACTGGCCAGCCCACGAGCACCATGTAATACTTCAGCCTTGAGGGTGGCGCCATCTCTGGCACCAGCCTCTCCACTAGAGAAAAGCTTAAAGCTAAAAGCTCCCTAGGCGTCTGGTTCCTCTGGCTGATACCCACCAGTAATGAACGGTGAAGATATCTAGGAAGATCAAGAATTGCGGCGAGTACGTTATTTTTATTTACCTTCCTTTGAGCCGGCTGTGAGTTGCGATCTGCGCTTTCTGTCATGGAAAGCACTCTTTTCTGTTGCTGTTACTTCGGCTTGAAGGATTTTTGAGCTTCAGGCTCTCATGTATAAAGGGCCTTATTTGGTTTTTCACAAAGACAGGGTGTCTTTGCGTACAAATCCTACGTTTCTTCCCAAGGTGGTATCGGTGCATACGTTGAACCAATTCATCCATCTACCTGTTTACTTTCTTGAGTATTCTAATCAGGGGGAGGCTTTGCTCCATACTTTGGATGTACATAGAATCTTGCGATGCTATACGCACTGGACCAAAACTTTTAGGATGTCTGATCAGTTGTTTCACCCCAGAGAGAGAGAGAGAGAGAGAGAGCGCACTCCGGTGTCCAAACAGTGCTTGTCTAAGTGGTTAGCCATTTGCATTGTTTATTGCTACTGTAAGTACAACAGTGACCCTCTGGGAGTGGTTAAGGGCCATTCCACCAGGGGTATGACCACCTCCACGGCTTGTTTCAGAAATGTGTGTGCTGCAGACATCTGTACAGTCGCCACTTGAAGTTCTCTCCACACCTTCACCAAGCATTACAGTCTGGACATTGCTTCTACGTGTCAGGGCAACTTCGACCTCGCTGTTCTACAGGGCCTTCTTTCTTAGGCCATTGGCAGCTGTTTATCCTCCTCCCAGTGCAGCTTCCTTTATTCTGTTGGAACTGCTGGGGACTCGGTCCTACCAGTGTTGGTATTCTGCAAGAGCTTCCTCGAAGTAAAATAGTACAGTTATGCAAGAACATATAGGTTCATAGGTTCATAGTCCATAAGCTACAAGAGCCATTTAAGGACTTGCTAACATTAAAAGGCCAGATCCCATATTTTATCACCCATATATTGATCAAGGGTAGCCTTAAAGGCAGACAGATTTTTAACACAAACAACTGATGCTGATAAAGAATTCCATAGGTTCACCACCCTCTGGTTGAGCAACATACTCCTCCTGGTGGTTCTAAATTGTCCACCTTTGAGTTGCAAGGGGTGAACCCTTGTTACTCTACTTTTTGTAACAGTAGATATTTGAGAGGAGTTCTTGCAGCAGGCCATGATCTTCCCTCCCTCCATCACCCTTCCTTCTATTTGCTGTATCCTCTTCCATTGGCATAGGTTTTCTGCTTTCCTTTTCCTTCTTGGCTTTTGGGAACCTCCTTGATTTCTCCTTCCACTACCCACTTCGGGTCTCCAGCGGGAGAACTGAAGAGGGTCTGGGGACTGCCCGCCATTATAGGATAGGCTGACGTCAGAGGGTGATGTTGTCGGTGGGCGGTCCCTGTGGTAGACTGCTAACTAGAAAGTTTCTGTGGTCCTGGTGCCTGGTGGTTGAGTCCTACCGGTGTTGACCTGCTGCAAGTGCTCCTCTCGAAGATCTACTGTTATGGTAAGTTCTTACATGACTGTACTTTAGTTTGTTATTCACAGAAACAGGCTCCTTGTTTGAAATGAGACTGTTGGGAAGAAATCACTGGCAACTCCTGAGACACCAATGTTTTCTGCACTTTATAGCATTCCTGTTCTTCAGCTAGTAGTAGTAATAAATGCTCTCCCTTATTACGGTAAGCCTCCTCCAACTTGGCTTCAGCAGAAACCTGCGTTATTGTCTGTTATGGTGTATTCATCTGTTCAGTAACACTTTGTGTCATATTCTCCATTTGAACAGCTCTGTCAGGTTGGATGCTCAGCTCATCATCACTTTTGGGATCCATTGTCTCCACAACACAAACCCCTATGTTCGATGGAGTTGTTGGAGCTTCCCTGTTGCACCAGGTGGGGAAGGGAGCAGTCTTCTCCACCTGGGCAGCCATTCTCTCCTCCTCACCGACCTCCAGTCTCTCTGACAGGAAACTAGCAGTGCCTGTTGTCAAAGAACAGTAACATTTCCCCTGTGTCATGGCCAGCATTCCCCACTCGGTAAAACAGGTCCATTCAACCCACTCCCCCAGGATGCACTTGGAAACAAACTATCACAGCTTAGTGTGCTTTTCCCAGTCAGAAATTGCAAATAAAAATAAAATACTGTACTTCTGGTGCTTTCACAGATGGTGGGTAAACCATTTGGGCCCATGAAGCAAGTGTGAGATGTCACACTTGTCATGGTAAACAGCATTTTTGGTTACCGTCACTTCAGCCAGATGGATGAGTGAGCTCCATGTGCTGTCAATGGAGTTTCCTCATCTGGCTTTCAGCAATGACAAGGTTATCCCTTACACCCACGTAAAGTTCCTGTCTAAGGTAATCTTGGAGTTTTACCTTTGCCAGGTGCTGTACCTCCTTGTCTACATCCCAAAATATGTTTTAGATGCTGAGCATATGCTCCATAATCTGTATGTACAATGGGCACTCCTGTATTACCAGGATCACATGACAGGGGCTCACAAAGAGAGGTTTACCAGTATTCATGACCTGTGCTGAAGCTGCTCCAGGTGGACTGGCAGCCAAGCAGATGATTAGCCCATGAATAACCTCCTGCATCAATGTGTGCTGCATGTTTGCTGGTAGGAAGCAGCCCAAGGAGTTGAAGGCCAGGGCTGATCAAATTGACCACTATTTTTTTAAAATTCTGATATCATGTGCTGACTGCCCCTGTTACCCACCTTTTTAACAAGTCCCTCATCAAAGGGATCATCCCCCACAACTGGAAAATAGTCCATGTTGTCCCCCTTTTCAAATCAGGCGACATAAGCGACCTAAACAACTACAGGCCCATATCCCTTTTACCAACCCTCTTCAAGCTGCTTGAAAAAGTGGTTAAGTCACAAATCAGAGACTACCTTGAGGCAAATAATTTGCTGAACCCGCTGCAGTCTGGCTTCAGATCCAGTCATAGTACCATTATGGCACTTGCTAAGGTAACTAATGACTGCCAAACAGCACTTGATGCCAAACACAACATCTGTGCCCTATTCTTAGATTTATCCAAAGCATTCGACACAGTTGACCATGACCTTCTGCATATACTACATAATATTGGTATTGACGATTCCCCTCTCATTTGGTTCACCTCTTACTTAATAGGCAGACAGCAACAGGTTAATGCACAATGTGATCTTTCCCCACTTAAATCTCTTATGAGAGGAGTCCCGCAGGGTTCCATTCTGGGGTCTCTGCTATTCACAATCTATATCAATGACATCGACCTCAGTATCTCTTCAGCCAACATACATCTATTTGTGGATGACAACTTGCTCTATACAGATAACTCCTCCCTAGACCTGGCCTGCTCAAGCCTTGAACAAGAAGAAAAAATTACTCACCATAGTAATGTTGTTTCTTCTAATGGATTCTTGCTGTATTCTGACAATATGCAGTATGACCGACTGGTTCAGCTGCCCCGGAGAACAAAGAGTTAAACACTATCCAAATGCATAGAACGTTGAGCCCAAGCTCGGTTTTCAAACCACTGTCCTCGGTACATTCTATGTAACTGACCAGATTCTTACAAAACTACTAATAATAAAACTAAATAATTAATTAATTAAGCATCACTAACACCCAAAAGGGAAAATACACACCAGAAAAAAGGCATACTGAAGAATCAAGTCACTGATGCCCAGTAAGAAACACTACCCACTGGTTGGTTTAGAGAATAAACAAATGGAATGCAGAGACCCTGCTCCCTAGGTTCCAGAGGTGAGGTAGGATGAAGGTCAGAATACAGCAAGACTCCTTTAAAAGAAACAACATTACTATGGTGAGTAATTTTTTTCTTCAAACAATGAAGTTTTGCTGTATTCTGACAATATGCAGACTACCAAGCAGTGCCCCATGGGGCTGGGCTCAGAACCTACTTAGGGAATAGGCTCTGCAGTACTGCTATGCCAAACTTGGCATCACTCTTGGCCTGTGTATCCAGGCAGTAGTGCTTAGTGAATGTGTGAAAATTTTTCTAGGTAGCTGCTTTACAGATGTTGAGCAGGGGTATATCTCTGGCAGCTGCTATTGATGCAGCTGTCCCCCTGGTGGGGTGAGCCCTCAAGCCCTCCGGTGGCTCTTTACTCAGTTTGCTATAGCAGAACCGAATGCAAGTCACAATCCATCTGGCGATGGTCCTCTTTGTGGCTGGCCTGCCTTTTCCCGCTTCACCATAGGTAAGGAACAACTGAGTACAGTCCTTCCTATGTTTTTTTGTTCTGTCCATGTAATAGCTGATGGACCTTTTCACATCCAGGCTGTGCAGCCTGTGTTCACCTGAACTGGACTGATTCAGATGAAAGTCTGAGACTACTTTGGGGAGGAACGTTTTGTTAGTCTTTAGAACTGTCTTGTCCCTGTGAGGGGCAAGGTAGTTAGGCTCTATTGACAGGGCCTGAAGCTCACTGATCCTCCTGGCTGAGGTGATGGCCACCAAAAACACAGTCTTCCATGTCAGGAATTTGAGCTCTGCTGAGGACATAGGCTCAGAAGGGGGCTGCATAAGCTGAGCTATGCAGATATTAAGGTCCTAAGAAGGGGTAGGCTCCCTGTGAGAAGGGTGAAGATGGAGCAACCCCTTGAAGAATTTCTTAAAGATAGGATGGGCAGCTAGGGAAGGCCCCTTCCTAGCTGACAGATAGGCAGAAACGACTGCAAGATGCACCTTCAGGGTGGAAGGCTGCAGGCCCAGGGATTGAAGGTGAACTAAATAATCCAACAGGACTGCCAGGTCAGCCTCCTGTAGGACCATGTTTTTCTGGGAACACCAGATGGAGAATCTCTTCCATTTGGAGGAGTAAGCTTTTCTGGTGATCTTAAGGATGTCCAGAACTCCTCCTTAGAGGTGCAGGCCTGCATACTCTAAGTCTTCAAGAACCAAGCCTTGAGCCAGAGGGACTCGAGGCTGGGGTACTGGATCCTCCCTTGGGACGACGTCAGGAGGTTGTGTCTCCTGGGGAGGCAAATTTGACTGGCCACTGACATGGACAGCAGCATTGAGTACCATGGCTGTCTGGCCCAATCTGGAGCTATCAGAATCATGGAGGCTGACTGAACCCTGACTTTGACCAGGACTCTGGGTATCAGAGTGAATGGAGGGAAGGCATACAGGAATCTGTCCGACCAATCCAGCAGCGGAGCATCCAGGGGCACTGAGCCCATTGCTGGGGGTCTGCAGCAGAACTCAGGCAATTGATGGTTGTCTTGGGCTGCAAAGAGATCTATCTCTGGAGTGCCCTACCTCCTGAAGACTGTCATCAAAATTTGTCTGTTCAAGGACCATTCGTAATGGCCCTGGTTGATCCTACTGAGAGCATCTGCCAGGACATTGTTCTCCCTTGGCAGGTGAACTGTTGACAGATAAATGTTTAAGGAGTAGGCCAGACTCCAAACCTCTATGGCCTCCGTGCATAGCACTGAGGACCTTGTCCCTCCTTGTTTGTTGATGTAATACATGGTAGTGGTGTTGTCTGTTCTGACTTGCACCACCTTTCCCTCAATCATATTGACAAATGACATAAGTGCCAAGAACACTGCTCTGAGTTCCAGCAGATTTATGTGTAGCAGAGACTCCTGCTGGAGCCAAGTCCCGTGAGTAGTATGCTCCCCCAGGTGTGCCCCCCCAACCCAGTAGTGAGGCATCTGTGGTCAGCACTACTGAAGGAGCTTGCTGAAGGAAGGGAACTCCTGCCCTGAGGTTGCCCCTGTCCTGCCTCCACTGAAGAGCTTGTAGCAAGGTGGTAGACACTGGAATCGGTTTGGACAGGGAATCCCTCTTCTGGGACCAAAAGTACCTCAAGTGGAACAGGATGTCCCTCATCTGAAATCTGGCTCCTGGAACCACTGCTGTGGTAGCAGCCATGTGGCCCAGGAGCTGAAGGAAATGCTTCGCTGGGCAAGGAACATGCAAGTGAAAGGACCCAGCCAACTGAATGATGGTGTCCACCCTTCTTGGGGGCAGGAAGGCTTTTGCTTGAATTGTGTTCAGCTCTGCCCCTCTGAAGTCTAGGATTTGGACCGGCTTCAGGACTGACTTCTTTTGATTCACCAGAAAACCCAAGGACTGGAGAGTATCTTGTGTGAGGGCTAGGGCTTCCCCTGCCTGTTGTGGGGAATGACTCACTACCAACCAATCATCTAGGTATGGCTAGACCGAGACTCTCTGCCTTCTTAGGTGTGCCACTACCACTGCTAGGCACTTTGTGAAAGCCCTTGGGGCAGATGTCAGTCCGAAAGGCATGGCCCTGAACTTATAATGGCCTGAAGGCAGTCTGAATCCGAGGTACCTTCTGTGGAACTGGCTGATGGGGATGTGAAAGTAAGCATCCTTTAGCTCTGGGGATGCCAACCAGTCCCCTTGCCTGAGAGTAGGAAGAATGATAGCCAGAGTGACCATTTTGAACTTTGGCTTTGTGAGGTGATTGTTTAGGTATCTCAGATCTAGAATGGGCTGTCACTCCTCATTTTACTTCAAGGTTAGGAAGTACCTTGAGTACAATCCTTTTCCTCTGTGCTGGAATGGAACCTGTTCCACTGCTCTTGCTTGAAGCAGAGTAGAAACCTCTGTCTCCAGCAGGGCTGTTTCTGAAGGGTGGCAGGTTTGAATGATCTTGCTCCTGTTTTTGGGAATAGTTTGAAACTGAGAGCAAGACCCTGGCCTACTACCTCCAGGACCCACCTGTCTGAGGTGATGGACTGCCAGGCTTGCAGGAAGTAGGCCAGCCTGCTCGCTACTGGTGGTGGAAAGGCGGCCCAAACAGGCCTTTCCGGGTGTCTGTTTTGAGGGTGTAGTGGACTGAGAGGTGGAACCAGCATGGCCAGTGCCTCTTCTACCTCTACCTCTGAAGTAACCCCTAGGCTGCTGGTAGGAAGGGAATGCTTGAGCCTGATGGAAAGGCCTAGGGTAAGGCCTACCTCTGCCTCCTGTAGCCTGCCTTTGAGGGGTGGCAGCTTTCTCTTTGGTAGCCACATTCTTACAGGCTACTCTATACTCGTTCATCTTTTTCATGTATGCCTCTGTTGGCTCCCCAAACAAAACATTTTGTGTAAGGGAAAAATCAGTGGCATTGTTCTGCGTGTCCTAGGAAAGGTTTGTACATCTCAGCCAGGAGAACCTCTTGAGAGAGATGGCAGAAGCCATGGAATGAGAGGCTGCATCATTGGCATCAACTGCCATGTTGAACTGGCATTTGGATGACCGGACCCCTTTACTGACTAACTCCTGTAGGTCAGCTGCCAGCTCAGGGGGAGCCTTTTTAGCTAGCTGTTCCACTGACTCCCAGAGAGACTTCCGGTACCTAGATGCATAGGCCATGTAGGATGCCTGCCTGATGCCCAGGGAGGCAGCTAGGTACCCCTTCTTTGCTAAGGAATCAATTTTCCTTGAGTCCTTATCAGGAGGATGAGAGGCTTTTTCACAAGCTGCAGCTTGAACTACTCCCACATGACTGCAGTGACTACTTAGAAATTCAGTGCCATTGCCTGTCAATACATACTTTCTGTCCATTTTCTTATCCACTGGGGGGACAGAACTTGGAGTCTGGAGGATTCTAGAGGTCTGTTTTTTTGAGGGACTTGTGGATAGGAATCATGAGTCCTTTGGAGACAGGGAGATCCATAATTTCCCTGTAGTCATCCTCTTCCTCCTCCTCCTGTCTAGCCTCCTGGATAGACAACTGCAAAGTTTCTGCTACCTGTCTCATAAAAGAAAAATGAGTGGTAGATTCCCTTGAAGGATGAGGAGGAGATTCATACTGAGGATGTTCAGGAGAAATCTCCAGCTCAACAGGTTCTCCTTCATCCTCCTCCTCCTCACCATCATAATCCTCATATTCAGATTCATAATATTTCTCCGGATCCATGGAGCCTGAAGGAACCGAACCGACAGACACCTGAACCAAGGCATGCACAACTGGTCGTTGAGTCGGTTCACCCCAGCCGGGCTGTAATGACTGAATGATGCGTATCGCTTTCGCGATTTCTTCAGCGGTCGGAACTGCAGCCGCTTGCTTCCCCGGTTCCAAACCACTTTTTCTCGGCTTCGTAGCGGAGCCTGTCTTGGGGGCCGATTCCGCTTGCCTTTTCCCAGATGAGGATTCACCGTGGTTCGGATGTTGGGTTGCCGGTTGGGTGGGTTCTTTTGAACCGGACGGACCTCGTCAGAAAGTTTCTCCATTCTGTCCCTCAGTTTACCCAAATGTCTGTCTAGGGTAGATTGAGGGAAGTTCTTATAAATTTCGCAGTCTGATTGTAAATGGTCAAAACCCAGGCAATACAGACACACCAAGTGCAGATATGCCTTAGCAAATTGCTCCCCGCACTCAGTGCAGCGCTGAAACCCAGTGGGACCGGTTTTTCTCTTGGGTTTCAATGACATAACTTTTACCCAATTTAGAGCTTAACCCAGAGGCTTTGGTTAGGCCAGTTAGGCGAACCCAAATAAAATTATTTTATCCGAAGATGGCTTAGTCAGGCCCAGATAAAGAAAATAATCTGATGAATTTACCCTTGATGGCTTTAGTTAGGCTGGGTAAAAGAGAACAAAGTTTCAGGCAGCAAGCGGTTCAGCGCCTGCTTTCAAAACTGAGAAGTAGTCTCGGTTTTTAGTCCGAAATTTTGAACTGGATCCCAAAACTCAATATGGATATGAGTTAAACAACACTTTACCACAAGAAATGAAAGAAAAATCTCTGATTCCCTCCTGGTCGTGAAGAACCGCTCAGAAACTGAAAACTTACTAAAAAATGAAGTTAAACCTAGCTAGTCTAATCTGTAACTGTAGGACAGAGTTTTGAAAAACAAAAGAAATAAATGGTGGTTTAAACGACCGTCAATATTTGAAATTCAACTGAAGAAGCTGAGGAGCAGTCTCCGAAGTGTCTTCACAGGCGAGCAGAGTAAAGAATCTGGTCAGTTACATAGAATGTACTGAGGACAGTGGTTTGAAAACCGAGCTTGAGCTCAACGTTCTATGCATTTGCATAGTGTTTAATTCTTTGCTTTCCGGGGCAGCTGAACTGGTCGGTCATACTGCATATTGTCAGAGTATAGCAAGACTTCATGTTGCTTGAATTCCGCTTGTTTCAGCACAACCTACTTCACCTTAAACTGTTGCTCAATGCAAAAAAACTAAAATTATGTACCTTTTCCCCCAGGTAAACCCAGCTAGCACCGTCCCCTCGGGAGTTAGGCCCCAAATTATAACCATTCTGGGGGAACCTCTAGAGCCTGTAGAAAAGTTCAAATACCTAAGCTTCTTGCTTGACAGTAGGCTGTCCTTCACATCGACGAATTAGCCAAAAAGCTTAGACAGAAGATAGACATATTCTACCGGTTTAAGCACTTGCTCATGTACGAGGTCAAAGTAAGATTACTGCAATCAACATTTCTTCTCCTCCTTGATTACGGTAACATTCTCTACAGACACTGTCCTGTCGCCTACCTTTCCGAACTCGACACTCTGTACCATAGAGCCCTCGGATTTATCACCAACTCTCCCTATAATACTTATCATTGCTCTGTTTATGCTGAACTTGATTTTCCTTTCTTAAACACTAGGAGACTGAAAAATGCTGCTCCATGGGTCTACAGAGCCATAATAGGCAAGCTTCCCCGATATACTGTATCTCTAAGCTTTTAGTTTTTTCCACCAGAACCTATTCCCTGAGAAGATATTCCTGCATCACACTTGACACACCTAGAGTCAGAACTCGGTATGACTCTTCTTCTCTAAGTTACGCTCTTCCTTCCATTTGGAACAAAATCCATAAAACCCTAAAACTCCCACAATTTGTCAAATTGTCAGCCTTCAACGCGCTGATCTGTAACCTTTTTAACAGATACCTCTAAATGTTTTAAGCCCTAAGCTCTTCCTATTTTTCTCTCTATCACTGTATGTCTTAGCTTCCCTTTCGTATCCTCACACCACCATGAACTGTAAATATTTTATATATTGTTTTTCTTTTGTTGTAAATTCACGTATTTGTCATTATTGCTGTATTAGCTGCTCTGTATATACTCTGCATTTGTATTTGTACTTGTATTTTGTCTTTATTCTGTTTTGCTTACCCAGGACCGCTTTGCAAATGAGTTCTCTCAACAGTGCTTCTCCTGGTAAAATAAAGATTGATTGATCATTTCACCAGACAGAATGCTTTCTCTGTTGCTGCTACTAGGTGCATTCCAGTTGGGGAGATCTACTGGAGTGCAAGTAGACTGCCCAAGTATGGATAGTCAACTGAATCTAGATAGTCAGAAATAGAAGTAACTTACCTGTAGCCATAGTTTGCTACTAGTATTTATTTGACATCCACATGACCCACCTGATGTCTGGCAAAATATGCTTGAATTCCTGATTCCGGCATGTTGATCGGATGTGAGATCTGATAGTTCAATTTACAAAATACAGTACTTCTCTCGAAGATCTACTATTATGGCAAGCTCTTACATAACTGTTCTTTTTGGGAGAAGTACTCGGCCACTGGCACCTGGTTGTCCGAGTGTTTGATAGTGAATCTGTGTTGATTTATTCGTTTACAGAGTGTTTGTCCTGTGCGTTTATGGAGTGTTTGTCCTGTTTATCCCATGTACCACCCGAGTGGACTTTTTTAGCATCTTATTAGATAAGTCAAATTGTTGATTTTGCATGAGAAAGACCCATGTATGTTGTACAGCTGTTTGGGAAATGGAGAGTAGAGAGAGTCATGTGTTAGTCACGTTGCATGTTTTGCATCTGGGCTTGTTGCACGGTCTTGTTCCTGTGTGAGTTCCTGACCCGTGTTTTTCCCAGATTCTGTGGTTGTCTGTATGATATTATGCTAGTTTTTCACTGAATATAGTGGACAGTCTGCCATCACTGTGCAGGACTGGTTGCAGTTCTCTGATGATCTTCTGTAGTGGCCTGATAGATGGGTTATATCGCAACCAGATATGTGTTTTTTTTATTCTTTTTTCTCTTTGTACGCCAGTAGCAGTTCTCATTGTTTTTGTCTAGTTTGTGCAGTCTGTCAATTACACTTGAGGGGGTAGTTTTTGCTGGTGAAGGCTCCTCATAGTATTTCCAAATTGTTGTCCCTGACTTGTCAGTGCATGTATGTTGGTATTGTAGGAAATGCCTTTAGACAATTGCTGTTTTGGTATAGTTTTGGTGTGCACTAGAATGCTGTAGGTAGTTGGTACGATGGAACAAACGGTTAGTTTTCTGTATATTGGTGTGTTTATTTTGCCCTGTTGTGGTTCAGTTGTGGTGTCTGGATATTTGATTTTTTGCTGGGAGTACTCAATTTACAGATTGATTGAAGGCACTATGGAACTCATGCAGTTTGTCCTCACTCTGCCCACATTACAAAAAAATGTCATCAATAAAACGGTAGTAGATCAGTGGTTTTGTTCTCTACTGTGATAGGAAGTTCTCCTCTAATACAGACATGAAGACTTGTCTAATAAAATGCCAAAAACCTCCATATGGGTGGTATGTGGGAGAAACAGGACAAACAGTCCATAAGTGGTGGACACGGATCCACTATCAAACTCTCAAACAACCAGGCACCAGTGGCCAAGCGCTTCTCCCAAAACAACCATTCTTTGAAGTATCTGGAAGTGCCAATTTTGAGAGGAAAACTCCAAGACATTCATACAAGACTACAAGGCTTCTCTGGGAAAGAAAACTGATTTATTTTGGGAACAGATAACCACGGGCTGAACAAAAATGTGGGCTTCCTCAAACATTACCAGATCCCAAACTGAATTTTGACAGTTTCCACTGCAGCAGTGGGCCCTACCATTTAGAATTTATTTTATTTATTTTTTAAATCTTCGACTTAAAGGAGCCACATGTGCTGACATTGCTTAGTTATTTTCCTGAACTGGCAGCGTTACACATCCTGCATACTTAATGGCACTGTTTTCAGCCATTGATCCTTTGATAGAGCTCGCCATTTGCATGTCTGATCTCTCACCTTTTAATGACAGGTCTATCTCCTGGTAGTCGCCTGTACTGTATTAAAATTGCTTCTTTTAGATCCTCCCCTTTGTTAAGCAATCTGGGACCCACAAACTCTTGTATATGTTCTGAAATACTGGTTAGCTATCTCTGCACCTAATGAAGGGACGGACCAGAGAGGTCGCGAAAGCTTGTGTAAAAATTCTTCAGTTAGTCTAGTAAAAGGTATTACCACAAAAAGTGACTTATTTCTAGTTTCCTTACATAATTTTTGCATTGCAGTTTTATCCGTTATTTTCAGCTTTGTATGCCTATTGCTTTTGCTAACAGTTAATTATAAGGTATCCTAGCCACACCCTATCTGGGTATAGCCTTATTTCTAGTTTCCTTACACAATTTTTGCATTGTACAGTTTTATAAAGTGTTTTCACCATTACATGTCTATTCCAAGGTTATCATTTTTAGGGTAGGCTGTTCTGTTTCCCTGGCGCTCTCAACTTGGGCTCCCCTATTATTATAGCGCCTGAGCCACATTTCTTTGTATTTTGTTACGCGGCCCTAGTCCTGCTTGTGTTGCTCTGTGCAGCTTTGTTAACCGGTTGCTGTGGTCAGTTAACATCTTAGCTGCTGTGCTAATTGCTGATGGCTTTTCATTGTCCCTACCCAGCAAATATGCTGTCTGCCCTCCTCTTCTGCTTTCTTCTTCTTCTCCTCCTCCCTGTTCTGCCCTGACCTCCACCCTCTCCTAACCCCGGTCTACCCCCCCACTCTCTTCCTTCCCACTCCATCCACTTATTCCCCACCATTTCCTTCTTCCCCCTCCGTTCCTTTACCGAGTTATCCTGTCTCCCCCTCCCAGCCAAGGGGACATAAGTCTCACTCCATCCTCTTTCTCCTTATGCTGCTCCTCCTTTCTGGCGATGTGGAAACTAACCATGGCCCCTCTCCATCTCCCCTCTTCCCCGCCTCAACTCCTAGAGGCCTTAGCATTTTCCTCCTCCGTGCTAGGACCCTTCTCCCTAGAATGGATCACCTTAATGCCAAGATTTCTGAACACTCTCTAGACCTCTTCTGTATCTCTGAATCCTGGCTGTCATCCAGAATACCTGCCTCTAGCCTGGCCTTCCCTGACTACCACTTTTTCAAGCAGGACCATGGAAAATGTGGCAGTGGCGTTGCCCTCTATGTCTGACAGAGCCTGTCCTGCACCATTGCTCTCAGGGAGACTGTACCCTCCTCCCGTGAGTTTCTCCTTGCTAGTCTTCCCTTCTAGGGACATGGATGTGTTGTTCATCCACACTGTCTGGCAGGTATCCTTGCTGCTTTAATTCTTGCCGGAAGGTCTTCAAGCTGGCTCCTCCCACCCACCCGGGTGGTAAAACCCTCAGCTCTGCCCCATGACGTCAAATCTTCCTTACCGCTTGAAAGTTCAGGTTCCCTCCTTAGCGCTGTACGTTTGAGACTGGATCCTAATTCTTCGGTTCGCCTGAAATTGATTTTGAAGTTTTCCAAACTTCGGTCTTCTTTTTCCCTCGTGGCTGTGATGGACAAATCTGTTCCCGGCTTTTGGAGGTGCCCCTGTGGGCAGAAAATGTCCAGGATGGATCCGCACTCCACGTGTGTCTACTGCTTAGGCCTAGATCACGACCTGCAGGCTTGCGAGTTGTGCCATTCCTTTTTGACCAATGTTCTGGACGATCGCGCTGCCTGTTTGAAGCTCGGGCGCCCCAAGCAACGTTTTCCGCTGGTAAAATCCAAAGAGGCTTGTTGGGCAGTGTCCGCAGTGGCTGGCTCGGCTGAGCAGCTAGAGCAGTTGATCGCCCTCGAGGAGGAAGCAGCCCAGGCCGCATCTTCTTCTTCCTCGGCTGCGGCATTTATCCGCTGTCTCTGAGTTCCTCATATACGGCTTCTTTCAAGGGCTTGCCAGTCCCCTTTCCATGAAGGGAGAGGGGCCTTGGGACTTCGGCCCAAGAAAGGGAATCGAAGGTAAGTCCCACCATCGAATGTTCCTGGGGCGGAAGGTCCCCTCCCGGGCAGCCGACCGTCGACTTCGGTCAAGGTCGCGGCTGAGGCCGCTGGCTTCACGGTGCCCCCATCAGGCCAGCCTGCCGAGACTCCCATCGACGAAGTTGAGATTTTTCTCGATCCGTTAGACGGGCTGTCGACTGGAGAAGCCGACAACCCTACTTCACCGGTTCCCCTGGTGGATACCGAGGACCTGCCTGCTCCTTCGGGACCGCAGTCCCCAGTTAAAGTTCCCAAGCCGAGGGAAGAGTGGGTATCCCCCGCTCCTTCCCAGACCCACCCTCGGTCCCCCCGGGGGTCTCGGTCTTGGTCTCGGACCTCTTCTCAGTCCAGCCGTTCCCACCGACATTGGCGGTCTGTTACAGTAAGCGCGGCGCGCTCTTCCTCGTCCCCTCCTCCCTCCTCGGTGAGGAGAGGCTTCGGCAAGTTGCGCCAGCGCTACAAGGATTTGATGTGGCAGCAGTTGCTGTTATCTGGGCCTAAGCCGACCCCGGCTAACACCCAGGCCATCAAGTGGCTGTCGCCGGAACAGCCGAAGCAACCACTTGCTCCTGTTGAGTTGCCCGCCCCAGGGTCGGTTGCTAAGTCGAAACCAGCTGGTCCACCGATTGTGATGGAACCTTCGTCTCCACAACCTAAGTCGGGGGCACCGACCAAGAGTTCTCGGTCGGGTCATGGCGTGCCCCACAGGTTGTCGGTCACCCTCACTCCCGACCGTCCTTGGCAGGTGGAGGGTGACTCAGGGCCAAGGCAGCTCTTTGCAGACTCTTCAGAATCTGACGACGATTCCTCCCTGTTCTCCAGGCAATGTGATATGGAATCCTCCGGGGGCCAGTCAGTGGACGATAGCCCATCGTCCTTCCTGGGTCTGCTTTGACTCATCTTGGAGTCCACCGGGATGCAGCTCGAGCCCGTGTTCAAATGGGCCAAGTATCCCCTGACGGAGATTCTGGATCGAGGGGATTCTCCTACGGAGGCATTTCTGGTGGCTGAGGCCATCGTCGGCCCAGCCTTGGAGCTTTGGCAGCAGCCTGCTTCCTGCCCAGCGCCTTCGGCCAGGATGGCCAGGAAGTATGCGGTCCCTACCGGCTCTTTGCCCGGTTTCTCGGAACACCCCTCTGTGGAGGGGTTAGTCACCGACAGCGTTTTCCGGCATTCCGTTAACGCTCGGGATGTGGACAAGCCCCCCGACAAGGAGTCCACGGGCACAAGGTGTACGCTGCGTCCTCCCTCGGTCTCCGACAGGCCAGCTCGGCCGTGCTGATGGCACACTTCTCGCATGCCCTCATGGGCTCCCTGGATGAGGTCGTTCCTCATCTCCCACCTGACCTGCCAGGTGCGGGACCAGGGCAATGCGGTGGCGAAGCAGCAGCTCCAGACTGCTCTGGACATAGGTGATTCCTGTGCCAGGTCAGTAGCGGCCACAGTGGCCATGCGACGCAAGGCGTGGCTGAGGATATCCACCTTCACAGCAGATACCCAGCACAAGTTGGCGGACGTCCCCTTCTTGGGGACTGATCTCTTCGGCCCTGAAGTGGAGGGACACCTCCAGCAGATCGAAAAGTCCAATGCCACTCTGGACTCGGTCACCTCTGCCCAGAGGGACAAAGGCCACCGTCAGCAGCAGAAGTCCATTTGTCCTTTGGTCCCTGCTCCTCGACCGGCCCAGCAACACCAGCAACAGGGCCAGCAGGCTCGCGCTTGGCATCCCAAACCCAAGCCGATGGCTTCCTCCAACAGGAAGCAAGGAGGTAAAGGCCCGGGAGGTCCCTCGGCCAGTTCTTGCTCCAAGCCTGCCCAGTGACGGGTTGAGGGGTGCCACCCCCAACCTTGTCACTCCCCCCTGGGTTCCCCCCGTGGGGGGATGGCTCCGCCACTTCCTTTCTGCCTGGTCCACTATCACCATGGACCGCTGGGTGTTGGAGGTGGTAAGAAAAGGTCTGCCTCTGGAGTTCGAGCAGGTTCTGCCTTTTCGAGCCGTCGCCCCTCGGGGGGCCACGGGGTCCGCAGCCTCGCTGTTGGCCCGCTGGGCTGACATTGCCCTGCTCCTCAAAAAAGAGGTAATCAGGAAGGTGGCGGATCCTCCTTCAGACCCGGGGTTTGTGTCCAGGTACTTCCTGGTCCCAAAACGGACGGGGGCCTGGTGCCCCATTCTCGACCTACATGACCTGAACAAGTTCCTAAGGTCTCGGACCTTAAGGATGGTCACTCTGGCTCAGATAATCCCATCCTTGGAACGAGGCATGTGGTTCTGCTCCCTGGACCTCCAGGACGCGTTCTTTCACGTCCCAATCCGTCCGTCCCATCAGAGATTCCTCCGCTTCAGAGTGGAGGGATCCCTTTATAAGTTCCGAGCCATGCCCTTCGGCCTCTCCCTAGCTCCCAGAGTCTTCGCCAAATGCATGGCAGTGGTGACAGCATTCCTGCGGCGCTGAGGGGTCCGGGTGTACCCTTACCTGGATGATTGACTGATAGCAGCCCCCTCCAGACAGGAGGTGGAGCGTCCAGAGATCTGGCCCTCCAGGTTTGCTGTCAGGTTGGCCTCCTCATCAACGAGGCCAAGTCGGAACTCGTGCCAAAGCAGGTGATTCTGTTCATCGGGGCAGAGCTCGACTCTCTGCGAGCCAGAGCACAGCTCCCGGTGGACAGGGCTGAGGTTCTTTCCTCCTTTGCCCAATTATTTCTGGTTGGGCAATTGCGCCCTGCCCAGGACTTCCTGCGCCTCCTGGGCCTCATGGCGGCCTGCACCAGCGTGGTCCGTTGGGCCCATTGGTACATGCGTCCCCTTCAATGGGGACTGGCCAGCCATTGGTCACAACGCCGCGATCCGTTGGACTGGCCCATGACGGTGACCCAGGAGATGTGGAACGCTCTCCAGTGGTGGATCGTTCTAGCTCATCTGCAGTAGGGTATCCCGTTCGTCCACCCCGAGCCGACAGTCTCTCTCTCTCTCTCGACGCATCTCTGATGGGTTGGGGTGCCCATCTGGGGGAACACCGAGCACACGGCCTCTGGTCCCCTCAGGAGTCCCGATGCCACATCAACCTGCTGGAGCTCCGGGCAGTCCATCTAGCTCTCATCGCCTTCGCTCCGTTTCTACGGGGTCAAGTGGTTCAGGTCCAGGCGGACAACACCACGACCATGTACTATCTGAACCGCCAGGGCGGGACGCGCTCCCTGCTGTTATGCAAGGAAGCTCTCCGCATTTGGTCCCTAGTGCGCAGCCTGGAGGTGGATCTCCTAGTCAGTCACGTGGCAGGAGCCTCCAACACCCTGGCCGTTGCCCTAAGCTGGATAGGGGCTGCGTCTCACGAGTGGTCTCTCTTGTCGGAGGTAGTACAAGTTCTCTTCTCCCACTGGGGCACGCCTCAGGTGGACCTGTTTGCCTCCAGGGAGAATGCGACGCTGAGTCTGTTCCATGCCCACCCCCCTCAGCAGGGCTCGCTGCAGGGGGATGCCTTCTCGAGGCTGTGGACCCCGGGCATCTTCTACGCCTTTCCCCCATTTCCCTTGATCCACAAGGTGCTTCTCAAGGCGAGGAGGGACAAGGCGCAGGTGATTCTGGTAGCCCCAGACTGGCCCCGCCAGTTCTGATATCCAGATCTCCTCAGCCTCAACTCCAAGCTCCCGAGGCAGCTTCCAGTCCGCCCGGACCTGATCTCAGTCAGTCAGGGGAAGGTATTCCATCCGAACCTTCAATCCCTGCACCTGACGGCCTGGTTCCTGAGCGGCTAGAGTTCCAGGCCTTGGGTCTTTCCGACGAGGTCCTCAGCGTCGTTGAGGCATCCTGTAAGGAATCGACGAGGAAATGCTTTGCCTTCAAATGGAAGAGGTTTTCCATTTAGTGTCAGGGGAAGGGCCTGGACCCTTCCGACTGCCCCTTGGCAAGCATTCTGGACTACCTGTGGTCCCTTTCTCAGCAAGGGCTTTGGTCGACGACCCTTAAGGTGCACCTGGCAGCCTTCTCTGCTTACGAGGCACCCGGGCGGCATGCAAGCAGTCGAGTGCTGGGAGGAAGGTGGTGGGTGCTTTTTCAAAGGTCTTGACCACATTTCCCCTCCGGTGCGAGAACCTCCACCTCCATGGGATCTACTGCTGGTATTGGCCAAGCTCATGGGCAAGCCATTCGAACCAATGCACAGGTGTGATCTTTCACACCTGTCATGGAAGACCGCCTTCTTGGTGGCTATCACGTCAGCCAGAAGGATGGGAGAGCTCCAGACCCTTTCCATCGAGCCTCCCTACCTGGTCTTCCACAGGGACAAGGTCGTCCTGCGGCCCCACCCGAAGTTCCTCCCGAAGGTGGTGTCAGAGTTTCACCATAACCAGGTGTTGACTCTGCCGGTGTTCTACCCCAATCACACCTCAGAAGCCGAGTAAAGGCTCCATACTTTGGACCCTAGACGAGCGCTCGCTTACTATAAGGAGCGGATGGCTGAAGTTCGGGGAGAGGTTCGCCAGTTGTTCATCTCCTATGTTGAAGCTGCACCTGGCAGACCTGCTACAAAGCGGACGATAAGCAGGTGGATCACCTCCTGCATAGAGCTCTGCTACAGGTTGGCGGGCATGGAGCCTCCCAGAGGGATAAGAGCTCATTCTATCTGCCATACCGCTGCATCGGTAGCTGCTTCCAGGGACATCCCTATCCAGGATATCTGCAGGGCTGCTACCAGGAAGTCGGCACATACCTTCATTACCCACTACCACATCGACCTCGAGTCACGCTGGGATGCTGGTTTTGGGGCCTCAGTTCTCCAATCTCTCTTTCCCAAGTAAGTATTGGGGGTGTGCGCCTTGCCTCCCTCCTCCCGGAGAACTGCTAGGAGTCTGCCAGAGAGTGTGGATGAACAACATATCCATGTCCCTAGAAATACAGGTTATTCACCTGTAACAGGAGTTCTAGGAATGGTATATGTTGTTCATCCACATGACCCACCCGACCTCCCCGGCTTCGACGCACAACCTGAGCTTCCAGCGGGCCAGATCTGGCGTCATGGGGCGGAGCCGAGAGTTTACCACCTGGGTGGGTGGGTGGGAGGAGCCAGCTTGAAGACCTTCTGGCAGAATTAAAGCGAGGATACCTGCCAGACAGTGTGGATGAACAACATATACCATTCCTAGAACTCCTGTTACAGGTGAGTAACCTGTATTTTCCTGCCACCTTACCTATCTTCATTGGGGTTTGTCATGCTTCACCTAAAATCATCCCCTCCTCACAGGTTGAGTCGCTCTATGATCAGCACACAGTTTTCCTCTGGTGAACTCATTCTCCTGAGGGACTTCAATATTAATTGGCTCTCCCTAGTCCCCAAGGTTGATTTCCATGAAGAGTGAGTCCCTTAATCTCTCCCAAGTCATTGTCAAGCCTACCTGACTAAATCACCACTCCCCTAACTGAACCCTACTGGAATAGATTCTAAAGAAAAGTCCGGCACCCTCCCTACCTGCTCCCCAAGTACAATTGAACTAGTTCCCTCTGGCCCCTTAACATCATTGCTCTGCTGAGTGACCGTGCTGTAGCTGATTGGTCCCCATTCTCTGCACCACTGACATGGATGTGTCCCACTCCCTGTTACGGTCCAAATTTACTTCAGTCTGGGACAAGTATGTCCCCCTCAGAAAGGCCACAGTTAAATCTTTACACCACCCCTAGATTACTCCAGATCTCATTGAGAAGGGCAAGTCCTGTGATCAGGCTAGGCCCAGTTCAAATTATCTTGCTTCCTGTCTGACCTCCTCTTATACAGGGCCTTTAGAAGTACAGTACATGCACGGAGGCTGTCCACACCACTAAATCCTTCTATTTTAAGGTCAACCTCCAGAACAATCTTAATTCCCCAGCGAAATTCTAAAAGATGATGCAGTCCCTTTTGACCTTCCTGCCAGTCCGTTCCCCCAGTCCTCATGGTTAGTGATTCACATGTCTCTGACCTCCCCTCAGTAGCTGCTCACTTTAGCAAATTCCTCACTACTTGTGCCCTCCCCTCCCATCTTCCTGGCTCTTCTTCTGTACCCTCATTCTCCTCTTTGTTCCACCCTTCCCTGGGGTTTTACTCCCCCTCCCCTTTGCTACCCAGGAAGCCCTGCTTGCCTTTTCCTCATTTAGCCTGTCTAAATCTAGCCCTGATGGCCTGGACCCTAAATTTCTCCATCTGTCAACTCCTGCCATTGCCTCCCCCTTACTCCCCTCGTTGACCTCTCTGTCACCCTCTGTGCAGTTCCCAGTCATGGCAGTTTGCCAACATACTCTCCTTTAACAAAGGGGGTGTCCTCTCCTCTGGGTCCATCCTGACCATGACCCCCCCCACCACCACCATGTCAATCCCACGGGCACCGCCGCAGACAATGCTGTACACAGTCCGTTAAATTTTGCTGCTTGCTCTGGTCATGCCGCCCCACAGTAACACCAGTAGCAAACATTCAGATTAAAACAATACATCATTCTGCTGCAGCAAATTCCAAATCATGATGTACAGAAAGTTCATTAGAAGCAAAGCTGTGTTAAATTATGATCAAACATTCGAGCTACATGTGTTGCTGCTCCTGACAGTCCCATCCAACCCTCTTACACTTATCTCATTTGCTGAGCAAACTTCACTTCAGTGACTCCCAACACCACATCAGATTGTTTTCACACATGTCCCTATAGTTGATCAGGTTTGGGTACCTCAGTTCTCTGCTTCTCTGTCTGGAGTCTTTCTCAGCTGCTGGCAGGCATACGTCCACATGTGCTTGTTTGTACTACTACCCAGTCTAATCTAACAGGAAGGAACATGCTTTACTGTGCTCCCACCGACATGCTTGTGGTGCAACACAGGCGTAGGGCTTGAAGTTGCAAACTGCTATCCAGGCCTAGTAGCACCACAGTGGTGCTGAATAACTGTCACTCACGGATTAGCAGTAAGCAAAAACAAGGGACAAAACTGGGACAAGTAAGCAAAAACCATGACAAAAGTGACATTTTGCAAAACTTGTGGGGACACTGGGACATGCTGTTTAAAATAGGGACTGTTGGTAGCTTTAAACTTGTCTAAGTTTAGGCTTGCTGACGTCCTCTACTCTTTCAGCTTCCTCTTCTCCTTCCAGTTTGGTTCTCCACTGTCTCCTCCCTGCCAGGGTCACTGACTTCATCCTCACTGGAATGGATCAGGGGCATATCACGGTGATTATTTTGATCAGTCTGGCCAAAGCTTTTTATTTGGTCACCCATCCACTCCTCCTGGACATGCTGAGCTCTGCCAGCCTCTCTGCCCGCTCTGTTGACTGGTTTCGTTCTTACCTCTTGGGTCGTCAACAGCCAGTACAGGTAGGAGGTGTCCTGTCACTTCCCCTACCAGTTCACGCTGGAGTCCCACAGAGCTTCATCCTGGGTCTCATTCTCTTCTCCATTTTCCTAAACTACCTCCCCTTTGCCTGTGCCAACCCACATATTCATATGTTTGTAGCTAACAGTCATTTACACCACAGGTCCATCGACTGTGGAAGTGGAAGGCTTGCTCCAGGAAGATTCTGCAAGTCCTGCACTAGTTCTGCTCCAGCCAACTCAGCGTCAACACTAAAAAAAAAGTCTCCATAATCATTGGCACCAGCCAGAAACTGGCCGGGATGGTTCCCTTCCCTGTCTTCTCCACTCTGGATGGCACTCCCCTATAGGTGGTTTCTTTCTTCAAGTATCTTGTTGTGTGGTAGGATAGTAGGTTTGGCGTTTCTGCCCATGTCAATGCCGTCCACTCTAAGCTCCACCGCAAACCTGGTGCACTGTACAACAACAAAAATTGCCTGTCTCACCAGTTCATCGAGGCGTTTCAGAATGGTTCTCCCATTCTTTGACTGTGCAGATGTGGTCCCTTGCTCTTCCCTTGCCAGACTGGAATCCTCTGTAATGCCTTTTGTCACTTTGCTACCAACTCCCCTCTCACCACTGCTCCCTCTATTCCTCCCTATCCATCCTCCTCTACTCTTACGTCACCTTCATCTCCAAATACTGTTTTGGGTCCTTACCTTCTTACCTGTCCTCACTCCTGTCACCCATTCCCTCTGCTTCACAATTCTCAGCTCCAGGAATCCTCACACCTTCTCACTTCCCCACCCACACTCCTGTGCAGGGCAGTGTGCCTTCTCCTCTCTCTCTCTCTCTCTCTCTCTCCCCCCTTCCCCCGTCTCCCTTAGGTGCTAGCTAAAACTCCTCTTTGCCCCCATCTGCTCCTGTAGGCCCTTTACCTGACTGTCCTCGTTGCAGCCCTTCCCACCTCTGTTGCTGGTCTTCCTCCTGGATTCTACCTCTGCCTGAGTCAGTCGTTTTCCCAACTAACACTGCACTGCCATTTTCAAGCTGCTTTAATTGCGCATTGAAGTTGCTCTTAGGACCAACTTTTGGTATCTTTTATTATTGCAGTCGTACCATTATGAATTGTACACAGTTTGCACTTTATATTGTACAATTTTATTAGTACTGTGTATGCTTTATGATTGTATTCCCTTCCCCCGGCTCACACCTGGAAGTGAGCCTTAGCTCGGTGTACTTTTCCTAAATTATAGTCTTTATATTCTCCACTAGACACCAGGGAGAAGTATTAGGAGGTGTGATGGAAGTTTGCATTGTGAAGAGATGCCGATTAGCACCAGGAGGATATTTTGTCAGCTGGGTGGTTAGTTTGAGAATGGGACTATTGCTGATTGGAGGGTTGCTTCGAGTGTTGAGGGGATTGCTGATTAAGGTGCAGTTTTTTGAAAGTGTGTATGTTTATGTTTATGTGTGTGTAAGTAACAGCTACACCATGGATGGGTAGGGAGTTGTTCTGTAACTCACGGCAGTTTAGCACCTGATTACCTAGCAGTCCTTTTGACAGCCATTGTCAACCTGCTCAACACTATAGATGCTAACTTCCCCTGTTGGCTCCTGCACTGCTGAATCAATACATTTTCATAGGACCACTGGGTGCTCCAACCTTGCGACTCTGGGTTTCTAATATAGCCCACTCAAGCCCATGCACAAACTGGCGCACTTTCTGTAAGGTTTTGAGTATTCAAATATAAGGTTTCTTATAAAGTTTAGCTGCATTCTAGTCTCAGACCACTGGGTGGCAGTAGCTGCATGGTATATTTACAACACTCCCCAAACAATGGATCTAACACTGAGCATATTACATACTGCTTAATTCATACAATGACTGTCCTGTTAAAAACTTACGTACAATTCTGTGATGTCCTCTAGTACTCTATGTTAAAAAAAGGAAAACACACAAGCGCACATCTTTCTGAGCTGCTATGTGCTACAAGTTTTAAGGACCAGTACAAATGCAGCCCCATGTGGCAGAAACTAGGACAAGAATAAGGGAAGGTTGGTGAGGACTGGGACCCCCAGAGGGAAGGTAGGTCCCAGAGCTGAATAGGGAACTAAGGTAGACTGGGTGGACTATGGATCTTTTTCTGCTGTTATTGTCTATTTCTAAATTAGACACGAGAAGCATAAGACTGATATCACAGAAAATAACGCTGGTCAATGAACTATGCAGTAACACATGTGAACACACAGCATCTGAACTCAGTACACTCAGTTTTCTGCAGGCCACTGATGTGGAACAGCCTAATTCAGATTATTTGCAGTAGCCCAGGGGAAGACCGATTATAATGAAAAATGTTTTTTGATGTAGAGTAAGAACATAAATAAGTAAACGAAACAAGTGTGCAACATGTATACAAGGGATATTACTGTACTCACTGTCTCTGCAGTGTGAGATTGTCCTTTAGTTTCTTGGGGGCAGTATAGTGCCAGACTGTTCCCTTGGCCTCCATGATGCGTGCTTCTGCAAGCCTAGTTTTCTGTTCCACAGATGATTTTTCTGCTTTTAGGTGGATGGAAACTTGCATCACTTAAAAGCCATGTGGTTTGGCCTGGCATTGGTACCAAGAATGTTCACGAAGTGCCCCTTCATCATGGCAACCTTTCTCAGGTGCACAGATGTCAAGATGTTTCCATTTTTGATGACTTGTTCACCACACGAAGCTCACTGTGTTATGTGGAGCAGTCTAGATGTTCCAGGACCTCAGCTTGATGGGCAGTCTTGCCAAGTCCGAGCTCATCCTGATGCAGGTGGTTTTGTTCACAGGTACACAGTTGGACTCCCTCCAAGGCAGAGCTAGTCTCTCCCCAGATAGGATAGGGCAGAGGACCTGTCCTCCTCTGTCTGATCTTTTCTGGGTGGGCAATCTCGCCTGACTTGTGATTTACTTTGACTTCTGAGCTTTGTGACCTCTACCACAGTTGTGATGCATTGAGCCTGTCGGTGCATGCAACCCATTCAGTTAAACCTTGTGCACCAGTGGTACCAGTCGCATACAGCCCTGAACCAACTGTCTGTGTTACTCAGCCAATTCTGGATGCCATTTGTTGGTAGCAGTCCCCATTGCCTCTCTCAGAAGACATTCTGCTGTCCGAGCAGAGCCCTCACTCATGTTGATGATGGACATGTCACCGGTGGGCTGGGGTGCACATGGGTTGGACCAGAGCACACAGAGGCACAAGACTCCGTTTCAAAGCCACCTGTTGGAACTCTGTGCAGTTCATCTGGCATTGTCAGAGTTCACACCATTGATTCATGGTGGATTGGTCCAGGTCACCGCAGACATCATGACCTCTATGTTCTACCTGAACAAAAATGGAGGCATGCACTCCTTTCCTCTGTGCCAGGTGGTGCCCAGGGCTTGGTCACTGGGTCGCTTCCTATACATGGACCTGTTGGCGATCCATGACACAAGAGAAAACAACCACATGGCAGATAACTCTAAATCATGTAGGGGAGTTGTCTTACTAGTGGCCACTGCACCTGGAGGTGTTGTTGCAGGTGTTCTTAGAACGAGGAACACCAATAGTGGATCTGTTGACTTCCTGGGAAAACAGGAAGCTGAGACTGTTCACTGCCTGTCCCCCTCAGCAGGGTACCCCTTTGGAGGATGTATTTTCTCAGTTTGGGGCACCAGTATGCCTTCTCTCCATTTCCCTTTGTCCACAAGGTAGTCATCAAGGTACCAAGGAACAGGGTGTTCCTAATTCTGATTCTGCCTGGCAAGCCACGCCAGTTCTGGTATCAGGATTTACTCGATCTCAGCAGCAGACCTCTGTGGTGATTCCACTGCTGCTGGACCTGTTGACGCAGTCCTAGGGGATGATCAGACATCCACACCTGCAGTCCTTGCATCTGACAGCCTGGTTCCTGAGTGGCTAGAGTTCTGGGCCCTATAGCTTTCTGAAGATGTTATCTGGGTGTTGACAGCGTCTTGGAAGGAAGAAATTTGTAAGACGTACACTTATCTAGTGGACAGGGTTGTCATGTTGGTTTGGGGAGCATGGATTGCTGCACTTCTCTTCCAAAATATCACACATACTTAACTACACTTGATCCCTGTGGCTGTATCTGATAGGGTTGTGAACCTTGTCCCTCAAGGTGCACCTGGTCCCCGTTTTGGCATATCTGCCACTGCAGGGCTACTGAAGGTGACACAGGATAAAGTCATTCCCCATTTTTTTAAAGGGCTGAACCACCTGTCCCCTTCAGTGTGGGAACCTCCTCCACCATGGAACTTGCTGTTGGTGCTGTCATAGCTAATGGGTAAACCATTCAAGCCCATGGACATATGTGATCCCTCACATCCGTTGTGGAAATCCGCAGTTTTGGATGCCAAGACCTCAGCACAACAGGTGTGCGAGCTCTGTGTGCTATCTGTGGAGTCACCATATCTGGTTTTCCACAAGGACAGGTTGTCCTACACCCCTGTGCAAAATTCCTGCACAAGGTAGTCTCTGAGTTTTGCTTAGATCAGGCACTTATTCTACCAACCCTTTTCCTGAGGCCTCGTGTTTCAGAGTCAAGCAAACACTCCACATGCTAAATGTTTACAGGGCACTGCACTGCTCCTCTACCAGAAGCTTGCACTGGAATTTCATGTTAAGGTTCACCAGCTTCTCATATACTGTGAAGCACTCTAAGCAGACTGGCAGCCAAGCAGATAATTGACCAGTGGATAACCTGCATCACTCTGTGTTACAGGTTGGCTCGGGAGGAACCACCCATGAGGTTAAAGGCTCACTCCTCCAGGCATGCTGCTTCCTCTGTTGCTGATGCCAGGTACATTCCCATTTCCGAAATGTAGCGCTGCTGCCGGGTTGACTACGCACACATTCATATCCCAGTGCGGCATCGACTTTGCTCAGTCATCATGATGCTGCTTTTGGGTCCTTAGCCCTCCAGTCGATTGTTGCCTGCTTTGGGGTACAGTACCTGTCTTGCCTCATCCTCCTGTGGAGTGCTAGGAGTCTTCCTAAGTGTGAATGATGAACTTAATCCAGGTGGTTAGAAATAGAGGATACTTGCTTGTAACCATAGCTCTACTAGTAGTGTTGAGTTCACATCCACATGACCCACCCAACCTCCCATGTCAAGACTTGCAGCAGGGGAAGGTCACCAGCATTCGGGAGCCAGAAGAAATCAGGCTACAGATAGAGTTGCGGAAAATGAAGCTGGAGTTCCAAAGAGAAGAGAGACCGCTTCAGCAAGAGGCGGAGCGAGAATGGCGGGAAGTGGAGCGAGAACAGCGAGAAGCAGAGTGAGAGCAGTGAGCTGCAGAGGAGAAGAGGGAGCAAGAACAGCAAGAAGCTGAGCAAGAATGGTAAGAAGCAGAGTGAAAGCAGCGAGCCGCAGAGGAGAAGAGGGAGTGAGAACAGCGAGAAGCTGATCGTGAAGAGCGTGAGTGCCAGAAGCAACATGAACTGGAGAAGCTATGATTCCAACCACCAGCACCACAGCAGGTAAGTAGCCTGGGTTTAACTGGAACTACAGGACTGGGTTACACATTACATTCCAAATTGATAGCCAAATTTAAAGAGGGGGAAGAATACGGATGCCTTTTTAAAGTCCTTTGAAAAAGTTTGCATTCAGGCAAATATTCCTAGAGGGTCCTGGAGCTTCCAGCTATCCCCGCTACTTACCAGGAAAGCTCAGGATGCATTGGGTCAAATGGACAATGAGGACAGTAATGATTACAGCAAACTTAAAGCTGCACTTTTAAAAAAGTTTAATTTAACTGCAGAAGCATACAGAGCTAAATTCTGTAAGCTCGGGAGAAGCCCTGACATGAGCTATGAGGAGCTAGCCATGAAACCACGTCAGTTTTTAAAACGTTGGTGGGAAAGAATTGAAGCAAACTCTGTAGATAAAATTGAAAATGCTGTGTTGTTAGAACAGTTTTTTTGGGCATGTTCAGCAGAGCTGAAAACCTGGCTGGAGGACCGAGATCCCAAAACAATGCAAGAGGCTGCTGAACTCTCGGACCACTATGCCAAGAGCAGACCTGCTCTAAGAGCAAATGGGGTGGGTGTGGCAGTGCAGAAAGGGAAAAGCGCGCCTTCAGGGCAGCTAAAACCTTCACTGCCTCCACCGGAACCAGTTAGCCCCAGGTTTCAAAGAAAAGATTTTTCTGAGAAAAGAAATTAATGTTGGGTTTGCAAAGAAACTGGGCATATTGCCAGACAGTGTCCCAAAAGGACGAGCAGTACTCAAAGTGGTGCTAGGAAAGAAGTGGGTTGTTTGTGTGTCCCTGAAAGCATGCCTGTAAACATGAGGGAACTCATGCACCCAGTCACTGTGAATGGTGTATAGACACAAGGGTTAAGGGACACAGGAGCATCCCTGACATTGGTAAAAGGGGATCTGGTAGAGCCTGGTCAGCTTATACCCAATAAATTTGTAACTGTACAGGGGTTCACTGGGAAGGAGAAAACATTGCTACTCGCTAGTGTTCTCCTAGACTGGGGTGAAACGGGGAACTGTGCAACAGGTTGCTGTAGCTGAAACTTTAGCAGTTGATATAATCTCAGCAACAATCTCAAATAGGGGATGGTGAGTGCAGTTACCTGTAGCCAAGTGGCACGAGAAAATTGTAGTTCCCTGGACCCCATAGAAGCCCCTGTAAAAAACCACTGGGATGCTGGTTCCCCAGTCTGGGTCTCCTGATATGGGGACCAATTAAAGGGGGGTAGAAATTTCCCTGGGAGCAGTTAACCAAACAGCTACGGAGGGTTACTCCGAAGAAGGAGGGGTGACCCATTGTCAGACGGTTAGGGATGGCAGTGATCATAAGTGCCCTGTCGCAAGCACTAGGGACCCTAGTTTTGACACTGAAGGGGTCCTGTCCCATGACTTGGGAATGTGTAAGGAGTTTGCAGCTGCTCAGAAAAGTAACCCTAGTTTAGAGAAGTTGAGGGCTTGGGAAGACTCTGATGGAGCACAGGGAGGTGACGGGAAACATAAGGTTTATTGGGACAATGGACTGATGTATACTCAGGATGCTAAGACAGAGGAAGGGGTGATAGGCAGGCAGCTTGTTGTTCCCCAGGGGTACCATGAGCAGTTGCTCAAGATTGCGCACGGATATTCCCTTGTCTGGTCATCTGGGAATCACATGCACTATGCAGCGGTTGGCTCAGAATTTCTATTGGCCCAACTTCACCTAGCAGGTGAAGGAGTATTGCAGGTCTTGTCATCGGTGCCAAGAAATAGGGAAGGCAGGTAAGAAAACCCAAGCTGCCCTGATTCTATTGCCCATAGTGGAGGAGCCATTCCAGAGGGTGGGAATGGATATTGTGGGGCCTTTAAATACCCCCAGCTCCTTTGGGAGCGGTTCGTCCTGACTGTGGTGGATTATGCCACCCGGTATCCAGAGGCGCCCTATCCTCACTGAGGGCAGACAAAGTGACAGATGCCTCACTTGGGATTTTCTCCCGTGTTGGGTTTTTGCAGGAGGTTATCACCGATCGAGGGGGTTCCTTCATGTCGGACCTGATGAAATATTTGTGGCAGAAGTGTCGGGTGGTGCAGAGATGCACAACACCTTATCACCCACAAGCCAGTGGGCTTGTGGAAAGATTTAACGGTACCCTTAAGGCAATGCTCCAAGCGTTTGCTGAACAGCATGGGAGGGACTGGGAGAAATACCTTCCCCACCTGTTGTTTGCATACAGGGAGGTGCCCCAAGAGTCGACAGGGTTCCCCTCCCCCGCCAGGCGGTTATATGGATGCAGGGTGCGTGGGTCCCTAGACTTGATCCGGGAGGGCTGGGAAGGCAAGCACGCCACCTAGGGAACTCCCATAGTGGATTATGTCCTTTGGTTTAGGAAAAGGCTGAAGGAGCTTATGGGGACAGCCAAGAGCAACCTGGCAGCTGCCCAACAAAAACAAAAAGTGATGTATGACCGCAGAGCCAGAGCTCGTTCATACACTGTGGGTCAGGAAGTCATGGTCCTCATCCCAGTCTGGAAAGACAAGTTGCAGGCCGAGTGGGCAGGACCGTACAAAGTAGTCAGAAAAGTAAATGATGTAAACTGTACAATAGAGTTACCTGACAGAAGACATACACAGAGAATGTGCCATGTCAACATGATGAAGCCATATGCTAATAGGGATGACATGGTGTTTGCAGTATGTAGTCTTGGGGAGGGGACCGATGAAGGACACCCCCTTCTTGACTTGCTGGAAGTGAGCAAGCAGGAGTCCTCTGTGGGGGCAATTAAATTGTCACCCCAGTTGGGTCTGGCCAGATCCAGGAAGCAAGGGAGGTTTTAGCAGACTTTGCCCCCCACTGTTTTGCACCAAGCTTGGACTAATCTCCTTAGCAACGCACGATGTGGAGACAGGGACGCAGGCGCCCATATGGTGGACAGCATATCGGGTGTCAGAGGCTGTTCAAAAGGACATTAGGAGGGAGGTGGAGGAAATGCTGGATTTAGGGGTAATTCAAAAATCCCAAAGCCCCTGGGCCTCACCCGTAGTCCTTATGCCCAATCCAGATGGCTCTACTCATTTTTATGTGGACTCTCGTGAACTGAATGCAGTCACAAAGTCAGACGCCCACCTGATGCCACGGATGGACGAACTCCTGGACATGTTGGGAGGGGTGACCTACCTTACAACTACTGACCTGATAAAGGGTTATTGGCAGGTAGAGTTAACTGACAGGGCTAGGGAGAGGTCAGCCTTCATCACTCTGATAGGGTTATTTGAATTTAAAGTAATGCCTTTCAGAATGAAGAACACCCCGGCCACTTTCCAAAGGTTGGTGAACCAGGTGTTAAATGGTGCTGAGGAGTATGCCGTGGTGTACCTGGATGACATTGTCATCTTTAGTGCCAGCTGGGAGGAACACCTGTCCCACCTTAGAGAAGTGCTGGTCAGAATACAGAGGGCCAGGCTCACTGTCAAAACTGAGAAGTGCCAGGTGGCCATGGCTGAAGTGGCATACCTTGGGCATGTTGTGGGCTGGGGACAGCTTCATCCTAACCAAGTAAAATTAGAGGTGATCAAGGCATGGCCCAGACCAGAAATGCAGAAGCAGGTCAGGTGTTTTCTGGGGACAGCAGGGTGCTATAGGAAATTTGTACCCAATTACAGTGCCCTATCTGACCTGGTAAAGAAAAGGATACCTATGAAAGTTACCTGGGAACCAGCCTGTGAAAAAACCTTTACCAGACTGAAGGAGGCACTGTGCAGTGCTCCTGTGTGGACAAGTCCTGACTATAGCAGACCCTTTATAGTCTAGACTGACTCCTCAGATGTGGGTATTGGGGCAGTCCTGAGTCAGTCAGACATCCAACCAAGGGAAAGATCACCCCATCATGTACCTAAGTAAAAAGTTACTTCCCAGGGAGCAGGCATACTCTACTGTGGAAAAAGAGTGTCTTGCCATGGTGTGGGCCCTAAAGAAGTTAGAACCATACTATACGGGCAGCTTTTTGAGGTACAAACTGATCACAACCCCCTGGTTTGGCTGACACAAATGGGAAAAACGAAGGGTATGACATGATGATCTCAAATAGGGCTGGAACAACCAATCAGAACGCAGATGGCCTGTCCCATCTGTATGAGGAATGAACTGACTTAGGGAGCTCATCCCATGCAGGGGATAGAGCCCCCAAATTCAGTCTGTGTGGGGAGGAGTGCGACGGTCTGCCCCCTTGCTTATGATTATTGTATGATATCTGTAAAATAAATAACTGGTCTGTGTATGAAATTGTCTCACACAAGTTGGCAGATTTGGCCTGTAACTTTAAAAGTCAGTAGCTGGAACTACAGGATGTAATTAAACAGACCAGGAGAACCATTAATTAAGACATCCTTCTAGAGAGACAGTTTATGGCCCTCATAACCTGTGCTGCCTTTGAAGTGTCCCACATATACGACTATTGTGACGTAGCAGGAAGAAGTCGCCACTGGACTGACTCTTAATGGTTTTCTCATGTATCTGAGAATAAGGGACATGAGTGTGGGATTGTTAAGTTCAAAGAGAAATGTTTAATTAAAGACTGTCAGAGTTGGGAAATGGCTAGTTACAGATTTTTTAAAAGCATATGACTCACATCCTCAGAGACACTGGTGTAAAAATATTAAAACTGGGGAGGTTCTAACTGACCTCATCAAAGGGGGGCGGGGATAGATAGAGTTAAGAATGACACATATTATGGAATAGACACATATGAAATAGACTCTGACTGGGAGAGCACTTAGAAAGATAATAGTTAGAAAGCACTTAAGGTCTTCACTGGGTAGGAGAGTTGTTATGAAACTTCCTTTTTGTTTTATAAGATTGTAAGCTGTATTATATGTTGTTCTGTGTTTAATTTTGCCTTTTTATCATATTTTTAGTAAACAGCCATTTATTTGAAATACTGCCAGGGTGTCTTCTCAGTTTGTTTTTGCATGTGATGTATATATAGTTAATTCTGACATCTGTTTGAAAGGCTTGATGGTGTTACTAAGCTTGAAAAAGGTAAGAATATACGTAAGGTCTCTTATAGAGTTTGAAGGGTTCATTTTGGAGACCTGGCTGGGTGCCCCTGGCAAAAGATTGTACTGCAGTCCCAAAGAGGGTACATATCTGAGCCTGTAAATTGGGTGTGCTAACATAAGGTTCACAGTTTGAATCCCTCCAGAACTTGAGGCTAACCGGTGATTCAGACCCAAAACAGACAGGAGGGTTACCCTGTCTGTTACCTGTTCACACTATTGCGCTCTGAGATTGGCACTGTGAGAGCAGAGGGCCTGACCTGTGGAGTGCATTTGTGACACCAGACACCATTTTTAAATGTAACCTGAGATTTTGTCTGGGGCTCTGCTATTGATGGTGTGTTGCCCAACTGTGTGGCAATGGCTGAAAATGCTCTGTTACCAGTTCATTTCAGTCACAGCGAAGGAGCAACCAACAGCCCCATGTCTGTGGAGTGCAAGGCTCTAGTGGGGTGTCAGGAGCTTGCAGGGGTAGGAGGTACCGTGTCTGTTAAGTGTTTTAAAAGTTAGTAAAATAACCTCTATGATTGATCCTCTGTCTTACTGTTCATACAAAACAGCTTTATAGTTGCAGGCAGTTGGGTGAGCACTTTGAGAGGCATATCATTTTTGAGTCTTTGCAGTTTGGTTATTTCCAGCTTTGGGGGGGTGGGTGAGGATACAGCATGTACCAAGCAGGAAAGGGACCTTGGGGTTATCATCTCTGATACATAATCTCAAGATAGGGAAACAGTGCGACAAGGCAGCAGGTAAAGCTGATAGGATGATGGGATGCAGGGGCAGGGGCATCACCAGCAGGAAAAGGGAGGTCATAATTCCACTATTCAAGACACTAGTGAGGCCCCACCTGGAGTACAGTGTACAGTTCTGGAGACCTTACCTATGTAAGGACATAGACAGGGTGGAGAAGGTTCAGAGGAGGGCAACAAAGATGGTACAGGGATTGCATCACACATACCCGGTCAATGTGTCGTACGCTCTACAGCACACGACATGACCGCGTAGAAGGAACAGTGCAGTAGGGAAGAGCTAGAAGGTGCAAAACTGTGAAAGGATGTATGCATGGTAGTGCACCCTCTCACTCTTCCCAGTACAGAATAAGAATCCTGCTGGGACCTAGGTCTGCCATGCAGCTGCCGTGGCTTGATGGAATGAGCCATTGGCAGCGAGGGAGGCAGGCAGTGCGTTTGGGACCGGGTTTCGATTCCCAGTCACAGACGCATGGGATTTTTTTATTTTTCGTACTTTGTGTGATAACTGTTAACGCCCCCCGGAGTTAGTTATTTTAGTTAGTGGGGTTCAGAGGGGCAGAGCCCCCCCATAACGGGGGGTTGGGAGGCTCAAAACAAAGACTTATGCTGCTGGCAATATATAACGCTATATTGGCAGTGCGGTATATTGCTGTGACATAATGTCTTGTGGCATTATGACCCCGTGCCTGCATCACAAGTCCTGTGAGGACAGGCTGAAGGACTTGAATATGTACTCTCTGGAAGAGAGGAGAGAGCAAGAGGGGATAGGATAGAGACATACAAGTACCTTACATGGAGGAACAGGGTGCAGGAATACACTATTTTCCAGCGAAAAAGTTGTTCCAGGACTAGAGGGCAAGGGATGAAGTTGGAGGGAGGGTGATTCAGAGAAAACGTAAGGAAGAATTTCTTCACAGAAAGGGTGGTGGACAAACAGAACACCCTGCCATATGAAGTGGTGGGGGCTGAAACAATCATGGGATTTAAGAATGCATGGAATGGACATAATGGAATCCTTGAGGTCAGGAGTAAGGCGCAACAGACTTCTAGAAAAATGTAAAAGGAACTTGCAAGCTCAAATGGGCAGACTTGGTGTGCCATAGGCCCTTATCTGCCGACAGTGTCTATGTGTCTATGTACCAGTGCCACAGCATGGAGATTATTTATTTAAAAGTTGATAACCGGGAAAGGCACCTTGAGTCGGGGCTTGTTTTCAGGTGTGACCTGTCGGTAGGGGTCAAAAGGGAGAAAAGCATACAGAACTGTAAACAAAAGGTATGAATACAAATCAGATATACAGTCATACACAGCAGTAAATAGGCTAGAATATTATACAGGCAGTTAATAAGCTATGAAAAAATATACAAGAAATATACAAGGACAGCTTTGAGAGCTACATGCCAGGAGCAGCATCGGCTGGACAGCACCGGGAGTGACTGCAAGGGCCTACAAGGCAAGCAGGAGCCCCCCTTCCCAGACAAGGACAGCTGCGAGAGCTGCACGCCAGGAGCAGTGTCGGAGGGACAGCACTGGGAGAAACTGCAAGGGCCTACAAGGCAAGCAGGAGCCCCTCCCTCCCCAGACAAGGACAGCTGCGAGAGCTGCACGCCAGGAGCAGTGTCGGTGGGACAGCACTGGGAGAGACTGCAAGGGCCTACAAGGCAAGCAGGAGCCCCCCAGACAAGGACAGCTGCAAAAGCTGCACGCCAGGAGCAGCGTCGGTGGGACAGCACTGTGAGAGACTGCAAGGCCTACAAGGCAAGCAGGAGCCCCTCCCCAGACAAGGACAGCTGCGAGAGCTGCACGCCAGGAGCAGTGTCGGAGGGACAGCACTGGGAGAAACTGCAAGGGCCTACAAGGCAAGCAGGAGCCCCTCCCTCCCCAGACAAGGACAGCTGCGAGAGCTGCACGCCAGAGCAGTGTCGGAGGGACAGCACTGGGAGAGACTGCAAGGGCCTACAAGGCAAGCAGGAGCCCCCCCCAGACAAGGACAGCTGCGAGAGCTGCACGCCAGGAGCAGTGTCGGTGGGACAGCACCGTGAGAGACTGCAAGGGCCTACAAGGCAAGCAGGAGCCCCCCTCCCCAGACAAGGACAGCTGCGAGAGCTGCACGCCAGGAGCAGTGTCGGTGGGACAGCACTGGGAGAGACTGCAAGGGCTCATAAGGCAAGCAGGAGCCCCTCCCAGACAAGGACAGCTGCGAGAGCTGCACGCCAGGAGCAGTGTCGGTGGGACAGCACCGTGAGAGACTGCAAGGGCCTACAAGGCAAGCAGGAGCCCCTCCCAGACAAGGACAGCTGCGAGAGCTGCACGCCAGGAGCAGCGTCGACGGGACAGCACCGTGGAGACTGCAAAGGCCTACAAGGCAAGCAGGAGCCTCCCTCCCCAGACAAGGACAGCGGCGAGAGCTGCACGCCAGGAGCAGTGTCTGAGGGACAGCACTGGGAGAGACTGCAAGGGCCTACAAGGCAAGCAGGAGCCCCCCTCCCCAGACAAGAACAGCTGCGAGAGCTGCACGCCAGGAGCAGCGTCGGTGGGACAGCACCGTGAGAGACTGCAAGGGCCTGCAAGGCAAGCAGGAGCTCCCCCTCCCCAGACGAGGACAGCTGCGAGAGCTGCAAGCCAGGAGCAGTGTCGGAGGGACAGCACCGTGAGAGACTGCAAGGGCCTGCAAGGCAAGCAGGAGCTCCCCCTCCCCAGACAAGGACAGCTGTGAGAGCTGCACGCCAGGAGCAGTGTTGGAGGGACAGCACTGGGAGAGACTGCAAGGGCCTACAAGGCAAGCAGGAGCCCCCCCTCCCCAGACAAGGACAGCTGTGAGAGCTGCACGCCAGGAGCAGCGTTGGAGGGACAGCACTGGGAGAGACTACAAGGGCCTACAAGGCAAGCAGGAGCCCTTCCTCCCCAGACAAGGACAGCTGCAAGAGCTGCACGCCAGGAGCAGCATCGGTGGGACAGCACCGTGAGTGACTGCAGGGGCCTGCAAGGCAAGCACGAGCCCTCCCTCCCCAGACAAGGACAGCTGCGAGAGGTGCACGCCAGAAGCAGCGTCGGCGGGACAGCACCGGGAGTGACTGCAAGGGCCTACAAAGCAAGCAGGAGCCTCCCTCCCCAGACAAGGACAGCTGCAGAGCTGCACGCCAGAAAGGGAGGGACAGCACCGGGAGAGACTGCAAGGGCCTACAAGGCAAGCAGGAGCCTCCCTCCCCAGACAAGGACAGCTGCGAGAGCTGCACGCCAGGAGCAGTGTCGGAGGGACAGCACCGTGAGAGACTGCAAGGGCCTACAAGGCAAGCAGGAGCTCCCCCTCCCCAGACAAGGACAGCTGCGAGAGCTGCACGCCAGGAGCAGTGTTGGAGAGACAGCACTGGAGGAGACTGCAAGGGCCTACAAGGCAAGCAGGAGCCCCCCCTCCCCAGACAAGGACAGCTGTGAGAGCTGCACGCCAGGAGCAGCGTTGGAGGGACAGCACTGGGAGAGACTACAAGGGCCTACAAGGCAAGCAGGAGCCTCCCTTCCCAGACAAGGACAGCTGCAAGAGCTGCACGCCAGGAGCAGCATCGGTGGGACAGCACCGTGAGGACTGCAGGGCCTAGCAAGCAGCGAGCCTCCCTCCCAGACAAGGACAGCTGCAGAGCTGCACGCCGAGCAGCGCCAGTGGACAGCACCGGGAGGACTGCAAGGGCCTACAAGGCAAGCAGGAGCCTCCCTCCCAGACAAGGACAGCTGCAGAGCTGCACGCAGAAGCAGGCGCAGGACAGCACCAGGAGTGACTGCAAGGGCCTACAAGGTAAGCAGGAGCACCCCCCGGAGACAAGGACAGCTGCGAGAGCTGCATGCCAGGAGCAGTGTTGGCAGGACAGCACTGGGAGCGACTACAAGGGCCTACAAGGCAAGCAGGAGCTCCCCTTCCCAGACAAGGACAGCTGCGAGAGCTGCACACCAGAAGCAGCATCGGTGGGACAGCACCGTGAGCGACTGCAAAGTAGTGCTACTACCAGAGACAGAGACTGTTCCTGGACTGCAAAAAAAGAACTTTAAACATTTCTGGGGTATACTAAGGCAGAAGAAAGTGCGCACACCCCTTCTCACAAATGACACAAAATTGCTGCTTTCTTAATGACTTTTCATTTATTCAGCAGCACCAGCCCATGCTGTATGCAGCTCCCGATAGATTCTTACGTCTCGCACCCTACAGTGCTTCCACAGAGAATACCAAAACCACAACGTGAAAACATTTAAATATGCACAATTATAAAAGCCTCCACCAATCATATTATCTAATTAATTAAACATCTGATCGTTGTCCAGTGACTTCATACATAAAGTGCTTTACCCAATTAAAAACAATGATGGCATCTTTACATAATCAGTTGCTTTTTCAAATACATAGCTTTCGGATGTTATCTCACACATGGAATAGGAAGTTGGTTCATTACAATTAATTTGTCCATTCGCTTCTTTTTACACAGCCTTTAGTGTAACAATTAGAATCGCAAAGAACCCAATGTTTAACTTCATTGACGATTCCTCACTTAACATTTCTTACTTAATGCATATTGCAATGTATGACATCTGTTGGAAGAAAGACAAAATAAAAGCATAACAAAGTTCTATAAAAGGGAATTTTTACCATCGTTCATATATATATATATATATATATATATATATATATATATATATATATATACAGAGAACACACAGCAATAACATATAGAAAAGTGGAATTTGGGGAAGGCGGGGGGCCTTTTTATATATATATATGTATATATATGTATATATGTATATATATATATATATATATATATACACACACACACACACACATAGCCACTTTCCGGTATCGAGGGTTATGCATAGTAAATGTATTTTTAAATTTTAAATGCGTACTAACAAAAATTTTTTTTATAATGCCATCCAGAGTGCTTCCAATTTTAATAAAATCATAACCACACTGATGTTCATAGAAAAACAAGGCATTGTGCATTTATCAAAATTTAATACATGCTAAATACTGGAAGCCGGTAAAGTGATTGTCTCCAAATTTCTTAAAACATATAATTTCCTAATGACATCTCCATAAGGCATCATGCGATCCAAACAACGGAGACAATATTAGAAAAAATATATATATATTTCATTTTTTAAAGAATACCGTATATCTTTAGCTATTTCTTTTAGCAGTTGTATTTCTTTTCTTTAAAAAAGGTCTTAGCTCAAACTTGCCATTCAGACCAGGGTATTGCACTGCCCCTGTGAGAAAGATCCACTCTTGTTCTTTACAATTTAACAAATTAACTAAATCTCCACCTCTAATATTATGTGGCACATGCTCTATACCCACAGCAGTAACTCTGTGATGATCTATCCGTTTGTGTATTTATGTGCACTGCCATTGCATAGTCTTGGTTATTTATTTATTTAGTTGTTTAATCAGGAGTAGCACATTAAGTTGAAAGCTTTTTTACAGGAGCGACCTGGGAGCACAGGGAAGTTAAGTGACTTGCTCAGGGTCACACAGTATGCAAGTGGAAGCTGTGGGATTCAAACCCAGGTCTGGTCTGCTGGATGTCACCAGATTTGCAGCTCAGAACCTTAAACCACTGCGCTATACTGCCTCCCTTATTATTGGTTATTATTATGTATAGCCAAACCATGTTCGTTTATCCTTTGTCTTAATTTCTTTTTTGCACGTCCAATATAAAGACATCCCCAGCTACACATTAACAAGTAAATAACTGACTCGGTGTTGCAATTTGTGTTACCCCTTACTTTTTCAAGACAACCAGTTCTTTTATTATAGAACACATTGCTTGTTATCATTGTTCCTCATGTTCTACACCCACCACAAGGTTTTGAACCCCATGTCTGTTTTTTTCTGGGGTATATTTCCTGTCGGCTAAGCTATGGAGACTGTTTTTCTTTCTTGACTCTGTGGTACAGATGTGCCTGGTTTGAGCCTATGCTGGGGGTACTTTAAGGGAGCTAGAATTGTACTGTGGGGATGAGGGTCTAACACTGTTAGAGCATTATTGTAGCAACTTAAGGTATTTTGCTTACCATTTGGACATTTGTTTCCTTTGGTGCTGGCAATCCATTTTGTTGGAGGGTTGGAACAGACGCCGCGCATGCGCAGTCCCTGCTGGTAATTTCAGATCTCTTTGTTCCCTAGGGTCTACGTGGCAAGCAGGACCCCCCCCTCCCCAGACAAGGACAGCTGCGAGAGCTGCATGCCAGGAGCAGTGATGGTGGGACAGCACTGGGAGCGACTGCAAAGTAGTGCTGCTACCAGAGGCGGACTGTGCTAGCCCGTCGACGCTTTGCGTTGACTACCCCGCCCCCCACTCTGGGTTGTCCTGCAATTTATTGGTGCCCTAGGTCACGTGACTTAGTCATGTGATCGTTGGTCAAATTTGTAAGTCCTCATTTTGCTGCTTGCCTGTTATACCTGCCAACCACTAGGTGGTGCTAGAGTGCAACTCAAGTACTCTGGATTCCCCTGCAGTCCCAGCCTCATCCTGACCCACACTGACCACATATTAGTAGAATAATGGGTCCAAAACCGGATATTTTCTAGGCATTTTGGAGGTAACACACCAAAGGATAGAACCTGGAACCTTCTGCACTAGGGGCGGAAGCACTAGCCGCTTTCCCAAATCTCCAGGCCTGTCTTGAACTAGTGCATTAATATACTTAGCCAGAGCAAGATGTATATATCAGTAAATCATGGAAGCCCCCCCAACCTGCCCATGGGAAATTTCTCTACCGTCATCTACTGTTTCAGCTCATGTAGTAAACTGTATACTGAGCACATGGAGAGGAACAATTGGGATAGAAGGGACTGAGGTTGGAAGCCAGGCCCCCAAACAGCAAGGTCAGGGGGCTTATTCGGTAGGGTGGTGGGGGGTACTGGGTGTGGGTTGGCCATGATGCTGCACATGGCGTGGAGGGTGGGGGGTTGTATGGTGTGCAAACAGTTGGCACAAATCAGGGAGGAAATAAGGGGAGTATGCTGGACCCTTGATGCATTGGAGTGGCAAAAGGGTGCTAGATGAGTTTGGAGGGGTGTTGAGGAAGATCGAAGCAGTAGTGAGGATGGCAGGACGCATCACTATGAGGCACCTGAGAGCAGGAGGATGGCATGTGACACAAGGAGGGGGAGGGGCTGGTCAGGAATAGTAGGCAACAGTGGAAGAGACGAGCTGCTTGGGTGGAGGAATAGGGAAGCAGCAGGGGAGATGCCTGAGGGATGGAAGACAAAGGAGAAGGAGGGATGGAATGTGGTGGGGGGCAAGGAGACTCAGAGAAATCTCATAGAGAGGAAGGAGGGGGAGCTCCAGGAGGGGATGGGTAGTTGGGGGTATTGCACATAAAAATAGGTTTGCAGAGCTACTGATGCAGCATGAGGAAGGGGGTGATGAGGTTTGTGCGTCGGGTGTTAAGGGTGGAGAGAACGGGGATGACATGTCAGAGTCCCAAGAAGAAGGGAAAATAGAGGTTCTGCCCATGGTAGGGGCAAAGGGGGGTGGTTTAGCAAATACAGGGATAAGTGCACAAGGAGGAAGGCACCCCAAGACTGTGGGAAGCTGAAGGGGGCATCGGGAGAAGGGGAATAGGGGCCAGCATACAAATGAAGAAGGTCACCTCAGAGTAGTAGTGACCAGGAAGAAACATCGAGAGTCAGAGTTAATTCAGCGGAGCAGGTCCATGAGGGCAGGGAATGTAGTATCAAAGGGTCAAGCTGGCCTAGAACCAAGGGGGGACAGTGAGGGTCAGCATGGTATCTTAGGCAAGGGAGAGGCGCTGGCCAGTGATAATGATGTGGGACTAGAGCAGGAGGGTAAGATAGCTGGGCCCAGAGGCAAGGGGGACAAGCTGGGCAGTGATATTGAAGAGGGGCCAGCACAGGAGGGCAAGTTAGCTGGAACCCCATTGACAAACCTCACTGGTGATAAACGGGACTCAGATGGAAAGGTGGAGGGGGAAGAGGGGAGGAGAACCCCAAGACAGGAGAGGATTAGGCCAAGGTAGGATAGCGAATCTGCAGAAAGGCAGTTGGGGGGACAGGCAGAGGAGCCGGCCACAGGTAGTGGTAGTGGGAGGAGGGTGGGGAGCACCGGAGGCAGAAGGGCTGCAGGGAGGAATCCAGGTGGTGGCCACTGGAGAGGGAAGGCTACAGGGACGTGGAAGGGGAATTTCAAGCTGGAGGTATGGGACTCTGGGATGGGCGAGTTAGGAGGCAATGAAGATAAGGAGGATCTGAGGGACGGACAATCAGTAGGTACAGGATCCAGTCCAAGGAGGGTGGAGGAGAAGTCTCACAATCGGGGACTCCATAGTCAGAGGCATTAGCTGGGGAAGCAGAGTAGCAGTAAGGTCTGGGTAAACTGCTTGCCGGGTATGACAACAGCCAAAGTGATTCACCACATTCCCTCCTGGGGGAAAAGACAGGATGAGAGAACCCATCTGGTGTTCCGTTTGGGAACAAATGCCTTTGTGGGACACAGCTTGATGGAGGTGCAGGCTAGGTTTGAAGCACTGGCAAGGTTCTGCAGCAGCCTGAGTTTTAGATCTGTAGCATTCTGCGAGATGCTGCCTGTTCCGAGAGCCAGCTCAGAGAGGAAGCAGAGGATAGCTGAGTTAAATAGCTGGCTGGCTGGATGGAGCGCTAGGAAAGGCTTTGGGATGGTGGGGGAATGGGGGACAACTTGGCAAGATGAAAGCTTATTCGCCGCAAACAGGCTTCCCTTAAACAAGGAGGGTAAGGAGGTGCTGAAAGGGAAATTGGAGGAGTACATGGTAAACTCCTACAATTTAAACTGACATGGGGGGGGTGTTACAGACGAATCCCCAAAAGAGCATAGCTGACAGGCCCTCCCCGAAAGTAGGACGCCCAGTTGGGGCAGTGGGTTGGAGGGTCAGGTTGGTGGGTTGTGGTAGGAAAAGAGAGGACATCAGGTTGACAGGAGTTTGGAAGGCCATGTGCCAAGACACCAGGAGCCTGGGTAACAAGGTCCTGGACCTGGCAGCGGTCATGGCTGAGGCAGGATTAGACTTGGTGGGAATCACTGAGACTTGATGCCGTGGGGGAGCAGGATTGGGACATGAACATAGCAGGGTATAATCTCTTTAGGAGAGACAGTGTCAGAAGGGGCGGGGAGTGGCGCTTTACATGCGGGAGGGGATTCAGGCAACAGAAATACAAGGTAGGTGGGGGGACACAGAGGCATTGTGGGTTTCAATAAGCACGGGGAAGGGTGAGGTGGTGCAAACAGGAGTGGTCTACAGGCCACCAGGGTAGGAAGAGAGTGTGGACAACCAGATGATGGAAGAGACACTAATGATGGCAACTAGGGGTGAGGTCCTGCTGATGGGGGACCTCAGCCTACTGGATGTGGTGTGGGACATGCTGTAAGCAGCATCACTCAAAAGCAGGGCGATTCTGGACTCCCTTCATGTGGCCTTACTAAGACAGATGGTCAAGGAGCCAGCTAGGGAAGGGGTGGTGTTAGATGTGGCATTAACCAATGGGGATAGGGTAGGGGACGTATGGGTGGGAGAAAACCTTGGTGCAAGTGACCATGGTACTGTGTGGTTCACGGTACGCACATCCGCTACCATAAACCGGACCAAGGTGAAGGTGCTTGACTTCAGACGAGTGGATTTTAGTAGGATTGGGGAATATGCTCGTCAGGCACTGGTAGGAGTAGGGGAACTACAAGGGGTGGAGGACTTGTGGGACTCAAAGGGGGCCATAATAGGTTTCACAAACCTCTGTGCAAGGAGGGTAAACAAAAATAAGAGAAAGTGAAAGCCATTATGGTTCAACAGGGAAATGGAGAGCAGCATCAGAGCTAAGAGAAGAGCCTTCAGGAGGTTTAAAACGATGCAGGAGGAGGAAGCTTGGGAAGAATATCAGGCTAGGCAGAGGGAGGCGGGCAGAGAGGTCAGGTGAGCAAAAGCAGGGAAGGAGGAGAACATTGCATAGGAGGTTAGGAAGGGGGTCAAGACCGTTTTTCAGTATATAGGCGAAAGGAAGAAGACGAAGAAGGGGATTCAGTCTGAAAAACGGGACAGGGAGAGGGTGGTGGGAGATCTGGAGAAAGCTGAACTGCTGAACAGATTTTTCTGTTCAGCATTCACGAAGGAAGAAGAATGGAAGGGGGGTAGTTATAGGAGTGCACTGGTGGAAGGGGTGGACATGAGTCCATTTCGGGAAGAGGTAATCCTAAGGCAACCTTGAGATCTGAAAGTAGACAAGGTCATGGGGCCGAATGGGGTGCATCCTAGGGTTTGAGGGAACCGAGTGATGTACTGGCTGCTCTCTTGACCATTCTATTCAACAACTTCTTAAGCTCTGGGGTGGCACCAAATGACTGGAAACGGGAGGATACAGTACCCCTTCATGGGGGGGGGGGTGAGGGAAGAGGTGGGAAGTTACCAGCCAGTGAGCTTGACATCTGTGGTTGCAAAGCTCATGAAAAAGTTGCTCAAAATTAGAATCATGAGTTACCTGGAGGCTAACGGCCATAGGGACCCAAGGCAACACGGGTTCACCAAGGGCAGATCCTGTCAAATGAACTTGATAGAGTTCTTTGACTGGGTCACCAAGGTGGTGGATTGGGGGGGCTCAGTGGACGTGGCCTAACTTGATTTCAGAAAAGCGCTTGACTCGGTGCCGCACATGAGGCTGTTACACAAAATGGGTCGCCTGGGGTTGGGGGAGGGGGTGATAAAGTGGGTTAAGAACTGGTTGGAGGGCAGAACACAGAGGATATTGGTCAACGGGGCACCCTCAGAGGAGTCCGCGGTCATCAGTGGGGTCCCCCAAGGGTCGGTGCTGGGGCATCTTCTGTTTAATATCTTTATAGGGGATATAGTGGAGGGCCTGGAGGGGAGGATGAGTCTGTTTATAGACGATGCAAAGGTCTGCAACAGAGTAGACAAGCAGGAAGGGGTGGAGATGATGTGTCGAGATCTAGAGCAGCTGGAGAAGTGGTCCAAGGAGTGGCAATTGTTCAATATGGCAAAATGTAGGATTATGCACTTAGGCATAAAAAATTAAAAAGCTGAGTACTGGATGGGGGTAGATCCGTGCAGGTTACAGAAGAGGAAAGGGACCTAGGTAGCATAATTTCACAAGACCCGAAGGTGGGTAAGCAGTGTGGAGGGGCAGTGGCAAGGGCCAGCAGGATGCTGGGTTGCATAGGGAGGGGAATATCCAGCAGAAGGTGAGAGGTCATAGTTCCCCTGTACACCCAGCTGGTTAGGCCGCACCTGGAGTGTGGGGTCCAGTTCTGGAGGCCGTACCTCAGGAAGGATGTGGAGAGGTTGGAATGTGCACAGAGGAAAGCAACAAAGATGGTCAGAGGGCTCGATCAATTGCCATATGAGGGGAGAGACTGAAAGACATAGGAATGTACTCACTGGAGCAGAGGAGGGAGAGGGGTGACATGATTGAGACATGTAAATACCTCAAGGGCTTTAATAAAGTGCCTGTGGAGAGCCTGTTCCAGCTAATAGAGTGACCAAGAGTGAGGGGACACGAATTACAAATCGGAGGGGGGGGAGGTGGAATTTGGAGGTAATCCTAGGAAGTACTTCTTCACTGAGAGGGTGGTGGGAAACTAGAATGGACTGCCAAGGGAGGTGGTGGGAGAGAGGACTGTAGTGGGAGGTTCAGAAGGGCATGGGATAAACACAGGGGGCTGCTGAGAAGTGGGGGTACTATAGTTAAGACCTAAGTGGACACTTAGGCAAACTGAGCAGACTGGGTGGGCTGGACAGTCCTTTTCTGCTGTCACATTCCTATGTTCCTATGTATTGTGCAAACATATTACAGACACTGTATATACAGAGGCTGCGAATCAGGTAAGGTATGGTCAGAGTTTGGGAGGGTAAGGCTAGGGGAGGGGACTGGGAGGGGGTGGGTATAGGTATGGTAAGGGTTGAGGGGGAGAAGCAGAAGCATGGGGGATATAGGGTAGCTTGGAGATAGGATTTAAGGGCACAGAATGTGGGGGAGTGGTGCGTGTTCTAGGGGAGTTTGTTCCAGAGGAAAGGGAGATGGTAGGAGAAGGCGGCTTTGGCAGAGCTAGTGCATGGGCGGGGAAGGAGAAAGTCAGATCATCCTTGGTTCGGAGAGAGTATGAAGAGGAGCTGACTGGGGAGAGGCAGGAGTTAAGGTGTGGCTGGGTACTGAACCAGAATTTAGAAATGAAAGATGCTATGGATATGGGGCCTAGCAGATAGAGGCAGAGCATATTACACTAGTACTTTGTGAACTGCACTGGCTGCCTGTTATTGTTTTAACTTAGAAACATAGAAACATAGAACATAGAAGTTGACGGCAGATAAGGACCGCAAGGCCCATCCAGTCTGCCCATTTCTTTTTCTACCTTATAAATGTGCCTTCGGCCTTTGCTCTGTCAGTGACCTATCTATTCATAGTCATTTGTATTGCTCCCTTATGCCTATCCCATGCCTGTTTGAAGCCCTGCACTGTATTCATAGCCACCACTTCTTGTGGTAAGCCATTCCATGCATCCACCACCCTTTCTGTGAAAAAATTTCCTCACATTCCCCTTAATTGGCCTCCCTCTAATCTCATGCTGTGTCCTCTTGTCCTGCTATTTTCTTATATTTAAACATGTTAGACTTTTCACCTTGTTTATGCCCTTAAGGTGTTTGAATGCCTCGATCATATCACCTCTCTCCCTCCTTTGCTCAAGGGTATACATATTGAGCTCGCTAATCTGTCCTCATATGTCTTCTGATGCAGTCCCTGCACCATTTTGGTTGCCCCTTCTGGACTGCCTCAATTTGGTTAATGTCCTTGTGAAGGTGTGGCCTCCAATACTGCACGTAGTACTCCAGATGGGGCCTAACCAGTGTCTTGTACAGAGGGATTATTACCTCCTTACGACTTGTGATACCCCTACTAATACACCCTAACACCCCCTAGCCTTACCTACTGCTTTAGAGGTCTGCTTGATGATTTTAGTCATCAGTGATGATGATGCCCAAGTCTCTTTCTTCCTTTGTGACTGCTAGCAACTCCTCCCAGCCTATAGGTGGCTTCAGGGTTTCTCTTCCCTATGTGCATGATTTTGCACTTCTTTGCATTAAATCCCAGTTGCCACTCTTCTGACCATTCTGCTAGTTTATCCAGATCTCTTCTCATTCTGCCCACCCCATCTGGATCATCTACTCTGTTGCAGATCTTGGTGTCATCTGCAAACAGACAAGCCTTACCTCTAGTCCATCTGCAAGGTCACTAATGAAGATGTTGAAGAGGACCGCCCCAGGACTGATCCCTGAGGTACCCCACTTGTGACTTGCATCTCTTCTGACTGTATACCATTTACCACCACTCTCTGTTTTCTGCCCGTCAACCAGTTTGCCACCCAGTTGACCAACTTCTGACCCACCCCGAGCCTACCCAGCTTATTTATCAATCTTCTATGTGGAACAGTGTCAAAAGCTTTGCTGAAGTCAAGGTAGGCGACATCAACTGCTCCCCCTTGGTCCACCACTCTGGTTACCCAGTCAAAGAAATCTAAGAGATTAGTTTGACAGGACCTTCCTTTGTAAACCCATGCTGTCTTGGATCCTGTGCCCCTATGGATTCCAGGTGTTGCACTATCCTTTCCTTAAGGAGTGCCTCCATAATCTTGCCCACTACTGAGGTAAGACTGACCGGTCTGTAGTTCCCGCCTCCTCCCTGCTACCACTCTTGTGAGGCGGGATCACATAAACCCTTCTCCAGTCTTCTGGGACCTCTCCTGTGCTCAGAGACTCACTAAACAATTCTGCTAATGGCTCTGCTGGTTCCTCCTTTAGCTCCTTAACCCTGGGATGTATGCCATCAGGTCCCATTGCCTTATCCACCCTGAGCTTAGCAAGCTCTTGTAGGACCCTTTCTTTGTGAAGGGAGTAGTGCTCACCTCCTCCCCCTGTGTCCATGATGCTGAGCTGTGGGCCCTGTCCTACCTTCTCTTCAGTAAATACTGAGCAAAAGTATCTATTTAGGATAGATGCCTTTACAGGTCCTCCTCCTCACATGCCCCTTTTCTCCATTAAGCTTAGCAATACCCCTCTGGACTTTCTCCTTTCACTAATGTATCTATAGAAAGTCTTGTCTTCTTTTACTGTTCGTAGCTAGTGTTTCCTCAGTTTGGGACTTTGCCTGCCTTACTGCCTTACCTGCTTCCCTTAGGCAGTTTGGTATGCCTCCTATCTTCATCCCGCCATGCTCCTTTATATTTCCTGAAGGCCAGCCTTTTGGCTCTGACCTTTCTGCTACTGTATTTGAGAACCAAAGTGGTTTCCTTCTTCTTTGCACTTCCTTTCTGTCTAACACAATGGGATGTTGCTTCAAGTATTGCATCCTAATGCTTGCCCACTTTGCCTGTACCCCTCACCTGTGTTTCTTTTGCCAGGGCTAGCTTAACTTGTAGGCCATCTTATCAAAGTCAGCTCCTCTGAAGTCCCATATTTTTGCCTTGGAATGGGATGATTTAGATGTAGTAGCCAACTGAACCATACCATGTGATGGTTACTGGCCCCCAGGTGACCTTCTACCTGGAGATCTGTGATCCCTTCTTTGTTAGTCAGTACTAGATCTAGGATAGCCCTGTCTCTTGTGGGTTGCTGTACCAGTTGTTTGAGGCCCCTCTGCAGGGAATCCACTATGAGTCTAGTTCTGGCAGATGTTCCTGCTGGTATTGACCAATCTGTATCTGGCATGTTGAAGTCTCCCATTATCAGAACCTCCCTTTAGCTGTCATGTTTTGTATATCTTCTAACAGTAATGTATCTATGTCCTTCCTCTGGTCTGGGGCCTGTAGACAACCCCAGTTCTTATGGCTGTCCCATTTCCTGTTTCCAGGGTGACCCACAGTTCTTCTGGCTCCTTATGTGTATTCTGAATTTCTGTAGCTTTGATATTTTCATTAACATACAGGCCACTCCCCCTTTGCACCCTCGGTCTCTTCTGAACAATACATAGCCAGGTACTGAAGTCTCCTAAGTGTGGTTACTGGTAAACCACGCCTCACTAATTGCTACTATGTCCAGTTTAGCCTCTGACATTATTGCCTGCAGGTCTGGGATCTTATTTCCAGGCTGTGAGCATTTGTGTACATGATTTTCCATTGGCCAGATTTTGGTGTGTTAGTTGTTGGGTGAAGTTTGGCATTACCCCTGTGCATCGTATGGGGAGACAAACCTTTTTTCTTACCTGGTGATGCAAATGAACGGCAAACATGCTGAATTCCTGTTTGACCACTAGCTGAGGGGGGAGGGGTGTTCTTCCCATTCGACGTATGGGGTGCTGCACCCCTCTCCCCATTTGCTAGTTTAAATATTCTGCAAAGACGTCAAACTTCTGCCCCAATGCACTGACTCCTTTTTAGTCAGATGCAGTCCATCAAATTTAAAGAACTTTGCTCCCAGAACTGTTGCCAGTTCCCTACAAATCTGTGTCCTTTTCCTGGCACCAGTCCTTGAGCCACGTGTTTAGCTCCCCTATCTCCCTTCTCTGACCTTCCGTCCATCTGCTCCCTCCCAGACTGGCAGGATCTCAGAGAAGGAGATGCCGGACAAAATAGATGATAGTTTGTCACCCAGCCTAGTCAGGTGTTCCTTGGTCTCCACAACTGACCGGCTGGCGAGATCATTAGTCCCTATGTGTACTAGGACATCAATGTTTTCTCCTGCCTTGTGAACAATTTTAGCAATGCGGTCAGTGTCTCTCCATGCTGATGTACCTGGGAGACATCTGGCCATCACCCTTGGCTGGAGATGGGTATCAACTCCCGAATCATGGAGTCTCCTATGATCAGAAGTTTTTTGGATTTCCTTTGTGCTTGTTTAGTTTTGGTTCCTGATTTGGGTGAGTTTTGTTGTGCTAGCTCCTGTGCCGCAGTGTCCTGCTCTGCAGTGTCTTCTGCCTCTTTATTTGATTTCAGAGATAGAGGCAGATACCTGTTTGTAGTGTTTATATGGTTTTTGGAGGTAATGTGTTGGAGAGCAGAGAGTGATGGGGCACCTGATTTGTTCTCCTAACCACCTGCCAACCTCCTGGACCAACTACCCTCTGCGGTCGAGGTTTTCTGTTGGATGCTGGGAAATGGCGGTGGTTCTTATAATGTATCCTCTTCAATATGAAATTTGAGGCGCAATCTTGCCCATGCTGCCCGGAGCTGAGCCCTAAGATCTCAAAGGCCCAGCATGTAGGACAGTGTCCTAAATCCTGTAAGACTGTCCTTCTGAAAATTGTTCCACAGTACCTGCAGTTAATGAAATCCATTCCAAATAAGTTGCTGGGTTTGTAACCTAGTCAGAGTAATTAGAAGGAAAAAAATGCAAGTAATGGTTTAATTGTGCTTTTGTTTAACTTGTTATAACAAGTTAAATTACCGTGCCCCTGTAAATGATATCACTTTGTGGAGGCCCCACTGATCCGCCCCTTCCTGCTCTGCCACAGGATATGTCACAACTGTGGTACCCTATAAAAGGAGTGTAGCGTGGGGTGGTTGGGGATGGGGGTGGGTGGCTGGGCCCTTCCCCTGCCTAAAAAGAAGAACCACGGACGAAAGAACAAGGAGGTAAGAGCAGAAACAATCAGTCAACAACAAATGCAGTAACCCTGAAAGCTTATCCTAATGTCAGATAAAACTGTAAAACCTGTAAAGCACCACCTGTAATAATTTCAGAGAAGATATACCCTGTAAGAAACACTTTGCTCCAGAGAAAAATAAAGCAGTAACAGAAGATATACCTTGCAAAAGACAATTTGAATCAGAAGATTACAGCAGTAATCTGTTAGCACACACCTGTAGGCACACCTTGTAGAAGAAGGTATACCAGCAACAACAATTTGAATCAGAGAAAAAATAAAGCAATGAAATGTTAGCAACAAACAGTAGCAATCCCTGTGAGTAAAAAATAAAAACACCACCACACAGTCAATCTGCTTAGCCAAACTAAGTCTTAATCCTTCTCCCTTGCTCTGGTAAGTTTCTCTACTCTGCCTTTCAAGCAGTCTTAGAAGGAAAGAGCTCAGGTGAAGCTAGGTGCCTTGGCCAGCAAACCAAGTCCCTAAACAGACTGGGCCCCATCTCCCTCAGCAAGCTTCTGACCCCTGGCCTGAACCAACCCAGTAGAAGCCTTCGTTCCAGGAACTGGGGTCTGCTTGTGGTTTTCTGCTCAAGTTTAAAATCTGCAGGGATGGAGCATTTTCAGTAGAGGCCTCTGATGGTCGTATGGAACTCCCTTCTGCCATTGATTAGGCAGATTCACAGATTGACCCATTTCAAAGCCAAAGTCTGGAGATGGCTCTTCTGCTCAGCTTAGCCTGGCCCTACTTTATGAACTGAGCTTTCTTTTTGTATTCCATTCCATTTCATTTTTTTATTTTTTTTATTTTAGGATGTCTGTGAATATTGGGTGTGTATTCATTATTTATTATTCACACGTAATTACTGATTACATTGACTATAAACCTGAAATCAAGCCCTGTAATTATAAGTATTATGTGAGTGAATACCACTCATGTAATACTGCACACCTATCAATCAAAAGATAGGTCTTAGTGTGGTGCTTGCAAGTCTCTGTTAACCTTGTTAAGCAGATTAGCAGCATTTGTCATATTATATAAAGTGGGCATGGAAATCCCTGTGTCCTGACTGAGACTTGATTTTAGCCATGGCAGCATGAGAGCATCACCAATGGTTTAAAACAAGTCCTTGCCAACCAGGGCAACTCACAGAATACATAAATCGCTTCCAAATCTTCGTTAGCCAGACTGGACACTCTGTTTCACTCCTTCTGCCATTTTGCTTTTGACAGTCCTCCATGCACCCATCATTGCAGCCTCAATCTCTCTTCCTAGCTGACAAACGACATATCCTCTGTGCCTCCTTTCTTGCTAAATTCTGTTTTTTCTTTCTCCCCTCTTACCTCTCATCCTCTATCTCTCCCAAACCTCCTTCTTACCACTCCCTTAGAAACCAAGACTCATGAACCCTAAACCTTCCTCACAGATCTTCACCTGCAGGCCAATCAACGTTCTCCCTACCAATTCCCAAAAATATGGAACTCCCTCCCCCAGCCTGTCCAGCACTCTGCTTCACCTAAAATCCTACCTCTTAAGTAACCTCCCCCCATCTGTACTTGCGCCTAATCTATACATACTAAATAAATACTCCCTCACTTTATTTTTTGCCCCCTGATCAGTTGCACATAAACTGTTAGCACTTATAAATGTTAAAAGTTAAATCACTTTGTCCCTTGTAATCTGTTGGAGTGATTGATTGTTTTCCTGCAGTGTTATCTAAGTTTTGCCCTGTTTTTAACTTTGCCTGTAGCTGACTCAGATTCTCCTTGTCTTCTGATGTACACTGTATATCAAACGTTATACCCTCTGTAAAATTGCAAATACTACATGTGTAACTTTATGCTGCATATGATGATTATATCTGTTTATATCCCTCCCCCCTCCCCAGGGTTGCTCCTGGAAACAAACTTTTGCTCAGTATGCCTTTCCTGGTAAAACATTGTAAATAAGTAAGTAATAAATAAGTCACTTAATTCCTAATTTCCATCACAAACATGGCTGCAACCTTTACTCATATATAAAAAACTTCAACTAGGCCCTAAAAACCAAAGTCCATTAAACTAAAGTAAGTAAATGATTTAATGTTATTTTCACTGAAGAGCCCCTTCCTACACACATACACAAATTAAAAAAATCAAGTATTACTTGGAGTTTCCATTGCTGTTGTTTCTGTGACGACCATGAACAATGCTGCTCCTATCCCTACCAGTTTGCCAGAGGACTCCCCTGCTCCTTACCTGCAACAGATAAAACTGAGGTTCTTGCTCCACTCGAGGTCTGTGTGTCCGTGTGTGGGAGATAGTGGCGAGTGTCGGACCACTCTTAGAAATACGTTAAACGCATAAACGATGCTGTGCAACAATTGCGTAACATGTTATGTCACCACGTTAAATATGCATATTCTCGATCACGCTAAAAATTACTAATACGCAGTAGCACGTTTGTTGCATCTAACATAGAAACATAGAATTTGACGGCAGATAAGGACCGCTTGGCCCACCCAGTCTGCCCATTTCCCACCTACTGGATGAGCTGCAGATCCTAGTTAACCAGCAGCCTACTTCTTCTTACCCCCACCCCCCAGAATTGCCTTATGACTGTCCCATGCATGCTTGAATTCCACCACTGATTTTGACTCCACAACCTCCGCCGGAAGGCCATTCCATGCATCCACAACCCTCTCTGTAGAAAAATACTTCTTAAATTACCTCTGAGCCACCCCCCCCATATTCAAATTGTGCCCTCTTGTTCTTGCATACCGCTTTTTTTGAAAGATGCTACCCTCTTGGACTTTGTTGATTCCCTTTAGGTACTTGAAAGATCTTACTTCGAGATACAGCTCTTGCAGCAGGTTACACCATTAGGACTGAAGCCGGCAGGCGTCAGGACCCCACGGAAAAATTCTAGCTAGCTGTCTTCAGCGGGGACCGCCTCCGACGTCAGTCCCGCCTCCGACGTCAGGCGTAGTACATAAGGGCGGTCCACCAGATTTCTAGTTCTTTCCGCCGACTTGCAAGTCTCGGAACCCTTCGGTTCGCTTTCCAGCGCCAAGGACGCTATGGTAAAGGTTTTCCTATGGGAAATTTCGTTCTTTGGATCAGTCTTTTCTGATGTCCTCTCCGACCTCCGGTCACTCCTCTAAGTGCACCTGTGGGAAGCAGATCCCATTCAAGGATCCGCACTCGGCCTGTGTCCTGTGTCCTGTGCCTGGGCCCAGACCATGACACCCGGTCCTGCTCCTTTTGCCAGGGCTTCAATAGCAGAACATGGATCCAATGCCAGAAGGCTCTCCAGGCTTTTTTGTTAGAAGAGCGCCTTAAGACCATGGCTTCTAAGGGGGGTTCTTCGCAGAAGGCCCGTAAGCAGACCGAGAAGCACAAGGAGAAGGCTCCTTCCAGGTCCCCGTCTAGGGCCTCTGATTCCCGCAGCTCTGGCTTCAGGTCTGACCGCTCTCCTTCCCGGGCCAGCTCTCAGCCTCCCCCTGCTGGGGTGAGCAAATCTTCTACCTCTTCTCAGGCCAAGACTCCCAGGTCTTCCTCATCCTCCAAGGCCCTGGCTAAGTCGGGGGATCGCCACCATCACCATAGGTCGGGTTCCCGCCATCCTGAACCTGACGTCAGGTCTGCCTCTCTTCCACCGATCCACAGGAAGACCAAGGAGCTTACCTCGCTCAAAAAGCCGCGGGACCTGATGCCGGGTTCATCTGTCGTCGCCTCTTGCCATAGATCTCCAGAGCCGCCAGCCAAGGGACCATCGCTGCCAGTACCTCATCATCGGATGCCGTAGGGGGACCAGCTCGCCTCCCTACTGAGAAGAGGACCCCGACGCCCGACCATGTCGGTCAGGAGACCATACGAGGAGGAGTCTACTCAGCCCGAGGATGAGACGGGCGACCCCGGTCCTGTTGAGACTCCCAGGGCACCTTCGCCTACACCCGAGCCCCCTGCGGAGCCGACGCCGGGACCCGACGACCGTCCACCGGCGCCCGGGCCGTTGTCGGGATTTTCCTTTTCAGAGGTGAAGGAGCTGTTTACTTTCTGGTTGGATACCGTCAAAAAGGACATGGTTCCCACACCACTTCCGCTTCCTCCTCCTCCTACACCGGTTGTCCCTCCGGTTCCTGCGCCCCCTTCTTGATCTGGGTCTGCAGGCCGGTTACCTCCTCCCCGGGAGCCTAGGACCCCTCCAAGGGGGAGATCAGAAAGAAGGAGACCTCCGTCCAGATCCTCTTCTGGGTCACCCAGTCCCAAGAGACCAAGACGACGATGACGCTCGCCTTCGACGGAGGACACAGGATCGGACTTCTCATCATCGAGATCCCCATCTCCCCTCTCCATCCCTTCACCGGACCCACGTGAGCTACCGAGGTCTCCTCTGGATGACCCTTTGTTCTTGGATATTATGAGACACATCCAGGAGAACATGGGATGGGATGTGGAAGAGTTAGACCCCGAAAGGCTGTGCCTCGAAAAGTATCTTCGGCAGAAGGACCCCAAGCCTGTGGTGGTGCCACCCTTGGTTGACACGTTCATGGACATCACCAAGGCAGCGTGGAAGTGTCCACATTCGCTCCCGCCGATGCCAATAAGGCTGACCGCCTGTACAAGGCTCCAAGAGAAGACCAGTACTTGGCTCAGCACCCTCAGGCTGATTCTCTGGTCATCACAGCCTTTCATGACCGGTCCCAGAGACCGCAACATCTGAGCACCCTGCCACCTGACCCAGAGTCCAAGCAGTTGGACGCCATGGGTCGGTGCATGTATGGTTCCGCTACATGCGCCATCAGGTCCTTGAATTATCTAACCCACGTGGTGCAATTCCAAAATGCCCTGTGGGAACAGGGTCTGGAAGTGGCTGAGAAACTGCCGGAAGGTGAGCAGAAGGAGGAGATGCTTCAGCTCCTCCGTACAGGTTCGGACGTGGGAACCCAGGTATTACGAGCTGCGTACAACTCTGTGGACTCCTCGGCCAGAGCAGCAGCTTCATGCATGTGCCACCGGAGACACTCTTGGCTCTTGTTCTCGTTTTACCCCGACGCCCAGAAAACATCCTGGATGCTCCATTCGAGGGAGAAGTTCTGTTTGGTAAACCTCTGAGTAGATCATTTCCAGACTCAAGAGGCCGGAAGGCGGTGAGGTCGGTCCAGGCCATGTACATCACCCAAGCTTAGTTCCTTCATAGGAACCAAAGCAGATTTCGGGACGGACGCGAGACAGCAGTCCCGGCCTGCTCCACAACAGAGGGGCCCGGCTTTCGCAGAGTCCAGGGAAACAACCTGCAGGCCGAGGCCAGCGTGACTCCTAAGCCGGTCCAGCCAGCGGGACCTCAGCCGCCACAGCTGACTCTTCCCGCCCCGCCCCTCAGGATCAATGGGACGCCATGGTCGGGGGTCGATTATAATTTCCTGCCAGGATGGCAGACTATCCACAGACAGGTGGGTTCTACAGTTGGTCGCAAGAGGCCACTTTATAGAATTCGTGGGAAAGCCACCCTCGAGGCCTCCTTTGCTCTCCCGGTACTCGGGTCAGCACAAGTTATTGATCAGACAAGAAGTACTCACGCTCCTGCAGAAGGGAGCGATAGAGTACGTCCCAGAGAACTAGAGAGGACACGGGTATTATTCTCACTTCTTCCTGGTTCCAAAGAAAACAGGGGACCTCCGTCTGATTCTGGACCTCAGTGACCTCAATTTGTCGGTCGTCTTCAAAAGATTTCGCATGGTGACCCTTCCAGGTCTTATCCCCATGCTGAAGCAGGACGCCTTTTTAGTGTCTTTAGATATGCAGGATGCTTACCTGCACATCCCCATAGCTCAAGCGCACAAGAGGTTCCTGCGCTTTGAGTTCCTCGGCCATCACTTTCAGTTCCGAGCTCTTCCTTTCCGGCTGTCGTCGGCACCGGGAACTTCCGCTCCCGTTGCCATTCACCTCCCACCTATTGTCTCAGGAGAAAGGTTTGCTGGTCCATCTGGACTTACGCTGTCTGAACCTGCATGCATGGCTCCTAGAGACATAGCCATCCTGCGTCACGGGATCTCGCAAGAGGTTGCGGATATTCTTGCTGCAGCCAGAAAGCCGGCAACGCATGCAACGTATGCCATGAAATGGCGCCGCTTTGTTTGTGGTCGCAAGCACGCGGCTTTTCCCCTTTAGGTTGTCCAGTAAAAGAGGTGTTAGACTACCTGCTTTCCCTTTTTCATTCGGGCCTCGCCTACTCCTCTATTAAAGTGCACCTCTATGCCATTTCAGCCTTTCACCTCCCAGTAGGTCAGCGCACAGTGGCACAGCTAGACGCCTGTCGTGAATTTTTGAGAGGGGTGTTGCACCTTAGGCCCCCCATTAAGAACCCGGTGCCTCCATGGGATTTGCTCTTTATCCTGGAGCAACGCACTTCCCTTTGAACCTGCCGCGGATTGTGAGCTGCGTTTTCTCTCGTGGAAAATGTTATTTTTAGTTGCTGTTACGTCAGCGAGAAGAGTTTCTGAACTTCAGGCTCTCATGTGCAAAGAGCCTTATTTAGTTTTCCACAAGGACAGAGTTTCCCTGAGGACGAATCCCAAATTCTTGCCTAAGGTGGTTTCCACACTCACTCTCAATCAGGATATTGACCTACCGGTTTATTTTCCCAATTATTCCAACAGAGGAGAGGCGATGCTTCACACCCTGGATGTTCACTGCAGCTTAAGATACTACCTGAGCAGAACTAAGCAGCTTCGTTCCTCGGAGCAACTCTTCGTTTCCTTTACTGAAAGGATGATGGGCCATCCAGTTTCCAAAACAGTCCCTGTCTCACTGGCTTGTCCAGTGCATCTCATACTGTTGTGATATCAAAAGAAAGCCCCTCCCTGGAGCAGTCCGGGGACATTCCACTAGGGGTGTGGCCACTTCCTTTGCAGCTCTTCAGAACGTCTCCACCTCTGCTATTTGTGCTGCTGCCACTTGGAGTTCTGTTCATACCCTTTATCAGGCATTATAGCCTGGACATCGCCTCAAGGCGAAGAGCAGGCTTCGCCTGGCAGTGCTGCAGGGTCTCCTGCCCTAGATTTGAGGCCTGGAATGTTCTTTTGAATTTCCTCCTCCTGAGCGTTACAAGCTCATTGCTTGGGAATCAGTCCTATGGTGTAACCTGCTGCAAGAGCTGTATCTCGTAAGATAGTACAGTTACGAAGAATTTACTGTGAACAGTAGATCTTCGAGAACAGCTCTTGCAGCAGGTACCTTCCCGCCCACCTTCCCCTTGGAGGAGGCATGGCTTAGGCTTTTCTAACAGGGATTTATCTCCTTATTGTCTTCTGACGGTGGATCCTCGGTCTCCCATTCTGATGTCATCCTGCGGCCGGAAGTCTCCGGCGGGAGAATCAGAATCTGTGGACCGCCCTTATGTACTCACGCTGACGTCGGAGGTGGGACTGATGTCGGGGGCCGTCCCCGCTGAAGATAGCTAGTTAGAATTTTTCCGTGAGGTCCTGACGCCTGCCGGCTTCAGTCCTAATGGTGTAACCTGCTGCAAGAACTGTTGTCGAAGATCTACTGTTACGATAAGTTCTTACGTAACTGTACTTTTCTATCATGTCCCCCCTCTCCCTCCTTTCCTCGAGGCTATACATGTTAAGCCCCTTATGTCTCTCTTCATATGTCTTCTGGTGCAGACCCTGCACCATTTAATTGCCCTCCTCTGGACAGCTTCCATCCTGTCTATGTCTTTGCAGAGATTGGGTCTCCAGAACTGCACACAGTACTCCAGATGGGTCTCACCAGCTGTCTGTACAGAGGGATAATAACTTCCTGTTTTCTACTGGTGATGCCTCTCCTTATGCATCCCAGTAACCCCCAGCCCTCCTTGCTGCCCTCTCACATTGCTTGCCCACCTTTAGGTCATCTGATATGACTACCCCCAGGATCTCACCCCCATTGTGTACTCTTCCCCTGGGTTTTTGTTTCCCAGGTGCATTACCTTGCACTTCTTAGCATTGAATCTAAGCTGCCATACATTTGACCACTCCTCTAACCTTGCCAAGTATGTTGCAAGACAATGTGTTTGCTATAAAGAAAAGGGGGGGGGGTAAGGTGGGCACAGCCCCCCCTATTACAGAAAATGTTGGCGCGTGCCTCTTGCCACCGTTGGCTCACTTGATGAGCTCTCTTCGCCTCGTGAATTGCGTAGCATATTGCTTACATGTTGCGCACATCGTGCAATTCAGATCGCGTCTACGCTACGCAAGATCGGATGGTCCAACACTCTCCACTATCGCCTGTGTATATATGCCAGTGAAACTCTGAAGAATTTTGAATTCATTTATTCTGTTTTTCCATTCTGTTGGGGGGGGGGGCATTCTACCACTGGAATAATGCAGAGCTTTGAATTCTTCTGTTCCATTGTAAACAACTACACGATTTATTGGATATGAAGAAAGACAGATGACTGGCAGGTGAAACGCATCTATAGAGGGACTATTTTACATTATTTAGCAACATTTTGTTATATTTTTTGTGGCTTTGAAAACCTTTAGAGTGTTCGATTTTTAAAAGTTGCCTATGGGCTCATTTTATATAAGCCATAAGGCACTCTGGTGACAGTGGTGGGACTAGGTTTATCCCACGGTCAGGGGGCTGAAGGCACTTAGCTTCGCCTTGTACCTCACTATGCTCCTGACCTTGGGGTAGACCTAGTACTACCAATGTCCCATCGTACCTTATTGCTTAAGTCTTTGGCTTCTTTTCAGTCCCTAAATACTTGCCTGATGACAAAGAATCCCTTCTTAACAGCTTGTGAAACATAAAAACAAATTACTGTTTCCATCAACTTTGAAGAAGAATGTGTTCGCTTGGGACTCACCTGAATCTACTTCTTGAGGGGCACTCCAAGCCGCCACTGTGTGCTTTTACCAAGAATGTTGCTTTCCTAGCTGCCCTTGGTTGGCACCAGTGTTCTTTAGCACCAGCAGAGTGTTACTGTGCATTCTGACTGTTGGCAAGACTTGGCACATCTTATGGTAGCTGTACTTTTTTCCATCATCAGCATCTAAACCAGTAATTATAAAAAACAAAATATGGGCAACTGTGTTTAGGTTCTTTTCTCTTATGGTTTATTTAGCAAAACACACATCGGGTATGTTTAAAAAAAAAAAAAAAAACATCACATAGTCACCCATACATTACTGCATAGGTGTATACAGTATACATTTATTTGACTGTTGTGTTTAATGTGATTGCTTGCTGTCTGTTTTGTACAGCACTCTGAGTTTACAGAAGGATGCTTGATAAATAAAATAACCTACCCACTCTAGCTACCTACCTGTCTCCCTACTTACCAACCTACCAGCAGACATTTCAGTTCACAGGTTTGACTGAGAAAATTACTGTACTTTTAAGAGATGAACAAAGTAGATGATTTGGCTCCTTCTATTGGGCCAAGAAGAATTTTTCAGAAAGCTCTCCGGTGACACAGAGTCCTTCATCAGGTAAAAGTACTTCTAAAGCATTAAAACTGCGAAATCTTGAAGAAGTCCCTCCCCGTCTTCTCCACGCTGGATGGCACACCGCTTGAAGTAGTCCCAAATTTTAAGTACCTTGTGTGTGATTAGATAGCAGTCTTGGCTTCTCTGCCCATTTTGATGCCATCCATACCAAACTTCGTCCCAAACTTGTTGCCCTGTACCAAATTAAGTACCGTCTTTCTCCCCAGGTCCATGGGGAGCTGGTCACCAGAATAGTTTTCCCAGTTTTCAGCTATACAAATGTGGGTTATGGCACCTCTCCCTCCACCTCACATGCCAGATTGGATACCCTCTTTAATGCCCTGTGCCGCTTTGCTACCAACTCGCCTCTCGCATTCTCCACTGCCTTTTACACCTCCCTATCCATCCACCCTCTCCCCTCACGTCGCCAGCCCCACTCTGCCTCCCTCATCTCTAAAGACTGATTTGAGTCCTCCCTTCATACCTATCCCACCTCCTCTCCCCATCCCATTCCCTCCTGTTCCTACTCCCTGCACTCAAGAAACCCACACACATTTTCCCTTCCCCACCCATACTCCTCAGCCTGGAAATCTGCTTTCTTGTGTCACGTCATCTTCCTCTGGAGCCAGCTACCCTCCTCCATCTCACCCTCCCTTCCCTCCATTAGATGCCAGCTAAAACTCCTTCTCCCCAACCCCCACTCTTGCCATCCCTCTTTCTGAGCCCTTCCTTGACCTTGCTTGACTTTTAACCACCCTTCACCTCTCCCACCCCCACCTTCATAGTTCCAGCAACCTCATTGAGGTTTATCAGCCTGTCTTGACTCTTTCGTTCAGCACCAGCTGAGCCTCTCTTCACTCTGGCACTATGCACTTTGAGTTTGCCCAGCCTGTACAGATGACTTGTATACTAATTCATTTGTCCTCTGTACACAGTGTTTGCCATTCCGTCTGTACTGCACTCAACTTATGCTCTTTGTCACCCTCATTGTAACCACACCACCTGACTGTCTGTATTTTGTTTGTAATTGTGCTTCTGTCCTTCCCCTTCCTCCGGGGTGCACCTGGAAGTGAGCCTCAACTAAGTGTGCCTCTCCCTGTTACCAATTTTAAATAAATAAATAAGGTACTCTGCTGTAATTTTAGATTCTGCTTAAATGGACATTGTTCTAATTCATATGCATCTTGGTGGGAAGTACTGTCATTTAGAGTGGTTTATTTCAGTAACATTTTTCTTGCTGAACTGCTGTGCTGTATTTGCATGGTATTAGTCATGTTTGATAACAAGCAGGGTATTCTGGAAAATCTCAGAAGCATGGGGATTACAGAAGTCATGTTATAGTTTCCACATAATCCTATGTACTGGAAGCATATGCATCTTGTAGTGTTTTGGTTTCAGCATTGAAGTGCTTTGGTAGACTTACAAAACAAAAACAAAACACTAACGCAAGTCAGCAGGTCATTCTGAGTCTGGTGTCCTTTACAGAAAAAAGTATCTGACCTTTACTAAGACAAACGTGTCCAACTGCGGGAAAGATACTTCAAACATCTTCAGATATCTTTGAAGGTTTGTTCTAGCTTGGGCAGCATCTGGGTTTCAACAGTAGGGCTAGAAGTAAAAAACAAAAGTTGGAGTTCCCAGAAAATAAAAGGCAAAATATTAACACAAGTCCTTATTTGCATTGCTGTGCTGTGTAGTATCACAGAGATAAAATTCCGCACTCATACATTCTTTTTTTTGTATGTCAGGGCCATCTTAGCTACTGTTGATTTCTGCACATTCTTAATACACAAAATAAAAAGATACAGGATTTTTATTAGGTCACTTTAGGATTACTGATAGGAGAAGAGAGAAACAGACATATATTCAGAAAACATTACTAAGAGATCAGGGCTCAGTACACACAGTTGGAGGTTGTGCAGAATCAGGGTGCAAAAAGGTACTCAGTTGTGCCACTTCTGAAAACTGTCATACAACAGAGTCATGACTTAGTTGCCTGTGTTGCAATGTAAATGTGGCTGCCAGATTTTAGTGGTTGTAAACTACGGATGCCAGATTTTAGTGGGTGTAAACTAGGGATGCCAGATTTTAGTGGGTGTAAACTAGGGATGCCAGATTTTAGTGTGTGTAAACTAGGGATGCCAGATTTTAGTGTGTGTAAACTAGGGATGCCAGATTTTAGTGGGTGTAAACTAGGGCTGCCAGATTTTAGTGTGTGTAAACTAGGGATGCCAGATTTTAGTGGGTGTAAGCTAGGGATGTCATTTGGTATGGGATGTGTTTATGGTAAACTGTGGTATCGGAAGTTACAATATTGATAGTATGGGCAATAATATGGTCAATATTGATATTATGGGCAATTTCTGATACCGCAATAGCCATGGTTCATGGTATTCAGACTTTTCAACTAATCTTTGTGTATTCTCTGGGACAGCTGTCCCTTCCACGCCAGCTTGCCCTGATGCAAGAGTTTGAAGAGGCTTCTTTTTTTGTACAAAATTTACTTCTTCTGTAGTACTGTGATATTACATGTGACGGTTGCCATACCATCAGAATTTCATACTGTAACATCCCTTATGTAAATAGTTTTGCTGGCTCAAATGTAGGGCTTAATGTTTTGGGGAGATGGTGTGTCTTGTGATTTTTTTTTTTTTTTTTGTTAGTAGTCTCACTCTATTCTGGTCACCCCCAGGCGGGACAGTTCCACATAAAATGCTGTACTGCTTTCTGTGTACTTTTGTTGATAGGATGCAAAAAAGAACATTGAAAGTACTGGCTCCTGGAGCTGATTTGTTTTCCATCCAGTCAAGCTCCAACAGCTCTGTAGTTTAATTTTTTTTTGGGGCAGGTTCTCTCACTGAGCTTGTGGAGAAAGTGTTTTTTTTCCCCTGCGCTGGCTGACAGGTGTTGTGTGGCTCCAGACATCAACAAGAGTGCTCTTTTGCCCAGGACTGCCAGGGGTGTTAGTAACAGGCAAGATCCCTGGACTGTGTGAATATAGGCAGTGTTGGACTGAGACAGTGTGCTATTGTGAAATTTCATTCATCATTGAATAGGCACTGAGGCTCAACAGCACAAACTTGGGATAGTTCTGTGACCAATAAAAAAACAAGCAGTCCCATGTATATTGGGGTTGGCACAGTTCTTAATGCAGGCACTGATAGGACAGATGAGAATACAGTAGGCAGTCCTGACAGTAAGTGGACAGTCAGAAATAATGATTTGGAGAAATCCCCACATCTGCAAGACCCAGTGGGGGATATCCACCCCAGAGCACAAAACTGAATTTAAGCTCTAAAATGCTGGCATGTGTGACCCACAGATGCCAGGGCACGGCATGCAACCTGGGTGTGTGGAGCGCCAGCATGTGTCTGTGAATTATACAGCATCAGTTTGCATGCAGCCTCTTCCCCTTTCTCTGTGCCGTCACACTGACCAGTGCGATAGTGCAGGAAAAGGCTTCCGACTTCGTTGTGTACAGTATATCACTGTACAATAGAGCAGCAGTGAACAGTGATAATTTAGACCATGTTGAAGCACACAGTGTATTGAGCCCAGATCTTGCTGGCCTGGTGGCATTGCATTGCACCGCGGGAGGCGCAGGTTTGGGAGCAACCACAGGCCTCTTTCTTCCTGGGCCAGTTTAGAATGGATCTGTCATGGAGGTGATGCGTTCACTTTTTGAGGTGACAGGGAGGTGTTGTGTAAGTTGCTAAGCAGTACCTTCTACAAGCCTGCTCACATGCAGAATTTGGTGTCAAGCATTTTAGGCCGCTGTGCTCTTGGCCATCCCATATGCACAAAGTGCTGTTACATGTTGTATGTGAAAATTGTTGTTATCGCTTGATAAACAGCAGACTTTATGATTAGGAGCACATTCATTTCCACAGTGTTCTGAGCATCTTTCCCAATGATATGATGACATGTCTCACATTTTATTTCTTTTTTGCTTCCTTTCAAGCAAGCAACATTACAAAAAAACGCTTGGCATGCTGTGTTTAAACTGATGAGACTAGGAAAAGGATTGCATTCTGCATGTGCTGGGAAAGAACTTAAGTGAATACTCTCAGACCCCAGAAAGTCACAAGCACACATCATTCACAGAAAACAAGGATTTTATTCCCCATCCCCCATGGAATGAATGTATAGTGATCTAAGAAAGGCTGAGGATTGGTCTAAAATGTGGCAGCTGAGATTCAATGCAAAGAAGTGCAAGATAATGCATTCAGGGCACAGAAACACAGGGGCAGAGTTCATGTTGGGTGGGGGAATGTTACTGTTGACCACCAAGCAGGAAAGGGACCTGGGGGTGATCATCTCTGATGACCTAAAGGTGGCCAAGCAGTGTGACACGCCAGTGGGGAGAGCTAGTGGGTTGCTAGGGTGCATAGAGAAGGGGTATCACCAGCAGAAAGAGGGAGGTAATTATACTGCTGTATAAAACATTGGTTAGACCCCACCTGGAATACTGTGTTAAGTTTTGGAGACCACATATCTGAAAGGACATGGACAGAATAGAGGTGGTTCAGAGAAGAACAACTAAACTGCTGCTGGGCCTACATCAAAAACCCTATGAGGAGAGGCTAAAGGACCTCAATATGTATACCTGGAGGAAAGGTGGGAGAAAGGGGATATGACTGAGACCTTCAGATATCTCACAAGTATAAACAGAGTACAAGTCGAGAGAGCATTTTTCAGAAGAAAAGTTGCTCAAGAACAAGGGGGCATGCTATGAAGTTGGGGGGGTAGATTTAGGGGAAATGTTAGAAAGTACTTCTTCACAGAAAGAGTGGTGGATGCCGGGAACAGCCTCCCAGCAGAGGATGTTGAAGCAAAAACTAGCAGGTTTCAAGAATGCATGGGATAGGCATAAGGGAACTTTATTAGTTGGAATGGCGAGGGTAAAGCCAGAGACCAAGTAGGATCTGCCATATTACAGTAGGTAGGGCAAATGGTCTGATTGGGTGGGCCAAGCTGTCCTTATTTGCCAGCAGTTTCTGTGTAATCTGCGTAATCTAACACAGATTTAATTATGTGTTTCAAATGTCTTTATTGCTTAAATATTTAAAAAAGTGGAATTTTGCTGGCTTGCTCCCTTTAGTAATGAAACACAGGACATCATCAGCTTCATTAGAATGTGATCAAGTCACAGGTGTGCCATCAGTTCCTGCGCTTCATTTCAAAGAAAGAGCAACTTGAGAAAAGTGCTTTTAAATCTAAAAAAAAAAAAAAAAATTAAACGGGAGGCCATTTTTGGTTGATAAAAGTCAAACTGGCTTTCTGGGGATTGGCAGTGATCCTTTGCCACGTGCCTCAAAGAGCAGGTATCCACTGATTTTAGCATATTGGCATTTCTGGTTATAAGTATATGAATAAAGTACCTCTTGTAAATACCTGTTTCCCTAAGGGTTTTTTTCATATATTGTTGCCATTTCAGATAGTTCCACAGATAGTGAAGAAACAGGAGAGACGCACTGATTTTTATTTTCGGTTTTCCAAGGTGCCCTGAAGCCAGTCTGTATGATGTCGGTTACAGTAAACGACTCTGGCTTCACGAGCAAGCACACTCCTGTGTAGTAGCCCACTCACTCCTGACCAGAGTCGGGTATATGCGTCCCTGTACATGCACTCTGCACTTTGTCAGTGGTAAGGCATGTGGGTGAGAACTCAGTGAGCACAGGAAACTGGCTTTCTCGTACTCTGGCTGAAGGAGTGAAAGATGCAGCCATATCCTAGAGTCTGGCAGATTTACTACCTGTACAGGACTTGCACTGTATATGGTTACTTAAAGTAAGGTGTTTTTTTTATTCATCATCAGACACCGAAGTGAACATAAATCTGAAACTGTTGCTCTGTTCGGCTGCAGCGGGCGAGTGAACGAGAATCACTTAAGCTGACAGCCTGGCACTTCACACGGTTCACTAACACTTCCTTCAACTCATGTCAGGGGCTAGGAAATCATAGTGAAGTTGTAGTTTAGCACTGTCGCAAGTTATCACTGCTGTTTCATAGATAAAGTGCAGCATAGTAAATAAAGCAGCAGATTTTTTTATGTGACTGATAAGCTGCAGCAGGAGAGAGAGAAGAGACTCTCCCATGCTGTTATCCTCTCATCACTGACTCGCGTTTGTCTCAGATATAAGAGTGAATCACCCTGCTGTATTCAACAAATCTGTCACTTCTCACTCCAGCATGTCTCTTTTGAGACACATCAATTGCCCTATGGCCATTAAATTAAATGTGTCTAATTATTAAGATTGCTCAGCCTGTGTCAATGACAGTCTGCAGCATGAAAGTGAACACGATTCAGGCATGCTGACAGCTGATCATCTGTCACCCTTGCTTGTTTCAGTTTGTGAGTGATAGCTGCTAATTCTAAGCCCCCCCCCACATAAAAAAATAAATTAATTAATGTGATCTTATAAATCCACGCATCTAAGGGTTGCTATTCTTCCTATACCTGCAGCATTCAATTCTGTTGCCTGCTTGAAATGTCTCACCGGCACTAGTCCTGTTGTTACAGCAACAAGATAGTTCATTGAGAAAAAAAGAAAAAGAAAAGCAAGACCAGCTGGTATAGGAAAACTAGCGATCCTTAGATGCACAAATTTAATAGATCATGTTTAGTTTTTATTTATTTATTTTTTTACGACTGTGGGCGTAGCCCAACAGGAGTATTGCATTCAGAAAAGAGCTGATGTCATCTTTGCTACCAAACAATATGATAGAGTGTTAAAAATAGATTCCTCCGCTGAAGCCTCATTACTATGCTGCCTATGTGGGTATAGGAAGCTTTAGAGCACTATTTTTCCACTGGCTTGAGGACATACAAACATACAAAATTGCCGGCAGAAAAAGACCCACAGGTCTATCAAGTCTGCCCAATTGTGCAGCTCTTAGTTTCAAATCACTACCGCTGCCCCACCACCACCACCCAAAACTCTCTCTACCTCCTCTTTTCCGGTCCTTCCCCCCTTTGTGTTTTTGTCTGTACTAACCTTGCCCATGACTCTGTCCCATCCCCGCTTAAAGCTATCCACTGTCCTTTAAGCGATTAACTCCTCCGGCAGTGCGTTCTAACCTGACACCACTCTCTCTGTGAAGTAGTGCCTCCTTACCTCCCTTCTAAACCTTCCCCCTTCAGACTTCAGACTGTGCCCCCTAGTGACTCTCCCCCCCTTTTAAGTGGAACAGTCCTCCCTCTCTGACTTTGTTTATGCCTTTCAAGTACTTAAAGGTCTCTATCATGTCCCTGCTTACCCTTCTGTCTTCCAGTGAGTACATGTTGAGCTCTTTCAACCTTTCCTCGTATGGCAACTCCCCTAGTCCCATGATCATTTTTGTAGCCCTACACTGACAGCCAGGGAACGGGAGCCCAAGTTTCGGAGAGAGTAAGCTAGAGTGCGGGGGTTGACTAGCGCAGCGGTGAGGTAGGAGGGGAGTTGCTGGGACCATAGCTTGGCTGGGATTTTGGCGCAGTGGGATTGTCTGCGATTATGTAGTGAGGGGAGGTCCATAGATTGGTAAAGGTCACAATGGTATGTGGAGTAGGGACAGTTTAGTGCAAAGCGGCAGAACGAATGGAAAAGAGGGTCCAGCCTGACTAAGGTCGACTTAGAGCTGGCAGTGTAGACTACATCTCCATAGTCGAAGACGGGGAGAATCATTTTCTGCACAGTGGCCCTCCGAGCAGGTGCAGGGATGCAGTCACGATTCCGGTAGAGTACTCCAAGCCTGGGATGTAGTTTCTTGAGTAAGGAGTCGATGTGTGCAGAAAAGTTGAGGTGCTGGTCCAGCCATACACCGAGGTATCTGAAGGTGGTACAGGCTTCTAGTGGTGTCCCTTCCAGGGTGTGAAATGTGATTCGAGAGGGGAGCCTAGATAGTTTCTGCCTAGTGCCAAAGGTTAGAGAGACCATTTTCTTGGCGTTGAGAAGGAGATGATTTGAGCGAAGCCATTGCTGGACTGAGATAAAGTCTTGCTGCAGTCAGATCATGACCTCTGAGGGTGAGGGGCCAGATGCATATAGCACAGTGTCATCCGCATACATATGGATTGAGGTGTGTGGGCAAGCAGAGGGCTGGTCATTCAGGAAGATCGAGAATAGGAGTGGGCCTAGGACAGAACCTTGCAGTACACCTGAGGTGACCGGGAGAGGTGCCGAGGTGGAGGAACTGATACGGACGGATTTGGGCCTGTCAGCAAGGTATGATTGGAACCAGGAGGTGGCCTTACTGGATAGACCGGCGTTGGCGAGTTTGGCTAGGAGTAGGGAGTGGGAGACTGTGTCGAATGTCTTGGCTAGGTCGATGAAGATGGCTGCTGTGATGTGGCCAGCATCCATCCCAGTAAGGATGGAGTCGGTAATCCTGAGAAGGGAGGTAGTGGTGGAGTGGGATTTCCTAAAGCTGGACTGGTGGGAGAAAAAAGAGGAGGTGTCCAGAAAGGGAGATAGGCGAGAGAGTACCAGGCATTCCTGTAATTTTGCGAGGATTGGTAGGAGGGAGATGGGCCGGTAATTGTTTGGGTTTGAGGGATCCCCACTCTTAGGAAGTGGAATTATGGTGGCATGTTTCCATTCAGAGGGGATTTCAGCACAGGAGAAGGAGAGGTTGAAAAGGGAGGCCAGTGGTTTGGCTATGGCAGGGGCTGAAAGGTGGAGCATTTTGGAGTCCAGCTCAGTGGGGCATTTACCCTTACTTGGATTAAGGGCAACCAGTGCATTATATACCTCTTCTGGGGTGACCTGTAGGAAAGAGAAAGGCTGAGCTGGGGGGGTGCCCCTACCAGGGTGGTAGGGGGGTTGGTGATGAGTGTGTGGAGGAGCTGGTAGGGAAGTAGCATGGCTGTTTGTGAAATGAGAGTTAAACAGAGTGGCCACTGCTGGAGGGTCGGAGATGGTGAGACCACCTACCTGCAGGGACGGTGTGGGGGGCTGATGAGTGATTTGACCACATTCCAGAATTTGGTCAGAAGATGGGAGGTGGAATTGAATGCGCTTTTGAAAGAGTTAGCTTTTGCTTGCCAGATTTTCCTAGAACTGGCGTTTTGAAGTTCACGGTAAAACTGGAGGTCAGGTAGACAGTTGGACATCTTAAAGGTTTTCCAGGCCTTGTCTCTGGCTCTAAGAAGGGCTAGAAGTACAGCTGTCATTTTTCACATCCTGTTCGAAATGAGTTTTCGCACCTGTGGTACCAAATGGCCTAGTCGCTGTGCAAAAGCAGCTTTCGGCTAATGAACTGATATTGCCACTGTTCATGAGGTGGGGGTCACAAAAAAACCATGTTGAAAATTTGGAGTAAAAATACCAACGAACGCCTGAGGCATTAGGGTTTCCGACCATAACGCCCCACCCTGTAGAGAATGACAGACATCAGGGGTGTGACTTGGGATTGTCGCCTGTAATGCTCATACCATTCCACCCCCACCCACACCCTGCAGCCTGTGAGAGGCATTGAGGTGTGCCTTGGACTCTTTGGCCCCAAAGTTCACCCCATTCTCCTATACAGCACCCATCTCACCGTATTTCCTGATGGAATGGGGTGAACATAAGGGCCAAAGACTCCAAGGCACACCGTGACACTTCTCGGTGTCTGCAGGGTAGTGTTTGGTGAAATGGCGTGGCCGTTATGCTTGATGACCCAAAGGCACAACCCAATGCCTGTCAGTATCTGCAGGGTGGTGGTGGGGTTGGCTTCAGTGCAGTACTTCACTGCCATTCCTATTATGCAGCTCTGTAACTCCTACACTACCATTGCCAATGCCAGCAAACAAACATTCGGCATTGACAAATGCTTGTTACTTTTACTTTGTTCTTTCTGTGAACAAGGACACAAATGCCCAGACTGCACAAAATCATTTGTCAATAGCAGGTTTGGGAAGTTGTGACTTTCGGAGGTGCCAATAAATGGAGTAGTGTGCATATGAGGTAGGCAGACTGCACATGTGTGCAGCGAAGGAAACCTGATTACAGTTTGCCGTTATAACCAGCTGGTTATAACGGGGAACACTCTTAGAAAGTTTTTGCTTTTTTTTTTGCTTTCTTTTGTTTTAGTTCCCAACATGATTGCTTCAGTTCTTGTTTGAGATAAATGAAAGACGCTTTTCTTAATATTGTTCATTATTCTGGCACAATGTTGCGAACAGGCAAAAGAGCACCCCTAACAGTAGTTTAAATTTTTTCTTAACATTGACACCAGAGTTCTTAAAACAAAAGAAGAACATATACTGTAGTTACAGGCTGAAAACGTGAAAACGTACTTATGTTTTATCAGGATTTGACACACAAATTGGTGGTTGCAGTCAGCAAATATCATGGCTCAGTTACTCTGCTGTCGTGCAGGAACATTAGGTGGAAGTGCACCTATTCAGTGCCAGGGGGAGGATGGAACAATAAAATTAGAAAACAAAAGACTCTAAGCTTATTATAAATTACGTGGGCTAAACACAAGTGATTTAAATGTGATTATAGGACCTCCGAGGGGTGTCTCTCATACTCTTTTCAGGATATCTGGGGGCTGAAACAATCATGGGTTTTAAGAATGCATGGGATAGACATAAAGGAATTCTGGAGGTCAGGGGTAAGGGGCAACAGACTTCCTGGAAAACATAAACTGAACTTACAAACTTAAATGGGCAGACTGGGTGGGCCATAGGCCCTTATCTGCCGACACTGTCTATGTATCTATGTATATCTCTGTCATCAGGTCACACCTATACAACTTAGCCGTCAGGCACTGGGATCACATAGAAGATTTTCTGCAGCAGTCTAGCAGGGGCCACCCATGCTGACATCAAGTTCTGATGTCACAGCCCTATTTAAGTGTGGGTGGCCCCGCTCCCTCCTCAGTTCTTTCCCACCGTTGACCATTTGCACACGGACTCTGTGGAAACTGTCGTCCAGTTGACTGCCAAAATATTTACTTACTTACCTTTTTTTTTTTGTTACATTTTTTGAGTCTGTTTATTTTAAAGGGATTCCTTTTTTTTTTTTTTTTTTTATGTTGTGAACTACTCCTTCATTGGCTGTTTTCCATTGCTGCTGCTGCAGAAAGATTTCTTCAATTGACGACCACAAACTTTGTGTCTGCTGTCTTGAGCCTGGTGATACCAGTTTTGCCTATGAGCTTTGCTTGAAGTTCAGCTTTACCACCTGGCAGTGCCGCAAGAACACCCTGCAGAAGCTCCTCATGGAGAAACAGGCAGCCCGCAGAGATCAGGGGTCTTCGAGGGACCCCCTTCCAGTCGCCAGCATTCTTTGCCACTCGCAGGCCACTGAGGCCTAGGACAAGTCCTCGGGGAAACATTCTCACCAGGGTAAGGGTCGACCTAAGGACTGTTCCACCTGACGGCGATCCCGGTCTCTGTTGGATTCTTTCTCCTCTTCTGCTAGGATTGCTCCATCGAATGGTTCGGCATTGACACCTCTCTCTCTGCAGGCCTTTGCTCCTGTCAGGCCCCCGACAGAGGAGAGTTCTGCCAGTCTTCATAGGGCTGCAGAGGGGCCATCGTCCCCTGGGTCATTGACCCCTGCCCCACTGTCATGACCACTTGAACTGCGAGGTCCACAGATACACGAGGAAATCAAGTTGGCATCTGACGCAGATGGAGAGGGCTGAAGTAACAGGCCAGGAACCTGAGGAGACAAATAACTAAATGAAGTAAAAGAATGAGAAAGAACATGTCAGTATATAATAAAGTATCGATGTGTTTTACATCTGGGGTTACAGAACTACCAATATAGAGAACTGAGAGCCTGAATAAAGGAGCTTTAAATCTTTGTGAATAGCGTAGTAAAGGCATCTCTTGAAAAAGCCTATATCTTAGGTGAAACGTTGATGTGTTTGCCATATTTAAAATAAAAAGACAAAACTTGGAACTGAAAACGACTGTTTGCGAGGTCCACAGGCACTGAGCACCTCCACCTCTGTTACAGCTAGTGGTGGTTCATGGGAGCTGGGCTATTTGCCCTCTCTTTTGATACCTGTGTCGACAGTGCTTCCCTGTCCTGCCATCGACCTCAATAAAATTCTCAATTCTATAACCTCGGCTCTTATCCAACAGTTTGTTACATGGCCTGGGCCTTCATCACCCTTGCCGTCAGGTGCGGCTTAGGTGTCAACGCCAGTTTGACTTATCCACCCCTCACCCTTCAGAGAGCCGTCGGTACTCCAACTGTCGGTCCCAGCTGCAGAACAGGCCGACGTAGAGGAGGAATATTACCCTGATCTCATCCTTCCTGATGAAAAGGATGATGTTGAGATTGACTCAACAGTTGGGTGGACCTCATTGGCCAAAAGGAGACTTCGTAATCTGTACATATGGACTCACAACATACTATCAAACAACCTACCAGGATATACCATAGAGCTCTACAAAAGGACCACCTACTCTTATGTGCTAAGGAAGAGCAATATCCTTCTCCTAGATACACCCTTGTACTCTACGCACTTTGGAAAATCTGCCATTAGCAACACCGTGCCGGTTGCCTGGAACAAGCTACAGAACACACTCAAACTTAGTTCCTTGGTTGGGAGAAAGTTCAGATTTTTTAAGTACTTTTCTCTATTTCTGTTACAAATGAACTACTGTACTTTCCTATATATGCAATGCATTGTGGATTCAATACTTGTGTTATTTTTCTTTGTATTTGTATTACTGTTCACTGTACTTAGTTGTATTTCGACTGTCCTACCCAGGACCTCCTTGTGAATGAGCTTGCTCAGTGGAGCCTTTTCCTGGTAAAATAAATAAATTGAATTGAAACTGACTCCTTTGACAGTTCTGCTGTCTCCTCCAGGAGTGAGGACTCAGTCAAACACACCCCAAGGTCCTCCCCAGAGGACCCCTCCTTCTTTAGTATTATAAAACAGCTCTCCTCCACTATGGGGTCCAGACTGAGGAGAAGGATGTCACAAGGAGAACCTGGTGGATTTCTTGGAGATCCCATAATCTTCACCCAAAGTTATTCCTCTTCTGCTTCCAGCACTGCAGGATGCTGCCAGTGCTGCCTGGCATATACCTAACTTGGTACCTGCCATGCCCAGAAAGGCTGATAAACTTTACCAGGTGCCCTTGAGGCTGGCTTTCTATGCAGCCAAGCCAGAAACCAGCTCAGTGGTAATCAGGGCAGCTTATCACAGGTCTGAGGTGCCCAAGCACCTTAGCCTCCCCCCCCCCACAAACCGGGAATCTCTGAGGACTGACTTCTGGGACAAGAGGACTTTTGCTACTTTGGGCCTTAGAATTGCCAAATACTTGTCTCATATGATCAAGTACCAGAATACCCTCTCAAGGAAGGACAAGGCTGCTGCTGAGGCCCTCCCCGAGGGTTCCCAGAGACAGGGGCTTCTTAAAGTTCTCCAGACCTCAGAAGATGTTAGTAAGCATCTCCTCAAAGCCACTTAGAATTTGAACTTCATGTTGCTGCTGAAGTCTTTTATACATAGAAACATAGAAGTTGACAGCAGATAAGCACCGCAAGGCCCATCCAGTCTGCCCATTTTTTTCACTTTATGAATGTGCCATAGGCCTTTACTCTGTCAATGGCTTATCTATTCATACTCAACTGTATTACTCCCTTATTCCTATTTGAAGCCCTGCACTGTATTCATATCCACCACTTCCTGAGTTAGGCCATTCCATTCATCCACCACCCTTTCTGTGAAAAAGAACTTCCTCACATTACCCCTTAATCGGCCTCCCTCTAATCTCATGCTGTGTCCTCTTGTCCTGCTATTTTTCTTATATTGAAACATGTTAGACTCTTTCACCTTGTTAATGCCCTTAAAATGTTTGAATGTTTTAATCATATAACCTCTCTCCCTCCTCTGCTCTTGGGTATACATATTGAGATCCATTAATCTGTCCTCGTATGTTTTCCAATGTAGTCCCTGCACCATTTTGGTTGCCCTTCTCTGGACTGCCTCCATTTTGTTAATGTCCTTGTGCAGGTGCGGCCTCCAGTACTGTGCGCAGTACTCCAGATGGGGCCTAACCAGTGTCTTGTAAAGAGGGATTATTGCCTCCTGTTACGACTTGTGATACCCCTACTAATACACTCCAACATCCCTCTAGCCTTACCTACTACTTTAGTGGTCTGCTTGGATGATTTCAGGTTTTCTGTGATGATGATGATGCCCAGGTCTCTTTCTTCCCTTGTGATTGACAGCAACTCCCCTCCCAACCTATAGGTGGCTTCAGGGTTTCTCTTCCGTATGTGCATGATCTTGCACTTCTTTGAGTTAAACCCCAGTTGCCACTCTTCCAACCATTTTGCCAGTTTATCCAGATCTCATCTTATTCTGCCTACCCCTTCTGGATCATCTGCTCTGTTGCAGATCTTGGTGTCATCTACAAACAGACAAACCTTACCCTACAGTCCATCTGCAATGTCACTGATGAAGGTATTGAAGAGGACTGGCCCCAGGACTGATCCCTGAGGTACCAGACTTGTGACTTGCATCTCTTCTGACTGTATACCGTTTACTACCACTCTTTGTTTTCTGCCTGCCAACCAGTTTGCCACCCAGTTCACCAACCTTTGACCCACCCCGAGCTTACCCAGCTTATTTATCAATCTATGTGGAACAGTATTGAAAGCCTTGCTGATGTCAAGGTAGGTGACATCAACTGCAGCCCCCTGGTCCACCACTCTTGTTACCCAGTCAAAGTAGTCTATGAGATTAGTTTGACAGGACCTTCCTGTTGTAAACCCATGCTGCATTGAATCGTGTGCTCCTATGGATTCCAGGTATTGCACTATCCTTTCCTTAAGGAGTGCCTCCATAATCTTGCCCACTACTGAGGTAAGACTGACTGGTCTGTAGTTCCCTGCCTCCTTCCTGCTGCCACTCTTGTGGAGTGGGATCACATGAGCACTTCTCCAGTCTTCTGGGACCGCTCCTGTGCTCAGAGACTCACTAAACAGTTCTGCTAATGGCTCTGCTAGTTCCACCTTTAGCTCCTTTAGTACCCTGGGATATATGCAATCAGGTTCTATTGCCTTGTCCACCCTGAGCTTAGTGAGCTGTTGTAGGACCCTTCCTATTGTGAAGGGACTTGTGCACACCTCCCTCCCCCCTGTGTCCATGGTGCAGAGCTGTGGGTCCTGCCGTACCTTCTCTTCAGTAAATACTGAGCAGAAGTATCTATTTAGGATAGATGCTTTTCCTTGGTCCTCCTCCACACACTTCCCCTTATCTCCTTTGATCTTAGCAATACTCCCTCTGGACTTTCTTCTTTCACTAATGTTTCTATAGAAAGTTCTGTCCCCTTGTTTTACTGTTCGTGCTAGTGTTTCCTCGGTTTGGGCCTTTGCCTGCCTTACTGCCTTCCCTGCTTCCTTTAGGGAAGTTTGGTATGCCTCCCTATCTTTGTCCCGCTGCGTTCCCTTATATTTCCTGAAGGCCAACCTTTTGGCTCTGATTTTTTCTGCTCCTGTTTTTGAGAACCAAATTGGTTTCCTCCTTCTTTTGCTCTTGCTTTTCTCCCTAACAAATGTATAATCTCCCTTATAACAAATGTTCATTCATTATAGTCTTCATTATAGCACTTATAATTCGCAGTACCACCTGTAATCCACTTGTTTTGCCATGCATCACTGTACAAACTGTATTAATGTTGGTTGTATGTATGTATGTATATATGTATTTATGTTTTCCGTGTATCTTCTCCCCCAGGACAGTACCGTGAGATGAGCAACTTGTTGTTCAGTGTGCCTTTCCTGATGAAACATTTCAATAAATAAATACTTATGATATGGCTGATACCACAGCCAGGGCAGCTGCCACTGGCATTTGCCGTAGAAGGCACTCCTGGCATAGAGTTTCTGGCATCGCTACTGATGTCCAACAAAACATATTGAATGCCCCTTTTGTGGATCGCAAGTTTTTTGATCCTGATTTGCAGGATAGTATTAATGACCTGCAGGCCTCTGTCAGGGCCACTAGGCCTGTCCACTCCCTTTATCATACCCAGCCGAGGAGCAGACCGAGGCACTCCTTTCGAATGGTCTCTCACAAGTCTGGCTGCAGAATCAAGCTCCAGGGCAAATGAAGGGCCAGCTGTGCCTTGCCTGCCTCCTTCTCCACCACTGGTTCCTCTGCTATGCACTCCAGGGGAGGAGGAGCGGCCCTTTTGGCTGGTTCCGCCTCAGCCATACTTCTTGCCAGACCCCCCCTCCTCTTGTTGTAAGCCAGGAGGTGGTGGTCGGAGGTCGATTCTCCCTCCATCTGTCCCAGTAGAGAACCATTGTCACAGACACTTGGATCCTGCAGATAATCAAACAAGGCCATGCTCCAGTACTTCTAGAACAACCACCAGATGTTCCACTGGTTCCCACCTCTTATCCGCTGGACCACACAGTGCTGCTCTGGGAGGAGGTGTTAACGTTGCTGTGCAAAAGGGCTATAGAGCCAGTGCCCAGGCAGCAAAGGCACAAAGGGGTCTACTTCCGGTTCTTCCTGGTTCCCAAAAGAACTGGGGACTTGAGGCCCATTCTAGACCTCAAGGAGCTGAATCTTTACATCCAATACAGAAAGTTCCAGATGGTAACTCTACATGGCCTTCTTCCTCTGCTTAAGCAGGGTGACTGGCTATGCTGCCTGGACATGCAGGATGCCTATCTGCATATCATGGTTTGCCCCTTCCCTCCCAGGCAGTACCTTACGGTTCGTCTTCCAGGGAGAGCATTACCAGTCCAGGGTGTTACCCTTGGCTTATCTTGTCTGCCATGGGTATTTACCTAGTGTTTAGCAGCTGCCCTCTGGCGCAAAGGCCTTTATGTGTTCCCATTTTTGGATGACTGGTTACTGAAAGCACAGTTCAGGGAACTACTGTTACTAACTCTAGAACACACACTTCAGTTGTTCCAGTCCTTGGGTATCACTGTCAATTTGCCCGTGTGTGTCCTGAACCCGTCCCAGTGATTGCAGTTCATAGGGGCGGTTCTGGACTGTACTCAGGGTCAGGCCTTTCTATCACAAGACAGGGTGGACTGCCTCCTAGCTCAGGCCCAGACTTTGGCTCAGTGCCGGTATGTCCCAGCCAGGAAGTTCTTGAGGCAGCTAGGCATAATGGCTGCGGCCATTGTTACAGTCCCTTGGCCAGGTTGCATATAAGGATCCTGCAGTGGACCCTAAGAGTCCAGTGGAATCAACGCTCTGATGATCTGGATCAGCTGGTTCTTCTTTCTTCTTCAGTATGCAAGGTGCTTTAGTAGTGGATGGACCCAGGCAATCTCTTAACAGGGGCCCCCTTTCTTAACCCCAGCCCTCACCAGATCCTTAACACGGATGCTTTAGGTCTGGGCTGGGGAGCGCACCTAAGACGTTATGAGACCCAGGTGATCTGGTCCCTGTGGGAGACCTGCCACTACATAAACGTTCTAGAAATGCGGGCAGTTCTGTATACCTTACAGGCATTCCAGAATCATCTCTGTCCAGGCCCACTGTTGGTGCAGTCGGACAACCTCAATTTGGTCTACTACATCAACAAGCAAAGGGGGAACCACTCCTACCCCCTGTGCTGGGAGGCAATGAGGGTCTGGTACTGGGCTCTAGATCACGGTGTAGAACTGTCAGCCGTCCATGTGCCAGGCTTCCAAAATGCCTTGGTGGACAGCCTCAGATGGTCACAGTCCAGAATGCATGAGTGGGAACTACTGACCTTAGTCGTAGAAGACCTGTTCAATAGGTGGGGTCATCCAGAGTTGGACCTTTTTGCATCCCGACTCAGTGCAAAACTGCTGTGTTTCTTCTTGTTAGATCCAGGGCCTGGAGTTTTCTGGTGAGATGCATTGTTCCTCTCCTGGAAAGAGAGGTTCCTCTATGCATTTTCCTCCCTTTCCTATGATCCAGAGAGTGGTCATCAAGCTCCACATGGAGGGGGTCACCCTGATTATGGTGGCACCATTCTGGCCTCGTCAGATCTGGTTTCCATTACTGCAGCAACTGGCTGTGGAACCTCCAGTTCCCTTGCCCCTCTGCAGAGAAGTGTTGACACAGGCACAGGGGACCCTGGTCCATCCAGACCTCAGATCTCTCCGTCTGCATGTCTGGCTCCTGAAGACGTAGCCATTGCTCACTTCGGGGTCTCCTAGAGGGTGGCTCATGTCCTGGTGGCTGCCAGGAAACCCTCTAACAGAGCCACTTACTCGATGAAGTGGAAGCGCTTTGCTATATGGGCTGCTTCCCATCACCCGGACCCTTTCACTTGTCTGGTCAACCAAGTTCTAGAATATCTCCTGTTCTTATCAGATGCAGGACTCCAGTATTCCTGTATTAAGGTGCACCTGTCTGCTGTTTCAGCCTTTCATGCACCTATTGAGGGCCATATTGTGGCCCAATTGGATGTGGCCCATACTTTCTGAGAGGCATTCTCCACTTGAAGCCTCCTATCCGTCAACTGGTCCTAGCTTGGGACCTCAGTTTCATTCTAGAAAAGCTGACCCTGCCTCCTTTTGAGCCAGCCACATCTTGTGAGCTACGCTTTGTCGTGGAAAGCATTATTTTTAGTTGCTATTACTTCTGCTTGTAGAATTTCAGAGCTACAGGCTCTCTTATGTGTGAGCAGCCTTATTTGATTTTTCACAAAGATAGGATCTCTTTGTGTACTAATCCTAAGTTTCTTCCCAAGCTAGTGTCTGAGTTTACTCTAAATCAAGCTATACACCTGCCTGTTTATTTTCCAGAGCATGCCAGTCCAGGGGAAGCATTGCCCCATACTTTGTATATGCATGGAATTCTCAGGTTCTGTATGCACCATACTGAGGACTGCAGAAAGTCCTCTCAGTTGTTTGTTTCTTTCACCCCTGGCAAAGAGGGTGCTCCAGTATCTAAACAGTGGTTGTCCAAATGTTTGGCCGACTGTATTACTTTTTGTTATAGGAAGTATGGTAAGGAACTTCCTGGTGTAGTTCATGGCCATTCAACCAGAGGCATGGCCACTCCTGTTGCCTGTTTTAGGAGCGTGTCAGTTGCTGAAGTTTGTGCTGCTGCCACTTGGGAGTACTGTCCACACATTCACCAAGCACTATGGTCTGGACCTTGCCTCCAGAAGAAGGGTAGGCTTTGGCCTAGCTGTGCCTCAGGGCCTTATCTCTTATGCCTCTGGCCTACTGCCACCCAGATTGTCTTGTGCTTAGCACTGCTTAGGACTCGATCGTTCCAGAGGTGTGATTTGATGAGAGATTTTGCAGAAGAAGATAGAACAATTACAAAGAACTTACAGTAACAGTAGATCTTCAAGGGAATCTCTGTCATCAGGTCATGCTGTCCCTCCCTCCATCCCCCTTTCTCTCTTCAGCTCGGCTGTCCTGTTGCTCCAACCTTTTTGTTATCTGGGCACCTTCTCTCTCTCTATTTGATTCCCTGGTGTGACTCCTGTCTCCTATGGCCTCAGGCTAGGGAAAGAACTGAGGATGGAGCAGGGCCGCCCACACTTATATCTGGGCTGTGACGTTGGAGACTGATGTCGGCATGGGCTGCCCCTGCTAGACTGCTGCAGAAAAGCTTCCATGTGATCCTCACGTCTGATGGCTAAGATCCATAGGTGTGACATGATGACAGAGATTTCCTCGAAGATCTACTGTTACGGTATGTTCTTACATAACTGTTCTTTATCATACATTATTGGGCATACCTTTGCATTGTTACCTTCACACTTGCAAGATGTGGGATTATTTTTCATTAAAAAATAGCATTATACTTAAATAAAACATTATATTAACTGTTATGCTGTAGTCTGTATACATTCTTTACCATAAACCTATTTTAATAAGACACTCCAGGTTGTGAGTTGTACTGAGATAACTGCACTTCCACAGGCTGTAAGGCCCCTCTGCATGTGGCATCGGTACTCACTGCACCCCTCGGCGTGCAGTTATCTCAGCCTAACTCAGACCCTTTGTCTTATGCTTACTTGAGCAAGCCCAGGATTTGGTTGCACATCGCTTTACTGTAATACCCAAGTTAATAAAATAAATTTGCCGAGAGTACACTTTAAGCTTTGCTAATATTTTATAAATGTTCAGGGACCGAGACACATATGTAATTTTAAAATATTTCACAAAAAACAATTTGAATAAAAATGTGTTTACCCGTGTCCATAACTGAGGCCTAATACTTCTACTAAGGATTTATTATATTTGTTTATACTGTATAGTAGGCTTCAAGTACTGGGACTGGATAAATCAAACCGAAGTGAAGGAGAAAATTCACCTCTATACATTAAGGGGGAACTCCAGTAACAGGCCATCACTGCAGATACAAAAGGACCCTAACTGGTAAAAGGGATCAAACAATGTTACTATGCAAGGGCCAAGAACTGTGCAGCTTAATAAACCGCATAGTGACCCCAGCAAGAAGAATAAGAGCTACCTCTGTTAGGACTATTCAGTAGCTCGTTAGAGATGGGGTGTAGTTCTGAAGGACTGGAGGGTGGTGGATATAGTTCTGTGTCTTAAGGGGAGAACACAAGGAACAAGCAGGGAACTACAGACCTGTCAGTTTTACCTCTGTTATGGGAAAGCTGATGGAGTTACTGGTCAAAGAGGACCTTGTGGACTACCTGGAAAGCAGTGTTCTCCAGGACAGTAAACAGCATGGAAAGTCACAGAAGTGGAATGGCTCTAGAAATGGTATACTGAAAAATTTTCTATAAGACCAGTATCTGAAGAAGGGGTGCACCTTACCAGGACGTATCAAAATTCAGCAGCACCCTCCATGAAACGGAAAGAAGGTCAGCACTTCCTAAAAGCAGTATTCAGTGTTTTAATTCCACAAATTGGTATCCTCAACAAACAGCAGCAGTAGTTCAGGCGTTGGTTTTACACTTACATAGTGCTATTACGAAGTCCATAAGCGGTTCCAATATGCAGAAAATTGCAATTTACATTCCGTGGACTTTCCAAACCAAAATGCCAGTATCACAGAACTGTTTACGTTTCTGTGTCATGAATGATGCCTTCCTCAGAACATGTGATAGCGCTGACTTGCCTTGCTTGAAAATAAAATACTTAGAGACAGTACATTATATCACTACTTACAGTGAAAAGTACATAGAAAACAAAGTGCAAACAATTTGTGCGCATAAATAAAAGTGCAACGTGCTTTACACAAATGATGCAAAGACAAACAACCAGATAGGGACAGACAGATAAATAGAAGCAGGAAGACAAACAGATGGCAAAACATACAATGGCAAAGAATACAATATACATAACATCTGAATATATAGCAGCTGATCAATTGCAATAAATACTATAAATACAATTAAGGAGGCAGTATAGCGCAGTGGTTTAAGGATCTGAGCTGCAAACCTGGAGACCTGTGTTTGAATCCCACAGCCCCCACTTGCATACTGTGTGACCTGAGCAAGTCACTTAACTTCCTTGTGCTCCCAGGTCGCACCTGTAAACAAGCTTCAGCTTAGTGCATCTCTCCTGGTTAAAAAAAAAAAAAAATACAGGCACTGAATCAATTATAAATTGTGTAGAGGCACAAAATCATTTAAGTCCACGGGGTTTATCAGTGTCCAAAGTGACAATCCAGAATGCCTCTCTGTTTAAAAGTTTATCTTTGAGGCAACCACCTCTCTGATCCAAGGTGAGTTTTTCAGTACCAAAGAATTGCAAAACTGAAGTCAGTGTGTGGTGAGCTTCCTTAAAGTGACTTGCGATAACATAACTATCATTATCTGTGTGTATAGCTGTTTTGTGCTCAGCCATCCCCGGTTAAAGAGCAAGCTTTGTTTGTCCCACATAATAAATTCCACATGGGCAAGTTAATGCATAGATCACACCTTCGGTGCTGCAATTAATGACATGATCTATGGTATACCTCGTTGCTGTACGGGGGTGTGAAAAAGAATTCATATTTCTAGTATTACTGCAAAGGGTAAAGTGCCCACATTTAAAGTTTCTAGTTGGAGGCTTAGGAAGCCAGTTATTGGTGTTTTCATGTTTGGGCAACACGGTGTGCACTAAAGTGTCTCATATGTTACAACCTCTCCAGTAGGCAATTCTTGGTTCATAACGACTGATAGTGTAAAATTTTCTATCCCCTTGAAGTATATTCCAGTGTCTTTTTACTATGTTTGCAGTATTATGGACTTCTGGAAAATACAGAGGAACAAAAGTGACTTTTGAATCTCTCGATTCAGCTTCAGTATTAGACTCAGAGGCACCTTCTGTTGCTGTTTTAGCAACACGTTGCAGATGATCTGTATTTTTAGCTGCAACATAAGCTTTTTCCACACACCGCTGAGAATATTGTCTATCTTGAAATCTTACTCTCATCTCAGCACTGTATGTCTCAAAATCTGTGTCTCTTGAACAAGTACGTTTAGCCCTCAGAAATTGTCCCTTAGGGATATTGTTTATTAGAAATCTGGGATGGCACTTGTCTGCTTGTAAAATGGTTTCATAGGTTTTTTATGGGCTGAGGAGGCAGTGCCTTTTGAGAGCTTGCCACCAGTTGGTGGAATATAAGAAAAAATATGTTTAAAGGTGAGATATTTTCTTGCTGCCCATGAAATTGTCTAATTGTTTTTTAAAATTATCCATAGTTTTACTTTCTACAACTGTCGTTGGTAATGCATTCCATGGGCTTACGACACGTTGAGTGAACCAGTGGCTTCTCTTATGGGTTTTGTAGTTATCTCCCTTTAGTTTAAGATTACGTGTTCTAGTGTGGACTGTTGAACAGTTCTTAACTAACCCTAGAGTTTCCATAAGGGGCGGATCATGCATTGCCTGATATGCTAAACAATGACCTCCACGAAGTTGTCTGTATTCCATTGAATAAAGGTAGAGTTTTTTGAGCCTATCATTGTATTCGAAGGAATTCATACCTTTAATTCATTTAGTAAGTTTCTTTATATGTTTGAGAATACAACCAATAATCTGTTGGCTTTTTTAACCTTTGCTAGTGTGTGGGTATCAAAGGTGAATTTGTTATTCACTACAACACCTAAATCTTTTTAGTTAGATGTGACTGGTAATTGAATATTGTTGAGTTTATAAGTGAACTTCAAGTTATTGTGTGCTAAATGCATGACCCTATGCTTTTGCTCATTAAAGAACGTCATATTGTTGGTAGCCCATAACCTGAATGGGTTTAATTCATCCTAGAAAGCTTTAGCAGATTGATTGTTGTTAACTATACATCCCAATTTACAATTGTCAGGGTACTTTGACATCCAGATGTTGGTGGATGTTTGCGTTGATGAAATCAGAATATTGAATAGAGCTGGACCCAAAACGGAGCCTTTTGGGGCCCCGCTAGTGACTTGTCCCAATTGTGAACTGTAACCCCTGATTACTACATGTTGGCGTTGATTATGGAGCCATGATGTAACCCAATTTATAATGTTTGGATGGAAATTGAAGTTTTACATATGGTTTATCAGAACTTGGTGAAAGACTTTATCAGAGGCCTTGGAAAAATCAAGAAAGATAATATCTGCAGGTAGGCGTGAGTCGAGGGATGCACTAACATTTTAAAAAAAGTTTAGAAGTTTAGTTATACAAGATCTTCCTGGAAGGAAACCATGTTATGTTATATCCTGTAGGTTATTTATAGAAATATGAGCATCTGTACGGATTAGAAGTAGTCTTTCAAGGAGTTTACCCACCACTGACGTAAGACTAATTGGTCTAATTAGATACATCTTTCTTATTTCCTGTCTTAAAAATCAGGGTCACTAGTGCCTCCTTCCATGATTGAATGGTTTCTCCTTTTTTATGTTTGCTTGCACGCATGTGCAAGAAACATAGTGCCTCCATACGAATTTTCATAGGTGTGCCACTCAGCTTCCAGTGCCCTGCTCCCTTTTGCAGGCGCTGTCTCACCACACCAATACATGTCGGAGCTATCTATGACAGCAGTTCAGATGCAGTGGCGTACGGTTGAAAGTGAAAAACCGCTACAATCAGCGTTGGTAACATGTAGGCAATTTGCATACTGCTGTCAGCAGTATGCAAATTGCCTGCATGTCACACTGCATCTGAACTGTCGTAGACAGTTCTCTCCCCCCCATGCCCCGAACACCTACGTAGCATGCTGGGAGCCCACCCCATCATGCTCATGCACTCTCCCCCACCTGCACACGTATGGCTGGCCAGAGTGCCCAATCCCTATCCAGCTGCACTGAACCCCCCAGCAAAATAAACTGACTTCTTGTTGTTGCCATGCTGAGAGCCCACCTAGCGTGGCAAATGTCCTTATGGCCGATGGGGTGCCCAATCCCCATCGGCTCCACTACCCCCAAAATTAACTTCCAGCTGCCACACTGAGAGCCACCCCAGCGTGGCAAAAGTCCAGCGTCGTTTTCTATTAAAAAAAAGGTCTCTCGATGACCGTCTTGCTCCCTCCTCCAACCCAAGCACCTACCTCCCCACATACCCCTACCCCATACTTACCCACGGAGCCCAGCGCAACGATCTTCAGTGGACGGGGAACACGTCTGCACTCTTCAAAGCTGACCGCGAACTGAAGAAATGCTGGTAAGCTGTATAATGGCATAAATGTTTTTTTTTTCAGCTTTGGTGCATATCTCGGCCATTTTGGGGAATTTTTTTCACCAGATTTTCAACATGGAGTTCTTGGGGCCCCACCTCATGAACCTAGTCACTGTCATTTTGTTATTCGGTCCCGAAAGGTGATTTCTTGGTCACTGCGTGGAAACACCTGTCGGAACCAAGTAACAAAACAACAGTGCAACAGTTCAAGAGGTAGGCCCCCTAAAACCCTATTTTGAAAATTTGGTGAAAAAATTCCCAGAAATGACTGTTTTACGAGCGTGCGTTGCACAGTTCCTACGCACGCTTGTAACGTTGCAAATTTTTAATATTTTCACTCCAGATTTTCAACATTGCCATTTTACCACACCTTCGAGGAAAGGAGGGAGAGGGTGGACATGATACAAACTTTCAAATACCTCAAGGGATTCAACAAAGTCCAAGAGGGTAGCATCTTTCAGAAAAAGAGATGTGCAAAAACAAGGGGGCACAATTTGAAGATAGAGAGGTGATGGCTCAGAGGTAATGTGAGGAAGTATTTCTTCACAGAGAGGGTTGTGGATACATGGAACAGCCTTCCTGAGGAGGTCGTAGAGTCAAAAACAGTGGGGAAATTCAAGAATGCATGGGACAGACATAAGGCAATTCTAGTGGGGGGGTAGGAGGAAGTAGGCTGTTGGTTAAATAGGATCTGCAGCTTATCTGTTAGGTAGGGAAATGGGCAGACTAGGTGGGCCAAGTGGTCCTTATCTGCCATCAAATTCTATGTTTCTATGTTTCTTATGAACAGTATAGCTGTCATTTTTCACATCTCACCCAAAATGTGTTTTTGCACATGTAGCGCACAATGGCGCGGTCGGTGTGCGAAATCAATGTTCGGGACAGAGTAAGAAAATCACAGTGACACTGTTCCTGAGCAGAGGTCTTAAAATGGCTGTGTTGAAAATTTGGTGACAAAAGTCCATAAAGTGACTGTGTTACGAGCGTGCATTGCGCAGTTTCCACAACCCTCGTAAGTTCATGAATTTGTAATATTTTCAGTCCAGATTTTCTATAGTGGCATTTTTCCATACCTCCTTATGAACAGTACAGCTGTCATTTTTCACACCCTGGCCGAAATGTGTTTTCGCACTTCCGGCGCAGAAATACGTGGTCGCTGTGGGAAATCAGTGTTCGGGACAGAAAATCACAGTGACACTGTTCATGAGCGGAGGTCCCAAAATGCCTGTGTTGACAATCTGATGTAAACAATCCCCAAACTAATTACAGTTTCTACGCACGCTCGTGACTTCACCATTTTTTTTATATTTTCACTCCAGATTTTCAACATTGCGATTTTTACACCTCCTCATGAACAATACAGCTGTCATTTTTCACATCCTGCTCGATATGTGTTTTCGCACCTGTGGTGCCAAATGGCATAGTCACTTTGCAAAATCAGCTTTCGGCTAACAAACTGATATTGCCACTGTTCATGAGGTGGGGGTCACAAAAAACCCATGTTGAAAAATTGGAGTGAAAATACCAATGAACACCTGGGGCGTTAGGGTTTCCAGCCATAACGCCCCACCCTGTAGAGACTGACAGGCATCAGGGGTGTGACTTGGGATTGTTGCCTGTAATGCTCATACCATTCCACCCCCACCCATACCCTGCAGCGAGTGACAGGCATCGAGGTGTGCCTTGGACTCTTCGGCCCCAAAGTTCACCCCATTCTCCTATACTGCACCCATCTCACTGTATTTCCTTATGGAATGGGGTGAGCATAAGGCCCAAAGACCCCAAGGCACACCATGACACTTGTCGGTGTCTGCAGGGTAGGGTGAGGTGAAATGGCATGACCGTTATGCCTGACGCCCCAAAGGCACACCCCAGTGCCTGTCAGTCTCTGCAGGGTAGTGGTGGGGTTGGCTTCAGTTCAATACTTCACTGCCATTCCTATTATGCAGCTCCTACACTACCAATGCCAATGCCAGCAAGCAAACATTCAGCATTGACAAATGCTTGTTTAATGAGGCATTGAACAAGATAGTTAAAGGACTGCATATGACATTAGTTATTTCTTTAAGAAACCTTGGGATGTATCTCATCAGGCCCTGCTGACAAATGGGTTTTTAGATTTAGAAGAACGTTCCGCACTTCCTCTTTGGTAAAGGGAGAGGGAAGTAGTACTTATACATTCTGTGTTTTATAGGTGTGACTTTCTTTAGGTACAAAAACACTAAGAAAATAGTCATTGAACTTAGCAGCCATGACTAGCTCATCAGTCTGTGTTCCATTACTAGTTTATATTGGCCCAACAACTGAATGGCTGCCTCTGAGTGAACCTTTGTAATTGTAAAATGTCTTATGATTATCCAGAGTATCAGTAGCAATTTTAAGTTCAAAATCCTTCTTTGTTTTTCTTATGTTGTGTTTAACCCTTTGTGTTTTTTCCTTATATGATTTCCAATTGGGTGGTGTTGGATTCCTCTTGTATTTTTTATATTATTTCTTTCTTATGTTTATTGTCCTCTTTATGCTTTTGTTCCACCAAAGGGGGAGTTCTGTGACCATTGTTGTATTTATGCCTACTAGGTACCCAAGTATGTAGACAGTGTTTTATCTTGAGCCATATATAGTCCCATATCTGACGAAGTCTGAGGCCTTGAAGGTCAGATGCCCAATCCCAAGAGGCTAGATAGTCATTGATTAGTTTATAATTAGCCTTTGAAAAATCATTAACTATTGTAGCTCCCTTTGCATAATTGCTGTTTATATTAACCTTTAGTGTCACTATGTTGTGGTCGCTATCTCCAAGTGGCTCAATAACTACAGGTGTTGATGTTCTTTCTTCTGTATGTTCCTTCTGTTACTGTTTGTACTAAATTTTGATTTGTTATTGATTCAATAAATGAATTTTCAACATACCCATTTCCCCTCTAATGTGACCCAGTTGATTTTTGGGAAATTAAAATCTCCCCTTAAAATATAATTATGAGTTGTTTCCATATTATTTATAGCTGATAGTTCAATGTTTTCATCAAGGCTTAGATTTGGAGCTCTGTATCCTTGTCCCACTATCAGTGTCTCCATGGGTAGTTTGATTTGGGCCCAGATTGCTTCCACACCACTGTTGGAAATGTCTGCAGAGGTTACTTATGCAATGGGTTGGATATTTTTCCTATATATATATATATATATATATATAGTGCCACACCACCTCCTCTTCTATCTGCTCTATTTTTAATGATTTTTTGAGTATCCTGGAATCTCAGAGTTCCAGTCATGATCCATGAACCAGGTCTCAGTAATCTCGAAGATTGCTATGTTTTCTTTTATTAGAGTGTACTTTAATTCATCCATTTTATTAGATAAACTGCAGGCATTAACCAACAGGATATTTATGTGACACTCGTCATTGTGATCTTTCTTATCAAGATTATGTCTGTTTTTGGAAATACAGGGTAGATACTCTGAATACTGTTTACCTGCTTCAGGAAGAACAGTAATAATCTGCCTTCCCCCAGAGGTATTAGTTTAAAGATCTGGTTATAAAATTTGTTATATGTTTTCCCAGAAGTGAATTGCCACGTCTGCTTTAATGAATACCGTCCCAGCAGAATAAGTCCTCATGGTGGTAAAACTCCTCCCAGTGCAAGAGACAGCTAACGTACTGTTTGAGGGTTCATTTGCAGAGCCATTCATTTATGACTTTTATTTTTGTGGTGTAATGGAGCGAAGCTTTAGGGATGGGCAAAATTTCAGATAGAACTGGGACACAGCCCATATGTTTTAATTTGTTGGTGAGTGCAACATAGTCTTGCTTTATTTGTACCACATAATCATGAAATATATTGTTGGCTCCAGTGTGGACAATGGCCAAAGGGTTTTCTCCTGTATTTTTTACTGTTTTGCTGCACATCCTAGTTATGTCAGACACCTTAGCACCGCTAAAGCTAGATAATGTTTTATCAGGGTTACAGACGGTCCTATCAAGATGTTTAATAATTGAGTCACCTAATACTACTATGTCTGTCTTTGCTACTGGTCTTCTTGTTTCTAAGTCCATAGTACAAACATCTGGGGTATTCAAGTCCATTAATAGTGGAATGTTGTTAGAACTTGACACAACTGATCTTGTGGGTGCTTCAACAGCACTCACGCTGCTACATCCGGGTGTAGTATGTATTAAGTTATTATGTGAGGGGCTGCTAGCAGTTAGAGCGACGGATAATGCAGGAGCCGTATCAGGTAGTGTTGGAAGATGGTGTGCAGTTTGTTCTGACTCAGTAATCTGGGAGCCCAGGATATCAAAACTGTTGTTCAGTGGAATATCAAAAGCGTTCGCCTTCCTCCCCTTTATAGCTGCTTTAGAGCCTTGTACCATGTACCACTCTGCATTGGATTCTGTATTACATTCTTCATCCCTCATCCTTTTCTTATTCATAATTCTTGGTAGTCTATGTGGTGCAGATAATTTAGCAGCTGGACCAAGTGTAGTGTTGTTAGATACATTAGTTGTCTCAGTTGAGGGACCTTGGTTTTTGTTAGGGCTGTTGGTTCCAGTTGTTGTTACTGCTTGTCCAAGGTTTAAGTTAAACCTAGTGGCCATCTCCCTTTGACTATATTATCCCCATATTTAATTAGATTGTTATACCCAATCTGCAGTTTACTGAAGCAGGCTCTGGTGACAGTGTTGGGGGCTGTTACGATTTTATGATAAATTTACACTATTCTATATAAACCGTGAGTACTCAAACTTATTACTGCTGAAACAGGTTGGTAGCTTGCGTCTCAATGACCCTGCTGTGCAGTACTCCACAAACTCCGTGAACATGCAAACATGCACTAGATGCACGTGTCTTTGCATGCGCCCTGCCCGTGCTTGCCCTGCTCGCAGCAGGGCTCAAGATATAGTAGTGAGTGACCCGGAAGCACCCGGGAGGTCAAATGCTGCACCAAGCGTCCTAAGAAATAAACAAGCATTTGTCAATGCTGAATGTTTGCTTGCTGGCATTAGCAGTGGAAGTGCAGGAGTTAGACAGATGCAGTATAGGAATGGCAGTGATGCATTGAACTGACACCAACTCCACCCCCACCCTGCAGAGATGAACAGGCATTGGGGTGTGCCTTTGAGTCATCACCCATAACGGTAAGAACATTTCACCTCACCCTACCCTGCAGACACTGACAAGTGTTGAGGTGTGCCTTGGGGTGTTTGGGCTTTACATTCACCTCATTCCATAAAGAAATATGCTGAAATGGGTGCAATATAGGAGAATGGTGTGAACTCTAGGGCCAAAGAGTCCAAGGTGCACCTCGATGCTTGTCACTGGCTGTAGGGGGTGATGGGGGGGGTTGAATGGCGTGAGCATTACTGTCGACAATCCCAAGTTACACCCCCTGATGCCTGTCAGACCCTACAGGGTAGGGCGTTATGGTCGGAAACCCTAAAGCCCTGGGCATGTCTTGGTATTTTTACTCTGTTTTCAACATGGGCTTTTTGTGACCCCGGCGCATGAACAGTGACGCTATTAGTTTGTTAGCCGAAAGGTGATTTTGCACAGTGACTGCGCCATTAATGCCACAGGTGCGAAAACACATTTCCAACATAATGTGAAAAATGACAGCTGTACTGTTCATGAGGAGGTGTAAAAAAAAATTGTAATGTTGAAAATCTGGAGCGAAAATATAAAAAAACTGGTGAAATCACAAGTGTGCATAGAAACTGCGCAACGCACACCCATAATGCAATTATTTGGGGGATTTTTTTCACCAGATTTTCAATATAGGCATTTTGGGACCTCCACTCATGAACAGTGTTACTGTGATTTTCTTAATCTGTCCCGAACACTGATTTCCTACACTGACTGTGCCATTCTGCGCCGGAAGTGCGAAAACGCATTTCGGCCAGGATGTGAAAAATGACAGTTGTACTGTTCATAAGGAGGTGTGAAAAAATGGCAATGTTGAAAAGGAGTGAAAATATTACAGATTCACGAGTTTGCTAGTCTGCATGGAAACTGCACAACACACGCTCGTAACACAGACATGTTTGGGAATTTTTCACCAAATTTGCAACATAGGCTTTTTGAGAGCCCACCTCATGAACAGTGGCACTGTTGTTTTGTTAGTCGGTCATGAAAGGTGATTCCGCGCATTGACTGCAAAATCACCTTTCGGGACCGAATAACCAAATGACAGTCATTGAATTCATGAGTTGGGGTCCTAAGAACCCCATGTTGAACATTTGGTGCAAAAATTCAAAAAAATGACCGAGATATGCACCAAACTTGAAAAAACCCTATTTATGCCATTATACAGTTTACCGGCATTTCTTCAGTTCGCGGTCGGCTTTGAAGAGTGCAGACGTGTTCCTGCTCCACCGAAAATTATCACGCCAGGTTCCGAGGTAAGTATGGGGTGAGGGGTGTGGGAGGTGGGGTACACAGAGGGTGAAGCGGGTTGTGGGAGTGGGACAGGAGAATCAACGGAGGACCGTTTTCTTTTGTTACAGTTTCTTTAATTTTTATTTACATGGACAATGTGGACTTTTGCCACACTAGGGTGGGCTCCCAGCGTGGCACCTGGAAGTTTTGGTGGGGGCAGTGGAGCCAATGAGGATTGGGCACCCCCGTTGGCCATACAGTTTGGGGGAGACACATGAGGGCGCTGGACTTCTGCCACGCTGGGGTGGGCTCTCAGCATGGCACCTGGAAGCTTGTTTTGGGGAGGGGCACTGGAGCCGACGGGGATTGGGCACCCGTCAGACAAACAGTGTGTTGAGGGGGGTGAGTGTGCGGCCGAAGAGTTGGGCACTTGCCAGCACAACAAGGGGAACAGCATACAACCACTGCTACGATCAGCGGTGGTGACATGGAGGCAGATTGCACACTGCTGATGGCAGGCATAGCAGTATGCAAATTGCCTACACGTTGCCACCACTGATTGTAGCGGTCGTTTCCTTTCAGCTGTATGCCACTGCAATCTGAACTGCTGTCATAGACAGCTGGGACATTCATTGGTGCGGTGCAGCCATGCCTGCAAAAATGCTGAAGGCATTGGAAATAGGGGTGCCACACCAATGAAAACTTGTATGGTAGCACAGCTAGTAATGGAACCAGTGAACCAGAGGAGTGGCTATCTCTGCAAAGCAGCGTGCAAAAGTTGGAGATTAGTGTCCAAAAGGTGGATAAGCAGAAAAGGGGCAAAATTCAGCAGAAGGGCAGACAGCAAGGAGTACCAGGGATAAATGACAACCAAGGAAGGGGCTGGAGTAGAACAGTGAAGCAGTTTAGGGAGGTCAAATCATGAAAGCCATGTGTGCAAATGCCAGGAGCCTTAGCAACAAGATGGGAGATCTGGAGGCTGTCATGGTACAGTCAGACCTGGACATTGTGGCCATCACTGAAACCTGGTGTAATGATAACCATGACTGGGGAGATGGCCATACCTGGCTACAACATTCAGAAGAGACAGAGCAGGCAGGAAGGGAGGAGGTGGCACTGTATGAAAAATGACACAAAGGCCACACAGATCCAGGAGGAACAAAATGGGGAGAGATACTGTGGGTTAAGCTGGAAAGGAAAATGGGGCCAGCCATCCGCTTTGGGTGTGGTCTATAGCCACCAGCCCAGGAGGAAGAAACAGATAGGGAGCTGATGCTAGCCATCCAAAGGATGGCTGACAAGAAATGAGTAGTACTGGTTGGAGACTTCAATATACCAGATGTGGACTGGAGCATCCCAGCAGCAGCATCAACTAGAGCAGATTTATCCTGGACTCCTTCAGGTGCCTTCCTCAACAACTGGTCATGGAACCAACTCGGCAGAAGGCAATACTGGACCTTGTGCTCACAAACAGGGACAGTGTGATGGGGGTAACAGTGGGGAGCACCTGGGTAACAGTGACCACCAGTCATTGTGGTTTGAAATCACAGAAAGAGCAGAACCAAACCACACAAAAACACGTATCCTGGATTTTAGGGGGCAGACTTTGGGAAAATGGGAGATGCTTGAAAGAGGCATTAAGGGAATGGGACAGGAATCAGGGATTGAGGAACAGTGGGCAGTATTTAAAATGGGATTATAAGAACAACAGAATTATGCATTAAGCAGGTTAGCAAGAGGAAAGAAGAGGAGACCATTATGGTTTTCCAAAGAGGTAGCAAAGAAAGTGAAAGCCAAAAGACTGCATTCAGGCAATACAAAAGACACAGGCAGAAGGGATAGGGAGAAGTACCAGGAGAAACAAAGGGAGGCAGGGAAGTCAGTAAGGAAGCCAAAGCTCAGACAGAAGAACACATTGCAAAATCAGTGGTTAAAGGGACAAAACCTTTTACAGGTACATAAGTGAAAAAGAAGGACAAAGGGAGGATAGTTAGACTGAAGGGGAGGATGGGAGCAGTGTGGAGGATGACAACAGTAAAGCTGACATATTGAACAGGTATTTCTGCTCAGTCTTTACTAAGGAAGAGGGGTAATGGGTCTGAAGGGTACAAGGGGTGAGAATGGTGCAGAAATGGACACAAGTCCCTTTACGAGAAAAGGGTCCTGAAGGAACTGGAAGTAATAAGAGTTGACAAAGCAATGGGGCCAGATGGGGTGCACCCAGGGTCCTTAAAGAACTAAGAGAGGTGGTGGCAGAACCTCTGGCTATCCTGTTCAGCCAATCACTGGAAACAGGAGGTACCCAAAGACTGAGGACAGCAGATGTAGTCCCCTTATACAAAAGTGGGAACAAAGAGGAAGCAGGGAACTACAGACCAGTCAGCCTCACCTCGGTAGTGGGAAAGATCATGGAAGCACTACTGAAGGAGAGATTGGTGGAACATCTGGTTGTCAATGGACTACAGGACCCAAGGCAGCATGGTTTCACCAGGGAGGTCATGTCAGACCAACCTCATTGAATTTTTGACTGGGTGACTAGGGAGGTGGATCAGGGAGGGCAGTGGACATGGCCTATCTGGACTTCAGCAAGGCCTTTGACACTGTGCCACATAGAAGACTATTAACAAACTGGGGAATATGGGTGTGGGCAGGACAGTAGTGTGGTGGGTAGGTAACTGGCTGGGTGGCAGGACACAGAGGGTGGTGGTAAATGGCTGTCACTCCACAGAGGAAGAGTGACCAGTGGGGTACCACAGGGATCAGTGCTGGGACCGGTCCTATTCAACATCTTCATCAGTGACATTGCACCACGATATAGAGGCAGAATTTCACTGTTCGCTGATGACACAAAGCTCTGTAACAGAGTAGACACACCAGAGGGTGTAGACAGAATGAGAAGGATCTGCAGAAACTTGAAGAATGGTCAAGGGTTTGGCAGTTGAAATTCAATGCAAAGAAGTGCAAGATAATGCATATGGGGCACAAAAACCCTGGCACAATATATCAGTTGGGGGTGAGGATATAGCATGCCCAAGCAGGATAGGGATCTTGGGGTTGTCATCTCTGATGACCTCAAGGTAGGGAAACAATGTGACAAGGCATCAGGTAAAGCAAATAGGATGCTGGGATGTATAGGCAGGGGCATCACCAGCAGGAAAGGAGGTCATAATTCCGCTATACAAGACACTAGTGAGGCCCCACCTGGAGTACAGTGTACAGTTCTGGGACCATACCTCGTAAGGACATAGACAGGGTAGAGAAGGTTCAGAGGAGGGCAACAAAGATGGTGCATGGGTTGCATCACAAATCCTATGAAGACAGGTTGAAGGAACTGAACATGTACTCCCTGGAGGAGAGGAGGAGAGAGGGATATGATAGAGACATACAAGTATCTCACAGGGAGGAACAGGGTGCAGGAAAACACTATTTTTAAGCGAAAAAGATGTTTCAGGACTAGAGGGCATGGGATGAAGTTGGAGGAGGGCGATTCAGAGGAAACATGAGAAAGAATTTCTTCACTGAGCAGGTGGTGGACAAGTGGAACACCCTGCCAGAGGAAGTGGTGGGGCTGAAACAATCACAGGTTTAAGAATGCATGGGATAGACATAAAGGAATTCTAGAGGTCAGGGGTAAGGGAAATAGACTTCTAGGAAAACAAACTGAACTTACAAGCTCAAATGGGCAGACTAGGTGGGCCATAGGCCCTTATCTGCCGACACTGTCTATGTATCTATGTATCTATGTATCTATGTTTCTAGGGACGCGGATATGTTGTTCAGTCCACACTTCTTGGCAGGTACCTTGCCACTTTAAGATGAGCTGGAAAGTCTTCAAGCTGGCTCCTCACACCCACCTGGGTGGTAAAACCCTTGGCTCTGCCCCATGACGTCAGATCTTCCTTACCGCTTGGAAGCTCAGATTCCCTCCTTAGTGCTCTTGTGTCTCTAGGTCTGGATCCGAAAATCATGTTGAAGTTTACACGACTTCAGTCTTCTCCTTCCTTCACGGCTGCGATGGATTCCAAATCTACTCCCAGCTTCCATAGGTGTCCTTATGGGCAGATGATGTCCCAGACTGAATCACATGCCACGTGCGTCTACTGCCTTGGGCTTGACCACGATCCGCAGGCCTGCGATCTTTGCAAGTCCTTTTCGGCTTCAGTTCTTGAAGATCATGCTGCCCAACTCCAACTGGGATGCCCTGAAAAATGGTTTCTTCCGGTGAAGTCAAAGGAGGCCTGTTGGGCGGTGTCCGCGGTTGTGGGCTCCGCGGAGCAGCTGGAGCAGTAAATTGCCCATGAGGAGGAGGCAGCCCAGATCTTCCTCGGTGTTGGCGTTTATCCCGCTCTCCTTGGGCTCCTCCTACACTGCTTCCTTTTGGGAGATTTGTCAGTCCCTCTCCACCAAGGGAGAGGGGCCTTCAGGGACTCACTTCAGTTGGTCAAAGAAGAAGGACCCGAAAGGTAAGTCCCACTGTTGACGTTCGTGGGAGTGGGAGAGATCTTGCTCCCCAGACCGTCCTCTATTGACTTCGGTCGAGGTTGTGGCTTTTTGGTTTCCCTGTCAGGTCAGCTGGCCGAGACACCCGTCGATGCGGTCGAGATTTTTCTCGACCTGTTAGACGGGCTGTCGACTGGAGAGGCAGACAACCCTCTTTCACCGGTTCCCCCAATGCCTACCGAGGACTTGCCTCGGCCTCCTGAGCCGAAGTCCCCAGTCAAGGACCCTGATCTGGAGGATGTGCAGGTTTCCCCCACCCCTTCTTCGACCCATCATCGGTGACCCCGATGGTCTCGGTCCTCTTCCATGTTGGGCAAGTCCTGGCGATGCTGGCGGTCTCTGTCCTGACATCACGGAAAGCGGCGTCGCCGCTTTTCCTCATCATCCTCTTCGGAGGACAAGCTCCGGCGCTAGTTGTGTCGGCACTATGAGGATATGATGTGGCAGCAGCTCTTGTTGGCCGGCAACAAGCCGACTCCGTCACCTTCCCCGGCAATTAAGTTGCTGTCGCCTGAGCGGCCGAAGCAATCTCTCGCCCTGGGTTCCTTGGTCGAGGAGCTGACTCCGGCGCAGATTGCTCGGCTGAAACTGGCTGCTCCACCCATTGTGGTGGAACCACTGCCTCTGCAACTGAAGACTGGGGCCCCGGCCAAGGATTCTCGGTCAGGTCAGGGCTTGCCCCACAGGTTGTTGGTCACCCTCACCCCCGATCAGCCCCGGCGAGCGGAGGGTGGCTTAGGCACTCAGCAGCTGTTCTTGGACTCCTCAGAGTCCGATGACTCCTCCCTGTATTCCAGGCCCCTCGACCTGAAATCCTACGGGGTCTGTCGGTGGATGAGAGTCCATCCTCGTTCCTCGGTATTCTTTGGGTCGTCTACTGGGATGCAGCTCAAACCTGTGCAGAAACGGGCCAGATATCCCCTCACGGAGATTTTGGACCAAGGGGATTCCCCCACGGAGGCCTTTCCCATGGCCAAGGCCATTTTTGGTCCGGCCTTGGAGTTGTGGCAGCAGCCTGCCTCCTGTCCTGTGCCTTCGGCCAGGATGGCCCATAAGTACACAGTCCCGACCGGTTCCCTCTCCAGTTTTTTGGAGCACCCCTCGGCTGAGGGGTTGATGACTGATAGCGTTTTCTGGCACTCCGGAAATGCCAGGGATGTAGAGATGCCCCTGGACAAGGAGTCCAAAAAGCTGGACTACTCCAGCCGCAAAGTTTATGCTGCTGCCTCCCTAGGCCTTCGACAGGCTAGCTCGGCTCTACTAATGGCACACTTGTCACACGCCCTTTTGGGCTCCCTGGATGTGGTGCTTCCTCATCTCCCGGCTGATCTTCAAACGACAGTCAAGCAGGTGCGGGATCAGGGAAGGGCGGTGGCCAAGCAACAGCTCCAGACTGCTGTGGACATTGGAGACTCTTGTGCCCAGTCAGTAGCGGCCGCAGTAGCCATGCGCTGCAGAGCCTGGCTGCGGATCTCGACCTTCACGGCAGATACCCAGCACAAGCTGGCAGATGTCCCCTTCTTGGGTACCGACTTGTTCGGGCCCGGGGTGGAGGGCCATCTCCAGTGGATCAAGAAGTCCAGTGCCACCTTGGAGTCAGTCACGTCTGCCCAGAAGGACAAAGGCTGCCAGTGACAGCGTAAGCCATTTCGCCCTTCCAGCACGACCGGCCCAGCAGCACCAGCAGCAGGGCCAGCAGGCTCATGCTTGGTGCCCCAAGGCCAAGCCTGCTGCTTCCTCCAACAGGAAGCCTGGAGGGAAAGGTCCAGGTGGCTCCTCGGCCGGCCCTTCCTCCAAGCCTGCCCAGTGATGGGTTGAGGGGTGTTGCCCTCAACCTTGTCACTCCTCCCAGGGGTCCCCCCGTGGGGGTTCGGCTCAGCCACTTCCTTTCCACATGGTCCGCTATAACCACGGACTGTTGGGTGTTGGAAGTGGTCGGCAGGGGTCTGCCTCTGGAATTCGAGCAGACCCCTCCCTTTCGAGCCATCTCCCCTCGGGGGGGGGGGGTCTACTGGTTCTGCAGCCTCTCCGTCGGCTCGTTGAGCCAACATAGCTCTGCTTCTCCAAAAGGAGGTGATCAGCAAGGTGGCGGATCCTCCTCCAAGCCCAGGGTTTGTGTCCGGGTATTTCCTGGAGATGGCCCTCCACCCCAGGCCCGAACAAGTCTGTGCCCAAGAAGAGGATATCTGCCAGCTTGTGCTGGGTATCTGCCGTGAAGGTCGAGATCCGCAGCTGCGCCTATTCTCAATCTGCACAACCTGAACAAGTTCCTAAGGCCGTGCACCTTCAGGATGGTCACTCTGGCTCAAATCATACCATCCTTGAAACTAGGTCTGTGGTTTTGTTCTCTGGATCTCCAGGACGCATTCTTTCACATCCCATTCCGTCCATCTCATTGGCAATTCCTCCACTTCAGAGAGGAGGGATCCCTTTACGAGTTCCAGGCCATGCCCTTCGGACTTTCTCCAGCTCCCAGGGTCTTCACCAAATGCATGGCAGTGGTGACAGCATTTCTGCGGTGCCGAGGGGTTCGGGTGTACCCTTACCTGGACGACTGGCTGATAGCAGCCCCCTCCAGGTTGGAGGTGGGCGGTCTAGAGATCTGGCCTCAGGTCTGCTCTCAACTAGCCTCCTGATCAATGAGGCCAAGCCAGATTTCGTGCCGCCATGAGTGATTCAGTTCATTGGGGCAGAGCTTGACTCTCTTGAGTCAGAGCCCAGCTCCCAGCGGACAGGGCTGAGGTCCTTTTCTCCTTTGCCCAATCATTTCAGGTTGGGCAATTGCGGCCTGCCCGGGACTTCCTGTGCCTTCTGGGTCTCATGGTGGCTTGCATCAGTGTGGTCCGTTGGGCCCACTGACATATGCATCCCCTGCAGTGGGGACTAGCCCGCCAGTGGTCTCAGTGCTCCGGTCCTCTGGACCAGCCAGTAACCATGACCCAGAAGATGTGGAACGGCCTGCAGTGGTGGCTTGTCTCAGGTCATCTGCAGGAGGGTATCCCATTTGTCCGCCCTGAACCAATGGTCATCCTTACGACCGATGCCTCCTTGATGGGTTGGGGTGCCCATCTGGGGAGCTCTGGGCACATGGCCTCTGGTCCTCTCAGGAGTCCCAATGCCACATCAACCTGCTGGAGCTGCGAGTGGTACAGTTAGCCCTCTCCATCTTCGCTCCATTTGTACGGGGTCAAGTGGTTCAGGTCCAGACAGACAATACCACAACCATGTACTACCTCAACCATCAGGGTGGGACACACTCCTTGCCCCTGTGTAGGGAGGCTCTCCGCATTTGGTCTCTTGTGATCAGCCTGGAGGCGGATCTCCTTGCCATCCATGTGGCAGGAGCCTCGAACAGTCTGGCCGATGCCCTCAGCTGGATAGGCACTGCATCTCATGAGTGGTCTCTCATGTCGGAGTAGTTCAAGACCTGTTCTCCCAGTGGGGCACCCCTCAGGTGGACCTGTTAGCCTCCAGGTAGAGCAGGAGCTGAGACTGTTTCATGCCTGCCACCCCACCCCAGCAGGGCTCACTGCAGGGGATGCCTTTCGAGGCTGTGGACCTCGGGCCTCTTCTACTTCTTCCCTCCATTTCCCTTGATCCACAAGATGCTTCTCAAGGCAAAGAGGGACAAGGCGCAGGTGATTCTGGTAGCCCCAGACTGGCCTCGCCAGTTCTGGTATTCAGATCTCCTCAGCCTCAGCTCCAGGCTCCCAAGGTGGCTTCCAGCCCGCCCGGACCTGATCTCAGTCAGCAAGGGGAAGGTGTTCCATCCGGACCTTCAATCCCTGCACCTGACGGCCTGGTTCCTGAGCAGCTAGAGTTCCAGGCCTTGGACATTTCAGCGGGTCCTCAACATTGTTGAGGCGTCCTGTAAGAGTCAACCAGAAAATGCTATGCCTTTAAATGGAAGAGATTCTCCATTTGGTGTCAGGGCAAAGGTTGGACCCTTCATCCTGTCCATTGCTAGCATTTTGGACTACCTATGGTCCCTTTCAAACAACATGAAGTCTTGCTATATTATAGACATTAGCAGTTTGATCCAGCTCTAGAACTGCCCGGGTGAAATGGTTAAAACCATTCCAAAATAGAATTTTGGCACACGAGCAGCTCTATCTGTGTCATTTCAAACTTGAACTGTCAGATTCTTTACTCCTCAGTGAACAGTCGCTCGAGATTTCTCCTTCTGCTCGGTTCATTTCTCGGTTTAAAAGTGTTTTCTCAGTTGGATTTAACGAGAATAGTTTTATTTAACCATAAAACCGTTCGGTTCAAGCTCTATCTGTGGTAACGTAAGTAAATGAAGGTTTTGTCTGTGTGGAACTTGTAAGTTATCGGTTCGGTTTGAACCGATCAGTGGTTTAAAACTCATTTAAAACTAAAGTTACTATTTTAAGTCCGGTTCCCGGTTCTTATCGGTTCTAAAAGCAGTTTATTCGGTTTTTCAATACCCGAACGGTTAGGAACCGATAAGGGTGTCTTCCTGGCACTGCCGTTAAAAGGGCAAGTTTTTGGTTAGGCTTGCATTATGTCTGAGAAACCCAAAAGAAAAACCGGGCCCACTGGGTTTCAACACTGTGATGTTTGTGGGAAGTCTTTGCAAGGCTGACCACACCACATGTGTTTATTGTCTGGGGTTTGACCACCTCCAGTCAGACTGCCAGGTATGTAAATTTCCCTGCAGCCACCCTGGAAAAAGATTGGGCAGGCTCAGGGGCGAGAGAGGCCAAAAGCGTCCGCTGACCGGATGGCCAGCCCGGTTCGGTGCCAACCGAACCAGAGAGAATACCATCTGACCAGGGCCAGACTTCCTCGGGCAAAAGAAAAGCTGGTTCTGAGGAACCAATTCCAGTAAAGAAAACAAGAAAATCAGCAGGTCTGGAGTCAAAATTCCTTCTCCAGCTGCTGCAGAGATAACAAAAGCCATACAAATTGTCCAGTCACTGTCTCAGGGTCGTCCGAACCACCACTATCTGGTAAAGGTCGGTTCGTCCAGTCCCAGTGGTTCAGGATTATGATATTGAGGAATTTTATGAACCAGAGGAGGGAGGAGGATTATGAACAGTATGAATGTGGCTGGGAAGGTATGGTGTGCCCATTGAACGGACATCTCCCAGACAGACCTTTAGAATCTCCCCTATGCTGTCTGAGTCCCCATCTCATTTTATGTTTTATAAAAAGTTGCTGAAACCTCCAGCTTCCTTTAGAAGAGGCTGTGGATGAGCAAGAGGAGCCTGATTTTGTAGAAATGATGGATATTCCAGAGTCTAGGAGATTGTCTATTCCTTTACATAAGTCTTTTAGAAACAAACTATTAAAATTTTAAAGCTCCTAATTCTGTGCCTCCTGTAGATAAAAGATGGACAGAAGGTATACATTGTCAGGCCCTGATACAGAATTCCTTTCTCAACAATGCAGTCATGTTGGGGTAGTTCATGCTGCTGCCTGTGATAAAGCTAATATTCCCTTGGCTTCACATCCTCCTGACAAGGATTCCAGGAAGATTGATGCCATGGCAAAAACAGTATATGCAGCCTCTCTGGGACTCAGGCAAGCAAATTATATGACATGTAGCTGGTATCAGAAATCTAGATGGGATACTGTTATGCAATTGTCAAGCAGGCCCATGGCCAGCTGGCTAGTGAACTAGAACAGGTGGCTGCTGATGGCATTGAAGCCTCTAAGGTTCAGTTTCATGCTGCTGTGGATGTTAATGATGTTTCCTCTAGGGTCATGGCCACATCTGTAGCCTTTCAGTAGGTTGGCCTGGCTCAGGTGTACTAGTTTGTCACAGGATACCCAGACTAAGGCTATGGATTTTCCTGTGGTGGGAAATTCTCTGTTTGAGAGCAGACAGAATTACATGAGAAAGATGGATGAATATAGGACTACTTACAAGAGTGCCCAGGCTAAGGAGCAGCAAGCCACTCCTCAAAGGCATGCCCCCAGGGGTAGGGGTAGGCCTTTTCACAGGCCTTTCTACCAGACTCAGGCCTCCTCTGCCTATGCTCAGAGGGGCTTCTTCAGAGGCAGGGGCAGACGAGGGGTGGGCAGACCTGCCCCCACCCCCCAGCCTAAAGCTCCTGCAAAACAGGCACCCTGATAGGGTGCTCAGGGCCGATTCTCCTGTACCAGTGGGGGGCAGGCTGGCTTACTTCAGTCAGAATTGGGCTTCTTTAACCTCAGACAAGTGGGTTCTGGAAGTAGTAAGCCAGGGTCTGGTTCTCAGCTTCAAAAGTTTCCCAAGTTGAGAAGCAGACTTTCTACCTGCAAGTGCTTAGAGACCCTCGCTCTGGAAACAGAGGTCTTATCCTGTTAGCTCTCAGAGCAGTAGAAAGGTTCCTCCCTGCATCAGGGCAGGGGTCTATATTCAGATACTTCCTTACCCCAAAAAGACAGGAGAATGGTGGCCATTTTAGATCTCAGATATCTGAACAAGCATCTTTTGAAACCAAAGTTCAAAATGGTAACTCTGGCAATGATTTTACCTCCCTAAGGCCAGGGGACTGGCTAGCCTCCCTGGACCTCAAGGATGCCTATTTCCATGTCCTAATCAGAAGATCCCATCAAAGTACCTCAGATTGAAGTGCCCTCAGGTCATTACCAGTTCAGAGCAATGCCCTTGGCCTTACCTCTGCTCCAAGGGTATTCACAAAGTGTCTAGCAGTGGCAGTGGCCCACTTAAGGAGGCAGAGGATTGCTGTTTTCCTATCTAGGCGACTGGCTCATTGTAGGCCAGTCCCCAGAACAGGTAAAATCTCACCTGCAGGTCACCCAGCAGCTTCTCACCTCCCTGGGTTTTCTGCTAAACCTACCAAAGTCGGTTCTGGAACCAGTCCAGGTACTCACCTTTATAGGGGCAGAATTGGACACAAAGCTAGCCAGAGCCTTTCTTCCCCAGAAAGGGTAAGGAATTTAGTGGCTCTGGCCTCTTCCTTCACTCTGCAGGTCTCGACCAGCAAGACACTTTCTGCAGCTCCTGGGGCACATGGCTGCATCCACAGCTGTTGTGCAGGAGCCAGATTTCAGATGAGAGACATTCAGTTTCACTTGAGAACCTTTTGGTCTCAGAGAAGAGACCCCCTTTCAAGTTGGTCCCAGTGACTCGAACCTTGATCCTAGCTCTCCAGTGGTGGCAGGATCAGAGCAATTAAGCGGGGTCCCTTCATTTCCCCTTCTCACGACTTGACTCTCACTACAGATGCTTCCCTTCTGGGTTGGGGAGCCCACATGGGCGACCTTTCCACTCAAGGAGTTTGGTCCCCCCAGGAATCTCTGCTCCACATCAATTTGCTGGAACTCAGAGCTGTCTTTTTAGCTCTTCAAGCTTTTTCTGCATCTGTCCACGGCAAGGTGATACAAGTCAGAACAGACAACACCACAACAATGTGGTACATCAACAAACAGGGGGCACTCGGTCTTGACCTTGTGCACGAGGCAATGAAGTTGTGGTCTCTGGCCTATTCCTAGAACACTTCCCTCATAGCAGTTCATCTTTCAGGGAAGGACAATGTCCTATGCGGATGCCCTCAGCAGGATTTCCCAGGGCCATCACGAATGGTCCCTGGATCCTCAAGTGCTGGGGATAGTTTTTGCCAGGTGGGGCATCCCTCAGATAGATCTTTTGCAGCCCCAGACAATCACAAACTTCCTCTGTTCTGTTGCAGGCCTCAGTGCTGGGCTCAGTTCCCTGGATGCCCTTCTTCTGGATTGGGAGGAAGTTCCTCTATGCTTTCCCCGCTTTCCTCTCCTATTCAAAGTACTAGTCAAAATCAGATCTCAGCCTTGCAGGGTGATTCTGATTGCCCCAGTTAGGCCAGGCAGCCCTGGTACCCACTCCTTCTGTCTCTGACAGTCCATCTTCCCTGTGCCTCCCCAGGAATCACAATCTGTTGACTTGTGCCCAGGAAGGGTTTGGTATCCGGACCTCAAATCCCTCAACCTCAAGGCCTGGCTCTTGAGGAGTTAGGAGTTGCTGATTTACACCTCTCAGGGTGTTCTTGAGATCCTAAAGGCTTCCAGAAAGCCTTCTACTAGGGCTACTTATAGTTCTAAATGGAAAAGGTTTTCCATTTGGTGTGCTGGGAAAAATATTTCCCCAGAATCTGCTGAATTGCCCATTTTGTTAGATTACATGGTACATCTTAATTCCTTGGGTCTCATACCAGCTACCCTGAGAGTTCATTTGGCAGCTGTGTCTGTGTAACCCCTAGATGGCGCTATCCCAAGGGCTACTACCCCTGCCTGATTTGCCACTAACAGGTTGAGGGGCCTGGATCCAATGGCGGGTGCCTCCACCCAGAGGTCAGGGTTTGCAATAGTTAAACTAACTTGGTCACAGCCCTCTGGGACACTGCAACCCCCCTTTCTTCCCACTAGTGGCCCACACAATATATCAGAATTACCTTCACAGTATACACTTACCCAGGTCTGGTTCGGCACTGGGACCTCCTGTGAAATGAGATACAGTGCAACAGTCACAGTACAGTACTTTAACATAGACAAATACCTCAGGCAGTATAACTTTGCTGAAACAAGCAGCTCTGATTTATTTAGGGGATATAACAAGGACGGAAATCAGGTTAATTAGCTTATCACTCTAATAATCTACCTATGGCTCTGTGCACAGGCCTATCCCTATCAGTTACTGTCCCTGGGTACCCAAGCCCTAGTGGCTAGTCCAAACCCGTGGCAGCTGGTGGGGCCCTTTCACACAGAGAAAAGGAGAATTAAACAGTCAGCAGTACAGTAATTCCATTTGGATTTAATGTGGCAATTCAACAGGGAGCGAACCTGAATTAGTACTCACGACCTCCAAATAAGATAGGGTCCTTCAATGTCAGCAGGGGCTCACTTGAGGTACACAAACCTCTTCACACATCCATATAAAAGAAAGCACTATACCAGGCAGGCTGCATCTGTATCCCGATCGCAATTACTGCACAATACCGGAGAACACTCAGCAGATTCAGTTCCTGACAGACCGAGTGCAATTTTCAGCAATTTCTCCAGTCTTCTACAGGGTGAGCCTGGTTTCTACTCTTCAGAGATCCTTTGATTCTTTTCACAGGACGGATTCAGTCCTAACAAGCTGTTACACAAGCTGCAGACCGGAACTCTGGGCCTTACACACGTTTTTGACTAAAACTGCACACTGAAAAGCACAGGGCTCCTTCCTTCTTCACTGCCAAAGCTCAACTGAAACTCCAACCCGACAAACCGGGCACTTCCTTTGAGTTCCTCCCAGTTCTTGACTGGATTGGCTGTCACTCACAATAGACTGCTGCTGTTGGTCCAAAAGGCACTGAAGTCTAAACTACATCTCCCAGAGTCACTGCCCATACAATCCTCTTGTGGCTGGCTCAGATTATGAGTCCAAGTTCTGATTCGTCCAAGGCACCATTTTAGAGCTAGCTTACCCCACACTGATTGGTCCAGTTCAGCAGTTCAAAACTAGAATGGGGAACTATCAGACACAGTTCTGACTGCAAAGAAAGCAGGTTAGACAAACTGTAATTTCATTATTACTCTAAATAATTTCTGGCAAACAGTTACATCTTTCAGATAGGTTCCTTTGCACTCCTAGTGACTGCAAAATGAAGTGAATTGGCAGCAGCTCGAGTGGTACTCAGAAGCACACAGTCCCCCATACAAACTAATTATGTCTGCAAGCAGACAGCTCTTAAAGACAGTACCAGAGGCTCTAAAACACTCACTGATAAATGGCTTAAATGCCAAACACCATTCAGGCTTGGAGCATTCAAGCAAGCTCCTGGAAGTCTTTTGGGAACCCCAATTTGCAGGGGTTACACTGCTTTTGTGTCAGCAGGAAAGTCATCCCTCTTTCCTCTCATCCTGTGTTTTCCAAGTTTTTAAGGGATTACTCCATACTAATCCTCCTTTGGAACCGGCCCTGCTTGGGACCTTAATGTTTGCATTGCCCAGTTAATGCAACCCTTTGAACCTCTGTCTTCTGCAGAGCTTAAGTACCTAACTTGGAAAACTGTTTTCTAGTGGCTAGCACTTCTGCCAGGCGCATAAGTGAATTGCAAGCCTTGTCAGTGGAGACTGACTTTATTTCTTTCCACAGGGATAAGGTAGTCCTTAGGACTAATAGGAAGTTTTGCCTAAGGTGGTTTCAGATTTCATCTTAATCAATCTATCTCCCTTCAGTATTTTTCACTGATCAGTCCTCTTGGGTGAGAGGAGGTTGCACAGCCTGGATGTTAAGAGAGCTCTTAGTTTATATATAGAGCGTACCAAAGGTCACAGGTTCGAATCCCTCCAACTTTTCCTTACCTATGGTGAAGTTGGGAAAGGCAAACCTGCCACTAAGAGATCAATAGCCAGGTGGATTGTCTCTTGTATCCAATTTTGTTATCAGAAAGTGGGCAGAGCCCCCCCCCGGTTTGAGGGCTCATTCTACCAGGGGTACAGCTGCGTCTCTAGCTGCTGCCAGAGATATCCCTTTATTAGAGATTTGCCAGGCTGCTACTTGGAAAACGGTACACACTTTTACCAAGCATTACTCCCTGGATGTCCAGGCCAGGAGAGATGCTCGGTTTGGCACAGCTGTTCTTCAGAGCCTATTCCCTAAGTAGGTTCTGCCCCTCCTCCATGGAGGTACTGCTGTGTATTCTGCTAATGTCTATAATATAGCAAGACTTCATGTTGTTTGAAGAAAAAATTACTCACCTTAGTAATGTTGTTTCTTCTAATGGAGTCTTGCTATATTATAAACCTCTCAACCTGCCCCTCTCAGAACCTCTACTTGGTGGGGTCTGGGCAACTTAGTGTGGGCACTACTTATGTCCTGTTAGCATTTTGTCCCTTTGGGACTTTGGGGTGTGTATGTGCGCATGTGTGTGTTTATTATACTTATGTTCCATTTCATATTATTAGAATGGTGTTAGTATTTCTGGTCCCCTGACTTGAGTCTTGGGTGTTGGGACCATCAATGGTTGTTATTATTTAGGTAGCCATTTGGCTAGTGTAGGTTACAGCTTCCACACAGACCTTCGTGAGTTTGGCTCATAAAGATCTGACAGTTCAAGTTTGAAATGACACAGATAGAGCTGCTCTCGTGCCAAAATTCTACTTTGGAATGGTTTTAACCATTTCACTCCGGGGCAGTTCTAGAGCTGGATCAAACTGCTAATGTCTATAATATAGCAAGACTCCATTAGAAGAAACAACATTACTAAGGTGAGTAATTTTTTCTTCTCAGCTAGGGCTTCGGTTGATGACCCTTAAAGTGCACCTGGCAGCCATCTCTGCTTACCGGGCATGGGCTGGCAAGCAGTCGGTGGCGCAGGAGAAGGTGGTCTGGCGCTTTTTCAAAGGCTTAGATCACATATTCCCTCCAGTGCGAGAACCTCCACCTCCGTGAGATCTACTGCTGGTATTGGCTAAACTCATGGCAAGACATTCGAACCGATGCACAGGTGCGATATCTCCCACCTGTAGTGGAAGACCGTCTTCTTGGTGGCTAGCACGTCAGCCAGAAGGATGGGAGAGCTCCAGGCGCTTTCCATCGAGTCTCCTTATCTGGTCTTCCACAGGGGCAAGGTTGTCCTTTGCCCCCAACCGAAATTCCTTCCGAAGTTGATGTCGGAGTTTCACCTAAATCAGGTGTTGACTCTGCCGGTGTTCTACCCCAATCACACCTCGGAGGCCGAATATAGGCTCCATACTCTGGACCCTAGAAGAGCGCTCGCTTACTATAAGCAGTAGATGGCTGAAGTTCAGGGAGAGGTTAGCCAGCTGTTTGTCACCTACGCTGAAGCCGCACCTGGCAGACCTGCAGCCAAGCGGACGATAAGCAGGTGGGTCACCTCTACTTAGATCTCTGCTATGAGTTGGCGGGCATGGAGCCACCCAAAGGATAAGAGCTCATTCAACCCGCCATACCGCTGCTTCAATGGCTGCTTCTGGGGCGTCACTATCCAGGAAATCTGCAGGGCTGCTACCTGGAAGTCCGCACACACCTTTATTTCCCATTACCACATTGACCTAGAGTCACGCTGGGATGCTGGTTTTGGGACCTCGGTTCTCCAGTCCTTATTCCTCAAGTAAGTATAGGGGGCGTGCGCCTTGCCTGCGTCCTCCCGGAGAACTGCTAAGAGTCTGCCAACAAGCGTGGATTGAACAACATATCCACGTCCCTAGAAATACAGGTTACTCACCTGTAACAGGAGTTCTAGGAGTGGTATATGTTGTTCATCCACACGACCTACCCGACCTCCCCGGCTTCGATGCACAACCTGGCTTCCATTGGGCTAGATCTGGCGTCATGGGGCGGAGCTGAGGGTTTACTACCCAGGTGGGTGGGAGGAGCCAGCTTGAAGACTTTCTGGATCATCTTAAAACGGCAAGGTAACTGCCAACAAGTGTGGATGAACAACATATACCACTCTTAGAACTCCTGTTACAGGTGAGTAAACTGTATTTCTTGCAACTGCGTGCAAGCAAACATAAAAATATTAAAACTGCATGTACTGTTGCAGGTGAGAGCCACTCATACATGGAACTGGCCCCCAAACATGAAATTCAGCCCCAGAACAATAATTACAAACCCGTCTTGAGTTGTAGTCCTTAGTAGTTCGAGGGACTACAGCTCATTCTTCCTACTTCCTGCAGGCAGATTTACCAGGGCTCCAGTAACAGAGTGCTGACACTAAGCACCCTAATATATTACAGGTACCTGTAGTAGTTCCACAATGTTAGCACGAAGCACAGAGGCCTCAGACAGCACAGTTGAAATGCTGTTACGGAATGTTGGTTTCCTATACATTCTGCATTCAAGTTTATTCATACATTTAAACACAGTCAAATCCAGAAAGTTAATTTCATGCTGGTTCCATTCAACAGTAAATTTCAAGTGTTTGCCTGTAAAATTAATATAATATATAAGAAATGTAAATCTGTAACAGAACCCCTCCATTTCATAAAACAGTCATCAATGTATTTTTTCTAGACCGAGATATTGTTTAGAAATAGATTATTGGCATCTTGAATGAAAGTCTTTTCCCATTGGCCATTGTATAGATTTGCCAAATTTGGGGCAAAAGTTGTGTCCATACTTGTTCCTTTGCGCAGTGTATAGAACTTGTTAAAAATGAAAAAGTTGCATTCAAGCACTGTCCTGGCACAATTAATAACAAAATCTGTAGGAGGTGTGACATCATTAGACCTGTTCTGCATTGCTCTTGCAATAATCTCTAGGCCCCCCCCCACATCGTGCGGAATATTTGTATATAAACTTCCCACATTGATACATATAAGTAGGTCATTCTCTTGCACTTCAATTTCAGTTAGTAACTTACACATATGATTTGTATCTTGTATATAGGAGGGTAATAGGGGAACATATTTCTTTATGTGAAAGTCCACAAATTTAGACATTGGTTCTGTTGCTGCCCCTATAGATGACACAGTAGGACAGTCTGGAATAGGGGTTTTATTTTTATGTAACTTTGGCAATAAATATAACAATGGTCTGTGTGGTTCATCTATAATGAGGAGTGAAGCTTCTTTTTCAGTCACCCATTGGTTAGTAATTGCCTCAGATACAAGTGTGTTTATACATCTCATGATATGTGGTGTAGAGTCATGGTCGAGTGCAGTATAAAAAGTAGCATCTTCTAACTGGCGATTAGCTTCTGTTATAATAGCCATGAATATCCCAGATAACTATGGCTCTGCCTTTATCTGCAGGGCGACTGACAGTGTCATTCATATTTTCTAGTTTATGCAAAGTGTCTCTTTCAGACTTGCTTATATTTTGGTACTCATTCCAATAGTTGATATAGTTCCACTTTATAAGGGGGAGGACAAGGAACAAGCAGGGAACTACAGACCTGTCAGTTTTACCTCTGTTGTGGGAAAGCTGATGGAGTCATTGGTCAAAGAGGACCTTGTGGACTACCTGGAGAGCAGCATTCACCAGGACAGTAAACAGCATAGGTTTGTGGTATGGTGTCCTCGTCAGATTAACCTGATAGTTTTCTTTGACATGCCACACTGTGGATTTACTCCACTTTGACTTCAGCAAGGTTTTCGACATTGTGCCTCGCAGACAATTGCCAATGAAGAAGTAAGATCTGGGTGCATCTAGGAACATAGTAAGATGGGTAGGTAACTTGCTAAAGGGGAGGCAACAGAGTGTTATGGTTAACAGGGTCAAATCAGGAGAGGGAGGTCACTAGTGGGTATTATGGGGATGTGTTGGGCCCAGTACTCTTCACTATGTGTATCAGTGACATTGGAGAAGGAATCCTAGGGCAGATTATGTCTCTTAGTAGATGACACTAAACTCTGTGGGAGTGTGGATGGTGACGAGGGGAATCACGGAAATGCTGAGTGACCTGCAAAGGCTTGAGTGGTGGTTTAAGGTTTGGCAGTTGAAACTCAGTGCCAAAAAATGTAAGGTGATGCATCTAGGGAACAATAACCCCCGGACAGAGCACTGGATGGGCGAGGTAAGACTTAGCACTACAGCTGAGAAATGGGACCTAGGAGCTGTCATTAGTGACCCTCTCAAACAATCAAGCCAATGCAACAAGGCCTATAGTAAAGCAAATAAGATGATGGGATGTATCTGGAGAAGTACTGACAGCAGAAGAAAAGAGGTAATACTACTTTTTATAGATCTTTGGGGAAGCCATATCTGCCGAGTTCTGGAAGTCCATACCTCAGGAAAGATAAAGACAGTCTGGAGACAATGCAGTGAAGGGTGACAAAGATGATTCAGGGTGATAAGATAGGTCTTACAAGGAGTGCCTCAATGCATTGAGCATGTGCAGTACTCATTGGAGACCAGAAGGGAGTGGGGAGATATGATGGAGACCTTCAAGTTCCTCAAAGGAATAAATAAGATGAACTGCTAGGCATTATTTCGCATGAGTAACAGTTCGAGGTCACCAGGTATGAATGGAAACTGTCAGGAGGGAGGTTCAAAAGATATATGAAAATGTATTATTTTACAGAAAGGGTGGTGGAAATGTGAAACCATCTACCAGCCGAAGTGGTGGGCACCAAAACCATTAATGATTTCAATCATGGCTGAGAAAGATTGAAGAATATAGTGGTTACTCAGGGTGATACTAACAGGGAGGAGAATGGGGAGTGGATAGGGGTGGCTAGAATCCTGTATGGGCAAGGTCCTGGGGTTTGATAGGGAACCATGGGCAGACTGGATGGACTGTCTGCCTTTTTCTGCTGTAATTGTCTGTTTTCGTATTTCTAAATATTGATCACTATGAGTGGTTAAAATAGACTACTTCTATAATTAAAATAGAAAATGTCAAAATCCAAAAAAATAAATGTTTTAAAAGAAAATTTTCAAATATAAAGACCCCCACCAACAAAGTACCATAAAATCTTCGAGGATATCTCTTGCAGCAGATCACACTGTAGGACCCTTAGGCATCAGGTGCCTGGAAGCTTTATCATAAGTAGTCTTAACTGGGGCCACCAATGTTGACGTCACTATGTCGACGTCCCCTTATATAGCCGTGGGCAGCACCAGGCCCACCTCAGTTCTTTTCCTGCCATCGACCATCGCATTGGACTCCACAGGGCACTGTTGTTTCAGTTGACTGCCATTTCTAAACCTTTGAATTTTTCTCCTGTTTGTTGTTTTCTCTCCCTAGTACTTCTTCACTTTAGTTTTATCTAAAGGGATCATTTTCTGTTTCCTCTTTTATGTCCGGTTCGGACTTGCTTTTCTGTCGCTGCAGCTGCGGACAGAAGTCTTAGATAAAGATCTCCACAACTCCTATGTCCGTTGTCTTGGCGCTGGCTATGACATCAATGCCTGCGGAATCTGCAGTGGCTTCAACCAGGCTAACCATCAATGGTGCCTGAAGGAGCTTAAAGTGCTCCTTATGGAGCAGAAGGTCGCCATCTTACAGAAGGAGCTCCAGGCCAGAAGCTCCTCTGCTTCCCCATCCCTGTTGTCAGGCAAAACCTGGGAGAAGTCCTCATTGGGGAAGCACCACCACTGGGAGAAGGGCCATTCCTCCCATGAGTTGTCCCGGTTACTGTGCCCTGTGCTGACCGCTTTGGATATGTTGTCCTTGTGGACGTCGCTCGCCGCTGCCTCCCCTGGGCTTCTGGCCACAAGACAGGTTCTGGCAGCCCTCGCCACTGGTGCAGCTCAGTCCAGCAGTGCCTCATCATTGGCAGGCTCCTCCACTCTCCTGCTGATACTTCACGCTGCCTCCCTCACCCTGTCTTCCATGGTGGGCCTGCTGGTAGCACGACCTATCGACTCTGTCAACTAGGGGTCTTCCTCACTGGGGCTTCCTCCTTTGCCTCCGCCTACTCTCCCCACCCCTGCTAAATGCACCCCTCCTCCCCAAGTGGCTCAGTCAGGGCATACCACTGGTCTGCTTACAGCTGCCTATGGGCACTTCTGGTTGGGCAGTCATCCTAGCCAGTTGATGCCCTTCCTTACAACTTTGGGGATGCAGACTCCTCAGCTGGGTCCCCAGCCTGCCTCCATCCTATCCTACCATCCTTTGATGATCTTATCATCACAGGGGCATCCCTTCCTATCCTCTTTTGATGATCTCATTGTTGCAAGAACCTCTTTTTTTTTCCTCCGGTGCTGCCTCTCAGCGCCTGTTGACGTCTGTTGCTGTCGATGTCCAGGCCCTGTTCTCTTCAATCCAGGACCTTGTTCTGCGGGTTGCCCTGGCTCCTGCCCCATCATTGAGAGGACATGTTCGGATGCCTGGGGCACCCCCGCACCACCCATCGACAAGGGCTGCTCCTTCACGCTCATCTATGTCCTCAGCCCCCCCCCCCAAAACCAGGGGACGACGGCGACAATTATCCAGATTTTCTTCAGCTGGATGAGGATGATGTCAATGATGAGGGGGGGTGCCAGAGCCAGAATTCCTTCTAGCACCTCCACAGTTTCATCTGCAGGGGACGACTCCAATTATGTGCCTCACTCCCCTCCTGACTACACCTCTTTTGCAGCGGTCATGTGCTAGCTGCAGGCAGCCATGGGGGTTGACTCTACAGAAAAAAGATGCTTCTCAGAGAAACTTGGCACACTACTTGCATTTGCAAGAGTCTCCACCTCTCGTCATCCCCCATCATTGATGCCTATGAAGATGTCATCCTAGCTGCCTGGTATAGACCGCACCTATTCCCTCTTATGCTCAGGAAGGCAGACAAGCTATATCAGGCCCTCTTGGGCTGGTCCTTTTTCTCCAGGCCCCACAGGCAGACTCGGTGGTCATCGGTGTGGCCCATGACCGCTCGAAATGACCCCAGCATCTCAGTTCCCTTCCTTCCAATAAGGAATCTGGGAAACTGCGTCTGATGGGGAAAAGGGTCTTTGCTTCCTCCACCCTAGCCATCAGGGTCCTTAATTATGTCAGGCATTTGTTAAAGTACCAGGCTGACCTCTGGGATGACACCAAATCGACTGCCCAATCCCTCCCTGAGGGTCTTCAAAAGCAAGACATGCTTAAGGCCCTCCAGTCTGTTGCTATCATGTGGAGACACTTGTTGTGGGCTGCCTACAATGCTGTGGACACATTGGCTAGGGCTTCGATAGTAGGCATTTGCCTCTGGTGCTACTCCTGGCTCAGGGTGTCAGGGTTTGCGACCGATGTCCGACAGTCAATCTTGAATGCCCCTTTCCAGGGCCACAGACCTTTCGCGGGTGATATGCAGGAAATCCTCAGTGACCTACAGGTTTTAGGTAGAACCCTGCATTTGGTATATTCTCCTCTACCACACCCACCAGAAGAGTGGTCAGAGGGTGCCCTATCCACATGCCACACACTGCCCCAGGGCTGCCTCTAAGCAGCCTACCAAACGACAGACAGCTGCCGACCAGCCCACCCCCGCCAACCCAAACAAGTCTGCAAGCGGAGGAGGAGCAGGCCCAGCCGCATGCCCTGCCTTAGCCTGACTCCTTACCCAACTCCCCCATCTGGTTCTTCAGGATGCTGTCATGGGGGTAGTTTCCCCCTCCATCTCAAGGGATGGCAGGGGATTACTTCTGACACATAGGTGCTTCAGCTAATCCATCAGGGCCATGCCTTAGAATTCGTGGATAGGCCTCCGGACCTTCTACCCAGACCCTCCACTTACCCTCCTGCTCACTTGCCAGTGTTGTAATTGAAGATTAAAGTTCTACTAGACAAAAAGGCCATAGAACCCATTCCCAAGGCCCAGCAAAACAGGGGGTTCTATTGCCATTTCTTTCTCATCTCCAAGTCCATTAGGGACCTGAGGACCATCCTGGACTTATGTAGCTTGAATTACTTTATTTAGTACAAAAAGTTCAGGATGGTTACCTTCCCTGATCTGTTACCCTTACTCCAGGAGGGCAACTGAATCTGCTTCCTGGATATGCAGGACGCCTATCTGCAAATCAGAGTTTGTCCTGCTCACAGGAAATACCTGATTCCTGTTCCTAGGGGAGCACTTCCAGTTCAGGGTTCTCCCTTTTGGCTTCTCCTCAGCCCCTCGGGTCTTTACCAAGTGCCTTGTTGTGGTAGCAGCGGCCCTCAAGAGGGAAAGCTTTCTATGTCTTGCCTTACCTGGACGACTGACTGCTCAAGGCCCCATCCCAGGAGCAGTTACTTGTCACCCTGGAGCGTACCCTGCAGCTCTTTCAGCAGCTGGGGGCCATGGTCAGCCTGGCCAAGTCAGTCCTGACTCCTGGCCAGCATCTTTAATACAGTGGGTCTGTTCTGGATACAGCTCAAGGCTCGGCCTTCCTGCCTCTGGTTTAAGTGAGCACCTCAACACGCAGGCCAGGGAACTCGTTTACAGCTAGTACATCACAGCTCGGACATACCTCAGACTGCTGGGTCTGATATCTGCAGCCATTGCAACTGTTCCCCTCACACGACTCCACGTGCACATTCCCCAGTGGACTTTGAGGGTGCAGTGGGAGCAGCGGATCGATGACCTGGAGCAGATGGTTCTGGTCTCCTCCCCTGTCAGGAAAGTCCTTCTCTGGTGGATGGATCCCTGCAACCTACTAGGGGGAGTTCCTTTCCTCATCCCCTCTCCCCATCAGATCCTCACAGAGATGCTTTGGGGATGGGCTAGGGTGCCCATCTGGGTCAGTTCCAGACCCAAAGGACATGGTCTCCTCTCAAGGCCTTGTTACACATCAATGTCCTTGAGATGCGAGTGGCTCTGTATGGCTGCAAGTCTTCCAGTCCCATCTGTTCTCTGGCCCCCACCACACCGTGAGGTTCAATTTTTACACCCCCCTGAGAAGGCCTTCCCCCGTGGAGATGGTCAGGTACCGCCCATTACGGAATATTACTTCCCTGGGCCTTATAGCGGTCCTTGACCTCTCATCCCTCATGTTGACTAGCAGTAATCCAGAGGCACTGGTGGCGGCCTATAATATGGCAGTTACGGGCGACCTGGATCTTATTGCTCCTGTTCGTGAGCACCCCCTATCCCTTCACCCCAGGTCCCCTTGGTTTGATGGGACACTGAGAGAGTTGCGGAGACAGGGGCGAAGGTTAGAGCGTTGTTGGCACAAATCCGCCCTTGATGCCGACCACCTTAGATTGATGGAACATTATTCTATCTATCAATCTGCAATCACCCATAAGAAGGCAGAATTCCTATCCAGGGAGATTCCAGTTGCACAGAATCGATCGGCTCAGCTGTTTCGGACTGTAGACAGATTGTGCAACCCAGCCTGTCTGCCAGTCCGAAAAGCCTTTTCACAAGTAGAGTGCGAGGAGCTCGCTCGGTTCTTTGTAACTAAGGTGGCTGACATCAGGGCGGGCCTGCGTCCGGCAATCTCTAAGGGTGATGTTGTGGAACAGTGCGAGCTCACAATATTCTCTTGGAGTTCCCTTTGCCGACTGGAAGTCGTGGATATTATGAGGATCATCCATAGTGTGCCACCTACGAGCTGTAGTTTGGACCCTGGACCAACTCCTCTAATTTTGGGTTGTCTTGAGACCATTGGTCCAGTTATGGTGCAAATAGTCTGGTGTTCCTTAGAGTCTGGTGAGTTTCCTAACTCCCTGAAAGAGGCGGTGGTGACACCCCTCTTGAAAAAAGCTACTCTGGACCCAGACTGTTTTTCAAACTACAGACCTATCTCTAACCTTCCCTTTATTGGGAAGGTTATTGAAAGATAGTGGCAGCCAATTGGAAGACCATTTAACCATCCATAATGTCTACGAATCCTTCCAATCCAGTTTTCTTAAAAGACACAGCACCGAGACTGTGCTGGTTCGGGTGCTTAATGATCTTCTGAGGGCGAGAGATCAGAAGAGACGTTCCATTCTAGTTCTTCTTGATCTCTCGTCAGCTTTTGACACTGTGGATCACTTGGTGATGTTAGCACGCCTGAGGTCAATTTGTGGAATGTCAGGAACTGTTTTAAAATGGTTCACTTCATTCCTCACTGGGAGATCACAAAGAGTTGTGTTGGGGGTTTATTCCTCCGGCTCAACTCTTTTGTTGTGTGGGGTGCCTCAGGGTTCAGTGCTGTCACCCATATTATTCGCAGTGTACATGCTGCCCCTCGGAGACATTATAAGATGGTATGGGCTGAGGTTTATACTGCTGCAGATGATACCAAGCTATACTTGTCTTTGCACCTGACCAGGATGGAGCACTCTCGGTGTTTAATAACTGTCTGGAAGAAATCAGGGTGGATGGATTCTAGTTGGTTAAAGTTGAACTCAGAGAAGACAGAGGTGTTAGTGGTAGACCGGGTGGTCAGATAAGCGGTCGCATGATGGCACGCCCTCTGGAATTTTCTTGAGGGTGTCCTTTGAACCTCTGAACGGTGCACAACCTTGGGATAGTCCTGAGCGATAGTCCGACCCTCAAATCTCAAGTGTCGGCCGTTGTCAGAACTTCCTTTTACCATCTTAGGAATATTGCCAGGGTGCGTCACCTTGATCCGTCTGACTCCCTGCCAACGTTGGTCCACGCTTTTGTGTCCTCGCGCTTGGACTACTGCAACGCCCTTTACTTTGGGCTTTCTGGGGTTGAAATCCGTTGCCTTCAGCTGGTGCAGAACGCTGCAGCCCGGGTTTTGACTGGGACAAGGATATCCAGTCACATTACCCCGGTGCTACGCGAACTGCACTGGCTGCCTATACGGTGGCGGATCACCTTTAAAGTCATTTTATTGACTTTTAAAACCCTTCATGATCAGGGTCCGACCTATCTGAAAGAAATTCTGGTGCCTTACTGCCCTGGCCGATCGCTCCGCTTGACTGATGAGGGGTTGTTAGAGATTCCAAGAGTGAATTTAAAATCTTTTGGTGGTAGAGCATTTTCATATGCCGCACCCACTCTTTGGAATTCTCTACCACTCCGGTTAAGGGAGTGCACCTCCATGGAGGTATTTAAGAAAGATTTGAAAACCTATTTATGGGATCTGGCCTATCTGGATGATTAATGGTAATTATCTGTAAATATTTGTTGATCGTATGGATGATCGCATGGTTTGTTTTAACTGAGTGATGTTTTAATGAATTTATTTTATATGTTTAAAATTGATATTGTATATTGTGTTTTGATGTAAAGCGCCTTGATATTTCTGAAAGGCGCTTTAAAAATAAAGTTATTATTATTATAGTGCAGATGGACAATGTCAGCATAGTGCACTACATCAACAAGCAAGGGGACACTTACTCCTACCCTCTGTGCAAGGAGGCAATGAAGGTTTGGTACTGTGCTCTGGATCATGGTCTCAAGCTGTCAGCCGTCCATGTCCCAGGCATCCAAAACATCCTGGTGGACAACCAAAGCCAGTCACAGTCCAAAGTGCACGAGTGCGAGCTGCTGACCTCGGTCGCCGACAACTGGTTTGACAGGTGGGGGGCGTCCAGAGTTTACATTTTTTGCATCCCCACACAATGCAAAACTGCTGCTTTTCTGTTCGCTTGATCCAGGGCCTGGAGTTTTCTGCTGAGATGTATCTCTTGGAAAGGGAGGTTTCTTTATGCCTTCCCCCACCTTCCATCTAATCTAGAGAGAGGGCTAATCAAGCTGCAGATGCGAGCCACACAATGATCCTGGAGGCTCCTTTTTGGCCTAGTCAGATTTGTTTTTTACTATTACATCATTTACAGTGAAACCGCCAATAACTCATGCCCTGTGCTTGGGCCTGCTGTCACAGGAGCGGGGAACCCTTCTCCATCTGAACCTACAGTCCCTTCATTTGCATGCATGGCTCCTGAAGATGTAGCCATTGATAGATTTGGAGTATCTCCTAAAGTGGCTGATGTCCTGGTGGCCGCCATGAAGCCTTCCACCAGGGTGACTTACTCCATGATGTAGAAGCATTTTTAGTTTGTGGGTGGCTTCCCATCATCTGGACCCATTCACCTGACCAGTGAATCAGATTATGGAGTATCTGCTGTCCCTGTCAGATGCTGGCTTCAAATATTCTTCCCTTAAGGTGCACATTTCGGCCATATCAGCCTTCCATGTGCCCGTTGAGGGTCATACAGTGGCCCAGCTGGATGTGGCCCATGTGATGCTTGGCAAGCTGGTTATGATTGTTCTATGATATTTGTAATATAAAAATGTAGAGTGTGATTGTCTCCATAAGACCATCTGGGCTCTGGGTGCTCCCCAGGTTTTAGTGGAAATAACAGGATATATTAACCTGAAACCAGGAGTTAATTAAAAGACTAGAGAGACTTAATTAAGGGTCTCCTGTTTCTGACTTAATTAGAACTGACCCAGCTACCAGGATATAGGGTTCGTAACGTTTTATGACGTCTTAGAGAAAGAAAATATGTTCCCACCATGGTGCTAAAGTTATAAAAATCCTTTCATGTGCCTTGGGAACAGGAGCTACTCAAGATAAGAGAAAATGTTAATTTAGGAGTCATATTTGGGAAATGAGGTTTTGCTGATGTCACCTTATTTAATATACCTCATGATAGGACATACTGTTTGTATATTTTTTATATTCTAAAAGGAGGAGCTAGAGGACATCATGGAAGGGGTGTGTGAGAGAGAAAGTTTAAACTGAATACTGAAGCTGAACCTAGTGACATAACTTTTCGGGCTCTTAACAAACAAGATCTAACTTAAAGGAAAACTCCATGTTAAAATCAGAAAAAGATATGTAGTAGTCTTTTTTTTTCTGTGTTCTAACCAGTTCCCAGTGTTTTCTTTTCCTCTGGCTGTGAGAGTTGTTTTTTCTAACTTTCCCTAGCTGTTTTATTGCCCTTGGAGGTTGCCATTCTGGTTTCTTTTGTGGCCTACTGTCCCAGATAGTCTTCCCAGAGTGCCCTTTGGTGTGATGTCTAATTGCCCCTGCAGGAAGCTAGTGTTTTGTTACAGGGTCTGTCACAGCTCAGCCACAGAGAAAATACTTCTTCCAGAGAAGACACACTGCTAGATTTTGGGTGAGTGTAATCATTATTATTTTTTGATATTAGTACCTAGCCCTGTTATGTTCTGCTGTGTGTGTGTGTGTTTGAATCATGTCACTGTTTACTCTATTCCTCTCAGTCACTTTCAGTTTTTGCACCAGTACTAACCAGCAAAAATTGAACATCACCTTATAGGTTGTAACATAGCAGGACAATGTACCAATATCAAAAAATATTAATGATTACACTCACCCAAAATCTAGCAGTGTGATTTCTCTGAAAGAAGTATTATCTTTGTGGCTGAGCTGTGACAGACCCTGCTAAATCTAAGGGCGTAGCTACATCACTGTCACATGAGCCAGGATGCATCGTAGGAGAAAGAAAGCCAATAGACCTATTTGTGATGGAGATCCCCAGGGGTCGTAAAACTACCATCCAGCTAGCAGGCTAATTTAGGAAAAGCTCCTAATAGCAGACAGAGGGAGGGACACACTAGGACTTAACATACATATCAAAACACTTTACATAACATATGTTTTTGCACATTCTGGGTGGACTTCTCCTTTAAGCACTGTAAGGAGGTAATACATTAGATAGAAAAGATCTTAATGTATTGTGGTAGGAGTTTGTCTGGTGGTTTTCCTTGTTTTTCTTTATGTGATTGCATGCTTTGTGATATAGTGTTCTGTGTTTACATTTTATATGTTTTTATCCATTTTTAAGTAAACCTTTCATTTGAAAGATACTGCCTGGGTCTTCCAGATTCTTTCTTTTGCATGTGACATATGGAGGGTTAAGACTGACAAAACTGTTTAGAAGCTTCATGGTGTTACTAAACTGGGAAACGGTAAGAATATACCTAAGGTCTTTTATAGCACTTTAAGGGTTCATTTTGGATACCTGGTTAGGTGCCCTTAGGCGAAAGATATCTGGCATCCCCCCGAAGAGCAGATTATTGGAGCCTGTACATTTGGGTCCGCTAGCATAAGGTTCACAGTTTGAATCCCCCCAGAACTTGAGTTCAAAGGTGATTTGGACCCACAAGCAGACAGGAGGGTTACCCTGTTCTGTTACCTGTTCATAATACTGAGCTCTGAGGTTGGCACTGTGGCAGCAGAGGGGCTGACCTGCTGAGTGCGTGTTTGTGACAGCCCGTACTTTCTTTTTTCCATAAGTATTTTTATCACAGAGCCCTAACGGAGTCGCTCTGACCTCGAGCGGAGGACTGTCTCGGTCCTGCCACTCCCATGCTAGTCAGCTCCTCATAGTTCCCCACAGATTGCCCCCCACAGCGAGGCCAGGAGGAGGTTGCCGGCTTCTCCCCATCCCGGTGACCCAATCCAGAATCCGGGGACCGCTCCTAGAAGCGATGGACCATGATCGAGCCTGCCAGGCTCGTTTTTTTCCATTTTTGCCCGCCCCCCCCTTCCGATGTAAGGACTTTGGATCAAGCCTCTGAACCCGTAGTGCCCTCCAGCCACCGCCAGAGGACAGTCAGCGAGCGGACCGACTAGTCTTCCTCCCCCTGAGAGAGGAGAGCAGTCCTGCGGACGCTCAATCCTCTCTCCCCAAGCAGACCAGGCTCATTCCCGTACCCGGGTTGCCGACGTAGCGTGAGGTGTAGCGACCAGCGCCTCAGCCTCCAGTGCCACCGAGCCGGCTTGGCCCGTACTTTCCTGAGAGGCATTATGCACGTGAGGCTGTTCCAGCCTGGGACCTGAATTTTATTTTAGAGAAGCTTATGTTGGCTCCCTTTGAGCCTGCCGTGATGTGTGATCTATGCTTTCTGCTGTGGAAAGTGTTATTTTTAATTCCTATTACTTCTGCTTCAAGAATTTCAGAGCTACAGATGCTCATGTTTGAGCAGCCTTATTTGATTTACCACAAAGACAGGGTGCCTTTGCATACTAACCCTAATCTTTTGCCGAAGGTGGTATCTGAGTTTAGCTTAAATCAATCCATCCAGCTGCCTGTTTTTTTTTTTTTCCCCAGAGCATGCCAGTCCATGGGGAGCCTTGCTCCACACCTTGGATGTACATAGAATTCTGCGTTATTATGTTACCCATACATCAGAAAGTCCTTGCAGCTCTTTTGCCCCTGGGAAAGAGAGCATGCCATTTTTGAAGCAGTGCCTGTCCAGATGGTTGGCCAACTGCATCATTTTTTGTTGGGGGAAGTACAGTAAGGAACTTCCTGGGCTTGTCAAAGGCCACTCTACCAGGGGCATAGCCACTTCAGTTGCCTGCTTCAGGGGTGTCTCTGCAGTGGAAATTTGTGCTGTGGCTACTTGGAGTTATAGCCACACTTTGACAAAACACTGTAGTTTGGACATCGTCTCTAGAAGGCATGCTCATTTTGGCCTGGGTGTGCTACAGGGCCTCATCTCCTAGATGCCTGTCTTCCATCCTCCCGTACTAGTCTCCTTTGCAATACTGCTTGGGACTTGTTCCTTAGGTGTGACCTGCTGCAAGAGTTATCATCGAAAAAGATAGAACAGTTACATAAGAACTTACCATAACAGTAGCTCTTCGAGAGAATCCCTTGCAGCTGGTCATGCCATCTCTCCCTCCTTCCCCCTCTCCTTTTCCCTAGTTCTCCTCTCTAGGGTGGAGACCTTTTGGCTTCTCGTGCTCCTTCTGGTGGGGCCTTTCCTCGGTTCCCTGGGAGGCACGTCATCATGAGATGGTCTGCAGTGTGGAACTGTGGAGGGTCTGGGGGCACCCATGGCTATATAGGGGATGTCAGCATAATGATATTGCCATGGGGGACCCCAGTTAGACTGCTTGTGAAAAAGCTTCCATGTGGTCCTGTCGCCTGACAGCTAAGGTTTATAATGTGTGACCTGCTGCAAGAGATTCTTTCGAAGATCTTCTGTTATAGTAAGTTCTTACGTAACTGTAATGTCTGATCAGAATAGTTACACAGTGAATAAAATTACCAGTCTACTGCCCCTTTCTGTAACTCCCTCTGAAACTCCCCAGTCTGCTTGGTGCCACTCCATACAGGGCCATTGATAGGTTGCAGTCTTTTGAATGTTAAGGTCAGCGCTTTTTCTGATGTCATTGATCCTGGAAATCCAGGAACACCCTCTTGGCATGTTGCTTACTTAGGGAGGGTGGTGTGTGATTAAATCAGATTGGCTGGCTGGCTGCTTTTGAGGAAGAGTGAGAGACAGGCATCATGGATGCACTAGGTGGATCTGGCAGGAAGGAACAAGGAAGCCGAAAATAACAAGTGTGCCCTGACCCAGATTTGGAGTACAAATACACACACACACACATGGTTACTCCACTATAATTTATCTAACTTCATCTCTTTTTGATTGTGGTAGAAATAGAATAATTTTGGAATGGGGCCATGGTAGTTAATACTGTGCTATGTTCGAAAGGTGTATCTCAAACTTAAGAGCACTTCCCATTAACCCAGGATCAATCCTTGTTTTGGCAACAGGTACACACTAGATGAATTTGGGACAGCAAGACGAAATGCAGTAGTCCGGGGATTTATAGATGCTCTTACAAGGGGAGGACATGGAGGCACCCCACGACCCATAGAAATGCATTCTCATGACCCCATGAGGTAAGGCAGCAGAAATGTAATCAGTTACAGGAGGCTTGGTTTTATGCTTTGTGTTGTCGTTTATTCTGTATTTGTCTTTACAGGTATGTTGGAGATATGCTGGCCTGGTTGCATCAAGCCACTGCTTCAGAGAAAGAACACCTTGAGGCATTGCTAAAACCTGTTACCTTGCAAGGTAGTTTTTTCCTCTTTGTTAGAAGATCTGTGGGAGGCTTAATGGTGGGCTGTCATTCATCCCCAAAAAGGATTTCATTTTTAAATCAGCCTTTTACAGTATTCTCAATCTGAGACTCACTCACTGGCACACCCCCATCACCGACCTTCTCATGGACTTACCAGTTGTTCATCACTTGCCCAGGACCACCAAGTGGTGGTTGGCCAGCCATGTTGGTCATGCATGGGCCTGCAGGGGGCAGTGCTGGCACAACAGCAGGCCAAGGCTTTTTCCTCCAGCCCCTGGGTCTCTCCCCAAGGGTGCCGGTGTGCAGTGACAAACACACATGCATGATGGGGGTGTGCATGCCAGCAGCTGCCCCTCCTCATGCCATTATCCCACCGTACTGTTTTCTCGCACTGCACCCGGTGGCAGATGAACAGCGGAAAGCTATCTCCATCTTATCGAGTGAGGAGAGTTGTTCTTGGGATGCTCAGTCCTCCCTCCTCCCTCCCCTGACCAGCTACCAAGTGACCCTCATTTGTTCTCAAACCAGGTTTTCTGGCACAGTGAGCAGTAGCCCTAATTATACACTAATGGGCATGCCAAAAAATATATTTCTGATGGTTCCGATCCCTTGATTGGGGTTAACCATAATATGCCACAAGGCTCACCCCTATGTATTTTATTCATACAGTTTTGTTGTTGTGTGGCAAACAAAGTATTATTTATTAATATTTATTATTTTTATTATGATACATTTTTCAAAGGTGATCCAGAATCTGGGACAGAGCCTTTGTGCCACTTCAGTACAAGTTGTTTATTTTCTAATTGGCATATCATTCCAATTATCTCAGAGTGCTGCTGGCCTACCAGCACAGTGATAGAGCTACCGCTTGCAACATCGATGACCCAAGTTTGGAAGTGAATCTGGGATGTGAGAGGACAGGCCAGAGGGAGGAGGATTGAGCATCCATAGGACCGCTCTCCTCCTCTGGGGGAAGGGTGGACAGAGCCTAATGCTTGCCTGGGCCCTTCCAGAAGCTGGAGGAAAGGCAGTCTGGACCGTGAAGTTTGGGAGAGGCATAGCAGACATTTGTACATGTCACACAGGAGCGCATGGTGTGCACCATGATGTAGTTGCATGCCACGCCTATCCAGGGGAACAAAAAGAGGATGATGAGGAGTGCCCACAGACCCCGCATTTGACCAGCTCGGCATGGTGGCCGAAACTGGATACATTCTGTGGCTGGTAAGTCCTAGCGGACATCAGGGTGACAAGGCTGAGGTGCCCCTCAGAAGGAGGACTGACCAGGAGAAGTGGGGGTTGGGGAGATCGTATCAAAGATTGGAACATCTTCCAAGAATCAGTGTTTACCATTGATTCCCATTGATGGGTCTGGTGCAGGACGCACTTGGACCCCATGGAATCAAATTTATTTTGCAGGGAGGGAGACGGTTACAGAGCACGGTGCCTGCGTACCCCCCCACGTGGCACCACACACCAGCCAATAACTGTTGCCAGCTCTCTGTTATCTCAGTTCTGTTCTTTCTGCTATTGAGTGCACACCATGGGAGAAACAGCACCTCAGTTCTACCACTGGCATTTTTTTAAGTGCGTCACCACTATTCTTTTTTCTTTCATGGTGCCGCTTGCGTTTATTATTTTCCGTGATACCGAAGCTCAAGAAAAGAGGGGCTAAGTCTTAGAAAAGTCTGACAGCCTTGCATTCTTTGTCGGTGCCCCTCTGGGAAACCTATGGCTGCTCTGGACCAGCATCAGTACTCTGTGACCTGTTTGAGTGTAGGACATGATATGGATGTGTGCGATTCCTGCTTCTTGATGGACCACCACACTTCAGAGAACCACATGCTGAGGTGGGGTCATCCAAGCCCCAGCTTTGGAGGCAGGTGTCTCACACATGTGGCCAAGGTAAAGACATTAGGCCTTTTTCATGGGCTAATTCCTTGGACCTCTGGTTCCACACAAGCACAGTGTCCTCCTCGACCTCACCATGCTAAGACATCGGAGACTCTGATGGTTGGGTTTGTGGGACAGCTGACTCCTTCTCGGTGGCCAGCTGAGCACCCTCCACAGTCTGCCCTGAGCAGCAGACATCCACATTGGTGAGGCTGCAGCTGTATGCTCGGTCTACACCAGTGAACAACTCAGGGTCATCGTTTGGTGCCACCCATGCTGTTGTCACTGTTCACGGTGATAACAAGTCAGGCAGCACCAGAGATGATGCTAGGCATCTTTCTGACACCCTTAGTGTCAGAAGAGGGACCAGAACCAAGGCTGTTTGTTGTTCTGTTGCTGAGGTGGAAGTTGTAAATTCTCCTGGTATCACAAGTGACATCGAGGAAGGTGGTAATGATAACCATGGTGCTTGTCCTGGGTCCGGCACTGGGTGAGACGCAAGTGATGATGTCATCTCCAGTGTCCTAACCCTTGTGCTGTTCATGGCACTGGGGTGGGGGATGATTCTAGGGTTGACCCCGAAGCCAGTGCCGAGCCCTGCACCGAGGGGGGTGCCAACTGTGGTGATGGGGATAAACCCATCTCTGAATTTGTCTTCGAGCCTGTGCCCGGTGTCAGAGGCTCATACTCTGATGCAGCCTAAAGGTGAAATTCTCTCTGGAACCACTGGGCAACAGCATCACCGACGAGGACCAGGGCTAGCCAATGGGGACTGTGCGGCTCTGCTTTCCTCACCTGTTTCCCCCCTCCCCCATGGGAACCGATTGGGTCAGTCCTCTGATGTAGGAGGACCCCCTTCAGGTGACTCTGCCAGGCCTTTGCTGTGCACTTCCACAGCCAAGGTTGAGGCCCTTGAAACAGTGAATCTCATCCCCTCGGAGGCCTCACTGCATTATGGAATGTTGCCCGTATTCATAGTACCTGAGGGGACACTAAATTGAGAGCAACACAGGGAGTTTGTTGCCTTAGATGGCTTTCATAGGAATGCAGAAAGAGCCCAGTTTAGGCCCTTCCTCCCAGCACAAAACGTCCCTGGGATCAGTGCCTCATCTCCACCAACGTCCTTCTTAGAGGATAGAGAATTATCCATCCACCTGCCCAACTGCCTTCCGCTGCTCAGTACGCTCTGTAGCAGCGATTTTTGGTGGAGATGCTCCAGGCACTTGACACAACCTGTTACACAAGTCATGATCCGCAGCCCTGCTGTTGGAACTCTTTGGAGTTTCCAATGTCAACAAAACTGTCATTCCTCCATGGCCTAGGCCCGGACCTTTGAGGCAGCTAGGGCAGTGTGGAGGTGTCCCTTCTCTTGTTCAACCCTCCCTAGGGACCCTTCGTAGGGTGTCATGCGCCTACAAGGTCCACTGGTGAGGTGCTTCACCCCTCTTCAAGGCTTGAGGTACTGCCAACCCTGTTGGGGCCTCGACACCTCACTTGTGGTCGACCTACAGAAGCAGATTCCACTTAGATGGATGCCCTTGGCAGGAAGGTTTATCTCATGCACCCTCGTGTGCATTTCTGCATGCCCAGTCATACATGGTGACCTTAAGTCATTGCTAATGGTTACAGCTAAGTCAACTCTTAGCTGTCATTCCTCAGAGTGAATCAGTCAGGCAAGCTGCTGAGCTTTCTGCTTGGGGCCTGGAGCTAGCTCCGCATGAGTCATCAGCATTGTACAATCCCAGTGAGGTGGCCTCCAGGCTAGCAGCATGAGGTGCTTAACTCGCCTTTCCAGGGGGCTCATTTCTTCTCCCCCGGGCTCAGGTGGGAACTGTCGGGGAACCCTCCTGCTCCTATGCCACTGGAATCCCAGCATGGTCCTGACCTGTCTCAGGTCTCATCAGACCTGTAAGAACCGCAAGCCCACAGGTGTTCTCCCCATGCACATAGCAGAGGGTTATATGTTATCCTCAGGGCGAGCCAGCTCCTCCCTCCGAAAAAGGGACAACTTGGAACTCGGACCCATAAGTAGGAATCTGTGGTGAAGATTGATTCTTGGAAGATATAAAAATTAAGTGCTTAACCATAATTGTTGATCTTAAAGAATATCTTCACCATCAATTACCAAACTCACCCACCATCCTCTATAGTAGAGCCAGGGCCTCTGGACAGCTCACCCTTCAGATTTGGCTGGCACCACAAGTGCTGGGGCAACTTCCCAGTTGCACTCCCTTGGAGCAGCCTTCAAAAATACAAAAAAACGGGGTTGGTGGGGGCTCACTGTTAGGTCCTCTCCCCCACCACAAAAAAAAAATTGAGGTGAAGGCCTTCTAGGACCCTTATGCCAACTAAAAGAGAAAGGAGGGGGAGAGAAGGTAGCATCCCTCCTTTGTTTCTTTTTCTCCTCCTCCCTGCCTGAGGTATATTCTCTTCTTGGGGTATATCCCTATTACTTGCTTAATGCAATCTGTGTCTCTGGGTGCTATCCAGTCTTACTCCACTGGTAGTTGCACTGCCTGTAGGAGGTGCCGTGCACTGGATTGGGGCAAGAACACTAGCTGTTACACAGGGTACATCCCTGTGGTTAAATGAGAAGCCACTCATTCCCTCTAATATCTGTTCCTGACAGTGCCAGGCTGTCTTTGGTTAGTATGCCCATTTCTTTCCCTTATGCCAACAGTTAACTCACTACCCTTGGAGATGGCTGGGGAGATGAGCACATCTCCACTTCTTTGGACTATATAGTCTTATATCTCCACATGCAGCTGGAATCCCCTTTCTTCTCTAACAAGACTGAAAAGGGTCATGTTGTAACATGGGATTGTTTTTTTCCCCCAGAGTTCACTTTTTTATTCCTCTTCTGGTACATTATACCATCTCAGTTACAAGTGGGTCCCAGTTCGGAGCATACTCCCCTTGTCCTCTACCAGAGTCGCATGCTATAGGGCTGCGGCCTTTAAGATCACTGTCCTCCTCCTGTCTGGCTAGTGGCATGAGACTCTGGCTCTATACCCAACTAGCCCTTTGTGCCACCTAGTGTACCCTGTTCTCTGTCTAAGGATTGGTAGTCGGGTTTTATTTTGTTGCTTATTTATATTCCTATATCCTTTCCCTATCCCTTTGGGTTAGGAAACCTCTTAGCCCCTCCTTCCCTGTGTGTTTCTTTCCTGACAGACAGAACTGAGGTAACTAGGGAGCCAGCAGTGATTATTGGCTGGTGCGCCACACCACGTGGGGGTGGGCTAGAGTTGAGCTCAGTAGCCATGGCCGGCTCCCTTCCTGCAAATAAATGTGTTTCTGCCAGGTCATAGTGCTTCCAGATCCAGACCCCCTAAGTGGTAAATCACTGGAGAAGATATTCTGGAAAATCGACATTTATGGTAAGTATGTAATTTTCATTTCTGACCTGCAGTGCTTGACAAATGACATTTTCACTCCTATCAGGGCAGGAGATGTAATTGTGTGTAATGTATGTTACTATATCAATAATCACTTTTAATAGCAAATACTTTTTTTTTTTAAATTAATGTTACTGATTTTCATTAATGATACAGCAAAATATTCAGGACACACACTTACTGCATCATTTTCCAAAGCAGAAATTGCACATGCAATACAAAATGTCATTTAAAGAAAACAGATTACTTGAAACATTAGGCAGTTCTTGCAGAAAAGACAGGCATCCCCATCTGGCACTGCTAAGTCAGCTCTGCATACTTTTAAAGAAGCTTCAGATAATATTCCCTTTTTGTGATTAGTAAGGCTTCAAGCAGGGAGACAGAATTCAGACAGGGACCCCACTGAGTATCAAAGCTGTCCACCCTACCCCTGAAGTCCAAAGTCAGCCTCTTCAGGGGCAATATTTTAATGGTGAACTAAAGTCAAAATTTACAAAAAAACAATGTCAGGCAGAGTATTTTGATTCGTAGATGTAGTCTTAGTATATCCATTCCTTTGTTTGCTATAAGGAGTTTTCCCCTAAATTTGCCTGCTTGTTTTATGGCCAGGGGATCTCCATATTTGCAACTTTTATTACTCTTATTTTTCCGACAGTGCCTCCTGTTCCATGTGACAATGATGCATTTGTGACCAATAATTCAATAAGAGCTGGTTTTGTGTCATGTTTACCGCAGTAGAGCTGAGATTTTAAGTAACTCTGCTTATGCAGTGAGCACTAATGAAGGCTACATTTACAGATGGAAAACACCTAAGGAATAACTGAGTGGGCTACTTTGTAGGGAAACAGCTAGTCTTTACTAATTATAGCATTGGTGTAGTTGGGTGATTTGTGTGCTTTTTTTATGGTTGCGTGTAGTTTGATGAAATGAAAGGTTTTAAAAACAAAACATGTATTCTTGCTTGCTAGACCTAGACACACACCTGGAAAACAAAGTTTGGATTACAAAGGTTTATTTAGTTGAAGGCAGAATATCAGACTGTAAACAGCAGATTGCTGCTGCAGCAGCTATTTTTTCTCTGAGTCAATGATCCTAGATGCATCACTGTCACATGGGACAGGAGGCATAGTAGGAAAAAGAAGCACAATAAAATGTTCAAACGTGGAGATTCCGAGGGCCATAAAACTAGCAGACACTTTTAGAAAAAAAACTCCTAATAGCAAACAAGGAAAGAATCACTAGGATCACATGCACAAATCAAAACACTTACAATTACATATGGTTTTGAAAAATTTAACTAGTTCTCCTTTAAAGAGCAACGACTGACCCAAAATTCATTTCAGTCCTAAAGCCCCCCACTGATAGCTAGTTAGCTATTAGTTTCAAAGATTTCTTTTTTTATGCCATCATATAGCATAGCCTACCTCATCGGGGATGAAAGCTTCATTTTGTTGAACATATCTTCTTTGCGGGTGTCTCAGTCATCAGGTTACCCCTTCGGAACCTTCACCATTGGTGAAGAGGAATACACACAGAAGATTTTCAGCAGTACAGCTGGGGCTGCCCACACCATCGACGTTGGCAACCCAGTATGGGTGTAGGGGGCCTCACTCCTTCCCCAGTTCTTTCCCACCATGGACTTGTTTGTATGAGTCTCCACAGAAGCTTTGTCACAGTGTTCGTGCCCTTTTTTCCTACTGCTTTACTTACCTAAATATCTTTTTTAAGAGATTTTTCTTTTTATTTATGTCAAAAATTAATCCTTTAGCTTCTCTTTTCTGTTGCTGCTGCTGCTGAAAGAAGATAGCCTCTGCAGACAAACACACCATTTGTGTCTGCTGTATTGGGCCTGACCACGATGTCTCCGACTGTGAGCTCTGCCAGAAGATTAACCAAACAACCCTCGGGTGACATAAGGCTGTCAGAATTTTCATGGAACAGCAGATAGCCAGCTCTGGGCAGGGGTCCTCCAGGGCTCTGGCCTCTCAGTCGCTGACTGTCTCTTTGAGCTCCCAAGCCTCCAAGGCCTGTGACAAGTCCTTGGCGAAAAGTCATAAAAAAGACCGGGATCGCGACTGTTACCCCCCCCCTCAGCAGTGATCCCTCTCCCAATTGGTCTCTCCTTCTTGGGGGTCTCCTCATTGGCAGCGGCTGCTCCGATGAAGAGGCCAGCTTTCCAGGACTCTCTACCTACCAGACCCATACTGACAGCTCCTCCTCCCTACTCCCAGGGCGCCCTGCCATCCACCTCTGGGTCATTGGCCCCTCCGTCATCGATGATGGACTCGTCATCGAAGACCCTCCTTTCGAGGCCTGCCCCTTGTCCCTCCAAGGCTACAGGTTTGTCGGGTTCCCAGGACATGGTCAGAGGGTCATCGGCACCTGTGCCTTTGAACCCTCCCTCCGTCAATGTCCACTATTGACCCGAATGAAGTACTGGTCAAGTTCATGAATGTACTCGTTCAGCAGCTGGATACCTTGAATAAGTCCACTTCACTGATGACGTTGATGGCAGCTTGGTCATCAACGCCTGTTTGTCGACCCCAAGAGACCACCCCCCATGGGCTGCCATCAGCGAATCCAACGCCAGACCCAGATGAAGAGGTCGAAATCGAGAAGGAGTATCACCCTGATCTCATTCTCCCTGATGATGTGGAGGATGAAGGGGAAGAGATCCTGATCTCAGACCAAGTCCACTGCCTCTTCGGTCAGTGAGGATTCTGTGAAACACACTCCAAGGTCCCCTTCTGAGGATGCCATGTTTTTTTTAATGTGATTAAGCAATTGTCTTCCGCCATGGGCTTCCAGACTGAGGAAGAGGATATCACTAGGAAAAACCTGGTGGACTTCTTAGAGATCCCTGAATCTCCCACTAAGATCATTCCTCCAGTGCTTCCAGCGTTGAAGAATGCCACCACAGCAGCCTGACACAGGCCAGACATGATGCCAGACATGCCACACAGGGTAGACAAACTTTACAACACACCCCAGGGTCTTCTTATTTTGCTGCCCAGGCCAAAACTGACTCAGTGGTTATCAAGGCAGCCTATGACAGATCTAAGGTGCCTAAACGCCTTAGCTCCCTTCCCCAAGACAAGGAATCCTGTATGAGAGAACAGACAGAGAACAGCAAGAGGAAGGAGCTACTGTTATAACTATACTTCTCTACTGGGACTAAAGAACTAGAACTCTACTACTGGGACCTTCAATTTAGGGTTAAAACAAACAAAAAAAGAGTTAGTGTGTTTGCCTGAGTTGGCTGAAGTGAATTGTTATCTTTGCAGTTATCTAGGTATTTGTCTGAGTTGGCTGAAGAGAATTATCATCTGTGCAGTTAACTAGGTGTACAAAGAGCTGTAAATTAGGGGGAGTGGCTTAGCTAGAGGGAAGCCAGGTGTTTTGGATTTAAAAACTGCCCTAGATAGCTTCTGGTAGAGGACAGGGAGAGAACAGCAAGAGGAAGGAGCTGTTGTTATAACTATACTTCTCTACTGGGACTATATCGCCCTCCTTCCCTCCACCCCACCATTAGCCAGTTCTACTTTTACAGGCACAGGATTTGACTGACAACAGAAACTTCCTGTTTGGGAGCAGGAAGGGAGTGATCACAGAGCCACAAATGACTCACCATCCTAGAAGGAAAAGAGTAGCTCTCCGTCCCCCCTAGCTGCTGAGCAAGTAAGGAGACTACTGAGAAATATAGGAACTTCCTGTCTCAGAACAGGAAGATCAGGAGCTTAAAGGGCACGGAGGCAGTAAGTAGCAAGAAAAAAAATAAACAAAAATAAACAGAGTAAAGAGTAAGTATTCAAAACAGCAGTTAAGGAGCCAGAAATAAGACATGATGGGAGTGGTGCAGTGTAGTGGCTGTGGAGCAGCAATCTTCCAGGAGACATTGTAGAGGATGCAGTGTTGTCCCATCTGCAGGCACCTCTCTGGGCTGAGGGAGGAGGTTGCTTATCTCCAGGATGAGTCGGCCAGGATTTGGGGGACCTCCTCTCCCACCCAGGGACCACCAGGGCCACTGCTGTTGCCTCAGAGGTTGCCAAGAAAGAGGAGTGGTTGGACCACAGTGGGCTCAGGGAGGGTGAGGGTGGTGGAACAGAGGTGCATCCCTCCGGTTGTACCTCTCCACAATTCATATGCCGTTCTGGCAAAATGTGGTTCCTCTATGGAGGTACCCACAGTGGAGACCAAGGAGGATGCTGGGAACCTCCACAAAGGAGACCTACAGGAGGGTGGCATGGGACCTCACAGGGGAAGGAAACAACTCCTGGTGAGGGGACTCCATTGTTAGGAGGGTAGAACTGGAGAGGAAGGGGAGAGGGAGGTAATGTGCCTGCCTAGCGCCATGGTTTGGAAGGACAGGGAGTGAATCCTCAGAATCGCAGGAGCAGCTGCATGGGGAGGGAGCTGGATGTCATTGTCCACCTAGGGACAAATGACCTGGCTGGGAAAGGGATCAGAGCAGTGCAGGAAGAGTTTGTGGAGTTGGGGAGAGACCTTAGACAAGTAGCATGCACGGTAACCTTCTCAGAGATGCTGCCTGTCTTTGGTATGGATGAGGCTAGGGTGCTCCACATCATGGGATTCAATCAGTGGTTGAAAAACTGGTGCAGAGCTCAGGAGTTTGGCTTCACTGGGGACTGGGGATCCATCTGGAGTGATGCAGACCTATACTGGCACGATGGTCTGCATCTGTCTAGGAGGGGAACCAGGATCGTAGGTGATAGGTTTAAATGCTTCATTGGCAAGCTTTTAAACTAGCCAAAGGGGGAGGCACTGGAAAGGAGCAGGGAAATCCTAGCCCCAAAAAAATCAGGGTAGTAAGTGAGGTAAACACCAAGATAGAGATGTCAGTAGGGAGAAGGGCGGGGTCAATGGAGAAAACGACAAAAGCAATAAGGACAGGGATGGGGCAAAAAGGGGTAAGGCCATCAAGAAATGGAGGGTAATGAGTACCAATGCCCGTAGTCTGGGCAACAAGCTCCCTGAACTGGTGACCTTGATGGAAGAGGGATGCCCGGATATCGTGGCAGTCACAGAAACATGGTACACAGAGAACCGTGACTGGGATGTTAACATACCAGGGTATACAACCTACAGGAGAGACAGGAAGGGTAGAAGAGGGAGGAGTGGCTCTCTATGAGAGGAAAGGATAAAAGCAACTGAACAAAAGAGTAAACAGGGAGGAGAGGAGGCACTATGGGTCACCTTAGAGACTGGAAATGGCACCACATTCCGCACAGGGGTTATATATAGACCCCCATCTCAGGGGAGGGAATGGACAAGGATATGATAGAAGGCATCCGTAGGATGGCAGAGAAAGGGGAGATATTGTTGATGGGAGACCTGAACATGCCAGATGTTAACTGGAACACCTTTGCTGCAGCCACATCCAAGAGCAGGGCCATTCTCGATGCCCTACAGGTGGCATGCCTCAGACAGCTAGTGTTAGAACCCACTCGTGAGGGAGCAATCTTAGACCTCGTACTCTCAAATGGGAACAGTGAGAGGATCTCAGATCTAGAAGTGGGTAGCCATCTGAGAACAAGTGACCATCAAACAGTGTGGTTCATGATAAACTCAGCTGCAGAATCAAGCCATACAAAAATGAGGGTACTGGACTTCGAGAGGGCTGACTTTGGCAAGATGGGAGAGTGCCTTAGAAAAGCACTAGCAAACAGGCAAGAAGGAGGGATGGAGTAACAATGGGGAAACATCAGAACTGTCATTACAGAGGCAACAAGCCTTTGTGTGACGCAAATAAACAAATCAAAACAAAAGAAAAAGCCACTGTGGTTCTCAAAAGAGGTGGCGGGGAAGGTTAGGGAGAAAAAGATAGCATTCCGGAAGTATAAGGAAACACAGAAAGAGCAGGACAGAGAACTGTACCAGTTAAGGTAGAAGGAAGCAGGGAAGGCAGTCAGAATATCAAAGGCCCAAACTGAGGATAAGATAGCCAACTCAGTTTAGAAGGGGGATAAAGCCTTTTATAGGTACATTAGGGAGCGTAGAAAGACAAAGGGAGGGATAGTGCGGCTGATTAGAATGGACGGTGGGTGGGCAGAGAGGGACAGTGAAAAAGCAGGGATACTGAACGAATACTTCTGCTCAGTATTCACAATAGAGGAGGGGGAGGAGGTAACTAATCCAATTAACAGAAGCACTCTGGATAGAGGGGGTCAATCCCAGTCCTTTCACAGAAGAAAGGGTTCTGAAAGAACTCCTAAAACTGAAGGTGGACAAAGCATGAGCCTGATGGGATTCACCCCAGAATTCTAAAAGAATTAAGGGGAGAACTAGTGACACCACTGACTACTCTTTTTAACAAATCATGGGAGGATGGTGTGGTACCTGAGAGGACTGGAGGAAGGCAGATGTGATTCCTCTTCACAAAAGTGGGACCAAGACAGAGGCAGGAAACTACAGACCTGTCAGTCTGACCTCTGTGGTAGGGAAAGTGATGGAGTCACTTCTGAAGGAAAGAACTGTTGGGTACCTAGAGGCCAGTGGGACACAGGACCCAAGGCAGCATGGATTCACAGTGGGAAGGTCATGTCAGACGAATCTAATCAATTTCTTTGACTGGGTGACCAAAGTAGTAGACCAGGGAGGGGCTGTGGACATGGCCTACCTAGACTTTGGCAAGGCATTTGACACAGTCCCACACAAAAGATTAATAAACAAATTAGCCCGTCTGGGAGTGGGTCCCAGGGTGGTAGCCTGGGTAAAACATCGGTTGGACAACAGGACAAAGAATGTAGTAGTAAATGGAGTCCACTCTGAAGAAAGAGGGGTTACTAGTGGGGTACCGCAGGGTTCAGTACTGGGTCCATTCCTTTTTAGTGTCTTTATAAGTGACATTGCAGAGGGACTGGAAGGAAAAGTATGCCTCTTTGCAGATGACACAAAGATCTGCAACAGGGTTGATACACAAGAAGGCGTGGACAGGATGAGAAAGGACTTGGCAAGGTTGGAGAAATGGTCAGAAGTATGGCAGCTTGGATTCAGTGCAAAGAAGTGCAAAATAATGCACTTGGGAAACAAAACCCAGGGAAGAGTACACAATGGGGGTAACAACAACAAAATGGAAAGGGACCTGGGGATAATCATATCAGATGACCTTAAGGTTGGCAAGCAATGTAAGAAGGCAGTAGGGAGGGCTGGGGATACTGGGCTGTATGAGAGAGGCATCACCAGCAGAAAACAGGTAGTTGTTATCCCTCTGTACAGACAGTTGGTGAGACCCCATCTAGAGTACTGCGTCCAGTTCTGGAGACCCCATCTCCACAAGGACATAGACAGGATGGAGGCAGTCCAGAGAGGGCAACTAAATGGTGCAGGGTCTGCAAGAGAGCCATAGGAGAGAGACTAAAGGAGCTTAATATGTACACCCTTGAGGAAAGGAGGAAAGGGGACATGATAGAAACTTTAAGTGCCTCAGTGGAATCAGCAAAGTCCAAGAGGGTAGCATCTTTCAGAAAAGAGATGTGCTAGAACAAGGGGACATAATTTGAAGATAGGCGGGGCGTCTCAGGGCAATGTGAGAAAGTATTTTTTCACAGAGAGGGTGGTCGACGCATGGAACAGCCTTCCTGAGGAGGTTGTGGGGTCTAAAACTGTGAGAGAATTCAAGAATGCATGGGACAGACATAAGGCAGTTCTTGTGGGGGGTAGGAAGAAATAGGCTGTTGGTTAACTAGGATATACGGCTTTTTCAGTAGGTAGGGAAATGGGCAGACTAGGTGGGCCAAGTGGTCCTTATCTGCCATCAAAGTCTATGTTTCTCTGGGGAAAAAGGGTTTATGCCTCCTCCACCATTGGTCTGAGGATTGCAAATTGTCTATCACATACAGTTAAATGCCAAAATGCCAACTGGGGAACAGGCAAAGCTGCCACTCAGGCCCTCCCTGATGGCTCCCAGAAGCAGGAATTGCTTCAGTGTTTTCAGGCTGCTGAGGATGTTAGCAAACACCTCCTCAAGGCACTGTAAGACATGGCCGACACAGTTGCCAGAGCAGCTGCCACTGGCATATGCCTTCATACGCACTCCTAGCTTCCAGTTTCTGGCTTTGCAGCCAACACACAGAACAAGGTGCTTAATGCCCCTTTCAGTGGCACCAAGCTGTTTGGTCCTGGTGTTCAGGACCTCATAAATGATCTACAGGCCTTGGGCACGGCCATTATATTGGTCCAGTCCCTTTACCACACTCAGCCAAAGGGCAGAGGGTGGCCTACTTTTTGTAAGCAAAACAGTAGGCCTGGATCATCTCCCTGCACCAAGGAAAGCGTAGAGCCCAGGCTCCCTTGCCCACCCACTCCAGTGCTGGAGTGGCACCTAAGTGCCCCAGAAATAAGGGATCAGCCTCTGTGGCTGGCTCCACATCTGCTTGACTCCTTGCCAGACCCACCTCCTCTTGTTCAGACCCAGGAGGTGGTGATCGGATGTCGGTTTTCCCTCCATCTGAATCAGTGGAGGACCATAACTTCAGATGCATTGATTCTGCAGATCATAGAAAAGGGTCACAACCTGGAGCTTATACAGCAGCCTCCAGATACCACTTCGCCTCCCTTCAACTATCCCCTGGCTCACTTGCCAGTTCTCTGGGAGTAAGTACAGTCTCTTCTGCACAAACAGGCCATCAAAACATTACCCTGGTGCCAGAGGAGTCCAGTTTTATTCCAGGTTCTTTCTGGTCCCCAAAAGACTGAAGATCTGAGGCCCATCTTAGATCTGAAGGAACTTGGTCTCTTTGTCCAGTGCAAAAAGTTCAGGATGGTAACTTTGCCAGGCCTAATGTCCCTCTTCAAGACCTGGGACTGGCTTTGTTCACTGGACATGCAGGAAGCTTACCTGCACACCTTCGTCCCTCCTCCTCACAGAAGGTTTCTTCGTTTTGCCTTTCAGGGTGAGCACTATCCATTCAAATTGCTGCCTTTGGCTTATCCTCTGTGCTGCAACTCTTTACCAAGTGCTTGGCAGTGGTCGCAGCAGCTTTCAGAAAAGAGGGACTGTATGTCTTCCTTATCTGGACAGTTTGCTTCTCAAGGCCCCCTTCAGGGAACTGCTTTTTCTGACTCTGGAGCATACCCTCCAGCTCTTCCACTCCATGGGCATAACTGTCAGTATGTCCAAGTCGGTCCTGGTACCTTCCCAAAAGCTACAGTATATCAGGGCGGTTCTGGATGCTGAGCAGGGGAAGGCCTTTCTGCCTCAAAACAGGGTGGAGTGCCTCATAGCCCAAGCTCAGGAAGTCGCTCAGAATCTGTACATTCCTGCCTACCAGGGTGTACCTGACACTGTTGGACCTAGTGGTAGCGGCCATTCCCACTGTTCCGCTGGCCAGGCTTGATATGTGCACCCTTCAGTGGACCCTCAGGGTACAATGGGACCCCAGTGCACAGATGAGTTGTTCCAACTAGTCCTGGTCTCCTATCCAGTACACATGGTACTGCAGTGGTGGATGAACCCCTTGAATCTTCTTCAAGGGGTTCCCTTCTAAATTTCTTCCCCGCATCAGATCTTAACCACGGATGCTTCGGGTCTGGGCTGGGGAGCACACCTGGGCCCCTTCCAAATCCAGGGCTCCTGGTCCCAGTGGGAAGCTGCTTTGCATATCAATGTGCTGGAGATGGGAGTGGTGTTCTTTGCCATGCAGGCATTTCAGGAGCATCTTGCTCCCAGCTAGCTGCTGTTGCAGTCGGACAATTTGAGTGTCGTCTTCTACATCAGCAAGCAGGGTGGGACTCACTCGTATGCCCTTTGCAGGGAGGCTATGAGAGTGTGGTATTGGGCACTGGAGCACAGTCTGATGCTCTTTGCATTCCGTGTGCCAGGCGTCCTAAACACCCTGGTGGACAGTCTCAGCAGGACTCAATCCAGTATGCATGAATGGGAGCTCCTTTCATTGGTAGCAGAAGATCTGTTTGACAGATGGGGTCATCCAGAGTTGGGCCTGTTTGCGTCCCCACTCAGTGCAAAACTGCCCAATTTCTGCTGGCTAGATCCAGGGACTGGAGTTATCTGGTGAGACGCATTGTCCCTCTTTTGGAGTGGGAGGTCTCTGTATGCATTCCCCATGTGTCCTCTGATCCAGAGAGTACTGATCAAGCTGCAGATGGAGGGGGCCAGCATGATTCTGGTGGCTCCATTCTGGCCTCGCCAGATATGGTTCCCTCTGTTTCAGCAGCTGGCAGTGAAATCCCTGGTCCCTCTGCTTTGCAGGAATCTGCTGACCCAGGATTAAGGGACTCTGGTCCATCCCAACCTCAGGTCCTTTCATCTGCATACCTGGCTTCTGAGAACGTAGCCATTGCCAGGTCAGGGGTCTCTAACAGGGTAGCGGACTTCCTGGGGGCTAACCGAAAGCCTTCCACCCATGCCACATATGCCATGAAGTGGAAGCGGTTTGCCTGCTGGGCTGCCAAACATGCCCTGGACGCTTTCACCTGTTCTGTGAATCATATCTTAGACTTCCTGATCTCTTTTTCAGACTTGGGCCTCCAGTATTCCTCACTCAGGGTCCACCTTTGAGCTAGTTCTGCCTTTCCTGAGCCCGTGGGTGACGGCACGATTGCTCAGCTGGATGTCTCCTATACTTTTCTTAAGGCATCCTGCACCTGAAACCCCCAATCTTTTCCCCTGTCCCAGCTTGGGACTTGAATTTTATTTTGGAGAAGTTGACCCTGTCTTCTTTTGAGCCAGTTGCGACTTAGGATTTGTGCTTTCTCTCTTGGAAAGCGCTATTTTTAGTTGCTATTACTTCTGCTATAAAGAATTCCAGAGCTTCAGGCCCTCTGGTGCGAGGAGCCTTATTTGATTTTTCACAAAGAAAGGGTTTCTTTACGCATAAATCCCAAGTTTCTGCCTAAGGTGGTTTCTGAGTTCACACTAAATCAACCTGTCCACCTTCCTGTTTACTTTCCTGAGTGTGCCAATCCAGGAGAAGCACTGCTCCACACGTTAGATCTATGTAGAACTTTGAAGTACTATCTTCTTTGGACTAAAGAGTCCAGGAAGTCTAAGCAGTTGTTTCTTTTGCCCCAGGTAGAGAGGGCGCTGCAGTTTCTAAGCAATGTTTATCCAAACGGTTGGCAAATTGCATTGTGTTCTGCTACAAAAATATGGCAAAGAGTTGCCTGGTGCTGTCAAAGCTCATTCCACCAGATGCATGGCTACCTCAGTGGCTTGTTTCAAAGGGGTCTCCACTGCTGACATCTGTGCGGCAGCCATCTGGAGTACAGTCCACACTTTCACCAAGCATTACAGTGTGGACATTGCTTCAAGAGCCTGCGCAGGATTTGGCAGGGCTGTGTTACAAGGACTCCTGCCTTGAGTTTATGGAGATCCAGCCTCTCAGACTGTATATTTACACTTGTCACTACTTGGTACTCATTCCTGTGGTATAACCTGATGACTGAGATACCCCCAAAGAAGATAGAACAGTTATGTAACAACTTACCATAACCGTAGATCTTCGAGGGGATCTGAAGTCATTGGTATGAATTCCCTCCCACCATCCCCCTTCTTGGGGCTTCTGTCTAGGAAATGGCTATCTGGTGTATCCATTCATTTTACTTAGAGCTGGGTACCTCTTTCTCTCTCTCCTCATTTCCCCAGGACCTGAGCCTTGCTCCCTTCATCTCTTTTTGGGGAGGGGGGGACTGAGGAGGGAGCGGGGCCACCTTCACCTATATAAGATTGCTGACATTGGCTGACATCGACGGTGTTGGCAGCTCCAGTTGTACTGCTGAAAATCTTCTATGTGGATTCCCCTTCACCGAAAGTGAAAGGTCCTATGGCGTAACCTGATGACTGCGATCCCCTCAAAGATCATCTGTTACGGTAAGTTCTTACGTAACTGTTCTTTAATCTTATTTTGAGGGTATCTCTTGCATCAGGCCACACCCATGGAACTATAGCTGTCAGACACCAGAATCACACAGAAACTTTTGTAGCTAGCAGTCTACAAGGGGCTGCTCACAACGATGTCATGCATAGTGATGTCCCTCCCATATAAACGTGGACAGTCCTGCGCCCTCCTCAGTTCGTTTCCCGCCATCGACCTTTACATGTCAGACCTTTTGGAGTCTCCACTGCTTCAGTCATCTGCTTTCTTTCATATGTTTTTTTTTTTCCCTTTGCAGTATTTTTGAAGTCTTCGACCTCAAAAACAGCAATCGCTAAAGCAACATCCTTCTTCTGGTCTTCTTCGCTTGGATGCTGGTGGGCCTCTGGAGAAACTTCAGTCTGCCATCACTGCTGCTGTCTCAGTTGCCAAGCCTGCCTTGGTCCATAGATCACTTCACCGGGGGCAGGAGTCTCAGAAAGAGCACCCCAGGGTCTTTGGACCTCCCCTTGGACCCTCTTGACTACGAGACCACGAGCAGAAATTTGGATTCCTCTCCAGTCCCCCCGGGCCTTCCCTTGGTTGCTGCTCCTCTCAGCACTGACTGGGCTGGTACTGTTGTCCACTGGGAGCTGTCTGTCTATGCCGGCAACCCCAAACTCTTTCTACTCTGTCTCTTCTGGGTCCCGCAATGGCTAGACCCCTGGGACAATGATGCCCTCATCTCTTCCATCATCCACAATCCCCTGTCCCACTTTGGTAAGGTCGGGTCCAGGTCTCCCTTTCCCTGCCAGACTAAGCTGGCCTTTGCCCCCACGATGGTGCCCTGTGCTTACTCCACCAACCCTGGCCTTGGGATGGTGACGCCGCTGCTTCTCCCATCCCGTCCGTCTTCCCCCATAGCCCTAGCAGCTGAGATAGGGCTGCCGCTCCCTTGTCTCTGTCACAGCGGGCTTCGGCCGAATGCCAGTGGTGCCTTAACCTCTCCTGGTGCTGTGTTGCCTACCTTGCCTTCACAGGGTCAGAGGGTCTCTCTTCAACTCTATAGGCCTGATCAGGCCTAGGAAAGCCAAAGCCATGGCACCTAGTGTCTCCCCATTGTCGCTGTACCCTCCCCCTCATTTGGGCTGACCAGCCCTGCTGCCTTCCCTGTCCAGATCTTCTTTGGTGCGCCAAGGGTCAGTGCCACCTTGTGCACCCCCAGCCATGGTTCCCATTTGTTAGCCAGGTTATGGACCATTCCCCATCGCTGTTCTTCTGGATCCATGGGATGGTGCCGTTTAGGGAACCTGTTGGGGGGGGGGAGAGTGCTTCGGCTCTCCCTCCTCTGTTCTGCCCCCCCTAAGAACCACTGTGATGTAAACGCTGGCACTGGGGGGAGGAGACCCCCACCTTCCTGCTGCCCATAGCTCGAGATCAGTGTCAGGGGCTCTGCAGGTGGCTCTCTTGCCTCTGAGGCCAGAAAATCCGAAGGCTGTGGGTTCAGACCTCACACCAAGAACGTTGGGTTATTTTCTCCCCAATAATGACACAAGTTCAGCATGAGAGGGGTGCGGCACTCTTGAGGCTCAGAAGCCAGGTCTTTTTGCAGGGACCCTGCCAGTGGCCCCACAGACTGCCCCTGTAGTGCACCGGTTCTCTTTCCCCCTCCCTTTCTTGGTGGAGGGTCCTTTTCTGTGCCCCTTGGTTCTGGAGCTTTTCATTCTATGCCTCTAGCCAGATGCTTGAAGGGACACGTCAGCGCATTACCCCTGTGCTGAATTTTAATGGGGGTTCAGGGCTGGGCCCTGTCTTTCCCCAGCCGGTTGCTTCCTGGACCGCTCCCACATGCTGATGGTTTTCTCTTATCCCAGTTTTGGGCAAGGGACCCTTGGTGTCTCCCCAGGCCTACGGCTTCCTGCACCATGCCCCTACCCAGGCGCTGTGAGATCTCACTGACGAACCCAGTGAGAGGGTCAGGGCTCTTTCAAGCTGCCCTCCTTTTCATCCACAGCCCTACTGTATTTCTGCTGCAGGGCAGCAGAGGCCTGTACCCATGTTACTCTTCAGGCCTGCCTTCTTCCCTCGTGCTGTGCTTGAGGTCTTGGGCACAGAAAGGCTTGACATCTACATACGACACTGCTGCTGCCTACAGGTAGGCTTCAGGCTGTGCCTTACAACACCACTGCTGCCTCCGTTACAGCGAGTGGCATCCACTTGGCCAGGCCTCCTTGGCTAACGATATCTGGGTTTGCTCTGGCAGTACACCAGACCACCCATCATGCCCCTTCAGAGACTTTACATTTGGGGCAGCTTGCACGGGGTATTTTTTCTGACCTACTGTCCTCCTGCACACAGTCACAAAGTGACCAGGTGGTGCCCTTTCGGTGTGCCTTCCACAGCCACCCAGCTGGGTACTAGACTGCAGGGTAAGTGCAGAGCGGTAACAGCCCTGCCTCCCTCACCCTCCCCAATGGGGGAGCGCCCCCCCGGAGGATGGTAGTACGGCCGTGACTGCAGGTGCTATCTCAGCATGGTTAAAAAGCCTTGTTGGTCCCTCCCTTCAGTTCTAGAGGGGATGGTGGTACCATGTTGGTTCTCCCCACACCTCTACAGGTGGGAGATCACTACAGCAGCTTGGGTCCTGCAGCTCATAGAACACGGCCACACTCTAGGTCTTCTAGAATGGGCTCCGGATCATCCTCTTGTTCAGTCCACTTACCCCTCAAATCACAGTCCAGTACTAAGGAGGGGAACTTTGCACACTGCTGCGAAAAAGGGCTACAGAACCTGTCCCTGAGGACTAAAGGAACCGGGGATTCTATTCCCACTTCTTCCTGGTTCCCAAAGTCACAGGAGACATGACCCATTCTGGATCTAAGGGAACTGAGATTTTACATCCAGTACAAGAAGTTCTGGATAGCAATTCTTCTTGGCTGGCTGCCACTTCTGCACCAAGGAAATTTTATCTGCTCCCTTGATATGCTGGATGCTTATCTGCATATCAAGGTGTGTACCCCATACAGGTGGTACCTTGTGTTCCAGTTCCAGGGGGAACACGATTGGTTCCAGGCTTTGCCCTTTGGCTTGTCCTCTGCACCACAGGTTTTTACCTAATGCTTTGCGGTAGTAGTAGTAGCAGCCCTCAGGAGGGAGGGGCTCCACATCTTCCCTTTTCCAGATGACTGGTTACTCAAAGTCCCGTCATGGGAGCCACTACTCCAGACCTTAGACTGTACCAGGCAATTTTTCCATGCTCTGGGGATTATGGTCAATCAGCCCAAGTCAGTATTGACCCCTTGTCAGCGCCTATAGTACTTATGGGCAGTTCTGGACAAGGCTCAGGGCCTTGCCTTTTTACCTCAGGACAGGGCCAACCACCTGAGAGCTCTAGACCAGCTGTTCTGCAACATCAGCTACATCACGGCCAGACCCTTCCTCAGGCTCTTGGGCCCACTGGCTGCAGCCATTGTTACGTTTCCTCTCGCCAGGCTGCTCATGTGGATTCCCCAGTGGACATCAAGAGCCCAGTAGGACCAATGCACCTACAACCTGGAACAGCATTTGCTAGTCTCTTCCCTGGTAAAGAAAATACTGCTATGGCGGATGGAACCCAGCAACTTACTGAAAGGGGTTTCCCTCCTTATTCCCTCCCCTCAGCAGATCCTCACCATGCATGCTTCAGGGTTGGGATGGGGGGCATATCTGGAGCTTCATCAGACCCAAGGAACATGGACCCCAGTGGAAACTGCCCTCCACATCAACGTCCAAGAGGTGAGGGCTGTTCTATATGCTTTACAAGCCTTCCAGACCCATCTGGCCCCCAGCCATTTGCTGGTGCAGACGGAGAATATCAATATAATACACTACATCAGTGAGTAAGAGAGGATCCATTTGCACCCTCTGTGTCGGGAAGCGATGAGGGTCTGGTACTGGGCTGTAGAACATCGTATAGAACTGTCAGCTGTTCATGTCTCAGGTGTCCAAAACATCCTGGAGGATGGGCACAACTGGTCTCAGTCCAAGATGCACGAATGGAAGCTGCTGACCTCTGTTGTAAAGACCTGTTCAACAGATGGGATCACCCAGAGTTGGATCTTTTTGTGGCCCCACTCAATGCAAAACTGCCGCATTTTTGCTTTCTTGCTCCATAGCCTGGAGTTTTCTGATGAGACACGTTGTCCCTCTCTTGGAAAGAGAGGTTCCTGTACTCCCTCCCACCCTTTCCCTTCAGCTGGAGGGCGTTGTTCAAACTCCAGATGCAAGAGGCAAAATGTATGGGGCACCTCCAGCTGTGCCACCATACAGCCATTTATAGGCACATGGAAAGCTGAAATGGCAGAAAGGTGCATTGTTCCATGTGCCTATAAATGGCTGTATGGTGGCACAGCTGGAGGTGCCCCATACCTTTTTGAGGGGTACTCTTCTTCTGAAGTCACCCATTTGCAATCTAGTCCCGCTTTGGGACTTAAACTCATTTTGAGCCAGCTGCGACATGCGAGCTACGCTTTCTGTCTTGGAAAGTGTTATTTCTGGGTACGTGGATATGGTGTACTTTGTCACAATCCCACTCAGCAGGTCAGGCCCTCTACTCCCAAAGTGCCAACCTCTGAGCACAGTCTTGTGAACAGTGTAACAGACAAGGTAACCCTCTTGTCTGTTTTTGTGAGTTTGGATCAACCCTTTGTCTCAAGTTCTGGAGAGATTCAAACTGTTAACCTCTTGCTAGCATACCCAATGCACAGGCTCAGATATATCTGTCTTCGGGGGGTCAGATATCTTTGCCTACGGGCACCTAACCAGGTATTCAGAGATGAACCCTTAAAACTTTAATAAAGACCTCAGATTTAAAACGCTTCTCTTTCTAGTTTCATACCACCATACAAGCTTATGTCTGCTGTCTGCTATAACCATAAATATTTCTTAGCAAAAGAAAGCAATTCAAAGACAGACCAGGTATGCTCTAAAATTAGTTTTTACTGAAATATATAATAATATGTCAAACATACAATACAGAACTCTTATATCACAAGGCATACATTTCTTTAAACAAAACAAGATTTAAAACAGTGCAATTCCTACAACAATATTTAAATTTGTCTAGCTTTCTAAATACCTGCTTTCAGTGCTCAGATGTTTTCTTGGTCAGTGTCGGATAAAAGTGTGTCTGTAGTGAAATAGAATAATCTTTAAAAGCTGGTTTTGCCCACCTCTTTTGTATGAGGTAATCTAGCTCCTCCCTGTCAAAATATCTAAAAAACATATATTTCTATACTACCACAGGATGTAATTTCAAAGTGTTAATTCTGCAACCTTAGCATGACTCAATTTCAAATGACGCCTCTTTGATCTCATGCACCCTCCCTCACACAGGCTTCACAGGGTCATTTACAACCTTACACCCTGATGTAACATCCTAGCTTCCCCTTCTAACATCATAAACCTTGTTTATGATTTCTCTCTTAACAAAATTAACTTAAACAAGTCTGTAATTAACTCAGAGAAACAGGATGTTTGATTAAAGTCTTCCATGTAACACATTGCCTCTAAAAACTGAGTGTGTGTGATACACATGTTGCCAGCATTTCTCTTAGCTTGCATCTGTCAGCTGAAAACTGGGGGAAGGGGTTGAGGTCACTCCTAGAGCATTAGATTTTTCAGCAGAGATGGTCTTTAATACATTTTATATAAAAAAAATATTATACAGCACTCAAAACTGGCTGTCTACATCACATACTTATCCACACTTCTGTCAGTATTTCTTTCTCTTTTAAATCTGACCGGAAGGTCTTCAAGCTGGCTTCTTCCACCCACTTGTGTGATAACTCCTCAGCACCACCCCATGATGTCAAATCTTTCTTTCTGCTGAAAGAAGGTTCCCTCCTTATCACTGTGCGTTTAGTGGGCCCTTTGCTTTCAAAATCAATAAAACTTACCGTTCTTTAAGTTGGTCTATGAACTCCTTGAAACCTCTTGTCAGCATGGATGATTTGAAGTCGTTGCCAAGTTTCAAGAGATGCGACTGCAAGCAGAAGATGTCCCAGATGGACCCGCACACCTTGTGTGTCTACTGCCTAGGCCACATACACAATCCCTAGGCTTGTGGCCTTTGCCGCACTCTTCAGCCTTCTACTTTGAAGGACTGGCATACTCAACTCCTTCTCATGTGCACAAAGAGAACCCTCCCATTCGCTCAAAAGACACCCGTTGGGTGGTCTCCTTGGCTGCGGGATCTGCTGAACAACTTGCGGCCTTCGAGGATGCAGCGGCTCAGGCCACAGAGCATGCCTTTTCTGCTTCGACTTTTCTGCCACTTTCTTTTTGTGCCACCTTCACGGGGGCATTTTGGGATTTGTGCCAATCCCTTCCTACCCTTGGGCAGGGTCCTTCTAAGGGCACTAAATCCTCCAAGTCATCGAAAAAAGGAGACTAAGAAATGGTCTCATTAACGATCGTGGAATAGCGAGCACTCCCGAGCCTCAGATTCCTGTGCTTCTTTGGAGTTTTCAACTTTGTTCGATTTTCTGTCCTGGCCGCTGGCCCCTGGCTCCACAGTCTCCCCATTGGGCCTGGCCGAGATGCATGTCGACCAGCCTGTTGAGATTTTTCTCAAGCCAGTCGACACGTTGTCAACAGACGGGGTTGATACCTCACTCTCTAGGACTCCGGTCCTGCCTATTACCTCTCAGGGAAGGCTGGACCAGCCTGCTGATTCACTCCCTAACCCTCCAGATCCCGTTACCTTAGAAATCCCTTGCCTTTCTTCGATTTCCTCCCCTTCTTACCATTTGGTTGCCCGATGGTCGACGTAGAGGTTGAGATCCCATAGCCTGGAGTCGAGCAGCCCTCGCTGACATCAGTGTTCTTACTGTTGGCACTCTGGCACATGGCGCTGCCACTATTCCTCCTCTTCCTCCTCATTTTGTGAGGAGAGGCTCCAACTCAAGATGCGTTGGGGCTGTGTGAAGTTAATGTGGCAGCAGTTCATGCTTTCTGGGATTAAGCTGATGCCAGCCCCCACCCTGGCTCTTCCATGACTCCCGCCATCTAGGACCCAGCCTGCCCTGGCTCGGCCAGTTCCAGCTTGGCCTGTTCCGGCCTCACTGCCCATCAGGGTGGAGCCACCTCTTGAGCAGCCGTAGGATGGTCCCCCCTTCTAAGGATGCCCTTACTGCTCCTGGGCTTCCTTGTAGGCTGTCTGTCACTGTTGCTCCCAAAAGGCCTTGCAGAGTCAGTGGGGATTTGAGAGGTCAACCGCTTTTTTGTGAATCCTCAGAGTCTGAGGGCTTCTCCCTGCATTCTCATTTGGTGGACGCTGAATCGGGGGAGGATTTGTTTAAGTAGCACAGTACCACTTCCTTTGGGGGCTTGCTCTTTTTGATTTCGGGATCTGCTGGATCCATATGGAGCCTGTCCAAAAACGGGCCAAGTATCCCTTGACTGAAATTCTCAACTGAGGTGACTCCCTGGGGGTTGCCTTCCCAGTCACTGAAGTCATTCTTTGCCCTACTCTGGAGCTTTGCCAACACCCTACCTCCTGCCCTGCGCCATCGGCCCATATAGCCTGAAAATATGTGGTCCCTATGGGTTCCCTGTTGGGTTTCACTGAACATTACTTGCCGAGGGTCTGGTGGCTGACTCGTTCTTTCAGTGTACCAGCAATGTCAGGGACGTGGAAAAGCCCCCCCGACAAACAATCCAAGAAACTGGATCACATGACCAAAAAAGTCTATATGGCCTCTTCTCTCAGTTTTCAGCAGGCGAGTTTGGCCCTTTTGATGGCTCAGTTCACTCATGCTCTACTTGACACTCTCGATGAGGTGCTTCCTCAGCTCCCAGCTGACTTACAGACCACGGTCAAGTAAGTCCGGGACCTGGGCTGAACAGTGGCCAAACAGTAGCTCCAGATGGCCAGTGGAGTGTACATCACACAGAAATCAGGTATTGGACTACAGAGCCTCTCAGCACTGTTGAAGCTGTGAGTGTATTGACCCGCCGGTGCTGCGTGTCGACTGCGCCACCCTCCCCCCACCACACCCATCCTTGGTTATCATTTCCTTTATGTGCTCTTCCTGTCACGTTACAGATCATGTGATTCTGGGCTGTATTTTTCTAACAACCCATTTCCCCACCTGCTTCCTATACTGTCCATCCACTAGGAGTCACTGTCTGTACTTGCATTTACTGTTCTCCCCCCTCCTTTCTCCTCTACCACCTTGAATTGTCTGACCTAAAACTCACCCCTGCCCGCCTCCTAGGAGTCTCCTCTCTGGCACCAACCAGTTTTTGAACACTGCACCATCTGCACCAAAGGCTGTGACACTAACCATTACTCCATTTGGCAGCCTTAAATACTTAACTCTTTAAGCAGATCTTTAACCTTCCTACTCAACATCCCTATATTCTGTCCACTCTCACTCAGGAGTTCTTAACTTGACTATCATAGTCTTCCATCCATTTGTTTTGCTGCACTTACCATGTTAATCTTTCTCCTTCTCCTCTTACATCTTGACCCCACCACATGTATCTCCCCACCACCCCTCCCCTCGATTTCCCCCTAGTGTGATGATCCAGTCTATAGTGCCTCTCGCTACACACTAAATCTTTTAACCCCCCACAGCCCTTTGTCCAGCTCTATCCTAATGACCTTCTATCCTTCCTCTCTTTTCCCCTGTCCCTCCACTGCCCCTGGTGTCTTTCCATCTGTGCACCCACCATTACAACTAAATGCTGGAGATCTAAAGGACACAAGTCGCTAACTTGTCTCTGTTTTTACCAGAACCCTCATTCTCCTTCTACTCCTCTCAGGTACCATCCATCCTAACCCCGGCCCAGGAAATCCTGTCACCCCCACCCCTACCCCTCAGTCCCTCCTTAATAAGGAAGGAAACATCAGCATAGTCCACCTAAACATTCAGAGTCTCCCTGCCAAACTCGACGCCTTTCAAGCCTAGGCTGCCCTCTGTGACTGTGATGTCATCGCTCTCTCCGAAATCTGGCTCTCCCACAAAATCTCCGATGGGGAGATTGAGCTCAGTGGCTACACTGCTGTTAGAAAGGACAGACAGAGTAAAAAAGGGGGTGGCCAACCAGACTAATGACCTGACCTAAGTGGCTGACATTTTCAACAACTTTTTCCGTGACCTCGAAAAATATAAACCTACTCCCTCCTCTCCTATGCCAACCCCCTGAACCCCGAAGGCAGGACTATCCCCGACTTCTACTTCAAAGCTATAAACCCGCTGGCACCAAAAAACTCATCCGAGGGAATAACCCCAAACCCAGTGTAGGTGGCAATGGTATAGATTATAAAATTCTTAAACTCTCCATCAATGCCTTGGCAGGCCCCATCACCAACCTGCTGAACCGCTCCCTCTGTTCTGATTTCTTCCCCACCATCTGGAATACCGCCACCATCAGACCCTTATTCAAGTCCGGGTCTAGAAACGAGGTGGGCAACTATAGTCCTATTTCCCTCCTTGCCCCTCTCTCAAAAATTATAGAAAAGGTTGTGCACACTCAACTCGCCTACCTGGAATCTGACAGCCTACTCTAGTGCCCAGCATGGGTTCAGATCTGGGCACAGCACCGAAACAGTTCACCAGCGAAATCCTTAAAGCTAATGACAAGGGCCAGTACACTGGCTCTGTTTTTGTTGACCATACCAAGGCCTTCCACCTTGTGGATGATGCCCTCCTCCTTCACACCCTAAGAGGCCTGTATCTTTCTGATGATGCCATAAAATGGGTTGGTAGCTACCTCCCCAGGAGATCCCCAAGATCGCAATTGAAGGCCACTTCTCCTCGGAATGTCCAGTTAAATATTGTGTCCCCCAGGGATTGATCCTTGGCTCCCTTCTTTTCTCACTCTTCATAAATAACCTTACCTTGATATGCCATTCCACTCAAATTGTCTTTTATGCCGATGACTCTGCCCTTTTCTGCAGCTGACCAAAAACCTCGCCACGATGTTCCACAATCGACATTCTGATTTCATGAAGCTTCACTCCTGGTTCTCCGGTAATGGCCTTGTCCTCAACTCCTAAAAGACCAAGCTCATGATCTTCTCGGGACCCAGGAAAGCCCCAGCCCCTAGTTTTAACCCCCTCGACAATTCCGGCAACCTCACTGAACAGGTGTCAGAATTCAAATACCTAGGTCTCCACCTTGACCCCCACCTCTCATGCAATCTCCACATCGGTATCCTCATAAAGAAGGTGCATGTCAGACTTAGTCTGCTCCAAAGGATTAGAACGTTTCTCATCCCTGCATCCAGACTTCACCTCGCTAGCTTTCTACTTCTGCCCCTTATCGACTACAGATCTATTGTCTTCTCTCCCCCTACCTCATCCCTCCTTGTCTCCAGACTTGGTCACATACAACAGTATAGCATGTTTTGTCACCAGTCTCCCCTGGAAAACACACCACTGCTCACTTTATTCCTCCCTACAGTGGCCCACTCCAGAAGGGAGGTTCCATCTTAAGATGCTCTCCTTCCTACATAAGATTTACCTCAATATTCCACCCCCCCCCCCAGCGTTATCTTCCTATTCCCACTTACAGCACCTGGGCATTTGACTATGGATGCCTCAAGCCTGATTTTGACATCCCTTTCTGCAGGACTAAACATGCCCAGAACTCCATTACCTTCAAGGGAACAAAGCTTTACAACAGTCTACCCCCCGAAATCAAGGCATGTGGGTCCATATACTCTCAACTTCTCCCTAAAGGAGCACATCCTCCTATCATCCACCTGCAGCTGCCCTGATAGGCCCTTCTCCATGGCCCGCTCGGTAAATCCCAGCGGCTCTCTTTCCCCCGCATCACCCGCACTTTTCTTCTCCCCGCTGAGTGCACTAAAACGTCCTGCCCTATACAATACCTGAAAATATTTCTGTTTATCGGTCTGCCTTCTGGTCGACTCTTGTACAATTTTAACCGTGTAATATGCTAGTTTTAGTTTGCACTTGTTAGTTCCTTGTACTTCTATACATCTGTATGTAAAATGTACTTACTTCATTTTATGTTGTAGGTAGTTCATTGTATGTCCTATGTATTCCATTAGTATTTGTTCATCTGTTGTATTTCCTACACTGGACATTTGTGAAAAAGGGCATTTTTGCTTACATACCTTTCAGTATACAAATAAAATTGATTGACTGATTGATTGATGGACATCGGCGATTCCTGTGCCTGGTCCATTGCTGCTGCCGTGGCCATGCGCCAAAATGCTTGGATGCAGATTTCTACCTTTTTTATTAATTTTATTTTTTATTTATTTGTGTCTAGGATTACAAAGTACCTTTGAGCCAAGGCTCTTTTACAAAGGTAACAGACACTAAAACATAAAGTAGTTACAGGTACATGGTTTTAGACAGTAACTTTGCTTGACAAAATCAGACTGAGCAATGAGTAACTCAAGAAACAATAGGAGGAAGAGGGCAAGAAGGGGAGAGGGCTGAGGGTAGAGGAAGGCATAGGCGTAGAGGGTTAGGGTGAGGCAGCCGAGGGGCCTTGTCAGCACAGACACAGGGCAAGTGCATTAGAAGTTACATTGGACAGGTAAGTGCAAGAAGAGAGGGCAGAAACTGACACCTATAAGGTCAGAAGCAGCGTAGGGAATGAAGATGTTATGGGGTGCAAGCACAGGTGGAGGTGCCAGTTATGGAGTGGTGGAGCTTTTTTTTGAACGCTCCAAGCGTTGCTGTGGATAAGGTGTCACTAGAGAGCTCATTCCAGCCAACTCGACCCCTGTATGCAAATGACCTTGGCCTGGGACTGCGGCATGGCTGGGGATTTGAAGGATTTGGGGCTTAGAGCTCCTGGTGTTGCAGTTGGTGATTTTGGGTTTGAGGAGGTGCTGACTCCTGGTGGTGCCTTTCCCATCATGATTTTCTTAGCAGTGATGCAGGTTTGGTATTTGATTCAGTTGTTCAGTTGCAGCCAGCCTGTTTTGGAGTAGAGGTCGCAGGTGTGGGTGAGACGGTGGGAACCAGTAACATAGACTTTGACGGCAGATAAGGACTGCTAGGCCCATCTAGTCTGCCCATTTCCCTACCTACAGGATAGGCCGCAGATCATAGTTAACCAACAGCCTATATCTTCCTGCCCCCACAAGAATTGCCTTATGTCTGTCCCATGCATCTTGAATTCTCCCAATTTTAGACCCCAACTTCCTCCAGGAAGGCTGTTCCATGCATCCACTACCCTCTCTGTGAAATAATACTTCCTCACATTGCCCCTGAACCGCCCTCCTTCTATCTTTAAATTGTGTCCCCTTGTTCTTGCAAGTCTCTTTTTATGAAAGATGCTACCCTCTTGGACTTTGTTGATTCCCTTGAGGTACTTGAAAGTTTCTATCATGTCCCCCCTCTCCCTTCTTTCCTCAAGGGTATACATATTAAGCTCCTTTAGTCTCTCCTCATACGGCTTCTCTTGCAGACCCTGCACCATTTTAGTTGACCTCCTCTGGACTGCCTCTATCCTGTCTATGTCCTTGCGGAGATGGGGTCTCCAGATCTGGACACAGTATTCCAGATGGGGCCTCACCAACTGTCTATACAGAGGGATAACAACTTCCTGTTTCTGCTGCTGATGCCTCTCTCTATACATCCCAGTATACTGACCTCCCTACTGCCTTCTCACATTGCTTGCTAACCTTAAGGTCATCTGATATGATTACCCCCAGGTCCCTTTCCTGTTTTGTTGTTGTTACTACCTCCCCACCCATTGTGTATTCTTCCCCTGGGTTCTTGTTTCCCAGGTGCATTATTTGCACTTTTTGCATTGAATCCTAGCTGCCATATGTCTGACCATTCCTCCAACCTTGCCAAGTCCCTTTTCATCCTTTCCACGCCTCCTTGTGTATCAACCCTGTTGCAGATCTTTGTGTCATCTGCAAAAGGCATACTTTTCCTTCCAGTCCCTCTGCAATGTCACTGATGAAGACATTAAAAGGACTGGACCCAATACTAAACCCTCAGTGCCCACTAGTAACCGCCCTTTCTTCAAGTGGACTCCATTTACAATTACCTTCTGTGTCCTGTTGTCCAGCCAATGTTTACCAGGCTACCACCCTGGGACCCACTCCCAGGCTGGTTAATTTGACTAATAATCTTTTGTGTGGGACTGTGTCAAATGCCTTGCTAAAGTCTAGGTAGGCCATGTCCACAGCCCCTCCCTGGTCTACTACTTTGGTCACCCAGTCAAAGAAATCTATTAGATTCGTCTGACATGACCTTCCCGCTGTGAACCCATGCTGCCTTGGATCCTGTGCTCCACTGACCTCTAGGTACTGAACTATTCTTTGCTTCAGAAGTGACTCCATCACTTTCCCTACCACAGAGGTCAGACTGACAGGTCTGTATTTTCCTGCCTCTGTCTTGGTCCCACTTTTGTGAAGGGGAATCACATCTGCCTTCCTCCAGTCCTCGGGTACCACACCATCCTCCCATGATTTATTGAAAAGAGTAGCCAGTGGTTTCACTAGTTCCTTCCTTAATTATTTTAGAATTCTGGGGTGAATTCCATCAGGACCCATTGCTTTGTCCACCTTCAGTTTTAGGAGTTCTTGCAGAACCCTTTCTTCTGTGAAAGGACTGGGATCGACCCCCTATCAAAGTGCTTCTGTTAATTGGATTAGGCACTTCCCCTCCTCTTTGTGAATACTAAGCAGAAATATTCATTCAGTATTCCTGCTTTTCACTGTCCCCTCTGCCCACCCACCGTTCATTCTATTCCAGCCTCACTATCCCTCCCTTTGTCTTTCTCATTTCGCTGATGTACCTATAAAAGGTTTTATCCCTTCTTAACTGAGTTGGCTATCTTTCCTCAGTTTGGGCCTTTGCTATTCTGACTTCCTCCGTGCTTCTTTCTGCCTTAACTGGTACAGCTCTCTGTCCTGCTCCTTCTGTGTTTCCTTATACTTCCGGAATGCTATCTTTTTCTTCCTGACTTTCACAGCCACCTCTCTTGAGAACCATAGTGGCTTTTTCTTTCGATTTTGATTTGTTTATTTGCTTCACACAAAGGCTTGTTGCCTCTGTGGTAGCAATTTTGATAATTCCCATTGTTGCTCCACACCTCCTTCTAGCCTGTTTGCTAGTGCTTTTCTGAGGCACTCTCCCATCCTGCAAAGTCAGCCTTCCTAAAGTCCAGTACCCTCACTTTTGTATGGCTTGACTCTGTAGCTGAGTTTAACGTGAACCACACTGTTTGATGGTCACTTGTCCCCAGATGGCAACCCACTTCTAGATCTGAGATCCTCTCACTGCCCCCATTTGAGAGTACGGGGTCTAAGATTGCTCCCTCATGAGTGGGTTCCGAAACTAGCTGTCTAATGCCTGCCACCTGTAGGGCATCAAGAATGGCCCTGCTCTTGGATGTGGCTGCAGCAAATGTGCTCCAGTTAACATCTGGCATATTCAGGTCTCACATCAACAGTATCTCCCCTTTCTCTGCCATTCTAAGAATGCCTTCCATCATATCCTTGTCCATTCCTTCCCCTGACATGGGGGTCTGTACACAACCCCTGTGCGGATTGTGGTGCCCTTTCCAGTCTCAAGGTGACCCACAGTGCCTCCTCTCCTCCCTGTTTACTCTTTTGTTCAGTTGCTTTTATCCTTCCTTTACATGAGAGCTACTCCTCCCCTCTTCTCCCCTGCCTGTCTCTCCTGTAGGTTATGTACCCTGGTATGTTAACATCCCAGTCATGGTTCTCTGTGTACCATGTTTCTGTGACTGCTACGATATCCAGGCATCCTCTTCCATTAAGGCCACCAGCTCAGGAGCTTGTTGCCCAGACTACACGGGATTGGTACTCATTACCTCCATTTCCTGATGGCCTTACCCCTTTTGCCCCATCCCTGTCCTTCTTGCCTTTGTCACTTTCTCCATTTACCCCTGCCCTTCTCCCTATCGACACCTCCATGCTGGTGTTTGCCACACTTACTACCGTGATTGTTTGGGGCTAGGATTTCCTGCTCCTTTCCAGTGCCTCCCCTTGGCTAGTTTAAAGATTGCCAATGAAGCATTTAAACCTATCACCTAGGATCCTGGTTCTCCTCCTGGACAGATGCAGCCCATCATGCCAGTATAGGCTTGCATACTCCAGGTGGACCCCAGTCCCCAATGAAGCCAAATCCCTGAGCTCACACCAGTTTTTCAACCACTGATTGAATCCCATGGTACGGAACACCTAGCCTCTCTATGCCACAGATGGGTAGCACCTCCGAGAAGGTTACCGTCGTGCTGCTTGACTAAGGCCCTCCCTAATTCCACAAACTCTTCCTGCACTTCTCTAATCCTTTCTTAGCCAGGTCATTTGTCCCTAGGTGGACAATGACATCCAGCTCCCTCCCTGTGCAGCTGCTCGCAATCCTGAGGATTCCTCCCTGTCCCTCAAGCCATGGCACCAGGCAGGCACCTTACCTCCCTCTCCCTTCCTTGCCCAGTTCTACCTTCCTAACAATGGAGTCCCCACCAGGAGTTGTTTCCTTCCCTGCAGGGTCCCCTGCCACCCTCCTGTGGGTCTCCTTTGTGGAAGTTCCCAACATCCTCCTTGGTCTCCACTGTGGGTGCCTCCGTAGAGGAACCACACTTTGCAGAATGGCATGAATGTGGAGAGGTACAACTGGAGGGATGCGCCTCTGTTCCACCACCCTCACCCTTCCTGAGCCCACTGTGGTCCAACCGCTCCTCTTTCTTGGCAACCTCTGAGGCAACGGCAGTGGCACTGATGGTCCCTGGATGGAAGAGGAGGTCCCACAAATCATGGCCAACTCAGCCTGGAGATGAGCAACCTCCTCCCTCAGCCCAGAGAGGTGCCTGCAGATGGGACAACACCGCATCCTCCAGAACATCTCCCGGAAGACTGCTGCTCCACAGCCACTGCACTGCACTGCACCACTCCAATCATGTCTTATTCTGGCCCCTTAACTGTTTGCAATCCTTACTCTTTCCTCTGTTTTTTTTTCTCTCTCCTTACTTTCTGCCTGTGTGCCCTTTAAGCTCCTGATTGTCCTGTTCTGAGACAAGAATATCCTATATTCTCAGTAGACCACTTACTTGTTCAGAGGCAGACCTCCAGCATCTAGAGGGGGCCGGAGAGCTACTCTTGCCCTTCTAGGATGGTGGGTCCTTGGTGGTTCTGTGATCACTCACTTCCTGCCCCTAAACAGGAAGTTCCTGTTGTCAGTCAAATCCTGTGCCTATAAAAATAGAACTAACTTTGGGAGGGGAGGGAAGGAGGGCAATATAGTCCCAGCAGAGAAGTTCAGTCACACAGCAGTCCTTTCTCCTGGTGTCTTCTGCCAAGCTATTGGCAGAATCTTTCTAAGGCAGTCTTTAAATGTAGCTTCCTTCTAGCTAAGCCACTCCCCCCTACTTACCAGATCTTTCTACAAGTAATTTAAACCTCACAGCAGTTAAGTCCTTTCAGTCACCTGAGATTTACACCTAGATGATGTTTCAGTTACCCATTCAGTTCAGTTAACCCAAACACACACTTTTTTTTGTTTGTTTTGTATGTTAGTTTTTTTACCCTAAATTAAAGGTCCAAATACAAAAGTTCTTCTACTTTAGTCCCAGCAGTGAAGTTCAGTCACACAGCAGTCCTTAGTAAGAGTCGGCAGGCTTGATTGAGGGAAGTCGAAACACGCCTGAGAGATGAGGTTGTGGCAGATCCATAGTTAATGAGACCGTAGTCAGTGATGTTGATGATGGAGCTCTGGACAGCTATGGACAGAGCTTCTGTCGTTAGATGTTTCCTATGTTGGAATAGTAGGCCCATCCTGGTGTTGGCTACTTTTGCCACTTTATTGATGTGTGGGACATAGGAGAGATTACAGTCGAAGGTGAGGCTGAGGTATTTGAAGGTATGAACTTGTTTGAGGGTGATTCCTTGCTTGGTTTTAATGGAGAGCTGATATTGTTTGTTTTGAGAGCTGCAGAAGATCATGATCTTTGTTTTTTTCTGGTTAAGGATAAGTCTGCGTTTTGTGAACCAGTTTTCAACTGCAGAGAAGGCCTGTTGGGGGTTACTTTGTAGATGGACTGGATCATGGTGGGATGCCAGGATGACAGCATCATCTGCATAGAGTAGGATCTGTTCAGGGCAGGATTCTGGCAGTGAGTTTAGAAAAAGGCTGAAAAGGAGGGGGCCCAAGACTGAGCCCTGTGGGACACCGGACCAGACTGGTCTTTGGTCTGAGAGTGTGCCAGCAGTTCTCTTTACAACCTTTACAACAGACACCCAGCACAAGTTGGCGGATGTCCCCTTCTTGGGCACCGGCCTGTTCGGGCTGGAGGGGTGGAAGAACACCTCACTTGAATTGAGAAGTCCAACACCACCCTGGACTCTGTCACTTCCACCCAGAGTGATTCCAAGGGCTCCAAACTTCTGGGGAAGAAGCCCTTTTGACCCCTCTCCGCCCCTGCGGTGAAGCTGTCCCAGCCCCCATCCTCGACCAAAGTCAGATGCTTCAGTCATCCACAAATCAGATGGTCGAGATCCTGCTGCTTTCTCAGCCGGTCCCTCCTTCTCCTCTAAGCCTGCCCAGTAACAGGCTGGGGGCGCCTCCCCTAAGCCTGTCCTCTCTCCCCGGTTCCTTCCATGGTGGACCGGCTCTGCCACTTGCTTTCTGCCTGGTCCGCTGTCACCACAGACAAGTGGGTCCTCAAAGTGGTTGGCCAGGGTCTGCCTCTAGTGTTCGAGGCTTACCCACCATGCCAAGCCCACGCCTCACTGGAGGACATGGTGTCTAGCGACATGCTGTCGGCCCTTCAGGAAGACATTGCCTAGCTCCTCTAGAAGGAGGTAGTGGCTCAAGTCCCAGACCCTCCAGTAAGCCCAGGGTTTGTCTCCAGGTGCTCCTGGTCCCAAAACAGATGGGGGGCTGGCACCACATCTTAGATCTGCACAACCTGAACAAATTCCTTCGGTTGCTCACCTTCAGGATGGTCACTCTGTCTCAGACCAATCATTCCATCCGTAAAGCTTAACATGTGGTTCTGCTGTCTGGATTTTCAGGACAAATTCTTCCATATTCTCATATGTCCGTCCAACTGCCAGATCCTTTGGTTCCAAGCGGAGGGGGAATCTCTGTGAGTTCCAAGCCATGCCCTTCAGTCTCTCCTCGGCTCCCAGAGTCTTCACCAAGTGCATTGCAGTGGTGGTGGTGGCCTATGTGAGACATTGAGGGGTCTGGGTATACCCCTACCTGGATGACTGGCTGATAGCAAGTCCCTCCAGGGTGGAAGTCGAGTGCTCCAGGGACTTGGCCCTCCACACCTGCTTGTGCCTTGGCCTCTTGGTGAATGAGGCCAAATCAGAGCTTATACCTTCGTAGTTGATACATAAGAATTTGCCGGCAGAAGGAGACCATGTGGTCCATCTAGTCTGCCTGGGTTTTCTACCCCCCACTATCAATTTGTCTTACTAAGGTGACTATACTGTCTATCCCATGCCTATATGAATTCACTGACCATCTTGGCTGGCACTACCTTCAGTGATAAGCTGTTCCAAGGGTCCATAACCCTCTCCATGAAAAAGTACTTCCTAACATTTGTTTTGAATTTACCTCCTACCAGGCGCATGTTGTGCAGCCATTTTCCCGGAAGAGGTTCCTGGTTTGTACTGTCTTGATCCCTTGAACAAATTTAAATGTCTCAGTCATGTCTCCTCTGTTCCTCCTCTGCTTGAGGGAGAATAAATTTAGCTGGCTGAGCCTAGCTCCGTATGTTTTGTGGTGCAGATCCTGCACCATTTTGGTGGCACGTCTGCACAGTTTCCAGACAGTCTATGTCCTGTTTTAGGTGAGGTCTCCAGAATTGCACACAGTGCTCCAAGTGAGGTTTCACCAGGGACCTGTATAGCAGGGGGATTACATCACGCTTCATACTGGTAATACCGCTACCAATACATCCGAGGATGCTGCTTGACCTTAGTGCTTCTTTTTCTCATTGCTTCCTTACCTTTAAATCGTTTGAGATCATGACGCCAAGATCCCGTTCCAGCTTTGTTTCTTCTCGTAGCTGCCCCTCCAGGACATACTTCATGCATGGATTCCTTCTACCCAAGTGCATGACTTTACATTTTTTGGCATTGAATCTCAACTGCCAGTTCCTGGACCATTCCTCTAGCATCCTGAGATCTGCCACCATTTCTGTGATCTTTTTCTGTGTGTCCACCCTGTTGCAGAGCTTCGTATCATCTGCAAAGAGGCAGACTTTCCCTTTCAGTTCTTCAGAATATGTTGAAAAGGATGGGGCCTAGTGCTGACCCCTGCAGCACACCACTTAACACCTTCCCCTCTTGGGACAAGGTACCATTTACCATAACCCTCTGTGTCCTGCCTTGCAGCCAGCTTGTGATCCATTTAACTACTTTGTGACTGGTACCAGCTTGCTCCAGTTTGTTGGCTAGCCTTCTGCGTGGGTCTGTATCAAAGGCTTTACTAAAGTCCAGAGACACCACGTCCACTGCTGCCCCCAGTCTGCTTCTCTTGTAGCCCAGTTGAAGAATTCTATCACATTTTGTTTGGCATGAGCTTCCGATGTGAAGCCATGCTGATTTGGGTCAAGTAGCCCACTTGCTTTCAGGTAGTTCATTACCCTTTCCTTAAGCAATGGCTCCATTATTTTACCCACCACTGAGGTGAGACTTACAGGGCGATTGTTTCCTGCTACCTCCCTGCTGCCACTTTTGTGCAATGGCACAACTGTGGCCCTTTTCCAGTCCTGTGGTACTATCCCCTGTTCCAGCGAATTGTTAAAACAGTTCAGCAAGTGGGACGGCAAGTTCATCCCCAAGTTCTTTTAGAACTCTTGGGTGTATTCCATCAGGGCCCATTGCCTTGTCCACCCTTATGTTAGACAACTTCTCAAGGACCCTTTCTTTTGTAAAGGGAAATATGTCAGTTCCCCTGGTATGGGGAAGTGTCCTGGCTGGTGCTGGACCATTATCAGTGTCTTCCTGTGTGAAGACCGAGCAGAAGAATTCATGGCATACAAATCATTGGGTTGGAGCTCGACTCTTGCAGAGCCAGAGTTCGACTCCCAACAGATCATGGAGGTTCCACCCTCCTTTGCTATGATCATTTCAGGTTGGTGGTGCACCCGCTTGGAATTTCTCCCTTCTAGATTTATGGTGACATGCACCAGCATGGTCCATTGGTCCCGGTGGAGAATGCTCTCTGTGCAGTGGGAGCTCGACCATCAATGGTCTTAACGCAAGGGCCACTTTGACCAGCTGGTCACTGTGACCCAGTTGATGTGGGACGCCCTCCAGTGGTGGTTAGTCCCAGAACATCTGCAGGAAGGAATTCCATTTGTCCACCCAGAGCCAATGGTCACCATCACAACTGATGTCTCCCTGATGGGCTGGGCAGCCCACGTGGGGGAGCACAGAGTTCATGGACTCTGGACCCTCAGGGAGCCCCGATGCCATATCAACATGCTGGAGCTTTAGGCAGTTCAGCTGGCACTGACAGCCTTTGCGCCACACATTCGGGGTCAGGTTGGTCAGGTCCAGACAGACAACACCACAACCATGTACTACTTCAACAAACAGGGCAGGATGCACTCCCTTCCTCTGTGCAGGGAGGCTGTCCACATTTGGGCCCTCATGCTCAGCCTGAATGCCAATCTTCCGGCCATCCATATGGCCAGTGTATCCAGTCAGTTGGTGGACGCCCTCAGCTGGGTGGGCGAGGCATCTCATGAGTGGTTTCTCCATCAGGAGGTAGTGCACAGTCTGTTCTCCCAGTGGGGCATCCCTCTGGTGGATCTGTTTGCCTCCAGGGAAAATAGAAAACTGAGGCTGTATTGTGCCTGTCCCCCTCAGCAGGGAACGCTGCAGGGGGATGCCTTCTTGAGGCCCTGGAACCCGGGCCTCGTGTATGCCTTCCCTTCTTTTCCACTGATCCACAAAGTGCTGCTCAAGGCCAGGAGGGACAAGGCACAGATGATCCTGGTGCTCCAGACTGGCCCCGCCAGTTCTGGAACACTGATCTCCTCAGCCTCCGCTGCAGGCTCCTGTGGCATCTTCCTCTCTGCCCAGACCTGCTCTCTTGCAATCAGGGAAATGTACTCCATCCGGACCTTCAATCCCTGCACCTGATAGCCTGGTTCCTGAGCTGCTAGGGTTCCAGGCTTTGGGTATCTCTGAAGATGTCCTCACCATGGTCGAGCCTTCTCTGAAGGAGTCAACCAGAACATGCTTTGCTTTCAAATGAAAGGTTCTCCATTTGGTGCCAGTGAAGGGGCTTGACCCCTTATCTTGCCCAGTGGCTAGCATTCTTGATACCTTTGGTCTCTCTCTCTCAGTCTGAGCCTTCAGTCATGACTCTTAAGGTGTGCCTGAGAGCCATCTCTGACATACAGGCTGCAGGCTGGTATGCCATTGGTGGTGCAGGATTAGGTGGTCTGGTGCTTTTTTGAAGGCCTTGACCACATTTCCCCTTCGGTGCATGAACCACTACCACCTTGGGACTTGTTTCTGGTGTTGGCAAAGCTCATGGGCATGCCATTCGAACTGATGCACACATGTGAAATGTCTCACCTGTCATGGAAGACTGCTTTCTTGGTGGCTGTCACATCTGCCAGAAAGATCAATGAGCTCCAGGATCTCTTGGTGGAGTCTCCTTATTTGATCTTCCACAAGGACAATATTGTCCTTTGCCTGAACCCGCAGTTCCTCTCAAAGGTTTTGTCTGAGTTTCACCTTAACCAGGTGATGAACTTCCAGGTGTTGTACACCAACTACACCTCAGAGGCCAAGCTCAGGCTCCATACTTTGGACCTGTGGTGAGCGCTTGCCTATTATAAGGAGTACACAGCTGGAGTTCAGGGAGAGGCTCGCCAGCTATTTGTCACCTTTGCTGAAGCCACACCTGGGAGACCCTCAGCTAAGTGGACGATTGGCAGGTGGATTGTATCCTGCATCGACCTCTGCCATAGGTTGGCAGGAAGGGAGCATCCCATAGGGCCAAGGGTTTATTCCACCTGTCATACCACTGCCTTGGTGGCTGCTTCCATGGATATCCCTATCCAGGAAATCTGCAGGGCTGCTACCTGGAAGTCAACACACACCTTCATCTCCCATTACTACATTGACCTTGAGTTATGCCATGATACTGGTTTTGGATCCTTAGTTCTCCAATCTGTCTTCCCTAAGTAGTGGGTGTGCGTCTTGCCCCCTTCTCCTGGAGAACTGCTAGGAGTCTGACAGAAGTGTGGAGTAGTACATCATAGCCACATACCTAGAAAAAACAGGTTGCTCACTTGTAACAGAAGATCTTCCACGGACTGGTCTCTTGCAGTAAGTCATAACTTATAGGAGTTGCCACCAGGTGGAGCTGTCTCATAGCAGCTTCTTCGGCAGTCCTGTATAGCTGCCATCCCCCATGACATCACTTCCGTAGGTGGAGTATAAGTGGGGGTGGCCCCTAGTACCCTTTGTTCATTTTCCCACCAGCATCAGCTCACACAGCAGTTAACTCAGTCTCCTGAGTTGCAGTCTTCGACGGAACCTGAACCCAATTTTTCATCTCTTTCCTGGGCCTGTGGTTTGCTCCCAGGCCCCGGTTCTTTTCTTCCCTTCTACGTTCAGAGCCGGGTCTGTGCTCCTTACAGCACCCCCTGCTCTCCTTGTGTGCAGGCCTGTGTTCACTCACAGTACTCCCACTGCTTCTTGGCCCAGCCTGGGTCAGGGGCCTCTTCCATGGCTGACAAGGCAGCCCTTAGGAAACCAGGGCAGGGCTCGAGGACCCGTCTTCAGGGTACCCCTGATAGGAGCTCTTGTTCCCCGCATTGGAGAGTGCAGGACTCTCACTCCTCCATACCCTGACCCTCCCTTCCTTGGGTGGCTCTTCTCCACGACGGGGCTGCTCCCTCCATTGACAGAGCCTTCCTTGCTATCACTGTCATCGACGGGGCCTTCCCCATCGACAGAGCACTCACCAGGACATGTCTCATTGATGGGCACTATTCCCCCGACACCTCATGTCCTTCATCGATGGGGGACCTCCCTCTGTCAACGGAGCTTGTTGCTCCTTCTTCCCCATTGACGGGATGCATTCCCCCATTGATGGGGCACTCTAGACATTTTCTCTCATTAACAGGAGCTCCTCTCCAGTCGACAGAGCATTCCTCGTCAACGGGGCTGCTTTCCCCGTTGCCGGCACCTCCTGGCATTCCCGCCCCCTTCCATGGGGTGCCCTTCCTATTCGTCGGAAGGTGCACTGTGCCCTGGCCCCTTCCCGGACCGTGGGTCCACATTGAGGTCACCCCCCTTCCAGCCCTGGCATGGGCACCCTGTTGTGGCATCATTTGGGGTTCGCCCCCGTCGCCCTGTACCCACGTTGTGGCCGATCCCTTTCCGGTGCCTGCCCCAATTTCCTTGCACCTCCTCCTGTGCCACCCCGTGGGCATGGGGATGCCACCTGTCGGGGTCGTCAGTGACTGCCCCGTGGTGCCCCGCCCTCCTCAGAGCGCTGCGCTGCCCTTGGGCACCCTCCTTCCATTGACCCTCCCCCTCCTTCCCAGGTGCCGGGCATTGCCCACATTGTCATGGAGGTCCTCCATTCCTTGGATCACTGCCAGGCTTTGGGCTTCCCTGTCGGTCCCCCACCATGCCACCCTCCCTCGCCCCCACCCAAGCGCTACTCAGACCCTCCGGTTCCTGACTGGACCCCCTCCTCCCATGTGTCCTACCTCCCTTTGGGGCTCGATGGAGGACCCCTTTGGGGTCCTAGGCTCGGACACCGGCTATTCGGACTACGGGACCCTGGTTCCCCCTTCTCCATCTCCTCTCTGCCGGCGGATGTCCCGCCTGCCCCTCCGGGTGCCACTGCTTCTGCAGAAGCCTCCTTCATGGATCTTTTGGTGCAGATCTGGGACGTCTTCCACTTTCCTGATGAGGATCCAGATTTCCTTCGCCGGGTTCTCGCCGACTACCTTGGCATGCCGGTTGAGCCTATCCGGGTTATCCTTCCCATGATCCGGCATATGCCAACACCATCTCCCAGGTCATGGCGCCACCCCTCCATGCCCCACCCCCTGTGGGCCTGACTGGCTCTACCGTGCCTGCCGGATCACCCTTGGTTGTCTGTCGCCCCTGCGGCTGACTCAGTGATCATTGCAGCGGCTCACGGTTGAACCGCCCGGCCTTGCCATACTAGTCTGGTGCAGCCGGACGGTGAGTCTTGGCACCTGGATCTTCTTGGCAAGAAGGTCTATGCCTCCAGTACTCTTCTACTGCACATTCTTAATTATTTGGGCCACATGGCTCGCTATCTGTACGCCGTGGATGCCTCGGCTGTGGATGCGCTGTCCTTCCTGCCACCCTCGCTGGCCTCGGCGTGGGTTGCCCAGTCGGTGGCCGCCCTGCCTCTCTTGCCCGTCACCTTCTCAGGCGAGCTGATGCATGTTGATACTGCTGCTCACCTCTCTGCCACTGGCATCTGTTGCGGCACCATGCTTGGCTTCAGGTGTCGGTTTGGCCCCGACATTCAATTGTCGGTGGCTGATGCCCGTTCTGCAGGGACCTGACTCTTTGGTGCAGGTGCCCAGTCCATTCTGGATTCTCTCAGGCCTCCGGCCATGCCCTACAGTCTCTCAGGACCTGTATCGTGGTGTGCCCGGACCCCGTCTCCCGCTCCTGTGGCGGGCCTCTGCATTCCTGGGCCTCATTCAGAAGGGCGTCTCATGGCGCGGTTGGGCTTCCGGGGCTCTGCCCTTCCAGCCTCCACCGTGCCGTTCCCCCTCCTGGGCCTGGGCCCACCTGCACCATAGCCTCTCCACTCAGGTTTCCCATCCTCCTCTTGCAGGCTTGGGAGCTCTGGGACTCCATCCGCCTATTGGAGGCCTGCTCCTCTTACCAGACTTGACGCTCCACATGGATTTCTTGGGGACCTCTGCTACTCTCCTTTGGGAGCCCTTCATGTCCCCTGCTTTCAGAATATCCACTACCTCCTGCGCTTTCCGCTCTTTGGAGCACTACTGGATTGTCTACATGCCATGTCCTCTTGACCCCTGCCTCGTCAGGATGTATCATTGTGCTTGGCCTCCTGCAGCTGTCTTTTCCGCCTTGTCAGGCGTGGAGCCTGTCTCTACAGTGCTTTGGATGCCGTGGGCGGCTTGCTGCACACCATTGCCTTTCGCACCCCTGCTCGGCAGGTTGTATCATTGGCATGGCCCTGTTCAGTCTCTCCCTTCGGGGATCACTACTTTCCTCGCCACCCTCAGGTGTGGCGTGTGTTTACTTGACTTTGGCTCTGTGACGCCATCCCTTGTCCGGGCTCACGCGGCTGTCCATTGCATGTGTCTGCGGCTCCTCCATGGCTTTCGCCTGGACTGTGCTCGCCTCTTCTTTCCCATTCTGTCTCGCACGGTCCTCTTTGCTTCCTTGTGCCATGCCCTCATGCCCAGCTCCAGGCTTTACTGATCCTCCCTTATGGATCTTACTGCTTGGCAATCTCCCATAAGTAATGACTTACTGCAAGAGACCAGTCCGTGGAAGATAGTGCAGTTACATAAGAACTTACCGTAACAGTAGATCTTCCAGGATGTGTCTCTTGCAGTAAGTGCCCCACCCTCCGTCCCCCTGCCTTTGTTGTTTCTTGGGTTTTCTCGGAGTCCTTGCAACTCCAGACATTGGGTTAGGACTCCTTCATACCTCGGTTTACCTCAGTCTTTGCCCTGTGTGCTGAAGCCGACGGTGAACAAAGGGTACTAGGGGCCTCCCTCACTTATACTCCATCTATGGAAGTGATGTCGTGGGGGTGGCCCCTATACAGAACTGCTGAAGAAGCTGCCGTGAGACAGCTCCACATGGTGGCGACTCCCATAAGTTATGACTTGCTGCAAGAGACATGTCCGTGGAAGATCAACTTTTACGGTAAGTTCTTACGTAACTGCACTTCTAGGAGTGGTATATGGTGTGTATCCACATAACCCGCCTGACCTCCCCTGGCAAATGGCACACTGTATCTTGCTTCTAGCGGGTAAGATCTGACGTCATGGGGCAGTGCCAAGGGAATGACCACCCAGGTGGGTGGGAGAAGCCAGCTTGAACACCTTCCAGCCAGATTTAAAAGGAAAAGGAATATTGCCAGAAGTGTGGATGTACACCATCTACCACTCCTAGAACTACTGTTACAGGTGAGTAACCTTTTTTTTTTTTTTTTGTTGCTATTACTTCTGTTCGAAGGATTTCTGAGCTTCGGGCTCTGATGTGTGAGCCTCCTTATTTAGTTTTCCACAAAGACAGGCTGTCTTTGCATAGGAATCCGAAGTTTCTGCCTAAGGTGGTGTCTGAGTTTTCCTTAACCCAAACCATTCACCTTCCTGTTTACTATCCAGAGCACATCACTCCGTGGATGCATTACTCCATATTTTAGATGTGCATAGCATTCTCCGTTACTATACACATTGAACGAAGGACTGTAAAAAGTCCTCCCAGCCGTTTGTCTCTCTTGCCCCTGGGAAAGAGGGCATTCCAGTTTCTAAACAGTACCTGTCCACATGGTTGGCCTAATGTATTGCTTTTTGTTACCGGGAGTACGGTAAGGAATGTCCTGATGTTTTTCTTGGCCATTCAGCCAGAGGGATGGCCCCTTCAGTTGCCTGTTTCTGGACTGCTTCAGCTGCAAAGCTCTTTGCGGCTGCAGCCTGTAGTTCTGCCCACACTTTCTTTAGATTCTACAGTCTAGACATTGCCTCTAGAAGAAGGGCAGGCTTCGGCCTGGCTCTGCTCCAAGATCTCCTGTCTTCGGCCTAGAGTCTCCAGCCACCTAGACTGTCTCTCTGTCTGTAACTGCTTGGGACTCATTCCGTTGGTGTGGTCTGATGCAAGAGATACCTTTGAAGTAAGATCTTACCATAACAGTAGATCTTCGAGAGGATCTCTTGCATCAATCCATGCCTTCCCACTTCCCAGTCCCCCTTGGCTTTAGGGCTTTCTGTGTCTGTCTCTCTTCCCCAGGATGGTTCACCTTCTGTTTCACCTTTTTCTCTGGCGGGAACCTTTGGTTCCCCAGCAGGAGATCCTTTATACATATGGCCTCTGGCAGGAGAGCTGATGAAGGCACGGGGCCATCCACATTTATATGGGAGGGAAGCCACTATGCATGACATCATCGTGGGCAGCCCCCTTGTAGACTGCTGGCTAGAAAAGTTTCCATGTGGTGCTAGTGCTTGACGGCTATAGCTCCATCAGTATGGCCTGAAGCAAGAGATCTTTCGAAGATCTACTGTTACAGTAAGTTCTTATGTAAATGTATTTTCTGTCTAGTTTGTTGACTTTTATAGAAACATAGAAATTGATGGCAGATAAGGCCCGCTAGGCCTGTCCAATCTGCACATACAATACCTATACTTAGCTGCTGCTTGACCCTACTTGGGTCCTGGCTGCTGCCTTTGCTGTCCCGCCCGCCCCCAGGGTTCCCCTGTGTATATCCCATGATGCTTAAATCCCCCCACTGTACTTGCCCCCACCATCTCCTCCTGAAGCAGGCCATTCCAAGCATCCACCACCCTTTCCGTGAAAAAGTACTTCCTCACATTTCCCCTTAGTCTTCCCCCTTCCAGTCTCATGTTATGCCCTCTTGTAGTTTTAGAGCAGATTCTCTTCTGAAAGATGCTGCCCTCCTGTACCTTATTAATCCCTCCAGTCTCTCTCCTCGTATGGCCTGTGGTGCATGCCCTGTACCATTTTAGTTGCCCTTCTTTGGACTGTCTCCACCCTGTCTATGTCCTTCCTGAGATGTGGCCATCAAAACTGGGCGCAGTATTCCAAATGAGATCTTACCAGTGATCGTAAAGTGGCATTATGGCCTCTTATCCTCTGCTGGTGATGCCTCTCCTTATGCACCCCAGCATCCCACTGGCTCTCCCCACTACCTTGGCACACTGTTTGGCCACCTTTTGGTCATTAGATATGATGAGCCCAAGATCTCTTTCCTGTTTTGTTGCCACTAATGTCTCCCCCTTCATCATGTAGAGTTCCCCTGTGTTCCTGTGCCCCAAGTGCTTGATCTTGCACTTCTTTGCATTGAATCGTAGTTGCCACACTCTGGACCATTTCTCCCATTTTAGCTAGGTCCCTCCTTATTCTCTCCACTCCCCTGGGCTGTTCACCCTGTTGTAGGTCTTTGCGTCTTCTGCAAAGAGGCACACCTTTCCCTCCAGTCCCTCTGCAATCTCGCTGATGTAGATACTAAACAGCACTGGTCCAAGAATTGAACCCTGCGGCACCCCGCTGGTCATCTTCCCTACCTCACATTTAGTCCCGTTTACCACCACCCTCTGCGTTCTATTCTTCAACCAATTTCCTACCCAGTTCACCACCTTTTGTCCCAGTCCCAGGCTGCCTAGCTTGTTTATATGCCTCCTGTGTGGAACGGTGTTGAATGCCTTGCTGAAGTCAAGATAGGCCACATCCACTACTCCCCTCTGATCACCTCCCTAGTAACCCAGTTAAAGAAAGCAATCAGATTAGTTTGACATGACTTTCCTGCTGTGGATCCATGTTGTCTTGGGTCTAGGGCCCCACTTAATTCAAGGTGCTCTACTATACTTTCTTTTAGCATAGATTCCATAATTTTCCCACCACCGAGGTCAGACTGACAGGTCTATAGTTTCCAGCCTCCTCCCTGCTCCCACTTTTGTGGAGAGGGACAACGTCAGACTTTCTTCAGTCCTCTGGAACCTCCCCTGTTTCCATTGACTCATACAAGGCTGCCAGTAGTTCCACCAGTATCTCCCCCAGCTCCTTTAATATTGTATATTTTTTTAATGATATCTTGGAGAACACATTTGTAGGTTCCATGTCAGTTACAAGAAAAAATTTAACTGGTACATAGCATTACATTACAAGGCATTACATTACAAGCAAGTACAAAATTGCACTGGTACAAAACAATACATTACAAGCTAGGTAGACAATAAATTGGTGTGAATTACAAGATTGGGATAGCATTTAGCTTAAGGTATAACATTTAGACACTGCTACAGCATTGGTAATAAGGTGCCTGCATTGGGGAGTTAAGCATACTTGTGGGGGGAGAAACAGAGTGGAAACAGGCACAGCTGTAGCATAATGAAGTGTATGCCTGCATAAGGGGTTAAGAACAGACTTAGGGAAGGTTGGAGACAATGGGGCTCGGAGAGCAGCAGACAGGAGGGGACATGAGGGCAGGGACAGTGAGGGGCATGGGTGCCCAGAGGGGAGGGGAGGGAGGTTAGGGAGGGGTGGGACAATGAAGTGCTGCGAAGGTAGGTGCACCTAGGATTAGGTGGGACACTAAGTGCTGCTGCTTTACAGTGGTCCAAATGTAGGAAAGTTGTTCTGGTCATCATGAATGGCCAACGCAGTCACAGTTGTCATCTGCGGCGAGGTGCTGCCTGAGCTTATGCTTGAAAGCACCAGTGGTTGTGGTATCAGAGATGGCTGAAGGAAGGGCGTTGGTCCAGTGTGGTGCACCATAGGAGAATGCACATTGACCCTATGCTGTGCGACATCTAGAGTCACTGAAAATTTGGCTGTGGGTGCTTCTGGTCAGCCAGGCACTTAAATGGCACGTGAGCAGATTCTGGACTCCTGGTGGCATCAGATATAGTGCGATTATTTTTTTTTTGGCCAATAGACAGATATGGTACTTAACTCTGCTCTTCAGCTGGAGCCACCCTGCCCGTGAATAGAGCTCACAGGTGTGTGTAAGCCTTGCAGCACCTCTGAGGAGTCGGTAGGCCTTATTTAGTGCCAGGGAGATGCAGTGGAGTGCTGAGTCCGGTGCAGAACCATAAACCGCCAGGCCATAGTCAACATGGGTAACAATTGAGCTGGTGATGGCCATGTTAAGTGCTTCATATGTAAGGCTGTGCTTGTGGCGGTGGAGTATCCTGATTCTGGAACTGATGGCCTTGGTTGTGTTGTCTATATGCTGTGCATAGGACAGGGTGGAGTCAAGGGTGATACCCAGGTGCTTAAAATGCTGCACGAGGTCCAGCACGTCGCCACTGTTGTTCAAGATGGATAGTGGGAAGGTCTTGTGTTTGCTGTGGGTGCTGGGGTAGATCATAGTCTTAGTTTTCTTGTGGTTAAGAAATAGTCTATGGTCCTTAAACTATGTTTCAGCAGCAGTAAATTCTAGTTGGAGGTCATTTTGAAGTAGTTCGGGATTGGGGTTGCAGGTCAAAATGATGGCGTCATCAGCATACAATAGCATGTGACTGGTGCAAGAGCCTGGAAGTTTATTTATTAATATTCTAGGGTATATCCCGTCCAGTCCCATTCCTTTATCCACCTTCAGTTTCTTAAGTTTCTGTAGCACTCTGTCCTCCTTGAATGGACATTTGTCCACCTCCCCTCCCTTCCTGATTCTTAGCTGAATTCCCTTCCCTTCTTCCTCAGTAAAAAACGAACAGAAATATTTGTTCAGGATTGATGCTTTATCCTGGTCCCCTTCCACTCCCACCCTTTCCTCACCTTTCAGCCTTACATCCCCTCCCCCCGTCCTTCTCTTCTTGCTAATATATCTATAAAAAGTCTTGTCCACTTTTCGAATGTCATTTGCTATATTTTCCTTTGTTCTTGCCTTGGCACCCCTGACTGCTTTCCCCACTTCCCTCTGCTTTTCTAGATACACTGCTCTGTCCTCCTCCTTTGGATTACCTTATATTTCCTAAAGGCTAACTTTTTTGCCCTTACTTTTCATGCCACCTCCTGCGAGAACCATAATGGTTTTTCTTTTCCTTTTGCCTTTGACAGTTTGTCGAATGCAAAGGTTTGTTGCCTCCACAATAGCACCTTTTAGATTTGCCCATTGTCCTTCCAGCCTCCTCCCTGCTCCCACTTTTGTGGAGAGGGACCACGTCAGCCTTTCTCCAGTCCTCTGGAACCTTCCCTGTTTCCAGTGATTGTCCCCTATCCAGGGCCTTCTTTAGACATACCCCATCCTGCTGAAGTGTGCCCTGCTGAAGTCCAGAACCCTTGCCATCGTGTGGCAAGTCTCTGTTGTAATTTTTACATTGAGCCACACTGTGCGATGGTCACTGGGCCCCAGGTGTTCACCTACCCTTACATTTGCAGTTCTATCCCCTTTGGTTAGTACCAGGTCCAGAATTGCTTTCTCTCGCGTTGTCTCCAATACCTGCTGTTTGAGGCATGTCCCTTGCAGGGAGTCTAGGATGTCCCTGCCCCTGGCTATTGCAGCAGCTTGTTTACTCCCAAACAACTTCTGGCAAGCTGAAGTTGCCCACCAGTAACACCTCTCCCTTGGCTGCCATTACATGGATGTCTTCCAGTAGTTCCCTGTCCAGTTCCTCCCTTTGTGCTGGGGGTCTGTATACTATTCCCATGTAAATGGGTATGCCATTGACTGTCTCCACGGTGACCCACAGTTCTTCTGCCTCCCCCATCATTCCTTGCACCTCTGTAGCCTTTTTACTCTCCTTGACATATGGAGTCACTCCTCCTCCCTTTTTACCCTCCCTGTCCCTCCAGAATAAAGTATACCCTGGTATAGCTATGTCCCAGTCATGGTTCCCATTGTACCATGTTTCTGTAGCAACTATAATATCCAGGTCAGCCTCCGATGCCATGGCTATCAGATCTGAACATTTTTTTTACAGAGACTGCATGCATTAGTGCACATGGCCCTCCATTTGCTGCAAGCACTCCTCCTGCCCTCCCCCGATTCCCACTTTTTCTCCTGTTCCCCCTCCCTCTGCTGTCTTGACTGACAATTTGGTGCCCTTATTGTCCTCCCTGTTGGCTTCATCATCCTGTGGGAGTGGGTAATTGGTATTCCCCTACTTCCTTCCTCCAACCCCTTGTCTAGTTTAAATGCTCACCAATGAAGCGTTTAAACTGTTCTCTGAGGACATTGGTCACCCTCCTGGGAAGATGCAGGCTGTCAATACTGTACAGTCCTGCATTCCTCCAGGTGGGCCCCCAGTCCCCAATGAAGCCATACCCTTGCTCTCTGCACCATCTCCTCAACCAAGCATTGAAGCCCTTGGTGTGGAGGTCTCTAGCCTCCCCCATGCCCTGGACAAGCAGCACCTCTGAGAAGGTAACGGATTTTGCCATCTGCCCCAGGCTCCTCCCCAGTTCCTGAACTCTTCCTGTACTCTTCCTAAGTCTGCCTTGCCAGCTAGGTTATTGATCCCCATATGGATAATGACATCCAGCTCACCCTCTTTGCAGTTACCCTAGCAATCCTCTGGATTTTCTTTCTATCCCTCCAAGCTGTGCCTCCAGGTAGACACTTTACCTCCCTCTTCTCCTTTTTATGCCTGTTCCCAGCTCCACTCCCTGGATGATAGAGTCCTCCAGCAGGAGCAGCTTCCTCTTCATTTGGGGTCCTCTTCCACCTACTTTTGGGGCTCCATTGTGGAGGTCTTTCTTGTCTTCCCTGGGTGCATCTTCGGGTGACCCTCAGGGGCCTTCTTGTTCCTCCAGTACTGTGTATGAATTCCTTAGATGCACCAGCTGTGGGACGTGCCTTTCAACCCCCCCTTGTCCTGCCCAAGCCCACCGTAGCCGAGCACTCCTGCTGCTGGACATTCTTCGAGGGAGTGGCTGTGGATTTGGTGGCCTCTGGGCATGGGGGGCCCTGCCTCATGGCCAGCTTGGCTCTGAGACTGGCAACATTTACCCTCAGCCATGAGAGGTGCCTACAGATGGGGCAGCACTGCAGCATCCAGAAGGTTCTTCTGAACACTGCTGCTCCACAGCCACTGCACTGCACAGCACTACTCCCAGCATCATTCCCCTTCTTGTCTGCCTTATGCTACCCTGTGTGCTCTAAGGGTGCCCTATTTCAGCTATTGTGCCTAGTGACTGTAGTGACCCCTGATGTGCTCACCTCGTAGCTTCTGGTGCTACTCTAAGTCTGTACAGCAACCTTGAAACTCAGCATATTGTGGGTTTTTTTACACTAACTCCTAGGTTTCTTTGATAAACACAACCCCAGTATCAGTGAGGCCGTTCAGTGCACCGATCCGAGACCCTTACTGTATATTGGCAGGAAGTTCCACACCTCCAGGTGGCTATAAAGAAGGATGAGCCGGGAGAGGGTGGGGATGGGGGAGAGTGAGCGGGTGCTTCCGGTCTCCACTCAGCCCTTGTGTTGAAAAACAATCAGCCCACACCTGGAAAAACAACCAGCTTATTTGCGGTTTGTTTAAAAATTCCTAGCCATTTAACAGTAAACCCTGCAAACAAAAACTACAATCCAATCTATTCAAAACCCCCAGTCAGCACAGATAACAGACAGTAAGCCTTCACAAAATCAATCCCAAGAAAATCCATCAGCCCTTAACAGCTCCTGTAACAGAAAGCCCTGTAAATACCTTTCTAAACAGTACTCAGTGTTACAAGATCTTCTCTGTGTCAATCTTCACCATTCATCACTGTTATGGGCATCTGGCCAGAGGCTAGGACCCCAAGGGAGCTTTTTTTGTTTTGTTTTTGGAGGTGGAGCCAATGCAGAGGCCGACATGCTACATTGCGCTAGCGGGTTGGCCGTTACCTGCCATCGACTCCACCCTAGCCCCAGTTCTGTTTCTCCCGTCATCGAGAAAAGAGCTCATGGGAAGGCTTCGAGTTTATTCATCTGCGTTTGCAGCCTAGTCTGTCGGTTTGTTCGGCTCACAGTTCTGTTCACCCTTCACTCAGCGTCACTTCATGGATCTCCAGTAAGATCTTTCCTTTTTATCTCTGAGCAACGCAGAGTACTTTGTTTGTTAATTATTTTTCTGCCCGGTCATGTTTTGTCCCGGGAACAAGAAGAAAAAGTCCAAAGCGGGTCGGCCTCCTATGCATCGGTGTCCCTGCGGCCGACTTTATTCCGTAACGGACCAACATGACCGGTGCCTGCTCTGTCTAGGCCCAAGCCACGATATGGATCGTTGCGATGCTTGTTTTTCGAAGGACTGCCAAGTCTTGGAGATGCACATTCGAAGTCAGATGTGCACTGCAAACTTTTGGAGGACAGGCTCGCAGTTGACGGGCCAAGGTTAGATCTCTCCGCCCTTCCTCTGAGTCCCCTTCCGGTCCTGTATGGCCCGAAGAGGAGAGGGCCTCTGCCAGTCTTAGCCTTGCCTCAGTGGGGGCTCAACCCATGGTGCAGGAGGCACAGTCTGGCTCTTTCGGGGGCCAGGCAGGACGCACCGTTCTGGCAATCGCTTCCTCGGAAGTGAAGGCTCCCCTGGTATCATGCTCCGGGGCCCACGGGCCCCGTCCGGCACCGTCCTCAATGCCGCCTGTCTGTGCCACCCTTGGCTCCGGTGTCACTTGCCGCACTGGGAGGCTGGGCAGCGCCACGGACGGCACTGGGCCTTCCCTCAGTGCTGCTTCTAACTCCAGCGTCATTCATGGTGCCGAGGAGGGGAGTTGCGCCATGGATGGCGCAGGACTTGTTCTCGGTGCTACCTCCCACTCCGGTGATGTTCACAGCGCCAGAAAAGGAGCTGGTGCTGCCTCCGACTCTGGTGCCATTTGTGGCACCCGGGAGGGAGGCGGCGCCGTGGCTGGTGCCGCCCCCGACTCTGACACTGTTTCGCAGCAATGAAGGTGGGGTCGACGTCGTGGCTCATGCCACCTCCAACTCTGGTGCTGTTCTCGGCACTGAGGAGGGGGTCGGCACCGATTGCTGTGCCACTTCGGACTCCGGTGCTGTTCGCAGCGCCGTGGGTGGCGCGGCATGCGGTCCTGGGGCTGGGAGGGATCGGGGAGTGGTCTGGGTCCAGGCCTCCCAGTCCTTTTCCTTGGAGGAGCACTCAGGATCCAACCCGGACTCGCTCCCAGATTCGTCAGTATCATCGGATTCCTCTGAGTCCAGCACAGAGGCCCCCACTCAGCCTCCTGCTGTTGATCAGACAAGTTCTGTTGGTTCTGGGGTCAGTGGGACTGGCCAGCCTGCAGCTGTCCAGGTGGACACTGTGGTGCAACCTGGGACCTCTGACATGTCCGCCCCTTCAGTTTGGGTACCCCCTTCTTCGGTGATTCTGGCCAGTCCAACTTTGGGGAAAGCCAGGGTGTCCCAGGCAGGGGAGGGTTCTGTACCTTCAGCTGTCTCCCAGGAGTCAGCGGGCGGTTGTCAGTTGCCTAGGCTGGTGGTAGTGAGGAAGCGAGCCCTTTCGGAGTCAGAGGGGTTGAGTGGCCAGGGCTCAGCGCAGTGGCCTCTCCCTGGGATCCATCCGGGTTCTGGAAGGAGCCCACCATGCTACCTACAACAGGTACTTGTGGTCGAGGCTAGGTCAGTTCCTAACGTCAGCCTGCTCTTGAATCTCCGAGCTTGTCGACTCCCTCATCTTCCTCCTCTGAGGGAGGGAAGTCATCGTTCCACCTATCCCCAGCGGCTGATTTGTCTAACTATCAGCTCTTCCTGTTGAGGTTGCTCGACAAGCTCAGCATCTCCACTCTTGGGGAGCGCAATCCGTACCAAGTGGCGTGCGCCTTTTTAGGCGAATACAGTGCGTATGACGTTTCCACTTGGCATGTTCCTTTTCAGGAAGCATCGCAGCGGGTCTGGCAACATCCCTATGCCCCAGCTCCAGCCCCAAGGGACCTTCACCAGAGGTATTGCACCTCCCCCCAAGGGATCTTTAGGAATGCTGCCTCACTCTCCTTCGGCTGTGACGCTTCTGGACACCTCCTCTGGGCATAGAAGCCCAAGGCATGACCGGTCTCCGGATTATGACTCTTCAGAGTTTGATTTTTGGGGCAGGAGAACCTTCTCCTTGGCGTGGCTTTTGCCCTGCATGGCAGCACATCAGGCCCACCATGCTACCTACAACAGGTACTTGTGGTCGAGGCTAGGTCAGTTCCTAGCTTCCTTGCCTGATTCCGAGTTAGCCGGACAAGCCATGTCCCTCTCCGTGCAAGGCCTGGAACTAGCAAGGCACCAAGCAAGGGAGTCTTACGACACCAGTGAGGTGGCCTCCAGGCTAGTGGGGACAGCGATCTGCATTAGGCGGTCGGCATAGCTTCGTCTGTCTTGGTTGTCACACCTAGCCCGGTGTAGGATGATTTCCTCGGCCTTCTGGATAACCCATCTTCTAGGATCGTAGATATGTTGTTCATCCACACTTATTGGCATATCCCTTTCCCCTTTAAGAATCGCTGGAAGTCTTCAAGTTGGCTCCTCCCACCCACCCGGGTGGTATATACCTTGGCTCCGCCCCATGACGCCAGATCTTCCTTTCCGCTGGAAGATTCAGGTTGCCTCCCTCGTGCTCTCGCATTTTGTAGGCCCTGGTTTTCAAAACCTCGGTTTTACTGACATTAAAACTCGTTCAGGTTAGCGATCACACTTCTGCATCTTTGATTATGGAAGAAAAATCTTCCCCCGGATTTTGCCGGTGTCCTTGCGGCCAAAAGATGTTGTGCATCGATCCCCACCTCACGTGCGTCTACTGCCTAGGTGTCGGCCATGATACCTCATCCTGCAGTTTTTGCTTGGCCTTCCATCCCAATGTTTTGGACGACCGCCTGGCAAGTTTAAAATTGGGGAGACTGGAGAAAAGAAACCCTCTGGTGAAGTCCAAGGAGGCTAGGTGGGCTGTTTCCTTAGCCGCGGGCTCCACCAAGGAACTGGAATGCCTGATGGCATACGAGGAAGAAGCAGCTCGTGCCGCTGACTCTTGGGGCTTCTTCGTTCCTCTCAACCTAGGCTCTTCTTTTGTGCCAGTCTCTTCCCACCCGGGGAGAGGCGCCTGTGGGCTCGCACTCCTCCCGATCCCGTAAGCGGAAGAAGGAACTGAGTAAGCCTTTGTCTCTGCGAAGGTGCTCTTGGGACCGAGAGAGGTCCCAGTCCCAGGAGCATGCGGTCTCGGCTGCGGTCGAGATCACTTTTTCGGCCGCTGGCGTCTCGGACCTTCCATCAGGCCAGCCGACCGAGGATGTGGTCGATGAGGTCGAGATTGTCATCGACCCCATTGACCCTCTGTTGCCTGCTCCGGCCAGTGACTCCTTGGAAAGGACTCCAGTCCTTGTCTTCCCTGATGAGGAGACCCAGCCTGTGGGTGTTCCCATCGAGGACCCGGTTCCGGACCCCCGGAAGTCACCAGTCCTGCCAGTGTCTCCAGAGCAGCCGAGTCGGCCCGCCCGATCTCGGTCAAGGTAGAACCCCCTCGACCGAAAGGCTGAGGAAGAGCCATAAGCTCTCTAAGAAGAGGCGACACCATCAGTCGTCCTCATCCTCCTCGGATGAGGAGAGGCTCTGGCGGAAACTCCGTCGGTGCTACGAGGAGCTCAAGTGGCAACAGCTGATCTTGTCCAGGCACAAGCCTACTCCAGCTCCCTCCCCGGCCATTACTTGGCTGTCGAATCCTAGGCCGAAGCCGTCCCCTCTGGGGCCGAAAACTTTGGTTCCCCCACCCTTGGGGATGGCAACTTTATCTCTTCAGCCTAAACCAGTCTCTCCACCCATTGTGGTGGAACCACCACCTAAGCAGCCTGTGGGAGAGGCTCCTTCTAAAGAAGACAGACCTGACACTGGGCTCCGCTGGCGTTTATCGGCCACGGTCACCTCGGTGTGTCGAGGGTGATTTAGGCGGCAGGCCATTGTATCTCAACTCCTCGGATTCGGACATCACCGGGCTTCACTCTCATCCTGGGGATGATGAGTCATCCATTGGCCTAGGGATGGAGGAAGGTCCTTCCTTCTTCTAAGGGATCCTTCGCCTCATCTCTCAGTCCACAGGGATGCCCCTGGAACCTATCCAGAAAAAGGTGGAGTACCCTCTTACGGACATCCTTAAAAGAGGGGATACCCCGAAGAAGGCCTTTCTGGTGTTCAAGGCCATTGATGGTCTGACCCTTGAACTCTGGCAACACCCTGCCTCTTGCCCAGCTCCATCTGCCCGCATGGCCCGCAAGTATGCGGTGCCTATGGGGTCCCTAGCGGGGTTCACAGAGCACCCTTCAGCCGAGAGCCTGGTGACTGCCTCTGTGTTCAGGCGTACTGGCAGTTCTGCTGACACGGATCAACCTCCCGATAAACAGTCCAAGCTCTTGGACCATTCGGTGAGGAAGGTCTATGCGGCCTCCTCCTTGAGCCTTCGTCAGGCAAGTTCGGATGTCGTCATGGCACACTTCTCTCACGCCCCTCTCGGGTCACTAGATGAAGTCCTCCCACATCTCCCCACGGACATGCAGACCATGGTCAAGCAGGTTCGAGACCAAGACCGAGCTGTTGCCAAACAGCAGCTCCAGACAGCCCAAGACATTGGGGACTCTTGTGCCCGCTCGATGGCTTCTGCAGTTGCCTCTCGCCACAGGGCTTGGCAGAGGCTCTCTTCATTCCCAGCGGATATTCAGCACAAATTAGTTGATGTGCCCCTTGCTTGGGACCGACTTGTTCGGCCCAGAAGTGGCCGGTCACCTTTAGCTCTTTGAATAGTCCAGTGCCATCTTGGATGCAACTTCTGCCAAGGGTTCTTCGGGCAAGAACCAGCAGAAGAAGAAGAAGCCCTTTCCGCACTCTTCCCCTACAGCTCAGCAGTCCTCCTTTCAAGGGGGACAGCAGCACCAGCATCAGCAGCAGGCTCAAGCTTGGCACCCTTGGCCCAAGCCTGGACCCCAACATGCCCATAAAGGAGGCCGAGACTCCAGTCCTGGAGCCTCCTCCTCCTCCTCCTCCAAGCCTGCTCAGTGACGGGGTGGGGGCTGCCACCCCTACTCCCATCACGACTGCTCTGGGTCCTCCCGTGCGGGGGCCAGCTCCACCACTTCCTTTCTGCCTGGTCCGCTGTCTCTTCAGACAGGTGGGTTCTCAAAGTGGTCGGTCAGAGACTGCCTCTAGAGTTCGAGCAGTACCCTCCCAGCCAAGACAAGCCCCTCGGGAGGAACGGATATCCGCTCACATCCAGTCGGCTCTTCGAGACGACATTGCTCAGCTCCTCCTCAAGGAGGCAATAGCTCCTGTGGCAGATCCTCCAGCAGACCCAGGCTTTGTCTCCAGGTACTTCCTGGTGCTCAAGCAGATGGGGGGCTGGCGCCCCATTCTAGATCTCCACAACCTGAATCAATATCTCAGGCCTCGCACCTTTCAGATGGTCACTCTGTCCCAGATCATTCCATCTTTGGAGCGAAACATGTGGTTTTGTTCACTGGATCTGCAGGACGCGTTCTTTCTCATCCCAATCTGTCCATCCCATCAGCGGTTCCCCCGCTTCATGGTCGAGGGGACCCTGTACGAGTTTCAGGCCACGCCGTTCGGCCTGTCATCGGCCCTACGGGTCTTCACCAAATGCATTGCAGTGGTGGCGCCCATCTACAGCGTCAGGGGGGTGTCAGAATTTACCCCTACGTCGATGACTGGCTGCTGGCAGGTCACTCCCTACAGGAGGTGGAGAAGTCCAGGGATCTGGCCCTCCAGACCTGCTCCCAACTCGGCCTCTTAATCAATGAGGCCAAGTAGGAACTCGTGCTTTCTCAGGTAATGGGCTTCATCGGGGGAAAGAGCTCGACTCTTGTCAAGCCAGAGTTTGGCTCCCGGCAGACAGGGCGGAGGTTCTTTCCTCCTTTGCCCAATCACTTCTGGTTGGGCAGTTGCGCCCTGCCCGGGACTTTCTGCGCCTTCTGGGTTACATGGTGGCATGCACCTCGGTGGTCCATTGGGCATGGTGGCACAGGTGCCCCCGCCAGTGGGAGCTGGCTGCCCAGTGGACTCAGCACCACGGTCAATTTGACCAGCTGATCACTGTATCCCAGAAGATGTGGGATGCTCTCCAATGGTGGACCGTCCCAGACCGGTTGCAGGAAGGGATCCTGTTCGTCCGCCCCGAGCCGACAGTCGTTCTCATGACCGATGCCTCTCTCATGGGCTGTGGAGCCCACATGGGGGACAAAAGGGCCCATGGGCTCTGGGCTTCCAAGGAGTCCCGATGCCACATCAACCTGTTGGAGCTCAGAGCAGCCAGACTGGCACTGTCAGCTTTCGTTCCTCAGCTCTGGGGTCAAGTGGTTCAAGTCCAGACAGACAGTACCATGACCATGTACTACCTCAGCAAACAGGGTGGCACACTCTCCCATCTGCTGTGCAAGAAGGCGCTCCGCCTCTGGACCCTCGTGGGCCGACTGGAGGAGGATCTCCTAGCCATCCATGTGGCAGGAGCCTCGAACCATCTGACGGATGCTCTCAGCCATCTAGGCCAGACATCCCATGAGTGGCCTCTTCACCCAGAGGTAGCTTACAGCCTGTTCTCCCATTGGGGCAAACCGATGGTGGACCTGTTTGCCTCCAGAGAAAATACCAAGCTGAGGCTGTTTCATGCCCGCCTCCCCTCAGCAGGGCTCACTGCAGGGGGATGCCTTCTCGAGGCTGTGGACCCCAGGCCTCCTCTACGCCTTCCCTCCATTTTCCTTGATCCACAAGGCGCTCCTCAAGGTGGGGAGGGACAAGGCGAAGGTGATTCTGGTAGCCCCAGACTGGCCGTGCCAGTTCTGGTATCCAGATCTCCTCAGCCTCAGCTGCAGGCCCCCCCGGAGTGGCTATGTACACTCCCGGACCTGAGCTCTCTCAATCAGGGGAAGGTATTCCCTTAGACCTTCAATCCCTGCACAGCACAGCCTGGTACCTGAGCGGCTAGAGTTCTAGGCTTTGGGTCTTTCCGAAGATGTCTACACCATGGTGGAGGAATCTAGAAAGGAAGAGACCAGGAAATATTATGCCTTCAAATGGAAAAGGTTTTCAATTTGGTGTCAGGGCAAGGGTCTGGACCCTTTGTCCTGTCCAGTGGCTAACATTCTCGACTACCTTTGGTCTCTTTCCAAAGGGGGTCTACGGTCATCGACCCTTAGGGTGCACCTGGCAGCTATCTCTGCTTACCGGGTGCGGGCGGTCAGCCGACGTTGGCACAGGAGACAGTTGTCGGGTGCTTTTTCAAAGGCCTGGATCACATATCCCCTCCGGTGCGGGAACCTCCACCGCCCTGGGATTTACTGCTGGTACTGGCAAAGCTCATGGGCAAGCCAATCGAACCCATGCACAAGTGTGAGTTGTCTCACTTGTCGTGGAAGATGGCCCTCCTTGTGGCTATCATGTCAGCCAGAAGGACAGGGGAGCGCCAGGCACTTTTGGTGAACTCCCCTTATCTGGTCTTCCACTAGGACAAAGTTGTCCTGCATCCCCACCCAAAATTCACCGTAACCAGGTGTTAACTTTGCCGGTTTACTACCCAACCTACACCTTGGGCGCTGAGTACAAGCTCCATACCTTGGACCTGAGACGTGCTCTCTCCTATTATAAGGAGAGGATGGCGGAAATTCCGGGGGAGGTTCGTCAGCTGTTTGTCACCTACACCGAAGCCATTTCTGCCAGACCTGCAGCGAAGCGGACCATTGCAAGATGGATTACATCGTGCATAGGTCTGTGTTATGAGTTGGTGGGCAAGGAGCCTCCCAGAGGGATAAGAGCTCATTCTACCTGCCATACTGCTGCATCAGTGGCTGCTTCCAGGGACATCCCTATCCAGGAAATCTGCTGGGCTGCTACCTGGGAGTCAGCAAACACCTTCATCACCTACTACCACATCGACCTTGAGTCACGCCGGGATGCTGGTTTTAACATAGAAACAGAAACATAGACTTTGATGGCAGATAAGGACTGCTTGGCTCACCTAGTCTGCCCATTTCCCTACCTAGATGATAAGCTGCAGATCCTATTTAACCAACAGCCTATTTCTTCCTACCCCTCACAAAAATTGCCTTATGTCTGTCCCATGCATTCTTGAATTCTCCCACAGTTTTAGACCCCATAACCTCCTCAGGACGGCTGTTCCATGCGCCCACCACCCTCTCTATGAAAAAATACTTCCTCACATTGCCCCTGAGCCATCCCCCCTCTATCTTCAAATTGTGTCCTCTTGTTCTTGCACATCTCTTTTTCTGAAAGATGCTACCCTCTTGGACTTTGTTGATTCCACTGAGGTACTTAAACGTTTCTATCATGTCCCCCTCCCTCCTTTCCTCAAGGGTATACATATTAAGCTCCTTTAGTCTCTCCTCATATGGCTTCTCTTGCAGACCTTGCACCATTTTAGTTGCCCTCCTCTGAACTGCCTCCATCCTGTCTATGTCCTTGCAGAGATGGGGTCTCCAGAACTGGACGCAGTACTCCAGATGGGGTCTCACCAACTGTCTGTACAGGGGGATAACAACTTCCTGTTTACTGCTGGTGATGCCTCTCCCTATACATCCCAGTATCCCCCCAGCCCTCCCTTCCACCTTCTCACATTGCTTGCCAACCTTAAGATCATCTGATATGATTACCCCAGGTCCCTTTCCATTTTGTTGTTGTTACTACCTCCCCCACATTGTGTAATCTTCCCTGGGTTTTGTTTCCCAGGTGCATTATTTTGCACTTCTTTGCATTGAATCCAAGCTGCCATACTTCGACCATTCCTCCAACCTTGCCAAGTCCTTCTCTTCCTTTCCACCTCCTTGTGTATCAACCCTGTTGCAGATCTTTGTGTCATCTGCAAAGAGGCATACTTTTCCTTCCAGTCCCTCTGCAATGTCACTTATAAAGACATTAAAAAGGACTGGACCCAATACTGAACCCTGTGGAACCCCACTAGTAACCCCTCTTTCTTCAGAGTGGACTCTATTTACAATTACCGTCTGTGTCCTGTTGTCCAGCCAGTGTTTTACCCAGGCTTCCACCCTGGGACCCACTCTCAGGCTGGTTAATTTGACTATTAATCTTTTGTGTGGGACTGTGTCAAATGCCTTGCTAAAGTCTAGGTAGGCCATGTCCACAGCCCCTCCCTGGTCTACTACTTTGGTCACCCAGCAAAGAAATCAATTAGATTTGTCTGACATGACCTTCCCCCTGTGAACCCATGCTGCCTTGGGTCCTGTGCCCCACTGGCCTCTAGGTACTCAACAATTCTTTCCTTCAGAAGTGATTCCATCACTTTCCCTACCACAGAGGTCAAACTGACAGGTCTGTAGTTTCCTGCCTCTGTCTTGGTCCCACTTTTGTGAAGGGGAATCACATCTGCCTTCCTCCAGTCATTAGGTACCACACCATCCTCCCATGATTTGTTAAAAAGGGTAGTCAGTGGTGTCACTAGTTCTCTGCTTAATTCTTTTAGAATTCTGGGGTGAATTTCATCTGACCCCATTGCTTTGTCCACCTTCAGTTTTAGGAGTTCTTTCAGAACCCTTTCTTCTGTGAAAGGACTGAGATTGGGATCAACCCCGCTATCCAGAGTGCTTCTGTTAATTGGATTGGGTACCTCCCCCACCTCCTCTTTTGTGAATACAGAACAGAACAGAAGTATTCATTCAGTATCCCTGCTTTTTCACTGTCCCTCTCTGTTCACCCTCTGTCCATTCTATTCAGCCTCATTATCCCTCCCTTTGTCTTTCTACGCTCCCTGATCTGATATACCTATAAAATTTGTTATCCCCCTTCTTAACCGAGTTGGCTATCTTTTCCTCAGTTTGGGCCTTTGCTATTCTGACTACTCTCCCTGCTTCCTTCTGCCTTAACTGGTACAGTTATCTGTCCTGCTCCTTCTGTGTTTCCTTATACTTCCTAAACGCTATCTTTTTCTCCCTAACCTTCACCGCCACCTCTTTTGAGAACCATAGTGGCTTTTTCTTTCATTTTGATTTGTTTATCTGCTTCACACAAAGGCTTGTTGCCTCTGTGATGGCAGTTTTGATATTTCCCCATTGTTGCTCCATCCCTCCTTCTAGCCTGTTTGCTAGCGCTTTTCTAAGGCACTCTCCCATCTTGCCAAAGTCAGCCATCTCGAAGTCCAGAACCCTCACTTTTGTATGGCTTGACTCTGTAGCTGAGTTTATCATGAACCACACTGTTTGGTGGTCACTTGTTCCCAAATGGCTACCCACTTCTAGATCTGAGATCCTCTCACTGTCCCCATTTGAGAGTACGAGGTCTAAGATTGCTCCCTCACGAGTAGGTTCCAAAACTAGCTGTCTGAGGCATGCCACCTGAGGGGCATCGAGAATGGCCCTGCTTTTGGATGTGGCTGCAGCAAAGGTGCTCCAGTTAACATCTGGCATATTAAGGTCCGCCATCATCAGTATCTCCCCTTTCTCTGCCATCCTAAGTATGCCTTCTATCATATCCTTGTCCATTCCCTTCCCCTGACATGGGGGTCTGTATACAACCCTTGTGTGGATTGTGGTGCCATTTCCAGTCTCTAAGGTGACCCACAGTGCCTCCTCTCCTCCCTGTTTACAATTTGTTCAGTTGCTTTTATTCCTTCCCTTACATAGAGAGCTACTCTGCCCCCACTTCTCCCCTCCCTGTCTTTCCTGTAGGTTGTGTACCCTGGTATGTTAACATCCCAGTCATGGTTCTTTGTGTACCATGTTTCTGTGACTGCTACGATATCCAGGCATCCCTCTTCCATCAAGGCCACCAGTTCAGGGAGCTTGTTGCCCAGACTATGGGCATTGGTACTCATTACCCTCCATTTCTTGATGGCCTTACCCCTTTTTGCCCCATCCCTGTCCTTATTGCATTTGTCACTTTCTCCATTTACCCCCGTGCTTCTCCCTATCAACATCTCTATGTTGGTGTCTACCTCACTTAGTACCCTGATTTTTTTTTTGGGGGGGGGCTAGGATTTCCCTGCTCCTCTCCAGTGCCTCCCCCCTTGGCTAGTTGAAATGCTTGTCATTGAAATATTTAAACCTATCACCTAGGATCCTGGTCCCCCTCCTGGACAGATGCAGACCATCATGCCAGTATAGGCCTGCATCCCTCCAGGTGGACCCCCCGTCCCCAATGAAGCCAAATCCCTGAGCTCTGCACCAGTTTTTCAACCACTGATTGAATCCCATGGTGTAGAGCACCCTAGCCTCACCCGTGCCATAGATAGGCAGCACCTCTGAGAAGGTTACCGTGTGTGCTGTTTGTCTAAGGCCCTTCCCCATCTCCACAAACGCTTCTTGCACTGCTCTGATCCCTTTCTTAGCCAGGTCATTTGTCCCTAGGTGGACAGTGACATCCAGCTCCCTCCCCTGTGCAACTGCTCCTGCGATCCTGAGGATTTGCTCCCTGTCCTCAAGCCATGGCGCCAGGCAGGCACCTTACCTCCCTCTCCCCTTCCTCCCCCAGTTCTACCTTCCTAACAATGGAGTCCCCCCACCAGGAGTTGTTTCCTTCCCCTGTGGGGTTCCATGCCACCCTCCTGTGGGTCTCCTTTGTGGAAGTTCCCAGTATCCTCCTTGGTCTCCACTGTGGGTGCCTCCATAGAGGAACCACACTATTCCAGAATGGCATAGAAATTGTGGAGAGGTACAACTGAAGGGATGCGCCTCTGTTCCACCACCCTCACCCTCCCTAAGCCCACTGTGGTCCAACCACTCCTCTTTCTTGGCAACCTCTGAGGCAACGGCAGTGACCCTGGTGGTTCCTGGGTGAGAGAGGAGGTCCCACAAATCCTGGCCAACTCAGCCTGGAGATGAGCAACCTCCTCCCTCAGCCCAGAGAGGTTTCTGCAGATGGGGCAACACCGCATCCTCCAGAATGTCTCCCGGAAGACTCCTGCTCCACAGCCCCTGCACTGCAATGCACCACTCCCATCCTGTCTTATTTCTGGCCCCTTAACTGTTGTTTGGAATACTTACTCTTTCCTCTGTTTGTTTATTTCTTTTTTTTCTCTCTCCTTACTTACTTACTGCCTCTGTGCCCTTTTAGCTCCTGATCTTCCTGTTCTGAGACAAGAAGTTCCTATATTTCTCAGTAGTCTCCTTACTTGCTCAGAGTCAGGCCTCCAGCAGCTGGGGGAGGGGGGACAGAGAGCTACTCTTGCCCTTCTAGGATGGTGAGTCTTTGGTGGCTCTGTGATCGCTCACTTCCTGTTCCCAAACAGGAAGTTCCTGTTTTCAGTCAAATCCTGTGCCTGTAAAAGTAGAACTGCCTTTGAGTGGGTGGGGGGGAAGGAAGGAGGGCAATATAGTCCCAGTAGAGAAGTTTAGTTATACCAGCAGCTCCTTCGTCCTGGTGCTCTGCCTGTTCTCTGGCAGAAGCTGTTTAGGGCAGTGTTTAAATCTGGTTTTAACCTAGCTTCTTCTAGCTAAGCCACTCCTCCTACTTTGCAGATCTTTCTACACTTAGTTAATTTTACAGATAACAGTTCCCTTCAGCCACCTGTGACAAGCACCTAGATAACTACACAGATAACAATTCACTTCAACTAACTATGACAAACATACTAACTTTTTTTTTTACCTAAATTGAAGTTCCCAGTGCAAGAGTTCTAGTTCTTAGTCCCAGTAGAGAAGTTTAGTTATACCAGCAGCTCCTTACTCTTGGTGCTCTGCCTGTTCTCTGGCAGAAGCTGTCTAGGGCAGTGTTTAAATCTGGTTTTAACCTGGCTTCTTCTAGCTAAGCCACTCCCCCTACTTTGCAAATCTTTCTACACTTAGTTAATTTCACAGATAGCAATTCCCTTCAACCACCTGTGACAAGCACCTAGATAACTACATAGATAACACAGATAACAGATACACATATAACAATTCACTTCAGGTAACTCTGAGAAACACACTACTAATTTTTTTTTTTTACCCTAAATTGAAGGTCCCAGTACAAGAGTTCTAGTTCTTAGTCCCAGTAGAGAAGTTTAGTTATACCAGCAGCTCCTTCCTCCTGGTGCTCTGCCTGTTCTCTGGCAGAAGCTATCATATCTTCTATGTGTCAGTCTTCACCGTTCATCACTGTTATGGGTGAGTACTGAGCCCCTTGAAGGGGGCCCAGCACCTCCCTAAGGGACAGAGTCTCAGGGCCTCAGTTCTCCAATCTCTGTTCCGTAAGTAGGAGGTGTGCTCCTTTCCTCCCTCCTCCCAGAGAACTGCTAGGAGTCTGCCAATAAGTGTGGATGAACAACATATCCAAGATCCTAGAACAGGTTACTCACCTGTAACAGTAGTTCTAGGAGTGGTATATGTTGTTCATCCTCATGCACCCAACCGACCTCCCCGACTGCAGATGCACAACACCTGGCTTCCAGCGGGCTGAGATCTGGCGTCATGGGACAGAGCCGAGGTATATACCATCCGGGTGGGTGGGAGGAGCCAGCTTGAAGACTTCTGGCGATTCTTAAAAGGGAAAGGGACATGCCAATAAGTGTGGATGAACAACATATACCATTCCTAGAACTACTGTTACAGGTGAGTAACCTGTTCTTTCCTCCCGTAGGGTGAGACAGGACTTGCAAAGGCACCTTCCCTCTCCTCTGAGGAGATCCCCGTCTCACCCAGACCAGTCCTAGACCTATCTAGGCCTGCAGGAGTTCTCCCCTCTAGTGTCTCTTCCACTGGAGGCTAAGGGACTCTGTCCCTTAGGGAGGTGCTGGGCCCCCTTCAAGGGGCTTGGTACTTACCCATAATAGTGATGAACGGTGAAGACTGACACACAGAAGATATGAAAATTATGTCCCTACCATAATTCTTGACCTTTCTGTGCATCTTCACCATTCATCACTAAATCCCGCCCTCCATCCCCTCAGGGGCCTCGGTCTCTGGGCATTCCTCCTCCCTGTTTGTCTCCCATGATTGATCTCAGCACCTCCCTTTCCCCCCTCTTGTTTCAGGGGAAGTGTTCTAGGAGAAGACAGGATGGGAGGGTTGCATTGCTGGGGTTCACAGATTTTCCCTCCCTCTTTCTCTTGGAAATGAAACCCTGGCCCCCACCCCTTCGGGGGGAGGCAGAGGAGAGGGAAGGGACCTCTTGGACTCCCTCAACCATCCCTTAAAAACAGTTTTTCTTCTCCCCCCCAGAGGGGTGGAGGGCAGACTATGCCCTTATTTGCAAAGAGTCTTTGGCATCCTTGCATCTCTTACCCATTTTGTTGGCAGAGGGGGAGGACACCGCCCACCTGTTGCTTGTGCACTTCGACCTCTTGGTAGGCCCCCCCCCCCCAGTTCTGGCTTCTCACCTGTTCAATCCACTCTTTGTGTGGACATGCTCTGGGGAGCATCCTCTGGTTTCTCTCTGCTGGAAGTGTCCAACCCCCTTTCTGTGAAGAAGTGCTTCCTGACCTCCCTCCTAAACCTCTTACCCTCCAGCTCAAGACTGTGCCCCCTCATGTTAAGGTTGCCATTCAGCTTAAAGAGAGTCTCCTTATCAACCATATTTATCCCTTTCAAGTACTTGAAGGTCCCAGTCATGTCACCTCTCTCTTCTGTCTTCCAGGGAGTACATGTTCAGTGCCCTCAACATCTCCTCTTATGCCTTACCCTGCTGACTGGCTATCATCTTTGTAGCTCTCCTTTGGACCTTCTCCAGCAGGTTAATGTCCTTTTTGAGATGTGGACACCAGTACTGAATTCCATATTCTAGATGCGGCCTTACTAGCGATCTGTTTAAGGGCAATATAACCTCCTCTCTCCTGCTACTGATCCCCCTAGATATGCATCCCCACATCTTGCTTGCCATTGCTGCTGCTTTGTTGCACTGCATGGAGTGCTTCAGGTCACTAGTGATCATCACTCCCAGGTCCTTCTTCCCCTCTGATACAGATACTCAGACTCCACCCAGGTAGTTTTCTGTCCTGAGATTCTTGGGATCATCTATTCCTGTTGCCTTCTCTCTATCTGAGTTCATAATGCTCTACTTATGTCACAATTACTCCCATGACCTCAGATTGTGATGTCGCAACAGAAGACTATATGACATGAAGTAGGGAGTAAGCTAAAGAGGCAGATGAACTTTAATGGATATAGAGCATGTTTCCATGCAAATTTCTCAGTAATGAGTAATGGTGAGGAGAAATCTATTGAATACACATGGAATGGTCAAATCCAAAAAAAGGGCAGCACCAGCATCCGTCTCAGTTTATGAAAACAACATTTATTGTATTACATGCCTGTAAAGAAGCAGTGGCAATAAAGGCAGACTCTCAAGCCCTGACCGGTTTCGTGCATACGCACTTCCTCAGGGAGGCTGACATAGACACAACCCCTTACTTAAATACCCCCACATCACATATGTTAACAATTATACAATCATCACATTCCAAGTGAACATCAACTTCCAACACATATAAATAAAAACATTATGCATCACTAAAATTCCTATCTGGATATGTATCTCATACAAAACATTCTGAATTCTTTAAAACATTTATGTAGAATAAGGAAATATGTGTTCTAATTGACTCGCAGTGAATTCAAAACATAAGACATCCAATAATTAATATAAATCGGAATCCAAATCTCATAATTTTATAAAAACATTTGTTTTTCTCATAAGAATTAAATATAGTACTCAACCCACTCTAAAATTTATGAAAAGATGGGTCACGACCCGAAGGTCAAAAGGGTCACCTACTAATATGCTCAGACCTAAAACTTTTTATATAATGTTATCATTTTTAGTCAGCATATAAATTATTCAGAATAGGAAACCCCCTTATCATTATTTATCGGAGCCCAAAATATCATTACTCCATAATTTCCGATTTCTTATATGTAGGAGGTCAACAAGGTCAACATAATATGCTCCTCTACAATAGACATCATATATAATCTTTCCTTAATCATCTTTAAAGAATCAAAAAACAAAAAACAAATCCCAGATTTTAACTACAAATAAACCACTAACAACCCAAGGTCATAAAGGTCAATTACTAGTATGCACATTAAATTTTATATATCATTTCTTCTATATTTCACTGATATCTCATACAAAGTTATTAAAATATAAAGACTGAGGAAGTTATATCTTAGTTGACCTATAATTAATTCAAGATCAAAAAACATCTAGAAATCAAAATACAGAAGGTCAACAAGGTCAACATAACATGCTCATCTTCTAAACACATCCTGTGTAATATTTCTTTAGTCATCTCTAAAAGGAGTCAAAAAATTCAATCCCAATATTCTAACTTCATATAAGCAGCAAAATGACCAGAAGGTCACAAAGGTCAATTACTAATATGCACACTGAAACATTTTTTTTTTATATACCATTTCTTTTGTATTCTACCATTTAAACATAGCCATATAATGATGCTAAACTATAAATAAGGGGGAAAAAAAGTGTATTTAAAAAACTGGAAAATCGGAAAACCACCACATTATTATCTTTTCTTTAAAAGCAGTGAGACAGAATACCCTCATTTAATCCTGGTGTTTCAACACCCTTTAGCGTAAAATCCAAAAAGCTTCCCTTTCTAATAGAAAATTGTCTAGATCCCCCCCCTCTTTCACCAACAGTCACTTTCTCTATACCTATAAAACAAAAAAACATGTTCCCCATTTCCAGACTGTGTTGCTATGTGTTTAGTGCATTCTTCAAATCTAAGTTTCTTACTGCTCCCAAATGTTCGCCGAAAAGGTAAATTGTACCTAAATATTATGTTTTTCAAAGTTTTCTCTGAGGCGTCAGCAGCTCTTTACGCCTTCTTTGATTCTGACTATCTACATATTAAATGAATGAAAGTAGAATACCGGTAAAATCCAGAAATTAAACTAACAATCACTGGTATAATTCCCAGAATTTCAAGTCTTGAAAAAGGAATTCCATTATTTTAATTACCTTAAATCAGTGGCCTTGATTATGTTTTATTTCAGTAGGGTATACAGTATATCATTATAATATGTCATTACACTGGATTGCAGCATCATCTAACCAGAAATTCAACTTCCACAATTGGAATATAATCAAAAACGTTAAGCTGACTAAAAAAAAAAAAAAAGCTCATCGTGCCTTCAGATTGAATGAGACAAACAAGATCAAATAGCTGAACACAGTTAAAGTGTTAACATGCCACATTGTGTCATACTTTTTTGCTGTTTGTGATTGCTAATGGTGACATAGCTGTTAGCCTTACATTTTGGTGTTCTTACTTATGGGATATTTTTGATTGACTTTTTTTGCATTAATTAAGCATTAACGCTTAAATAAAAGGGAATTAAAGCCCATCTTGGAATGCCAATGGCAGTTAAAGTTAAGCATATTGGAGCCAAGAATCCCAGGACAGAGTACTGCCTGGGTGGAGTCTGAATTTCTGCATCAGAGGAGGAGAAGGGCCTTGGAGTGATAATCACTAGTGACCTGAAGCACTCCACACAGTGCAAGAAAGCAGCAGCAAAGGCAAACAAGATGCTGGGCTGCATATCTAGGGGATCAGTAGTAGGAGAGAGGAGGTTTTACTGTCCTTGTACAGGTCCCTGGTAAGGCCACATCTAGAGTATTGGGTTCAGTACTGGTGCCCACACCTCAAAAAGGACATTAAGCTGCTGGAGAAGGTCCAGAGGAGGGCTACAAAGATGACAGTGGGTCAGCAAGGTAAGGCATATGAGGAAAGGTTGAGGGCACGGAACATGTACTCCCTGGAAGACAGGAGAGAGAGAGAGAGAGGGGGGACATGATTGGGACCTTCAAGTACTTGAAAGGGATAAATAAAGTGGATAAGGAGAGTCTCTTTAAGTTGAGTGGCAACCATAACACGAGAGGATACAGTCTTAAGCTGGAGGGTGGTTGGTTTAGGAGGGAGGTCAGGAAGCACTTCTTCACAGAGAGGGTGGTGGACACTTGGAATGTGCTGCTGGAATAGATGATCTTGTTGAAGACAGTGGGCATCTTTAAGAGAGGCTGAGATAGGCATAGGGGGAAGGTAAGAATCATGGGTAGGGAGGATGGGAGGTGTGGGGAGGGAGGGCAGGGACAGTAGCTCAAACTCTGTACTCTGCAGTACGAGCAGACTAGATAGACCAAATGGCCTTCTTCTGCTGGCTTCTTTGTATGTTCGTATGTATGTATATAACCCCAAACCCGTGTGTGCATTTTACTGCAAATGTCTGCGTTTGAGGGTACTATTGCAATTATAAGTCTGATTGTTTGGTTAACAAAAAATTAAAGAAAGACGCATTTTACAGAATCTTACACCTCACATCTTTGAGCTTCTACTGGGTGTTTTAAAGAGAGTAACACCCATTACAGCAGCCAATCAGAAAGTGCACTGTTCTCGTAAGAATGTAATTAGACTTCTACTCATTGATATAAAACTGCATGCAGCTAAAGTACAGTCATTATATTTGTGTGTATAACATAGCACTCTGTTCCAGGTGTAGAAGAGAATATCCAAGAGGTGGTTGGACACATTACTGAAGGTGTCTGCAGGCCTCTAAAGGTATGAGAAATGCCATTCCAAATAGGACCATTTTTTTGTACTTGAAATGTTTGAGTTTTCAAAGACATAATTACAGACTGAGTCGTAGATAATACAGACATTGCCATAAACAGGCATAATTATGCAATAAAGTACTGAAGAGAACAAGTAAATGTCCTTTACAGAGTAATGTCCGAGTTTGTCGCAATTTTGGTTCTTTGAGCTAAGCAATTGCTTCTGTTAGCTGACTAAGATCTGTAAGAGTAGGAAAGTACAAGACAGATGAAGGAAAATTAAACCAAGTGATCAGGTACAATCTGAATGGGGAAGGAGGCAGATTGAGGGGAGGGGGAGGAAGGAGGCCCGGAAAAGGCCCCAAACCACGTGGAATATCAGGCACCCAAACTGGTGTCATGGGACAGAGGGGGCATCATGTTCCATAGTATAGAGCACCCATTGTTGCCAACTGGTCCTAAACTGTAAGGAGGAGGCCAAACATTCCATAGTGTAGGTGGAGCTAATGGTGGTTTCCACTCTTGGAGGAATCTGTGAGAGTCAGAGGCGGGAAATACATTTTTTAACTGCTAGGTTGTAAGCGAGGAACAGACTGTGGGATGAGATGTGGATTTCTTCTGCTAAAATAGAAAGAAGGGCCAACTGTGGGGTGAGGAGGTATGTGCTACTGTGCAAGTCTAGAAGTTCCCCATCCAAAGCTTCCCAAAAGAGGTGCAGAACTGTACATGACTAAAAGATATGTGTATAATTAACTTTTGCTCTCCATAATGTCTCCAACATACCACATACTTTAGTCCCAAATACTGGGCCTGTACATTAAAGGGGACAGGAAATCTGTGCTAATTGGCAGCATTTAGCAGTGTTCTTAGTAAGAGAAATGATAAACTTGCCTCCAAATGAACCATATTCAACTGTACCTTAATAAACACTGATGTAGAAAACTGTGTTTTTAATTGTTTTCTTTTTATGGACAACAATTCTGAACAGTTCTTTTCCTGGAACCAGTAATTTGGAGTGTTTACTATGTCACGGTTTGAGTACAGAATGCTAAATGTGAGCTATTGTCCTATCAGAGCCATGCTTAAGAGTTCTTTCCTCAAACTGTGACATAGTGTCGATAAAACCCCAGATCACTGGTTCCATGAAGAGAACTGCAACAGAATGCTGCCCATAAAAACAAAACAATGCAAAACAACATTTTCATATCACTTTTTATTCAGGTACAGTTACATTTGAATCGTTTAGGTTTACGGATATCATTTCTGCAAACTGGAACATTATAAACAGCTACCAATTAGAAATAATTTCCTGTCCTCTGTAAGAGTGCGGAAATAATGTACCAATTACTGCCTTTCCAGGCAAGTTCCCGCCAGGGTACCAAAGAGGTTACTTTGAGAGAAGGGATAGTTGATTGCAACCTTATCTCATTGAGTCTAGATACCTCCATTTCCACAGACCCATTCATAGACATGGGGGATATCTTTGTATCCTGAAGTACCACCAACCCCTAACATATGTTGCCTATAAGGTGCTCTTGCTGTTCTCCCTGGAGAGCCCCAATAAAAAGATTTAACAGTAGAGGGGTTGGGGAGGGTAGTTTGCCTGTAACTCTGGCTAGGGCTGTAAGATATGAGCAAAGTTGGAGGTACTGTAAATGATCCTCCATCCTTAGGCCATAGGTGGACTGCAGGACCTGCAGTTTTTGTATACGTTGTTGGGTTAAAAACTGAAACACATATGTTAGACCCTGCTTTGACCAGTGATGAAATGTATAATCTATATGGGCTGGGACAAATTCTGTGTCCCTGGCAATCGCCTTACAAAACACCAACATTGGTGTGACCCCTGGGAGTGCCAGATTGGTTCCATCGCTGGAATGTGAAAGCTGTATATCTAGTAAACCTCCCCGTATTACCACTGCCTGTTGGGTTCACATAGAAGTAACAGTCAATCTGAAATAGGTCATTGAGGTTTGACTCCGGAAGTTTCCAGAGGGCTGTACATGAAGAGAGAGACCACAGATATGCAATCCATAAATGTGATGCCAGTGAGTACCCTGTCAGATTGGTAGGTTCTGATCCCCCTTAGAGAGAGAACATTTTATCCGGGACCTAGATCCACTCTGTAGGAACCTGGATATCATCCTGTCCAAAGAGGTAAAAATCCATTTGTGAAGGGAAAATAGGAAGAGCGTACAGAAAATACAAAATCCTCGGTGGGACAGTCATATGAGTAGTCTCCACCCTAAGGAAAAATCAAAGTGGCAGTAGCATCCAAGTATACAGAGCTGCTTGTATTTGTTGTGTGAGAGGCTCCAAATTGATGAGCTCTGAATAGTCCATGTTTTGTGGGGTGTGTACTCCCAGATATTTTACCAAATTAGGGCAACTGAGTTTAGTAAAATGAAGCAGTCAGTTTTCACAAAGTTCAGAAAGCAGCTCTTTTTCAGTATTACACTGCTAAGTTGGACTTAGTTAACAAGCCCTACAGTTAATTGAATATCTACTAAACAGTCCACCATTGCATTGTGGGGAAACCAATGCGAGGCAGTGACTGCACCATATGTTGGAAATCAGGTGACTAGGGCTTCCCCAATGGCCCAATAGTGTCAGCACATCTCACTGCCATGCAGGTGACCAGAGTTTGGGAGCAAGCTTGGATCGCCGTGTTGGGAGACAGGCCTGGCCACAGCAGCTGTCCCTTGGCAGTGCATTGCAGTCGGGGAGGGAAGGCATTGGGCACTGGTGCAGCAGCGACCCCTATGGTGGGCAGTGGGAGCTTGCTTCCAAGGCAGAATGCCACTGTTTTCAGCCAAGACCGACAGAGGTTACGTATACACTTAGGATAGTGGGAAGAAAATTGGGGTTAAAGTCACATAGCCATCTGTATGATGGCCTGGGCTCTGAGGACTGCTCTGGGTCCTCGTGTCAGCCGGTACTTGATCCTCATCCACACAGTGAACTGCCTCAGGGTGGGGGAGGACAGCCCTCTCCCTTGTGCCTCGCCATGGGTGGCAGACCTGTGGGAGATGCTGGACTGAGCTGAATCATGGGGACAAGGGTCCAACAGGCCTGATCAGGGTATATCCCTGTGAACAATGTATATCCTGGAAAGGATAGCCAGGGGTAGGAGTAAAAGCTCTATAGAGAGAGAGACAAAAAAGCTAAGGAACCTTCTCCTGTTTACTAATAAAGGTAGCCAAGAGCCACCATAAGATTTTTTTTTTTGCCTTAGAGCTTTTTACCATTTTGCTGCCACTTATGCCTGACATTCAGACCTTTCTGCTGGGGTCTCCCCAGTCCTGCCAGCTACTCCCCTCCATTTTAAACCAGTGAAGATCAACTCAGAGTGAGCTCGAGAGTACTGGCAGTTGTCAGACAGGCAGCTGAGATATGTGGGTTTTTGTCATTTTCTTCCTTGTGTCCTTAAGTTCTTCCCCTTCCCTCTCCTTCTGATGCTGCACAGAGCACCATCAGGCTTCACTCACATGCAGCATACCACTGTGGAGGAGACGAGCTATCTGGCCCACTGCACGGGTTGCTGCGGCATAAGCCGGTGTTATCCCTCCCTTGCTGGGTACACTGCTGAGTGACAACGGTATCCCAGCACCCTTGAGCCCCATTTCCTAGGACCACTTCCCAGCCCAGGTCCCCAGGATGGGAGCACAACATGCTACCCTCTGGACCATCGAGTGGCTATCTGAAGATATTTTAAGAGTAGTGAAATGTGTAATCAAAGAGTAGACAACAACATTATCATCTATACTACTTAATTTACAAAATATGCCTTTGATATTCCTTAGATTCTACACTGTCGTATTTTAAAACTTTTACTGTATTCCATTGTACAGCTGCTGTTAGCCTGCTTATTTAGATGTCCAATACACATCTTAAAACATGCAGCACTGTTGTTAGTTTGTTGCAGTTAGCATGTACAGTGTTAAGTATAATGCATAAAGTGTACTGTATGGAGGTACATAGAGAAATTTGCCATGCTGTTTAGGCACTAATTGTTACTTGTGCATTGTCCTTATCAGGTGCGAATTGAGCAAGTAATAATTGCTGAACCAGGTGCAGTTTTGTTATACAAACTCTCTAATCTTCTCAAGTTCTACCATCACACGATCAGGTAGGCCTGAGCTTTCTTTCACTTACATTACAGACACAGTAAACTAGTAATTTAAGATCTTACTTCGAGAGGGCTCTTGCAGTAGGTAATTACATATAGGACTGACGCCGGCCAGCGGCAGGACCCCACGGAAAAATTTCTAGCTTGCAGTCCCTTGACCGCCCCCACGTCAGGTGACCGGCGTCATATGACGTCGGTATAAAGGGGCGGTCCCGGACGCCCACCTTCCAGTTCTTTCCCACCGTTAGCTCATGCAGCGCCTCGCGGTAAAGTTTGTGCTTCGTCTGCCCTACCTTTCGACGGTTTTTACTGAAAAATAGTTTTTCTTCAATCTATCGTCAGGTACATCGTCGGTGTATGTCGTCCCCTACACCCTCCGAGCACAAAAACAAGTGCGACTCATGCAGCGCCCAACTGCCACACAAGGACGGCCATTCCCTGTGCCTTTTCTGCCTAGGCCCCAATCACCCGGTCGAGAAGTGCCAGCATTGCCTCAACTTCAACTCAGCTACCCGTAAACGGCACCAACAGTCCCTGGAAGCCCATCTCTTCAAGAAAAAGATGTCTTCTATGGAAAAGGAGTTGAAAAAGTTGAGGCAGGCATCTACTTCCCCCGAAGGACATTGGAAAAAGAAGGACAAGGAAAGGCACCAGGAGAAGTCCTCCTCTACTGCGTCTCCTGCTGGAGACACCAGGACCAAGGTAATGTCCTCTGGGACCATGGCCGCCTAAGGTTTTGGAGGAGGCGCTGCCCGCCTGTCTGGTTTGCACTCGGGCCTTGTGGGCGCCTCCGGGCAATTGGAGGTCTCCGCCCCGGTTGAGCCCAGATGCGGCCCCGCAGCCGGCCCTGCCAGTACCTCTCCGTGCGGTGCCTCCGACACTGGCACCGACACCCGGTTCTACCGGCTCCAGGAGGACGCCCCGCCTCGGATGTTCCTCTCCATCGGGCCCCTAATGTGGACCCGCCCGTGAGGCCGCAGACCAAGCCATCTGCTCCGGCAGCCCCCTGGCTCCCAGGTACCCGCCGTCTCATCCGACGCCGGCGTACCCGGGACCACAGTATCCAGCGCTGCAATACCTGATGCCGGTCTTTCCGACGGTGCAGTACCTGACGCTGCAATACCCGACGCCGGGTTTCCCGCAGCTGGGTTTTGGATACTCGCCTTATGGGTACAACCTGTACACTTTTCCCTCTCTTCCTGCACCTCCACCGCCCCCACGGCCGCCGGTGGATCTGCAGGAAACTCTGGCCTCCTGGTGGGCTGAGGCCAAGGCTCAACTCACCAGGGAGGTAGAGAGCCGCCTTAAGACGACGGTGCTGCCACCGGCTCCCATACGTCTGAGGCGGCGCACTCCCTCACCACCTCCAGACTCCAGAGCTCTTCCCTCTGGGTCCAGAGAGGGGCAGGACACATGTTTACGGGTACCACCCAAGGAACCCGTTCCTCCCCTGAGTCACGTAAGGGAGTCTTATTCTTCTTCCTCTTCTTCTTCCCTCTCGGATTCCTCGGACTCTTCCGAGGGATGCTCCGAGAGAGACGATGAGCGCCGCTCTCCGTCTAAGCCCCGGCCGAGGAACCCTCCGAAGTCTCCTCCTGAGGATCCATCTTTCACGGAGTTGCTTATAAAAATCCAGGAAGTACACCAGTGGCACTCTTTGGAACCAGATCCTCAGCGACTTAAACTCGCTGAACATCTGGATCTGCCCGTGACAGCTCCAACATTAGTGCCACCCTGGATTGAGCCTCACGCTGACCTTGTTACCACGATTTGGAAACAACCGTTGGCGTTAGCCCCACTTCCCAGGAAGTCAGACAGGCTATACCAGGCTCCTGAGGGTGTAGACTACCTCGACTCTCACCCTCGGGCCGACTCTGTCGTGATTAGCGCCGCTCACGGCCGGTCGGCACGTCCAAAACATCTGAGCTCGTCTCCTCCTGATAAGGAATCTCGCCTGCTGGACCAGTATGGAAGAAAGATTTACGCCTCCTCCGCACTGGGAATTCAGGCCCTGAATTGCGTCGCCCACATGGGGGATTACCAGAAGGCTGTCCCTACCCAGGTGGAATCCAAGCTGTACTCCTTACCTGACTCCCAGGTCAAACAGGAGTTAGCCGACCTCGTCCGTTCTGCTCGTTCAGCCAGTCACCACATTTTGCAGGCGACATACGATGCAGTGGACACTGCCGGGGCAGAGCTCTGCTTTCGCTGTGGGTCTACGGCGTCATGCCTGGCTCCGCGTGTCAGGTTTGGTCCCGGAGGTACAATCCGCTATTCAGGAAGCACCTTTTCTGGGGTCAGTGATTTTCGGAGGTAATGTCAAGGACATCATCACTGATTTGCAGGAGAAGAGGACAGCTCTGAAATCCATGGATTCCATGTACCGTCCCCAACAACAGCAGTGCCGTCCCTTTTGCAGATGGATTCGACCAAAGGCGAAACCACAGGGAAGGCGGGCCACCAAACGCCGGGCCCCTGCGGCTGCTAAGCCCCCCCCGCCCAAAAAAGCAGTGGGTCCTTCAGCTTCGGCACTGCCTCGCACCGCCTGACTCCTTTCCTCTCCCACTGCCTCTGGACTTCCCAGAGGAACCGGTAGGAGGGAGGTTTTCCCTCCACCTTCTGGGATGGGAGAGGATAACCACGGATTCTTGGGTGCTCCAGCTTATATCGGAAGGGCATTCCATAGAGTTTCTTCAGAAACCACCCTGCCACCCACCCCTAAAGTCGTCCTATTCAAGGGAACATCTTCCTTTGGTCCGGGAAGAAATCTCGGCCCTTCTCGTGAAGCAGGCGACAGAACCTGTCCCCCTTCATCTTCAAGGGACGGGTTACTATTCTCATTTCTTCCTGGTCCCAAAGAAGATGAGAGAGATCTCAGACCCATTCTAGATCTCAGTTCCTTGAATCTTTATGTGGAATACAAAAGGTTCAGGATGCTCTCTCTGCAGAGCCTTCTGCCCCTCCTTCAGCCGGGTCAATGGCTTTGTGCACTGGATATGCAGGATGCCTATCTGCACATTCCCATTCACCTTTCTCACCGCAGTTATCTTCGTTTTGCGTTTCAGAGGGACCACTACCAATTCAATGTGCTCCCCTTTGGTCTATCCTCAGCCCCCCGAGTATTTACCAAATGCCTGGCTGTGGTAGCGGCCCACCTACGTACAATGGGAGTACAGGTGTTCCCTTACCTGGGCGACTGGCTCCTGGCGGCCTCATCCAGGGAGGAACTCCTGCATTTTCTCTCCCTCACCCAGCAGGTTTTCACCTGCCTGGGTATTACTGTCAACCATTCCAAGTCTCATCTGGATCCTTCCCAGAGGCTACAGTTAATCGGGGCTATCCTCAATATGACCGTAAGCAAGGCCTTCCTGCCTCTGGTCAGGGTGGCCTCTTTCCAAACCCAGACTTCTCTGCTATCAGAACACAGGAGGGTCTCAGCGAGGTTGGTCTTCCGTCTTCTGGGGTTCATGGCAGCCGCTATTCCGACAGTCCCCCGAGCTCGACTCCACATGAGGATCTCTCAGTGGACTCTTCGCTCCCAGTGGGATCAACTTGTGGACGACCTAGAGCAATTAATTCTGACAATTCACCAACAAACAGGGAGGAACTCGGTCCTACCCTCTATGCAGGGAAGCAGTGAGGGTTTGGGATTGGGCAACACAACACGACCTTCACCCAATGGCGATTCATGTTCCAGGAGTTGACAACTCTCTGGCAGACAAGCTAAGCTGCTCCTCTGCTCTGGCACATGAGTGGGAACTGGACCAAGGGGTACTAGACGATATCTTTCAGCTTTGGGGGACTCCACAGGTAGACCTGTTCGCCTCTCCCCAAAACGCAAAACTTCCCACCTTTTGCTCGCTCGTTCCAGAGTGAGGCACCTTCTGGAGCGACGCTCTGTCTCTAGACTGGAAGGACAGATTCGTCTTTGCTTTTCCCCCAGTTCCTCTTATCCCACGAGTATTGCAGAAACTAGCCACAGAAGGAGCGAGAATTATTCTGATCGCTCCTTTCTGGCCCAGGCAAATCTGGTTCTCTCTTCTACAACAATATTCAGAGGATCCTCCTCTTCTTCTTCCTCTATCTCGAGGTTTGCTGACCCAGGATCAGGGGACCTTGGTCCACCCAGGCCTCAAATCCCTTCAACTACATGCATGGCTCCTGCAGACCTAGCCCAATCCTGTTTTGGTGTCTCTCCAAAAGTGGCGGAAATTTTAGTGGAGGCTAGAAAACCCTCCACCAGGTCCACTTATGCCATGAAGTGGAAGAGATTCTCTATTTGGGCAGCCTCCAAGAACGTGGAGCCCTTCTCCTGTTCAGTGGCTTTTCTGCATCATCTCTTCGACCTGGGTCTGAGCCATTCCTCCTTGAAGGTTCACATGGCAGCTATCTCAGCCTACCATGTTCCCCTTCGCAGGTAAAGCTTTCGCTCAACTGGAGGTCTCTAAGACCCTTCTCAGAGGGGTCCTTCATCTAAGGCCCCCCATCCGTACTCCTTCACCCCCTTGGGACTTGAATTTTGTTCTCGAGAAACTTACTCTCCCTCCCTTCGAACCTGCAGTTTCTGCAGATCTGAAGTTTCTTTCCTGGAAGACACTCTTCTTGGTGGCCATTACTTCGGCTCGAAGAATTTCTGAGCTCCAGGCCCTTATGTGTAAAATCCCTTATTTGATTTTTCACAAAGAATGAGTTGTTCTTCACACAAATCCTAAGTTTCTACCTAAAGTAGTAGCAGAGTCTACATTAAATCAGTCCATAGAGCCACTTGCCTTTTTTACGCAGTACTCTAATCAAGGGGAATATTTACTCCATACCATGGATGTTCACCGGATTCTGAGATACTACACCAACAGGACAAAAGATCTCAGAACGACTGATCAGTTGTTCACCTCTTTTGTTCACAAAAGGGAAGGCAGTGCTGTTTCCAAGCAATGCCTGTCGAAGTGGTTGGCTCATTGCATCACTTTCTGTTATGACAAGTACAACAAGACCCTTCCGGGTCAGGTTAGAGGTCACTCCACAAGAGGAGGTAGCGGCCTCTGCGGCTTGTTTCAGGAATGTGTCTGCGGCAGACATATGCGCTGCCACCACCTGGACTTCCGTCCATACCTTTACAAAACATTACAGTTTGGATATTACCTCTCGCTGTAGAGCAGGCTTCGGATTGGCCATTTTGCAAGGCCTCCTGTCTTGAGGCTTGCACGGCTAGGGCTACTTTCTAGAGTAGTTCCCTCCTACCAGTGCCTTTCCTTTGTTCCAGACTGCTTGGGATTCAGTCCTATATGTATCTACCTACTGCAAGAGCCCTCTGGAAGTAAGATAGTACAGTTACGTAAGAACTTACCATAACAGTAGATCTTGAGGCTCTTGCAGTAAATAACTTCCCGCCCTCCATTTCCCTAGGCTTTTTCAGCTCCTTTTCCAAGAATGGAAACATCTGCTTCTCTCTCGTCCGGGCCTTCCAGGCCTGTGGTGGGAAAGAACTGGAAGGCTGGCATCCAGGACCGCCCCTTTATACCGACGTCGTATGACGCCAGTCACCTGACGTGGGGGCGGTCCCTCGCCAGGGACTGCTAGCTAGAAATATTTCCCTGGGGTCCTGCAGCCAGCCGGCGTCAGTCCTTTATGTAATTACCTACTGCAAGAGCCTCTCTCGAAGATCTACTGTTACGGTAAGTTCTTACGTAACTGTACTTTCGGAAGGGACTGTTGGTCCATCATGCCACCCCCTGCTTCATATGCATGTATGAATAGGTATGCTGTGCAAATTTCTTAAAGGAAGTTTCCGATATGAGATATTGGGATTCATAGCCCAATACCTTATATCGTCCTGAGCTCACCATTGCAAAATTTTTAATTTAAAAATTAGTAATTTTAGCAGGGAAAGGGATTGTAATTGGCACTGAACCCTCAGCCAGCTGATCCCTTCCAGCTTCCTGGTGCCCCCGCTCTGCCTCAACTCCGCCCCCGCACTCTCGGAAATTGTGCCGTGTGGCCAGGGAGAGCGCAGGGGTGAGCCCCATACAAGTCTGTGGGGGCTATTTTTAAAGCTGTTTTATAGTCATTTGTACCAGTCCTAGAGTAAAATTAGAGCAGTCACTTAACTAGTAGGGTCCCTACTAGTTAGGCGACTGCTGGTACTCGGTGGTACAAATGACTAAAAATGGCTTTAAAAATACCCCCCATAGGCTTGTAGGGGGCTCGCCCCTGTGCTCTCCCTGGCCCAGGAAGCTGGAAGGGATCATCTGGCTGAGGGTTCGGAGCCAGTTACAATCTCTTCCTCTGCTAAAATTACTAACTTTTAAATTAAAATTTTTGCAGGGTTGATCCCAATACCTTATAGCAAGTACGCTGGAAATTCACTTTAATTTAAAGGGAATCCCCTGCCCCCCCAGAGTAGTCAGTTATTCCCTTGGTAAGCAAAAGTGGATCTAAGCTTGCCTCGAAGACCTGTACTGTCTTCATGTTCAGTGTCTCTGCCAGTCGGCTGTTCCATAGGTTCGCCATCCTCAAGGAAAAGAAATGCTTCCTAAAATTATCCTGAATTGACCACTTCTTAGCGTCAGTGCTTGTTCCCATGTTCTGAAGAACAGTAGATCAAACATCTCCATCTGTTTGATTTTGTTGATACCCCCTAGTATGCGGAAAACTGAGGTCATGCCCTCTGTCAGCCTCCTTATCTCTAACATAAACATGGTATGGAACACATCCTCTCCTCATAGCTTTGGTCTTCCATACTCCTGATCATTTAGGTGGTCCTACTTTGCACCCTCTCCATTGCCTCATTGTCATTTTTGAATTGGGGAGCCCAGAACTACATGCAGTTATCTAGGTGGGGTCTGGCGATGATCTTGTAAAGAAGCAGGATAACTTCCCTGCCCTGATGGTCACCCTCATTTTTGAGACACAGAGATCTAACAGTTAGAAATACCACCAGCAGCTCAATCTGATTCAGTATGTCAGTTTGCATCGGTATCCCCGTACCCCTAGGACAAGGCTGAAAATAGACAGAATTGCCTAGCTGTCTTTTCCCTGTCAACAAAAACTAAATAAAGAGACAGAGCACCTAGCTTGGGAACCTTGAGACTACAAGTTCAAACCCCACTTGAGCCATATACTCACTGTGTGACCTTGAGCCAGTCACGTAACCTCTCAATTCTCCAGTCAACACTGCTGCAGAAATGGGTAGAAGCAGGACTCTAATGGAAATGAGATGCTGCAGCTCAGCTGAGATATCCTGTGTTAATGAATTATGAAATAAAAAAATGCACCTCAGCATTATAAAAGTCTACTTGACAACAGCTACACATTGTTTCTCATGCTTCATTCTTTTATCTGTAATGACCTCCGGGTCCTTTCCTTCCTCACTGCAGCAAGAATCAGCAATTTATCTCCACGTCCAGATGGCTTCTCTACAAACTTTTACAAGGCTTTTCCTGAGGAACTTACTCCTGTCCTAGTTTTTCTCTTTAATTATTTATTTGATCATGGAATCTCAGATACATCTTTGACTCGTACATGTATCATTATTTTACTTCAGCCTGAGAAAGATAGTTTTTCTCCTGCTAATTATAGATCCATGTTCCTTATAAATATGGATCTTAAAATTGTAGCTAGAATATTAGCTTTGCGGCTGGAGCAGGACTGGGAAGGTCTTATTAGTCCAGAGCAGGTTGGTTTTATGAGGGGCCGCCTGTCCAGTGACCACACTAGGAAGCTCCTTCACCTCTTTTCGGTGTCTGGGGAGACCAGAGAAGCAGCCGCCTTGGTCCCCTAGATGCTGAAAAAGCATTTGATCAAGTATCGTGGCCTGTTTATTTCAGATCTTACAAGCCTATAACATTCCATTGACCTATGTTAAATGAATACAACTATTGTATAGCTCTTCTACAGCCGTAATTTGGTGCAATGGGGTTCTTTCTTCCTCTTTCCAGATTACAGCGGGCACCCATCATGGTTGCCCCTTGTCTCCATTTTTATTTAATCTGTATATAGAGCCGTTATTGTTGAAATTAAAAGGGAATCCTAAGATTAGGGGTATTACTGTCGGATCCATGGATTATATCCTTTCAGTGTACGCAGATGATATTTTATTGCATTTTACTGACCCATTAAGGTCCATTCCTGCGGCACTGGAGGAAATTCAGAAGTTCAGCTAAATTTCTGCTGATCAGTTAAACTTCAGCAAGATGAAGGTTCTTCCACTTACTACCTTTGTTGATATTGTTAGGCTGCGGTGGGAGTCAAAGACTCTGACTTATTTAGGCATCCAGATCCCACATTGTTTACCGTTGCTTTCAAAAGTTAACCTTGACTCCTTACTGCAAACTATCAAAACTGATTTGGAAAGATGGAACTCTTTACCACTTTCTTTATGGGGCCGGGCGAATGTCATTAAAATGAATGTTTTACCCCGTGTTTTGTACATGCTGGGGATGTTAAATATAATCTTGCAGTATAAATGGTTTCTTCAGCTTCATTCCCTTCTTTCCTCTTTTCTTTGGAGAAATAAAGCTGTTAGGAGGGCCTATTTAAAATTGACATTCTCCCTTACTTTAGGAGGCCTAAAACTTCCTAATGTATATGCATATTATTTTGCATCACATGGTTCTAAATATTTTTGTTGGGGTGAGAGAGTTGAGGGTACTCCGCATACTTAATTACCATTATAGATCCCTTTAGAATTATATTTATGTTTACGAGACGGGTTACATCCACGTGCTTTATTATTTATTTCTCCTGCATCACTATCGCAGAGATTAAAATCAACCCCAATATATTGGTCTCTTTGAGCTCACTCCAGCTCTGTCAGTATTATGGTTTTTCTTCCTGCAAGTGCCTTGTTCAACCGCATTTCCATAATCCCAACATCAAAATTGCTCACTGTCCTGTTCAGCCTTCCTTTTCTGCCTCTATAGGAACGTATATTCATCGCAGATTTATTAGTGGATAATAGACTGACAGATTTTCCTGCTTTGCAGAACACATTCCATCTTAATTCTTGATAGAGTTTTAAATATATTCAGCTTTCAGGGGCCCTCTCAGCATATCTCAGTTCACCTCCTTGGACTAATCTATTATCTTCTTTATTTGAGACTTTTATTTCCATGGCAGGTCATTGTCATGCGGTGGCTCAGCTGTTTGGCCTGTATCAATCTCTGGACTTAGCCAAATTAAACGGGGTTGCTTATTACTGGCAACATGCTTTGGGATTAATTTAGGACCCTCAAATATTGGGGAAAATGTGGTTGGATACCTATAGAATTATCAAGCAAGACAGATACAGGTTAATGCAATTTAAAAAAACTGCATAATCTATACTTCACCCATACTCGCCTTTTTAGAATGGGAAAGATGGACAATGTGTCATAAGTGTGGTAAGGCAGATGGCTGTCTTTTTCACTTGTTATGGCAGTGTGAAAAAGTGGAACCCTTTTGGTTCACCATCAAAACCCGGTTGGATCCCCCTTTTGATTTGCAGAATTTCTTTACCCCTGAAATTTGTTTATTGGGCTACTATGGGGACATCTCCTTTACTTTTCAGAGAAACTATCTGGCCCTGATTGCAGCAGCGGCTAAAATGGTTCTCCTGCGCCACTGACTCGAGGACACTCCACCATCCTGAAATGACTGGTATAAAGAACTCCTTGGCACCCTTTCAGCTGAACTACATATTGCAAATGTGCAATATAAAAGCTTATCCTTTTTTGCTAAATGGGGACCTTTGTATGCCTGGCTTTCTGTTTTGTAGTTAATTGGCTTTGTCATTGGTAATATGTGTCTAGCTTGGTGTTTCATTTAGTGGTTAACATGATTGTTTGTTTCTGATTGGGCAGATGGGTGGGGAGGGTGGGTTTTTCCTTTCCTTTTCCTTTTTTCCTTTCTTTTCCTCTTTATTTCTTCTTCGCCTATGTTGCCCTAAGTACTGTATTGTGGATTGTTAATGTGTTTAAGATGGCTTGTTTTGTATTCATTTGTATTTAAAAAAAAATATTTCAATAAAGCATATTTAATTTAAAAAAAAAAAAGAATCGGCAATTTATAGTTTAATGTATTCTCTTAGCTGGTGACCTGCTGTGTCTGAGCATGCCATTTTCACGAGTTCTGTTACTAAAAATATATGTTTCTCATTTTGCTGTTGGAAAGGGTAGATTTAGTTCTCTAACATAAAAAAATAAGGAATGTTATAGCAGTGAAACACTTGAAAAAGTATAATTTGTGATTGGGAGAGTTTGTAGTTGGGGAAAAATCTATATAGCAAAAAAAAAAGGAAACCTTTAGAGTAGGAATGTCATGATAACTATGTTTCATGATGACCACAACAATTTTAGTTGACAGAGGTGATATTGTGTCTGTTTTCATATACTGTGATGGCCATTTTTCACAATACGGCAGTCGCTCGCTATGGCAAACCTTGCTATAATGAACCAGGAGCGTGGCTCCAGACAGCAAAACACCTTTTCTACCATCTCCTGACTGTGGTTCTTCCCAGCTGCACAGTGCAACCTGACTGCACACTCCCTCCCAGTTGTACACCAGTCCCTTACCTGGCAGCAATGAGTTAAGTCATTTAATTTCATTGCTGTTTTTACGTTGCTTGCTCTTGCGCAAGAAACATTTTGCTACAGAAACGGCAATTCAGAGGTGTGTCACTGACTAGCCCAGTGCAGAGCAATCTACATTGGACTCGTCCCTGATAGACAAATGATCATGCAAGTTAACTATGACATTGGTTCACATTTTATAGGCAGAAACTTTGTGTAGTTAAAACAAATGAACTGTTCCAATGAGAGCAGTTCATCCATTTCATTTGCATAATGCCGTCCCTCCTCCCCTCCATCGCTCCGTTTTCCAGACAATAATGGCTGCCGCTGCCTTTGCATCACTGTACTGACGCAAAGAAATTAAGACAGGCATTGTCATTTCGCAGTTACCCATAGCTCTCTAGAGAAAAAAACTACTTCTCTGTGGTAACATGCCTCTCTCTTTCCTCTTGAGGGTGATGCACTCTTTCCTTTTCCATAGAACGGTCTCATCAGCCTCTCCCCCATGATTCATCTTTAGCAGCTGAACTTCTTGCCTGTACAGGCAAAGGGAAAGCGTGAGCAAGCCATTAAAATTCCCCGTTATCCCCCAGTACAACACTCTGTGTGGAGATCTGGAAAGATGCTATCCCAGTAACAGTACGCTGACCTTGACAGGCACACATAACACTCAAGTGGAACATACATATCTGGGCGTTAGGTCCCAGACTAGCACAGAAACACACAGTGCATGTCTTCCCACAGCAGTTGCAGCAGGTTGCGGCAACCACGGAGGCCCAGCCCCTGAAGCTCGCTCGCTGCCCTGCTCCTCATCCTGCTGCCCATGTCAGAGACTCTGAACCAGTGTGCCCTGTAGCCATTCAGTTTGCAGTTCTGTTCCATACCACTTGTCAGTTATTTGCTATGATGTGTCCCGAGCAGCTTCATGGATCTCCATCCTCCCACCCGCCCCTTGGGTCGCCACCCTCCACCGAGAGAGAGAGAGAGAGACGCACACCGAAAGCCAAGTGCTGCAACAGTCAGCGACAACGATTGGATGACTCTCACCCTCCCCCCAACTGTGTCTGGTCCCAACGATAGCAGGACATGTCACACATCACTGTCACTGTCTCGGATGTCAGTGAGAATGGGAGTGACAACAGGCGGTGTTGGCCGTGGTCTGGGCAATGGGGGCAAAGTAGGTAAGTGGGCTGAGAGACCTGCACTGTTCCCAGTACTGCATCCAGTGTCTGTCACAGACAGAGCAAGGGAAACAGGAGCCACCGGTCGCACTGTGTATACCTGCTCCCATTGCGGTATTGTCACCGTGTAGGCCTGCAGGCCAGGAATGTTGTTGGGGCCTTAGTTCTGTGGCAGGCAAAGTGCCAGCAATGAGCCTTTGTGCCACAGGGTTGCCATGGGACCACAAGTCACACAATGGCTTTCAGGCAGCAACGGGTGTGGCAATATCTGAAGGCCCCAGAAGCTGCATTCCCCGTGCTGCCTTCTGTGGCTACAGGTGGTTGACGCAAATGTCACATCCAGAGAGAGTGAGACAGACAGATGTGGCCATTGAGCAGTGACACAGACAGACTCAGTAGCTAGGTGTGTTTTTTTCCTAGTTCTGTTTTTTGGTGTCAGGGCAAAGTAGTGAGAGGCTACTGAAGCGCCGTGAGTGTTAAATCATTAATTTTCATATTGGATATGGTTACCTTCACTATGCTGTATTTTATGTGAAAAGAAGTGTGGCGTTAGGATTTTTCCCTGTATCGATATTTCATTTCTCCGGAGTCCACCCCATCTCCCATCTGACTCTGACTCACTATAAATCGCTTGTTGCTTCAGGCATTTTGCAACTCCAGTGCAGGGGTGTAGCCAGGAATTTCAGATCTGCACACCAAGTGGACTCACTGTTACCCCCATAGCCAGACAATATACAAATGTACACCAGGACCGTGTTTGTTGCCTCATTTGGTACAATAAATACAACTTTTGTATCTCATGACAGTGGTTTTTGCCTTGCATGGGTAAATACAAATGCCATGCTTTGTTCCCTAAGACACCCACATACCAGCCCAGAGCCTGTAAAGTTGTATTGCCCTGGGGATGCAAAGAGAGTATTAGTGACCAGTCCTTCTAGTTTCGACTCCTATGAATAAAATTACAGAAAGGTTCAGTATTTTCTTTATTAGCTTTCACGAAAAAGGAAGCAGTTCAGAGCCTATTTGCTACCCCCTTAAATAAAATTGCACACCATGGAGTGCTTGGAGTATGCTTGCCTACACCCATGCTCCAGTGAGCATGGGGAAATGGTGCACTATAGCATTTAGAGTTACCAATAATACAAGCAAGCAACGTTCAGCATTGACAAATGCTTGTTAGTTGCTGTTACAATACAGGTAGTAGCAGTAGTAGCAGCAAGCTGCGACTCCCGGATGACTCCTGGGTTCTCGTTGAGCAGCAGCGCATCCGTATCTAACCAACAAAAAAGCAGCAGCGTGTCCGTATCTAACCAGCAAAAAAGCAGGTTAGAGGTTGCTGTTTTTATTTAATAGAAATACTGTATCAGCAGTAGTTTAGACACAAATAAGGGAATGAATTGGTGAAAATGGAGGTCTGACCAGCCAGTGACCTGTGAATGGGTGGGTAGGTGGGTTGAACAGCTGAGAGCTGTTATGAGTCTGTTACCAGCAGGCGCAAGACAGAACATCTTTCTGTATACAACTGACTGCCTGTACTTTTACAATTATTTTATTTCCAAGTGTTCTGTGTCTTTTCTTCTTGTACCTGTTTGACCTAGATCAGTTTGAGACTGAGGGTGTGAACAGTACTATAGTGTAGGGCAGAACGCTGTTCTACATGGAAATCCATGCCTAGAACAGCGTTGTTGTGCTGCCCTCACTATGTAGCGATCTTGTACTGCACCAAGTATATCACTAATGCAGTGCAGTAAGATCGAACGTCATTGCGCATGCACAATATAGGGGCCGCAGTGGTGAAATCAAACGTGGAAGGAAGAGGCACTTAATCTAAATGAACTCAAAGGTGTCCGTTAATATTGGGGGTGATTTATTTTAGCAAACAAGCTTAGCCTCCTTGGTTGTTCTCAGAAAGTCACAAGCTGGCTCACTAGCTACCTTACTGATCGCTCACAATTCGTGTGTATTGGTCAAACCTGTTCTCCCACCCTGTCTGTCTCTGTGGGGGTCCCTCAAGGCTAAGTCCTGGGTTCCCTCCTTTTCTCCTCATTTGTTAATGCACTTCCCTTCAACTGCCTCAACTGTAACTCTCTCCTGTATGCCGATGACCTTGTCCTTTTCCACAGTGACAAATCCATGGCCGCAATTTCCTCAGTTCTCTCACACAACTATGCTGCAGCCCACAGATGGTTCTCAAAAAACCTCCTCTTAGTAAATACCCAAAAAACTAAATCCATGCTCTTTGGATCTAAGCCCTTCCTGGCCAAAACTAAAAGCCACGCCCCCTTATGCATTCTCACCCCAGATGGTACAGCCCTGGAGGACGTCAACACCTACAAATACTTAGGAGTACTGGTACTGCTCGACCCCCTCCCTCACCTTCACTGAGCATGCAAATTCCCTTGTCAGAAGGTTTCATCAAAAGTTAGGTGCCACCTATAGATTCAGGCAATACCTTACCCCTGAAGCTAGACTAGCCATTGTCCAGGGTAATCTTCTCCCTATTCTTGACTACTGCTCCCCTATTTATGCCAGGATTTCAGCTACTGCTATGGCTAAACTCTCCGCTGCCTACAACAGCACCTGCCGCTTTACTTTATTGGCCCCGTTCTCCACCCACCACTGTACCCTCTATAATACCCTTGGATGGCTACTACTGCAAGGTCGCTTTGACGTAGCCCTCTGCTGCATGGTGGACAATGTCATCCACACGGCTCCAGAATCCTCCCTAACTGCCCTTCTGAAAACCCGAACACTCCTCCACAACCTCCGCTCAAATGGTACTCCCCCTCTAGCTGTTCCTAGGGTATCCACCAACATGGGTAGCAGAGCTTGGTCTGCAGCTGCCCCCTTGCAGTGGAACAAACTACCGGCTGAACTCCGTTCCATTGACACACACTCCAGTTTCAAGTCCCACCTTAAAGTCTGGTTCGTGGAAAACTCATCCTGCCGATGCTCCCAGGGGTCTCACACCAACCCACACTAGTCAACTGCCCAGCCCAGGGGTTACCCACCTACCCACACTAGTCAACTCTCTTGCCTACAACTATTATATTGCATTTTTCACAGTAATATTTGACTTCCTTGCCTGTAGGTATTGTATATACATTGTTTTTACTGAGTATTCTGTGTATTACTTGCTCTCTGGACGATGCAGTCTCACATTGTACACTGTGCCTATGATTTGTTTGTTTGTACCAAGTCTTCTCATGTCTGATATTGAAACCTTGTATTCACTGTTCTCAAATAGACCTATGCATCAAACCTGTATATTGTGTCTACTATTGTTGCTTGTATCAAATCTGTTTCATGTGTATTATTGTTACCTTGTACTCCACTGTCACCCTGCGCCATGTGTTATGGCCCGGGTCGTGCCTGAAAACGGTCCCTGGGATCAGTGCACTCACCCGGTTATCAGAGTCATAAATAAATAAAATAAATAAATAAAGTATGATTGACCATACACTATGAAGGATTGTGTATGAGCAATCATAGACAGACAAGGCAGTTTACTAATCTCGAGGTTTCCGTGGTAACGGACCTTTCGAGCTGCGCTCTCGAGGTCACTTGTTACCACGGAAACCTCTCAAAAACTGGGTTGTTGTGTATGACTGCTCATACACAATCCTCTATGTTGTGTACTACTGCATGTGAGTAAAACTTTTTTTTTTTGTTTTGTTTTTAGGGTTCCTCATTGTAATGAATAGAGAGCTATAACGAACACACGTTGTGGATCAGAGTCTGTTCATTATAGTGAAGGACTGCTGTATACCATGATATATTGTTATAAAGTTTGAAACATTTATTTTCTCAGTATACTGCCCTGTTTCCCTCCATATCATTTATGGTGTGGTGTGTAATTCCCACAGAGCCTAAATCAGATGTCATTATAGCACAATAATTGTGCTAATGTTTTCAAGGTTATTATACTGTAAAAGATTTCATATTGTGACACCCCTGCTTTAAAGATTACATACCTAAGTCAAGTTTGCCTGGGCAGCCATTTTGTTTCAAGGTTTAACAATGGAAAGCTTGGTCTTCAGAAAACTCTCCAGGTAGTAAAACATTAACCTACTCCAACAGAGATCATAATAGCAGACCTTGCTATCTAGCAACTTCTCTTTAAAGCATTTATTTTCTTAGTATTCCTGAAGTTCAGAATACTTACAGTATGTGTTGTATATTCAGGCTAATAACATTTTTTGCTTGGCTACCTTAGTGGCTACACTTAGTCACAGCACAGAACGGTTCCTAGATAATGAACCATTTTCATTGCATCTCCTTTTTAACCTGTATATAAAGATTTCATTTGGGGTTTGGATTTTACAGTGGAATTGTTGGAAACAGTGCAACCACTTTGCTGACTACCATTGAAGAAATGCATATCCTAGCCAAGAAGATGTTTTTCAACAGCCTTGGCCTTCATGCTAGTAAAGTAATGGACAAGGTAAGATTGAAAAGCACAAATAACATGCTTTCTTATGCTAGGTTTTGTCAGGTGTTATATTGATAAGTGATTTTATTACAGTAATATGTACAGGAATACAGCTACAGTGTGTAAAAGTGAAAGAGGATTTTATAGCTTTCTGAGACTGAGGTATTACGCCAGTCCATTTCTGCAATTTTTACATTTTTATGTGCAGCCTGTACTTAGCTGGAAGGGATCATAGTTTGGCCCTGACAAGGTGGCCAGCCAGTCCCTTCCATTTCCGGATTTATCTACACGCCCCCGTGCTTAGGCATGTAATTATGTGGCGCAAGGGATAGCACTGTGGTGTGCACCATTGACGTCAAAGGGAGTCAAATTTTATTACTATTTAATACATAATGATGGCCAGTTGGTGATTAATGAAGACCACCACTGGACTAACAAGTTCAGCATAAGCTGCTATATGATGTGAATAGTACCTCAATCTTGGAAAATCACTTTAACTTAACCAAATTGTTAAAATGAAATATGAGCAAATGGTGTAGGTTTGGCAGTTTCAAAATCACTTAAATTAGACAAAACTTTTCTACAGTAATATTTGTCTTAACCTGATGCAGTGAAAAGAAGATGGAACAATTTCACAGAGCTGTGTGAGTAGAAAGTAGCTTAAAAACTCTGGATAGAGGCCGGCCTGGTGGTGCAGAGAGCTAAAGTGCTGGGAACGACTTCAGACTGCTGGGGTGCCGGCTTGGGGGGGGGGGTTGGAATGGGATTGAGCTCTGGTTCTCCCTTCCATAGGGGTGGATGCTCGCTCTGCCGTAGTCCTACTCCCACCGGGTGGTGGTCCGATGGGTAGCGCAGGCAGTCAGGAGCGGTGATGCAAGTCTGGAGAAGGGCAGAAGGGGCCACCAGATCCTGGCATATGCGGGCACCTCCACGCACATATACACATGTGTATGCCGTGGCCCCGGGGAAAAGGAGAATAAAAATAGAAAACAAAAAAGAATTAAAAAAGAAAACACTGGATAGGTTTCGGCGGTGTTGGTGGCTACCTGTTTCACCGAAATTTAACACTGGTATAAATTTACATACAGTAACTACAATCTGTCATTTTAGTAACATTGTGTTATAGTCCTTCCTACAGTCCTCATGCCAACAGAAAACAAAAAGCTGCTGCAGCCAAATGTTTTTCTGATATATTTAATTCAAGAAACTAGAATTCTAACAGTCTTGATTCTTTCGCATTCTTACTGGTGCAGAATCCACTGAGAGCATGGCAAGTCATTTGAAAGCTCTCGTTTGCAATCTCGTAAATGTTCCTGACATATAACCTTGAGTTTCTGCTCTCTCCAGTTTCAGATATTTATTTCTGCCAAACGAGATATGTATGTAAAAGGAATAACCAGGAGTGGAACCAAGGAGCTCTTTAGGCTTAAGAAGGGGGGAACAACCAGGGGCAATGGGTGGAAGCTGGAGGGGGGAAATTACAGAGCGGAGCATAGGAGACATTTTTTCACTGAGAGGGTGGTGGAACCGTGGAATATGCCGCCTGGGAGCCTGGTGGAGGAGGGCACAGTGGAGGGATTCAAGAAGGGGTGGGATATGTACAAGGGGAAACTGAAACTAAAAATGGCCCTCTTGGGGGCTTGGGTGGGTGGTAAGGCGAGCAGCCATTAGGTTGCTGGCTTTTGAGCAGACAAGACAGACCATTTGGCCTATTCTGCTGGCTTCTTTAGTATGTTAGTATGTTCAGGGGCTGGATTTTCAAACCCCCAGAAATTGGCACAGGTTCAGAAAATAACAGGCACAAATGGGGCTTCACTTGTGGAGCTGCAGTTTTTCCCACAGACACGATATTTGCAGAGCTGGAGCTGGTTTGCAGCTAGCTCCACAATTTACGGCAGCCTGCGGACATTTATTGGTGCAGCTGCGCTAAAACATTACACCTGCTTGGACCAGGTATAACATACCTCCACAGCTGTGCCTGCCATCTGTGTGGAACACAGGTTGAGGATACAGATGTCTGCAGGTCTGGAGAAGTTGTAACACAGCAATTGCTGCGGCATGGGGCAAAGTCTCAGAACAGCTGAAAATCGGGCCCCAGATCTTTTCTACTGAATAAACACCACTATGTTCACATTGGAATTTACCTGCCGGCCCAGTGGCACTGAGGGCTGAGGCACTGGACGCCTTATCTCGCGCCATGCTGGCAACCGTGTTCGGGAATGAGCACGGGTCACTGGGGGTCAGTAGGAAGGAGAAGGATCGAGCATCCTTAAAACTCCTCTATTTCTCCGGGGAGGGGGAATACTGGCTCTCGGTGCACTACTGGCTCCTAGCGGCAGCTGGGAGCTAGGGGCGCTGAAGGCAACAGTAGGGGAAGCCGAGGCAGACGTTCAGAGGAACACGTACGGGAGCATGTGCGTTCGCTCCTTGGACATCTTTGCACGTCCTCAGTTTGGGGGAAAAGTGGAAAAATGGTCCTGGCTTCATGATGGTCAGTCCCCGCAGGCACCGCCTCCGCGACTGGCAGCAACACACCTCCGGCACCGAATCCTAGTGTGAGAAAGGTTGAGGGATCCCGGCGCCGCCCCACCACAAGGGGAAAGCTGTGGGGTAGTTGGGGGTTGAGCTGCGAGCGGGGGACAGGGCTAGGAGACCGACGAGAGGAACGGAACGGCCGCAAGGGACCAAGGAGGAAAAAGAAATTGACAGAAAAAAAAAAAAAAGGAATTTACCTGAGAAGACACTGTCTTAAATGGAGTACATTTGCTGATGTGTACAGTTCTTTCTTCTGTCACACATCCTTTTGATTCTGAACTAGTTTTTAAGGGGGAAAAAAAAACAGATGTGTGAAGCAGTTGGTGTGTAATATGGTGATGGGTAATTGTACTGCTTAGTTTGGCTGGAACTTACATTTTATCACAGCTTCAAGGGATTTTTATTTTTCTAGAGCCCCTTTTTTATTAACTCTGTACCTGATCCACTGGCGTCAAGTGGTAGGTGGGGAAGCTGCCAAAGCCAGTCTTCAGTAATTGCATGGCAGATAGAAAAAAAAATGATAATCTTAACTGACAGTCTCAGACATAACACCAAGTAAAGTGACAATGTTCATGCTATTTTGCCCACATTCCTGGGCTGGCAACCCACATAAGGATAAGTGTTTCTCTCCTAAGAAATCCTTAAAGAGAAGAGAAGTACTGTTGCTGAGGCAGGTCTTTCCCACCTTATGGATTCATATGCTGGTTCTTCCCTGCATGGGAGGAATTCACAGAACTACGTCATTCAGACTCTGCATAAAATTGTAGTCCTCAGGGATGTTGATGCCAAGGAATTCAAGTGTGAGGATTCTGTGTACCATCATGCTTGATGGGTTTGGAGCTGACTGCAGGACAGACAGCAGAGGGTAGTTGTAGGGGGAGAACTCTCGATTCCCAGAGCTGTAACCATTGGGGTCCCACAAGACTCAGTACTAGGACTGGTGCTATTTAACATCTTCGTTGCTGACATAGCAGATGGCATTATGAGTAAGAGCAGCGTTTTTGCAGATGACACAAAGATCAGTGCGGAAGTAGATGGTATGGAAAGGGGACAGTTACTCCAAGTGGATTTGACAAGACTTGAGTGCTAGTCAGACACGTGACAGCTGGGGTTCAACACTAAGAAGTGCAAAGTCATGCACTTGGGAGCCAGGAACCCTGGGAACTGCTACTGGCAAGGGCAAGTGCAGTTATCCACTTCAGTGGAGAAGGATTTGTGGGTACTAGTCACAGAGGACATGAATCACTTGGCACAGTGTAGGAAGGTGGCTGCCAAGGCTAATAAGATGCTGGGGTGCATTGCCAGGGGAATCACCTGTAGGAAAGAGGAAGTCATTCTGCTGTTGTACAGGTCACTGGTGAGACCTCACTTGCAGTACTGTGTGCAGTTCTAGTGCCCCCCTATTTAAAGAAGGATGTCAGACTACTAGAGAGGGTCCAGCGCAGGGTGACAGAGATGATCCTTAGGCTGGGGGAAAAACTATATGAGGAAAGACTGGGGGAGATCAACATGTATTCCCAGGAGGATAGAAGGGAGGGAGCGAGGGGATATGATTGAGTCCTTCAAATATGTAAAGGGCATGAATAGGGTTAGTACTCAAGGCATGTTTAGATTAAAGGGGGGGAGGGTCGCAAGAGGACACAGTCTGAAACTGGAGGGTGGAAGATTCCGGAGGGAAATGAGGCCCTACGTCACCGAAAGGGTGGTAGTGAGGTGGAACATACTGCTAGAGAAGGTGATATCGTTGAAATCTGTGGCCAATTTTAAGACAGTGTGGGACAAGGTCAAAGGTAAGGTCAAAACTGAGGGGAAGCTGGGGAGGGGCGAGTCGGCAGAAGGGGGGTGATAAAGCAGATGGACGGACAGGGGTGGGGGGGCAGCTGTAGTAGATTAGACTGGGAGCTGTGCATTCGAGCAAACTCGATAGACCGTATGGCCTGTATCTGCTGACATTTTCAGATGTTCGTATCATCAGCTGGGTATATACAGTACTTGGTCTATGACCTATTGGTTTGCCTCTCTGGAGGACCTATAAAGATTCCTCTGGCTATATACTTTGTCTATAACCTATTGTTTTGTCTCTCTGGAGGACCTGCAGTGCTTCCAGAAAGGCAATCTGGTGTTGAGCTCTTTGGAGTTGGTATTTGTCAGCTATAAAAGTACTCAAAAAAGCATCATAATAGGTCTTGTTCCAGGTCTCATTAGCGGACCCAGACTTGATCCCTGCCATTGTTCCATGTATCACCCTTTGAGGATGGGTAGCCACCACTTCTGCTGGTAACTCAAGACATGAAGTTGAGACCCCTGAAGTCTGCCAGCACCCATAAATTTGAGCTAGCAAACAGGAAAGACTGTCCCAAGATTGTGTTGATGTCCGAGTACTCCTGGCAAAAGAGACAAAGCCAGATTGACTCAAAGGATATAACTTTCTGCTCAATCCAAAGAGGTCCTTGAGATCAGTTTCTCTCTGGGGAAGGAAGGAAAGGTGACCCATATGTTGAGGTCAAACTATCCAGTTTCAGCTGGTCCACCGGGGTGAATATAAAGCTGGATTACAAAAGAAAAAAAAAAACATGGCCCAAGTCAGCAGTATCCTTTTCTGCAGATGCCTCTAAAACTTTACACACAAAGACTTAATACCAGGTACGGGAAGTTGGACTTGCACTCAGACGTCTCAGGTGACTTACACTGTGAGCCCCACAGGTCATGTAAATGGAGGAAGTGAGGCCCCTGTCTCCATCCCATTCCTGTTTGGTACCCATGGCATCTTCTTTGGGTATATTTCCTCCATAGAAACCCACTTTTTGGACTGGTGCCATCAGAGCCGTATGTAGGGGGAAAGTTAGGTCTTATAGCCTCCCACACTATATGCATGCACTTGACATGCTGCCTCTTGCATAGTGTTGCTTTATTTATTTATTTATTTAATTAAGTGTTTGACCAGGAAGGCATACTGAGCAGGTTGCTCATTTTCAGATGCATCCTTGGGGAGGGGAGAGGGATAAACAACAAATATAGCTACAGTCAGAATACAACAGCATAAACAGCAAATAGAGCTACAGATGCAATACAACACATACAATACATTGCAATAAGTATTTACAGAGTTACAGTTGCTTATCAGGTAACAGGGTTCTAAAGCCAGAGATTACAATTTTGATGACGTTGATAAGGTGTATAAGTGTTATACATTGCACAGGAAACATTGAAACATTGGGGAGAACAGGTGCACAGTATAACGTTGTGAGCCAGTCAGTCTGCCTCCATTGTGGGCAAGCTCATGGAGACCATACTAAAGGAAAGGCTGATGGAATATCTAGAGGTACATGGTTTCCAGGATGAAAGGCAGCATGGGTTCATGGAGGGGAAGGGGCGATCGTGTCAAACAAATCTGTTTCACTTCTTTGACTGTGTCATTAAGATAGTAGACAGGGGCCAAGCGGTAGACATCCTCTATCTTGATTTCGGCAAGGCCTTTGACTCTGTACCCCACAAATAGTTGATCAGGGAGTTGGTGGATCTTGGGGTTGGAGAAAAGATGGCCAGATGGGTGGAAAACTGGCTGAGGGACAGAACCCAGAGGGTGGTTGAGGGGGGAGAGTTATCTGGTACCAGAGAGGTAACCAGTGAGTTCCCACAGGGCTCTGTGCTGGGGCCGGTGTTGTTCAATGTCTTTATCAGTGACATTGGGAATGGCATTAAGGGCAAAATGTGCCTATTCACGGACAACACCAAGCTCTGTGGGAGAGTGGACACAACTGAAGGGAAACAGGCCCTACAGGAAGCTCTGTAAAAGTTGGAAGTGGTCCAGGATCTGGCAGCTTGACTTCAATGCCAGGAAATGAAAAGAAATTCATATTGGAGCCAAGAATCCCAGGACAGAGTACTATCTGGGTGGAGTCCAAGTATCTGCATCAGAGGAGGAGAAGGACCTGGGAGTGATGAACACTAGTGACGTGAAGTACTCCATACAGTGCAAGAAAGCAGCAGCAAAGGCAAGCAAGATGCCGGGATGCATGCCCACACCTCAAAAAGGACATTAACCTGCTGGAGAAGGTCTAGAGGAGGGCTACAAAGATGATAGTGGGTCAGCAGGGTAAGGCATATGAGGTGAGATTGGGGGCACTTAACATGTACTCCCTGGAAGACAGAGAGAGAGAGAGAGAGAGAGAGACAGACAGAAACGGAGAGAGGGGACATGATTGGGACCTTCAGCTACTTGAAGGGGATAAATATGATTGATAAGGAGAGTCTCTTTAAGCTAAATGGCAACCATAACACTAAGGGACACAGTCTTAAGCTGGAGGCTGGGAGGTTTAGGAGGGAGGAAGGTCAGGAAGCACTTCTTCACAGAGAGGATGGTGGACACTTGAAATGCACTGCTGGAAGAGGTCATCTCATTGAAGACAGTGGGCAGATTTAAGAGAGGCTGGGATAGGCATAGGGGGAAAATAAGGATCATGGGTAGGGAGGATGGGAGGAGTAGGGAGGGAGGGCAGAGACATTAGCTCAAGCTGTGTACCCTGCAATATGAGCAGACTTGATAGACTAAATGGCCTTCTTCTGCTGGCTTCTCCATGTGTTCGTATTAGGGATAAAGTAAGAGAGACAGCATAAGCAGAGTACAGGGGAGAGAGGTTGAATTAGGAGCAATTGTAGGTGGGGGAGATGGAGCTATGCAGGAGGGAGGGGAGGGTACGAAAGGGTGGAGGCATTATAGATGGGGGGGGGCATTCCAAAGTTTGGGAAAATTGTGGGATAAAACTGCTTGGCCTGTAGAAGTAGATGTGGAATGGACAGCGAGGGAGCAAACATCATTGCTCCTAAGGGAGTAGGAGGAGGTAGGAGGGAGAGAGAGAGGGGAGGGGAGGAGAGGTGGGGGGAGAGAACAGAACCAAAATTTACCTAGGAAGCTGGCGCAGTGAGCAAGGCACCTATCCTTGAGGGAGGGGAGCGACAGAGATTGATGCAATACAGTGGTGAGTACATGGAGGACAGCAGAGAGCAAAGCAGCAGAAAGAATGAAAGAGAGTGTCCAGTCTGGCTAAGGAGATTTTGGGGACGGCACTGTAGACCATGTCGCCATAGTCAAAAAATTGGAAGTATCATTCTCTGGAGAATCATATGGCGGACCAGCAATGGAATGCATCCAGGGTTTCTGTACAAGGCACCAAACTTTGGGTGTAGTTTTTTGTGTACGGCATTCCTGTGTGCAGAGAAATTGAGGTGTTTGTCTAGCCAAACCCAAAGATACCTGAATGAGGTAATATCTTCCAGTGGGGCCCCGTCTAAGGAGGGGAGGGAGGGGAGACTAGAGAGTCTCTGCCTTGTGCCAGAGGTCATGGAGACAGTCTTCTTGACATTCAGGAACAGTTGATTTCAGCATAGCCAGAGCTGAACTTTATCGAAGTCAAGCTAAGTCTGGATGCCACATCAGAAGAGGAGGGGCCAGAGGTAAACAGAATGGTGTCATCCACATAAATGTGAATGGATGCCGACAAGCAGGCCGTAGGGAGATGATTAAGGAAAACAGAAAATAACAGCGATCCAAGTACAGAGTCTTGTGGAACCCCTGCTGATGGATTGGGTCCTACCCTCAAGGTAGGAATGGAACCAGTTGGCAGCAGTGCCTGAGAGTCCAGCAGCAGAGAGCTTATCAAGGAGGAGGGAGTGGGGGGTGGGAGACAGTGTTGAAAGCCGTAGCCAGGTCAGCAAAGATGGCAGAGGTGATGAGGCCCTGATCCATGCCAGAGACGATGGAATTGGTGAGCCTGAGAAGGGTGGTGGATGTGGAGTGGTACTTCCGGAAGCCTGATTGGAAAGGGGTGAAAAAGGAAGAGGAGTCGAGAAAAGGAGAGAGTTGAGAGAGCACAATGTGTTTCTGCAGCTTGGTAAGGATGGGATCGGTGTCATTATTGTGAGATACAACAGACTTTGAGCCTGACAATCTCTAGATAACTTATCAAGGTAAAAGTAGTATTAGTATACGACAGTATTTCATTAAGTACGTCCCAAAGTCAAGTTCGTCCCAAAGCCAAGTTCAAACATAAATACCTTGGACATGAAAGACACAACAGACTTAAGCCCTAACAAACTCCTTAATCCATGACAGGAATAAGAAGTGTAAATGAAAAAGACAGGTTCGAGTCTAGTTACACCCCGAAAGTTAAACCACAATCTCAAATCTCATAATGAGAAAAAATACTAGCAGGGGATCAATTAGGGCTCCTTGGTTATGATCTTTGCTGGACATATTTCAGTCATTTTTTTTTTTTTAGTTATAACTAAACTGGTAAATACTATGGGACTATGATAATAGTATCAGGATATCTTCAGTCATAACAGAACTTATCACTGAGCACCACTGTAGATAGAAAAAAGCTTTTAGTCTGCGCTGTTCAAATGAATAACAAGGTAGACCTTTCAGGCTCTAGAAATAGTGGTTGTTCAGTTTTTTCCAAGTCTTCTGGCAAGATGTCTTCTTCTCACAGTTTGGTGGTACCTTAAGATCATAGAAGATTATCGTCTAACATTTAAAAAAAAAAAAAAGCACTCAAAGAAAAAGAAGTGCAGAATCACAAGCAGATTCCAGTCTTGCTCAAGGTCACACTCGACCTCAAAGGACAGGCTACATCTTTCTTAAACCCACTCTTGATCACCTCTCTCAAGATGTAGGGAACTTGATGTCAGCACTTCATCAGACTTTGACGTCATACCAGAAAGTGTCAAAACATCACTCCTGACGCTAATGTCAGCATTGGAGCCATTACCAACAGGCACTTCGACCCCTGTGTTGAAGATGAAGACATCAGTCTCAATATCTGCTAGAGTTCCGTTCTCAACCGCCTCTTCTCCAGCACCTCCACGTTTTATCAGTGAGCAAGCTGTTAAATGAATGTTGTTGATGAGTGAATGATTGGAAAAGCTTGTGAGTCTACCTGTGATGGCAGCACCATCAACCCTTTTGAAATCAGTAGGTCCCAACCTTAGGTAGTTATTACTATTGCCACTCTGCCATCAATCACCATGATGATACAGGCCATAATTATGGAGACAACCCTCTGGAGTATGGCCCTTTTGACTATGAGAAGGAGAATAACCCAGAATTTATATAATCTGTGCATTTATCTATATATAGGTGGAGCTCACCAGGATGAAGCCCAATTCTGCAGAATTCTGCAGTAGAGTTACTGCAGGAAACAATGCAGTTTCAATGGGAGTTAATCCCTTTTGTCATCAGGGGAAACTGTGACAATGTGCTTCATCCTAGCAGTCTTCATTGTGTGTATTTTTATATATATATATATATATGTGTGTGTGTATATATATGACATATCTCTTTCCATATATGTGTGTGCGTGTATATACTGTATATATACACATATATATAAATAGGGGCTACATGATGGGCACGAGTGGAATGTGGAAAATATTTTCACTCCTGCAAAGTGAGCCTGGATATTTCATGAGTGACGAAGGCACGAGTGAAATATACAGTGCTCACGAGGCAGGAGTGAAAATATTTTTCATATTCCACTATGTGCCCATCATGTGTCCTATTTATACAATGGGGCTTCACTGTTGCAAAATGTACAATTTGCGCGGCTTGTGCCGGTTTCGGGGGTGTAATAAATGCTATTTATTTTAACTCTGCTGATGTCATCAGGATTTATTTCACTGCAGTGAAAATAACATGTTTTATTTCACTGGAATATGTCTCACCCCCATTTTGAGCGCGTGTGTGTGTGTGTATATATATATATAATATTTATTTGTAAAACAATTGCAAGCCGCCCGGTGCACTGAGGGTTGAGGCGCTGGATGCCACACCCCGCTTCACGCCAGCGACCTGGGTTCGGGAACGAGCCTGGGTCGTCGGGGGTCAGCAGGGGAGGACTAGGATCGAGCGTCCGACAACAGCTCTCCTAGCCCTGGGGAGAAAGGAGGGATGCACGCCTCGCTCTGCTGGTCCCTGGGGACGCCCGTTTGTACTGCAATAGCGTTGTTGCTAGTGGGGGGGAAGCACGGCAGATGTCTGCACGTTAGTGCGCTGAAGTCCTTGCACACCTGTGCTTCCAGGGAAAAACAATGGAGGAAAAAGCAACACACAGATCCGCGGCAGCTTGATAGCCACAGTTTCAGTGGCCGACGATGCCCGGACATGTGCTGGTAATGGTTCCTCGCCTGGCGCGGAGGCTTTGGAGGGGCCCCCTTCGCAGGCAGAGATGTGTCTGCCAGTTGGGCATGGAGCTTCGGGGTCGGAGGTGGAACGGAGGAGCGGTGGCTGGAGGTAAGGCAGGACTGTGGTTGCAAGGGAAGGAGAAATTGTTAAATGATAAAAAAAACAAAAAAAAAAAACAATTGGTAACCTGGAGAGGCACACCTAGCTGAGGCTTGTTTCAATGTGCGACCCGGGAAAGATGGAACACAGACATCATGAAAAATGACAAATATCAGATCGCATTTACATAGGCAACATCACAGATGTAGAAGCAGATGTGATCAAGTAAGTTAACAATGACATGGATTAATGCAGAGAATGAGGACAATTATACAAGAATATAGTGGTGAAGAATGAGGGGTATGTCTAAAATGTAACAATCTGGTTCCTCTGTATGCTTTGATAGTGCAGATTTGATGCTTCTCCAGTTCTGCTCAGGCATCAGCAATTGGCATTTGTACAGAGAATCATGGCTCAGTCTGACAGGATTTGCTCCTGCTGTTCAACAAGCAGCTCTCTATTCCCCTTTGATAGAGAGACACCGTGCTGCACTATGATTGAACTCACTCTGGCAGAGCTTAAGACAGTTCTTCAGACTTTAAGATCTGTTAAGTTTCTTACCCCACAGCCATTTTGATGGAGAGGCCATGGTCTTAACAGGGGAGGTTTTTGTTCCTTCAGAAGGGTTTTGCTTGATCTAGACTCAAAGGGTCTGAACGAGTACATATTCTATTAAAAGTTTCACATGCTCCCACTAGGTATTCTGCTACCCTTATTATTTATTTTGTTTCAAAATTGGCGACTGGTAAAGGCACACTGAGCTGATTCTCATTTCCAGGTGTAACCCAGGGGAAGTGGAAGGGAAAACAGTAATCCAGTAATTGACAGGGAAGCAACTTGATATTACAGTAAGTAAAAAAAAATAACTGAAGTGTTCTGCAAATAGTTGTAGGCAACAATGAAAACAGCACAATAATTTACAACAAAACATGACCCCCTTAAGAGTGGACGGAAAAAAAATTAAAATAAAGCAAAACCTAAAACAAGTGAGTGCAATTACTGTGAAACTTACAAAGCACACCAAACAATCTTTGAGAAGCTCTGGGGGTGACAAAAGCAGGGGAGAGGCTGGATCAGGTGCCTGCGTGGGTAGGACAGGAGTATGCAGAAGAGAAATAAGATCTCAGCAGTGGCTTAAGGAAAAGGTAATAGGGAGCAAGCCTAAGGGAGGAGGGGAGAGAGAGTTCCAAAGAGAAGACAGCTGTACAGAGAAAGCAGACTGACCAGATGAGGTAGAGCAATGGTGGATATTAAAGGAATGAGTGTTAGGAGAGCGGAGGGAGTAAGAGTAGGGAGTAGAGGTGGAAAGAAGGTCAGACAGGAGGGAATGGATACAGGCCAGTATTTAAGAGCAGTAGGATAGCACAGGAAAGATAAGGAGAGAAGGGCGACGAGTTGATACAGGGAACGGTAGTGAGTAAGAGGGGAAGAGCCAGAAGCAAACTGAGAGATGGAGTGAAAGATGGGATCCAGTTAGGCTGGGGTAGTTTTGGAGGCACCACCATAGACCACATCCACGTATTCAAACAGCGGGAGAATCATTTTAAGAACAGTCTTACACCTAATTGGAAGTGGAAGACAGAATTTGTTACTGTAAAAGGCACCTAGTTTGTTGCATATTTTTTTGAGGATGCCATCAATGCAGACTGAACAGTCAAAATGACTATCATGCCATGTCCCAAGGTACTTGGAACAGTGAAGACAGGGGTCTGGCCAAGTCTGCTAAGCCGATGGTGTGAAACAAACAGCATAAAGACTGATTTTTTTAGCGTTCAAAAGAGCTGGTTTGTGCAGAACCAGCATTGGACAATGTCAAAGTCTAGCTGTAGCGACCGTCCCAACGGGGGTGTGTGGAAGTTCTAACGCATAAAGGACTGTGTCATCAGTGTATATGTGTATAGTAATAGAGACACAGGCTGAGGGGAGGTCATTTAGCAAAACAGAGAAGAGGAAAGGGCCTAGAATTGATCCGTGGGGCACTCCAGAGGTTATGGGGAGGGTAGCCGACACAAATTCCCTGACCTGGATCTGGAAATCTGGCTACGACCAGAGAGGAAGGAATGGAACCAATCCACTGCCAGTGTTGAAAGATTACATACAATACATGGCCTTTATCCATCCCCTTCTCCTCTTCCCCTGCAGGATGAAATCGGTGGCTTGTAGGATTGAGGAGACTGTAGACTGGGCTTTCTAAAAGCCAGATTGGAAGGGAGAGAAGATGGAGGAGGAGGAGTTGAGAAATTCAGAGAAAACCAGCTTTTCCTGGAGTTTAGGCAATGAGGGGAGGAGAGAAATAGGGTAATAGAACTCAGGGATACAGATGTGTCACTCTCTTTGTGGTGGGAAGAACTCATCTGTTTCTAGCAAGCGGGAACAGAGCAATCGAGTTGGCCCAAAAGCAACCAGATAACCCATCACGCACGGAGTCAGCATGCGAACAGAGAAACCAACAGCTCCAAGGCCCTTTCAAGAGAAAAGCTCCATCCCAACCAGCAGGGAACAGCGGGGCCTCAGAAACCAAAATCCTCCCAGCCTTCGCTGCCCACCTCAGGCACACATGCATGCCAGCCCTCCCTCCTTTGGCAGAGTTGATGGTGGAAGCAGTAGGGTGTCAGGTCTCCCTCTACCGAGACGGGTGGACCAACATTACAACAGACATTTGAGTGCAGGACATTATCGAAAGGACTATACACTGGAGTTTACTGAAATTCCTCCGGACAACCCTCCAGCCCCCTCTCAGTATCCTCCTATCCACATAGCCCTCATCAAGGAAGAAATCCAGACCTTGCTCTCAAAACAAGCCATTGAGCCTATTCTCCCCTCCCAACAAGGAACCGTTTATTATTACCCATTTCTTCGGTCTCTCCTCGGCTCCAAGGGTGTTCACCAAATGCCTTGCAGTAGTGGCAGCTGCTCTTCGCAGACAGGGTAATTTCATGTACCCTTACCTAGACGATTGGCTCCTAACTGCCCCCACCAGGTTACAGTTAGTCCACACCCTATCAGACACATTCCAAATGTTCCAACAGCCGGGAATAACAGTCAGCCTCCCAAAGTCCTGTCCTTTGCCCAGCCAACATCTTCAGTACATAGGGGCCATCCTGGATACACAGCAGGGAAGAGCCTTTCTCCCACCCGACAGGACCACTCAACTGAGAAACTATGCCTCCAGAGTAGCTACAATCAATCTAGTCACAGCAAGAACCATGTTACAGCTCCTAGGGTATATGGCTGTGGCCATACCCACGGTACCACTAGCATGCCTGCATATGAGAGTTCCTCAGTGGAACCTAAGGGTGCAGTGGGACTAGAGGTCCGACGATCTCGAGCACCCAATAAGGGCATCGAGAGCTGTTCAGTAAACACTGTCATGGTGGCTGACTTCACGCAAATTGGATTCAGGAGTTCCATTCCAAACAGAGTCACCAAGCCAGATCCTCACCACTGATGCATCGGATCTAGGATGGGGAGCTCATTTTCGGAATCACCGTACTCAGGGCACATGGTCAGACATAGAAGTGTCCCTGCATATCAACATTTTAGAGATGAGGGTGAATCTGTATGCCATGTAGGCCTTTCAGACTCTCCTTTCTCAGGGTCCCCTGCTTATCCAGACTGACAATATGTTGGTGGTCTTTTATATCAACAAGTGGGGGGGGGGAACGCACTCCTACCCTCTGTGCAGAGAAGCCATGAGAATGTGGTACTGGGCCCTAGAACACGGACTCACACTGACAGTGTTTCATATTCCAGGAGTCCATAACATCATGGCAGTTGAGCTCAGCCACTTACAATCCAGAAACCATGAGTGGGAGCTGCTTCAAGAAGTCGTGGATGGCCTCTTCGAAAGATGGCGACGTCCAGAGCTGGAACTCTTCGTGTCCCCATGCAATGCAAAACTGCCCATTTTCTGCTCGCTAGATCCCGGGCCTGGTGTTTTCTGGTGAGATGCATTGTCCCTCTGCTGGATAGGGAGGTATCTTTATGCCTTCCCTCCCTTTCCCCTGCTGCAGAGGGTGTTACTCAAACTACAGAAGGATCGTGCCACAGTGATTTTGGTAGCTCCATTCTGGCCACGTCAGATATGATTCCCTCTCTTACAACGATCAGCAGTGGAACCTCCGATCTTCCCTTGTCAATCTTCACCATTCATTACTGCTTGGGTGTAAGCTGGAGGGGAGTACCCGGCACGGGAGTTGTTTTTTTTTTTGGAGAGGAGTCGGCACCAACGGCACCGCACCCAAGAGCGACTCTCTAACTGGTGTGCGAGGGGTGGCCGTTAGGCACCGCAGACTCCTCCTCCATCCCAGTTGTGTTTTCCCGCCGTTGAGGTAGCATCCGCTGTGTGTGAGAAGTGTTTTCTAGTGCGCCATTAGGCCTTCTTCATTTTTGAAGCCATCGAAGTCGACTCCTGCATCCCGGTTTGATTCTCCCAACACTGTTGATGCTGTAAGACCATTTCATTTTATTTTTTCGATGGTGCCGGGAGCTTTTCTGTGTTGGAGTTGTTTTCGCATCATGTCCGGTTCGGGAGCCAAGCAAAAGTTGAAAGCGGGCCGTGCCCCCATGTGTCGGTGCTCTTGTGGCCAGCATTTCTCTGGGACGGACTGGCATGATGTCTGCCTTCGGTGCCTGGGACCTAACCATGACGTGGATAGATGCGATGCCTGTTTTTCGATGGACCACCATGTTCTCGAAGTTTGCACATTTAAAGTCGGCAGGGCCCCACCGACTTTCGGAGAATGGCGTCAATCTAGGGCTTCCCAGGCCAGATCTTTAGGCCCTTCCTCCGGGTCCCCTCCCGGGCCTATACTGTCCGGTGAGGAGGAGGCCTCCTCATCTTCAAGCCTTGCGAAGAGGAGGCCTCTTTCGTGGTGTCGGAGGAACGCTGTGGCCCCTCCTGGGGTCGCGTCAGGAACACTGCCTTGGCAGTCGCCTCCTCGGAGGTGCAGACTCCCCCAGTGTCGCGGCCCACGGTTGCTGGGTCTGACACTGGTGGACCCTCGATGCCACCTGCTGGTGCTGTCTCGGATCTCCGTGCCGTTTGCGGCTCGGGTGATCGGGGAGGCACTGCTTGTGGAATCGGTTTGCTTCTCATGGCACCGCTTTTCTGATTGACTCTGCTGGCGGTGCCGTGTTGGATTATGGGGCCGCATGCGGCGCCGGGGATTCATCTGGGGCCATTGGCGAGTCAGGACCGGATATCAGTGCCATGGGCGAAGCACTGGGAGGGGTCGGCGTCGTGAGCGACACCGGTGCTGTTCGCGGCGGACTCTTGGGGTAGCCAGTATCGAGGTCCTGCTGGTCGACTCTTTTCCATAAGGGGACGATTCAGACATGGACCCGGTCTCGCACCTCGATTCTTCGGAGTCAGAGTCCTTTGGGAGGTGCGGTGTTAGGCGACCCAGTGCCCCCATTCCTGAGTCTCTGGAACAGTCTTCCTCCAAGGACTCCCAGGCTGGGGGTGGCCTGACATCTATGGGGGAGGGTGTTTTGGGGGTCGGGAGGGGGCTGTCCTCCCAGAGGAGGTTGCGGCAGCTGCCAACCTTGGTGCTGCTGTACCTTCTCGGGGTGGATTGGAGGCTCTGTCTCCGGGTGCCCCCCTCAGGGGGTCTCGGGATCGACGAACCCCATCGCTGGAGTCGAGGATGGCGTCCTTGGAGTCTGAGGGGTTGAGAGGTCAGGGTAAGGGGTGTCGGCTCTCTTCTGCCACCTTTTGAGGTGCAGGACGGAACTGTAGCACCGAATCCTGCCTCTCCTTCTTGGGCTCAGAGGACCCTTCCGGTGGCATCACCGTGGGTTGCCCTTCTGGACCCATGCAGCCCCAGGTGCATCACAGTGGAGATTCCCTGGTTGGGCTCTTCCAGAGTTCGCATCCCCAAGGTTCTGTCTTGTGACCTGGTTTGATTTCAGGGACCCTGCCAGCTTGGGCTCCGTTCCCTGGATTTCAGAGCCCTGGCAGAGGACAGTTGCCTCCATGTAGGTGCCTCTCTCCCATTCCTCAGCAGCCACCTCCCTCCCTCTCTTCCAGGCCATGTCAGTCCTACGGGGCCGTTATCCTGGGAGATGTTCAGAGGCACTGCGGCGGCCTTCCCATCATATGTTAGATACATGCATGAGCGGGTATTTCGCCTGTCCCCTCTGCTGCAGGAGTCATCTGAGCATTTGAGTTCCCCATCTTCCTCGGCTCCCTCCTCATAGGGAGAGGAACCTTCTGCTCACCTTTCCTCCGACATTGATTTCACTGATTATCAGCGCTTCCTTTCGAGGATGGTTGGGGACCTCCATCTCCTATGTCAGACATGACAACACTGAGTGGGAGACGCATGAATTCCTTGGTGAATTTAGTGCCCAGCATTTGGTGGTGCCATCCTGGCTTATTCCTTTTCAGGAGGAGTCTATCCGCACCTGGCAGTCTCTAGCTGACCCTATCCCAGCCCTGGCAGACTGCAGGAGGAGGTATTGTGCTACATCTGAGTCCCTAGGTTCTCTACCCAACCCACCCTCGGGATTGGTGTTCCCAGAGACCCCTTCTGGGTGCCACCGCCTGGCGCACGACCATCCTCCGGACTCAGATTCCCTACAGTTTGACCGATGGGGGCGAAGAGTGTTTTCTTCTTCTCGTGTGATGTCGTGCATTGCTTCACATCAGGCTCACCATGCTGCCTACAGCAGGCATTTGTGGTCGATGCTCTCTCAACTTCTAGCATCAATGCCTGATATGGAGCAATCTAGACAGGCCATTGCCATCTCCGCTGTAGGCCTGTAACTGGCAAGGCACCAAGCAAGGGCATCCTATGACGCCAATAAGGTGGCTTCCAGGCTTTGCGGGGACAGCATTCTGCATTAGGCGGATGGCATGGCTTCGTCTGACAAGGTTGTCACCCTGGCCCGGCGTAAGGTGATTTGCTCCACCTTCTGAGGGACCCGCCTCTTTTCTTCCAGGGCTAGGAGGCTTCTGCAGGGGCTTCCTCCATCTTCTCATCTCCAGGGGACACCTCCTATCTCTCGTCAGCCTTAGGCTTCCTGTACAGTAAGGCCAGGGTCTCTTCCTCCTGTTTCTCACCAGCAGGAGTCTGAGGGTCTTGTTCCCTCAAGGTTTTCCTAGTCCCCCTTTGGGGGGGCTTGGTACTCACCCAAGCAGTAATGAATGGTGAAGACTGACAAGGGAAGAAATGAAAATTATGTACCTTCCGTAAATCTTGATCTTCTCTTGTATCTTCACCATTCATTACTGAACCTTTCCCACCTTCCCCTCATGGGCCTCCTTCTTCGGTGTCTCCTCCTCCCTGCTTGTTCCTCTTCCCCTTCTTCTCATGGCCTTAATGCCTAAATCCTTAAAAAACTTGGGTCTCCGTTCTTCTCTCAGAACAGGTAGCATAAATTTGGAAAGAGAGGGGAACTATTAGAATTTGTCTTTCCCCTGAGGGAACTCCTTCTGAGTGCCCCTGAAGGTGACCTCTTGGCCCCTTCTTAAGCTAGGTTGTTCAATCACCAGTTAACAAAACCTTTCCTTAAATGGTTCTGTTCCTTTGGTCTAGGACTCCTCTGGCATCTCTGGATCTTCCTGTTTTGGCCAGTTTCTGCTAGTTAAACGTTGCTCTGGCACTCCAGTCGCCTTGAGCTGGTGATTGATTTTTGCTTTGCTTCCGGGGAGTCAGATTGAGGTCCCATTCTATCCTTTTCCACAAATGGATGCCCTCTTAGGGCTTCCAAACCCCCCCACACATCTGTGTTAGCACGCAACAAGGTGCTAGTGGGCTCCCTTCCCCTTCCTAGTTGGGCGTTCTCCCTCTGGAACAGATTTTCTGCCTTGGTAATCTGTGAGCTCTCAGCTTAAGTAATGGGTTGGGGATGGCAGGAGGTGTAGAAAGTCTGACTTTTGTGTACCAAGCTGTGCAATGGTTCGGTTGAACCTTCTTCGCCAGTTTCTCTTGGATGGGATCCTTTCTCCCATGCCTTTGGTTCCGAGCTTTACAAGCCTTTCAGCCAATTATCTCACAATTTGGCAGAATTTTTCTTCCCTCCCAACATCCCCCTCTCTCCTTCTTCTTTCTCCCCCTTATCTGTTCCTCTCTTGGAGCCGCCCTAGGAGTGAGGCCCTGCGGTCCCATTGGGTAGGTTTCCTCTTTACTGTCCTCTATCGGCTTATTCCTTTCTCAGTTTATATCCTTTCCTTTACCTATCCCTCAGCTCTCTTGCCTCACTCTCCTCTTCTTATCCTTATTTCACCTCTCCGGCTTATAGAACTGGGATGGAGGAGGAGTCTGCGGTGCCTAACGGCCACCCCACACGCACCACGTAATGCGTCGCTCTCGGGGGTGGCGCCATCAGCGCCGACTCCTCTCCAAAAAAAAAAAACTCCCGTGGCTGGTGCACGCCTCCAGCTTACGCCCAAGCAGTAATGAATGGTGCAGATACAAGAGAAGATCAAGAATTACGGTAGGTACATAATTTTCGTTTTCAGCTACCAGTATTACCCAGCTTGCTATCTTAAGACCAGGGCACATTGGTCCACCTGGACCTTCAGTCTTTACACAGTCATGCATGGCTTCTGCAGCAAACTTAGCCATTTTCAGGCATGGAGTTTCACAAAGAGTGGCCGAAGTTCTACTAGAAGATAGAAAACCTTCTGCAAGGGCCACATATGCTATGAAGAGGAAACGCTTCTGTATCTGGGCAGCTGCATATTCCCCCGGACCCTCTGTCTTGCTCGGTGAAGTCAGTCCTGGAATATCTCCTATCGCTTTCAGATGCAGGGCTGAGATATTCTTCCATAAAGGTGCATCTCTGTGCCATTTCTGCTTATCACGCACCTGTGGAGGGCAGGAATCTTGCTCAGCTGGACCTTGTTCATACATTCCTATAGGGCACGCTTCATATGAAGCCTCCCATTAGGAATCTTGTCCCCCATGGGACCTTCTTTTTGTTCTAGAGAAATTAATCATGGAAAGCATTGTTTTTAGTTGCCATCACTTCAGCTCAGAGGATTTCCAAGCTGCAAGCATTGATGTGTAAAGAACCATATTTAATTTTTCACAGAGATGGGGTGCATCTGAGCACTAACCCTAAGTTTCTTCCAAAAGTGGTGTCTGAGTTGACATTGAATCAAGACATCTCCCTTAGTTTACTACCCTGAGTATTCGAATTGGGGGAGGCCCTTCTTCACACTCTAGACATACACAGGATCCTCCGTTACTATTTGAGTCATACAAAATCAGTCCGGCTTTCAGATCAGTTGTTTGTGTCCTTTGCCCCCAGGGTTCTGGGGAAACCAGTTGCAAGGCACACTATGTCTAAATGGTTAACAAACTGCATTACCTTCATCTACATCAAGTATGAAAAGCCCTTACTGGGACTGGTTAAGGGACATTCGACAAGGGGGATGGCTGCATCTTTCGCTGCCATGAAAAATGTTTTAACAGCAGATACCTGTGTTGCCGCAGTATGGAACTCTGTGCATACTTTCATCACGCACTACACACTGGATATTGCTTCTAGGAAGAGAGCAAGATTTGGCCTCACTGTGCTCAACGGCCTAATTTCTTAAATCATTTCTTACAACAATTTTCCAAATAATTTAGGAGTTTTATCCCTGCCTCCCCTTTTTTTTTTTCCTTCCCTCTGGGGACACTGCTTGAGACTCCGTCCTTATGGTGTAGCCTGCTGCAGTAACTCATACTCAAAGTAAGATAGTATAGTTACATAAGAACTTACCGTAACAGTAGATCTTCGAGAAGAGCTCCTGCAGCAGGCACTATTTTTCACTCCCTCCATCCCCCTATTATTTTTCTCCTGGGAATTTGTTTCGGCACAGGCCTCCGATTTCTCCTGCTAAGCAACCTCCGGGTCTACGGCGGATGAACTGAGGTGGGGCTGGGGACCACCCCTTTTATACAGAGGGTGACGTCGGTGGGCGGACCGATGTAAGGGGCTGGCCCCAGTTGGGTACTTCTAGTTAGAAGTTTTCCGTGGCATCCTAGTGCCTGGCAGCATAGTCCTTATGGTGTAGCCTGCTGCAGGAGTTCTTCTCGAAGATCTACTGTTATGGTAAGTTCTTACTTAACTATACTTTCTTATGGGAACCAGAATACTTAAGGAAGGATCAAGCTGAGTCACAGGCCCTAATGAGGCAGATCTGTTCGGAGCTGACCGAAAGCAGATGGAACCGACAAGCTTGAGATCTTCTCGGGGTGTGCTTGTCCCAGGCACATGTGCAATCGGAAGAAAAGTGGGAGGGGGAACACCTGTGTTGGCGAGTGGACAAGAGGAGCATAGTTGGAGGACCACAGGTCATCCAGGTGGCTGTCCAGGTTTAGACACCTGAAAAACAGGGTCCAGATGTACCTTGGGGGGGGGACTTTAAGGTGATGAATGTTCCAAATACAGTAGACCATGCAGTAGTCACTGATGGAGTCTGGAAGGGTACCTGCAGCACAAATTCTGTGGGGATAGAAGAAAGGTATCCAATCAAGCAGTGAGTGATTAGAGAAGCGAGGGTCGTGATGGGTAGGTGTGGAAGTGTGGGTATCGGTGAAGGACACAGCAGGCAAGAATCCAGGTAAAAGTTCCACAGGATGGGACAATTTATTTGCTTTTGGCAGTCTTTAGACTCTTTAACAGATGCAGAATAATAAAATAGTTATTTCTGGTCTGGCTACTTCAGAGACTGGCTTTTTTTCTTCACCAGTGAAGCCTAGCTACTGGGTGTCTACTTCCGCTTACCAAGGATACACTAGGGAGGATCTTTGCAAAGGAGGGGCCTCATCAGTCTTTGCACTTTCCTGTGCGTCCAGTTTAGCCAGAAATAAACCATTCCAGTCTGTCAAAGTCTGCCCTCTGCTCCTTTATGGCTAGTTGACACTCCTCTTATTGCTCTTTGACAGGTTTAACTAAAACCCCTCACTTGCATCCCTCTGTTCCAGTGGTCTGTACCCCTAGATCAAGGCTGCACTGCAACCACACAGCCCAGCCAGCTGTTCAGCACCAAACACTCCCAAACTTGCCTAAGGCAAAAGCTTTTTTTTTTTTTTATTTTCCTCACTGTGGTGTCTCAAGGCAGTCTCTTTCTTGGAATTCTGTAGCTGCCTGACTGACTAAAGCTGCGAGGAAGCCTTTTCATAGCTCAGAGAATCACATGATCTGTTAGTCAAATAAAAATGTTACATCAACGTTCAGTGTCCCAAAATCACGAAAGAAACAGAAATTAACACTTATTACAACAAAGAAAATACTATACATGTTCACTAAACATGTGATTCTTCTTTACTTTACAAAAGAATTTGTAGCATAGTCCCTTAATTACTAGGACCTCCCACTTAATAGCCATAACTCACTGATCCTATGTTTTGTAAAGTCATCAGTTCTAGGTGGGGCCAAGCCTGTATGGAAACAGCAGTTAGCTAAATGCTCCAAGGCAGGTTAAATTATTTTCAGCACTCCTATCCAAATGAGGCTGTAACTGTTCCCCGTAACATCCTGACAACTGCAATTGTACTCCAACATTGCTACTTCAGCATATTTGCTCTGTCATATTGTTGTCATTAAACTGTAAATTGTAATAGAAACATGGACTTTGATGGCAGATAAGGACCGCTTGGCCCACCCAGTCTGCCCATTTCCCTACCTATTGGATAAGCTGCAGATCCTAGTTGACCAACAGCCTTACTTCTTCCTACCCCCCACCAGAATTGCCTTATGTCTGTCCCATGCATTCTTGAATTCCCCCACTCTCCTTGATCATTTTTGTGTGTATCCTGAAAATGTGTAATCCAAGTATTTTTCACTCAATGTATCTATTAATGTCTGTATCTTTGTATTCACTGCCCTCAGGGCCAATGTGTTGTGTGGCGCTCGTGGGTTGGCCAGTAACGGTCGTCGACTCCTCTTCCACCCCAGTTCTGCTTCTCTCATTGTCAAGAGCACAGCACCTCACTTTGCTTGAATAAATTAGACTCCGACATTGCAGCCTACCTTCAGTTCACTGCCACTGTTGATGTCATTTGCCATCTAGTTCTGCCGTTCTGTAAACTTGGCACCATTGCTGATTCTAACTGGTAAGACCTTTCCTTTCTTTAGTGGTGCCATGTCTTTTTGCTTGTTTTATTTTAAATTTACCATGAGTCATGTCTGGTTCGTCTGGGGACAAGAAAAAGTGCTCTTCCAGGACAGGCTGGCCTTCTATGCATCGGTGTCCCTGCGGCCAGTAGATATCCGTCACAGACCAGCATGACTTTTGTCTAACCTTCCTGGGTCCATCTCACGATATGAGCATTTGCAATGCCTGATTTTCCATGGACCGCTGAGTTCTTGAGCTTCGCCTGTTTAAAGTCGGCCGCGCTCCGTCGACTTTCAGAGGGTGTTGTCATAGGAGGGGCTCCAAACGCAGGTCTCTCCACCCTTCCTCTGGGGTCCCCTCCCAGTTCTGTATGAACTGGTGAGGAGGGGGCTTCCTCCCCTTCTAGCATTGTCAAGGAGGAGGCCCCTTCCACAGTGTTGGAGGAATGGTTCGGCCCTCTCGGGGGGCCAGGGTGGGAGCATCGCACAGACAGTCACCTCCTCGAAGGTGCAGGCTCCCCCAGTGTCATGGTCCATGCCTGCTGGGCCCAGCACAGGTGGCTCCTCAATAAAACCCATTGGCGCCATTCTGGATCCCGGAGCTGTTCCTGGCTCCGGTGAGCGGGACGGCGCTGCAAAAAGTACTGAGCCCACCCGCGGTGCTGCTCATGAAGCCAAGGATGGGAGACCCTCTGGGGTGGCACGTCTAGAGGTCTTTTGGATCTCCTCCTCCTCCTCCTCTCCAGAGCCTGATGATCGAGAGTGATCTGGACTGGCAGCCTGACTCCCTAGAGTCAGAGGGCTCTCCGGTGCCCAGCACCTCTGCACCCTTCTGTGTTCCCCTTCCCTCGATTCTGGCAGTTGTGGTCGGTGCCTGCTCCAGTGCCATGGGAGGTGCCGGGAACGGGTCAGCCAGTAGTGACCTTTGGTCTAGGGGGACGGTGGTCCTGGCCTCGAGGGTTTGGACCACTGCCAACCCTGGTGCCATTCATTCCTCCAGAGCCAAAAAAGAGACTCCCTCTTCTGTGTCTTCCCTCAGGGCGATGTGGGAATGGAGCAGTCCCTAGCTCCAGGAGTGAGGAGGTTGGCCTTGGAGTTGATGGGATTGAGGGAGTGAGGTGTGACGACCCTCCCCACGGACCCATTGGGGTTCCAGAAGGAGTCAGAGCACTAAGCCTTCCTTCTCTCCTTCGTTTCCTTCGAGGGAGACCTCATTGGGTGGAGTTGGGGTCTGCCCTTCTGGAACTATGTGGCCCTGGTCTCCTCACAGTGGAGTTTACCCTTCAAGGCTCAGTCCTAACTGCTTCGGACTGGTTAAGCAGCCAGTCACTGTGCAGACCTACAGATCTCCAGGAGGTCCAAGATCACCAGCGAGGTCCCCTAGCCCTGGCAGAGGTCACTCACATAAGGTAAAGTGTTTTTCTCCCTTGCCTCTGCAACTCCGCCCCCATTTCCTGGGTCATGTGGGTCCTTCAGGGCCTTTGACCTGGGAGCAGTTCAGAACCACTGCTACTGCCTTCCCCAAGTACATCAGGGCCATGGATGAGCAGGTCTTTTGCCTGTCTCCCCTGCAGCTGCTGGACGCGGACTCTTCAGATTTGTCGGTCTCCTCATCTTCCTCCTTTGAGGAAGAGGATACCTCCATCCACCTGTCCTCAGATGCTGATCAGACAGAATATCATCGCTTCCTTGCAGGGCTGGTCGCCGAGCTGCACCTTTCCCACATCACAAGACACAATCCTGCACGGATGATGCGTGTTTTCTTCAGTAAATTCAGCGATGGCCACCTAGTGGTCCCTTCCTGGCCGATCCCTTTCCACGAGGTGTTGTATTGTACACAGGCAATGTCTGTCCTCCCCAGCTCCAGCTCCAATGGACTACCAGCGCAGGTATTGCACATCCCAGGGTTCTCCAGGTGCCTTACCTCATCCCACTGCAGGAGTGGGATTGCTGGACACCCTTCTGGGCATGGACACCCGGTACGTGACCGACCCCAAGATGCGGACTCTGCGGTGTTCGTCCATTGGGGATGGAGAATGTTCTCCTCTGCACTTCTGCATGTAATAAGCTTAGCATCGCAGCTCATCAGGCGCACCACGCTGCCTACAATAGGCATCTGTGGTCAATGCTACGTCAGGTGCTGACACTGCTGCCTGATGCAAAGGCAACCAGACAGGCTATTGCCGTGTCCGCGCAGGGCCTGGAGCTCGCAAGGCACCAGGAAAGGGCGTGATACGGTGCCAAGTGAGGTCGCTTCTAGGCTAGCGGGGACAGTGATCTGCTTTAGGTGGACAGCGTGGCTTCATCTATCAAGGTTGTCACCCTTGGCCCAGCATAGGGTGCTTGCCTCTGCTTTTTGGGGGACCCGCGTAGGGTCAAGATTTTGTTCAACATTTCCTCACAGGAGAAGTAAAAGGGCAGTGACTACCTTAGTGAGAAGCCAAAGTGGCAAAAGGGGAGGGGGCAGAGGGTAGAACACTGACAACGAACAGGTAGAGAGGGAGGGAGGGAGGAAGACAGTGCCAAAGTGCTTCAAAGTTTAGATAAGAAGAGTGGATGAGGAATGAAAATATAGAGACCATAGTGAGGATTGAGGAGGGGGTTAGAGAGGAAAGAGTAAAGGTAGAGGTAAGGGAGGAGCTGGGGCACCTAGCACTGAATCAAAAAGGAGAGGAGACAAGGAAGTGAGGAAGAGGACGGGCAAAAATAGAAGAAAGGCAGAAAAGTGGAAGGGAGCCATAGGGTATATGAGGAAGAGGAAGCAGGCAAGATGAGAGTAGTGGAGAAGGGATACATTTCCTGTGGCTTATAGATGGCAGTAAGCAAAGCAATTCAGTCAGACAGAGGTAAGGCAAGATAAATAGCAGCAGTGCTATGAGCCAGCACTATAGTGAGGTAGTACAAATTAAACAGTAAATCAGCTAGAAACTGGTAGTACATATTAAACAGCAGGAATGCTATGAGGCAGCTCTGTAAGAAAGAAATACAAATTATTAAAAGCAGACGTGGTTTGAGGCAGTTTTATTGATAGATGGAACACATTATTAAAAGCAGTAGTACGATAAAGCAGCTATATAGACAGATAATACAGAATAACAATAACAGTGGTGCTATGAGGCAGCTGTACAGATAGATTATTAACCCAGGGATATTGGACATGATCTTCCTAGAATCAGTCTTCTCTGTGGAGTTCCACTTGTTGGTCTAAGCTGGAGGCACTAGGACCCTGCAGGAGAAAGTCTTTTGGCCATAGTGCCTGCATGACACCACATTGTGATGCACGACTGCCAGTAACTGTTGCTGGCCCCCTCATCTTCCTCAGTTCTGTTTGTCAGGAGAGTGAGTAAAGTAAGGGCACACTATGCTTGCAGGATAGTTATTATAAAGGGACAGAGAAAGGATGTAAAAAGAGAAAAGAAACTGCTGAATATAACACCACTACTAACCTGTAGGGAAATGAGATAGAAGGAGATCACACACACACACACACACACACACACACACTCTCTCTTACATGGTGGTGATAACCTGGACTCTGACCAGGTGTGAAATATGAATTTTCATTAAAAACACTCGTGGTCTTAGAGGAAAGGTTTGCCATCCAACAAGGTAAAGCCCTGTTTAAGGTGACGTTAGATCCTGATATACCTGCCAGTTTTTGTCCCATCTCCAACCTTCCCTTTCTGCCAAAGGTTGTTGTTGAGAAGGTTGTTGCGGCCCCACATGTGATCCACCTGGAGAGAAGTGATATCTTGGGCCATTTCATTCTGCTTTACGAAGCAAACACAACATAGTGACAGCCTTGATTAGAGTATGCAGAGATCTTTTCTTGGCGAGGGATCATGGGAGATCTGTGCTGTGATCCTTTTAGACCTATCTTCAGCATTTGGCACTGTACATTAAGCAGGTTGGCTAGCCAGACTTGGGGGCTCAGATGGCTATCTGGAACTGTTTTGCAGGAAGGCTGTCAGGAACTGTTGTGCTGTGGTTCCAATCTTTCCTCAGCAGAAGAGAGCAGCCAGTGGTGCTCGGCTTTTGCCAGTCAAGGCCGGTTGCTCGGGACTGCCGAGTTCCTTAGGGTTTTGTGCTTTTGCCTGTGTTGTTTTCCATGCATATGCAACCACTGGGAAAGATCAGTAGGTGCTGCAGCATGGAATTACACTGTTATGCAGATGAGCACCCAGCTGTATGTGTCCTTTGCTCCTGGCAGGACAACTTGGATGCTGAGATTAAAACACTACTTGGAGGAAATAAGGATTTGGATGGCCTACAGTTGCTAGCACTGATTACCATCGAGACCAAGTTGCTAATGGTGGGAAATGAGAATCAGATATTAGCCATTCGTGGTGGCTCGAGTCTCCTTTCTTTGGGAAGAATTGACTTGAAGCGGCAGAAGTTTGTAGCCTGGGAGTCGTTCTTAACAGTCAGTTGACATTGATTTCTCAGATGTCTGTTGTCTTGAGCTGCATTTACCATCTGAAAAATATCTCCAGGCTACAACACGTGCTTCATTATGTTGATCTTGTCAGCTTAGTCAACCCCTCATCATTTTTTAACCTGACTACTGTTATGTGCTCTACAGAGGCTTGTTTGGTGGTCAGTTGTGTTGCCTGCGGCTGGTTCAGAATGCGGCAGCGAAGCTTCTGACATCGGTTCATATGTCACACTGTATTTCTCCTTCTCTACTAATTCTGGGCTGGCTGCCAGTTAGGTGGTGCATTGATTTCCAGGTGCTTTCATTGGAATATAAAGTCTTGAACGGACTGGGTCCCCAATACCTCAGTGAACCCCTGAACCCCACCACCATCCATGGATCTTAGATCCAAGGGAAGGGTCTGCTAATGGTACCACCATCACATTTTAAGTTTGCGATTTAAACTTATGGTGTATTTATGAATGGAATAATATGTGTGTTTTATTGATGGTTTGTATTCCCTGAAGTTTTTTTTTTTATGGTGTGCTGAGCCTTGGAGGCGGTGCCTTTATAAATTAAAAAAAGGAAACATGTTTTCAAGTAGTGTGCAGCAAAATACATATATTTTATTAATGGATGAGAAATGCATCCATAGTTCATTGTAACTTAGGGAAAAACTGTGCAACTGCTTGGAAGATTTCCAAACAAAAGGGTCACTCTAGGGCAAAGGTCTGCAACCTGAGGCTCGGGAGCCGCATGTGGCTCTTTGCCTGTGTTCATGCGGCTCAGTAGCTCCTTACCCCTCAAAGGTCCACCATTTATGGTTCTATGCATCACTACTACTGTGCTTCATAATAAAAGGATCTGGGGCACTGAATATAGGCTTTTTGGCAATTTATTTATGTAGGGCCACCTTTTAAAGGTCATGTATAGAAACATAGATTTTGACGGCAGATAAGGACTGCTTGGCCCACATCACATACGCACTGATATGCATGATGCTGGGGCAGTGAGAGCTAATCAAGAATAGTTATATAGGGGAGGCTATAGGCTCTGCAGTGCCCCCCATATTTTAAGTCTTTATCAATATTCCCATCTGTGTTGTAGAGCTTGGCCAGTACCAGGTGAGCCAGCAAACTTTTAAAAGCTTGCTGAAGAACTGCTTGATGGCATAGTGGTAAGGACTACTGTTCACCAATTTGGTGACCTAGGTTGGTACCAAAACATAGCACATTAAGTAGTAATATCAATAAGAATCCAGTTTGGATGCCTTCTGTCCTGACTCTACACATGTGCTTCCCTGGTAGCCCAAGGGGAGGGATTATGTTGGCAGGGATGTGCAGTGCTGGACATGTTGCCAAATGTCAGCAGGGCTTGTGATGCCTATAATTTGATGCAGAGGTAGTAGACATCAAGTTAGGTGTGTTTATGTAAACAGGCTAGGCTTGTGGATGGCCATGCCCAGCCACACTTGCCCAAGACATTTGTGCCCCAAGAGGGAGGAGGAGAATTGAGACAAAGGTAGGAAAATGTAATAGGATTGGCCAGCAAGATGAAGTCTTACCATCTACCACACAGGATTGTCCAGCCAATTCTTTTATTATTCTTCCTTGTCCTTTAACAAATGCTGAACATTCTATGTGCTTTGTTGGGTTATCCCCATATCAGTAGGGATCTAGCCCCATATCAGTTGTCTCAATGAGTGTGAGGAGTGAGGTGGAGGGGGACAACCACCGTTACTTCAGGATGATGTGCAGTGGCTGGAATGTGGGGAGGACAGTGGTTCCTTGGGTGGGATAGGACATTGTCAAGATGGAAGGAGGACCGAGTCAAGACATGGATCATAAAACTGCAAGAAATAGTGTTTTTTTTTTTTAAGTTTTGCTTGTATTCTTAACATGGCACTGGTACCAGTGAATCAGCTATGCAGCTTATGATAACAATGTCACATCCAACAAAGAAGAGAGAAATAGTACATGAGTGTAATATTTCTAGAAGACTTGAGTGATTTTGATTTAATCAACAGAGATGTGCATATATTCCATGTGACGTGCAGGGAAAGTCTTTACAAGAAATAAGAAGTTAAACTGCAAGGGCATGTCAAAATAAAACATTTTACAAATACTATTAAATATGAAAGAGAGGCATGCAAGAAACACATTTCTACACTTAAAAATAAACTGGGCCAAGAGAAGATTGCTTAGACTTCATGGCATGCATCTGTCCTGCATCCACAGAGCCCTGCAGTTGCTTTGTACAGGCAACAGTTTTGCAGATGGAGAGGTTACGAAGGATGCAGTTTTCAAAATGGGCCTACACTTGTCTGTAGATCTCGGGGAACAGAGCAGAATCTTAC